>CM028129.1:1341554285-1342220357 GCA_016271365.2 Neoceratodus forsteri | reverse complement strand
CTGTACTGTTCATAAGGAGGTATGGGAATATGCAAATGTTGAAAATCTGGAGTGAAAATATGACAAATTCTCGAAGTTATGAGTCTGCATGGAAACTGCTTAAGGCACGCTCGTAAAATAGTCATGTTTTGGAATTTTGCACTGAATTTTCAACATAGACATTTTAGGATGTCTGCTCATGAACAGTGTTACTATGGTTTTCTTACTCTGTACTGAACATTTATTTTTATTTATTTAGTTTTTGTTGACCGGGTAAATGCACTAGGCAAATCCCCCCTATTTTCAGGCACGACCCAGGGAAGGGGAATACAGATGAATGCCAACTGACCTTGAACCAGATGAAACTGTGGGTGGTATTTTTAGTGAATGAGGGAAATTTGGCCAGGGCACCGGGGAAATTCCCCTACTCTTTTCGATAAGTGCCATGGGATCTTTAACATCCACCTGAACTACCACCAATCCAGGCAGATGGGACCTCGGTTTAATGTCTCATCTGAAAGACGGCACCTCAGAAGTGCAGCACCCCTCTCATGCTGCACTACAGTGTCAGTACTGGGATATTAACCTAAGTGCCAACCCAACATGATTTCCTACAGCGGCCGCGCTATTGTACGCCGGAAGTGCGAAAACACATTTCAGCCAGGATGTAAAAAATGACAGCTGTACTGGTCATAAGATGTGGGAAAATGGCAATGTTGAAAATCTGAAGTGGAAATATTACAAATTCATGAACTTACAAGTGTGCGTAGAAACTGTGCAACATAAGCTCGAAACACAGACATTTTATGGACTTTTGCCACCAAATTTTAAACATAGGCATTTTTCGGACCTCTGCTCATGAACAGTGTCACTGTGATTATCTTACTCTGTAGTGAACACTGATTTCCAACAGCGATCACGCTATTTTGCGCCGGAAGCACGAAAACACAGTTCAGGCGGTATGTGAAAAATGACAGCTGTACTGTTCACAAGGAGGTGTGGAAATATGCCTATGTTGAAAATCTGGAGTGAAAATATTACAAATTCACGAACTTGCGAGCGTGCATGGAAACTGCGCAACCCACGCTCGTAAAACAGTGATGTTTTGGAATTTTTTCACCAAATTTGCAACATAGGCTTTTTGAGAGCCCACCTCATGCACATCAACACTGTTGTTTCATTACTCGGTCCCGAAAGGTGATTCCACGCAGTGACCGCGAAATCTCCTTTCGGGACAAAATAACGCCATGTCAGTGACCGAATTCATGAGGAGAGGTCATAATAACCCCATGTTTAAAATTTGGTGCCAAAGTTCCCAAAAATGACCGAGATATGCACCAAAGTTAAAACTCTATTTATGCCATTATACAGCTTACCGACATTTCTTCAATTCGCGGTGGCTTTGAAGAGTGCAGACGTGTTCCTGGTCCACTGAAGATCATTACACAGGGCTACAGAGGTAAGCATGGGGTGAGGGGGTGTGGGGAGGTGGGTGCGCAGAAGGTGGGCATGGGTTGGCGGGGGGGGCCAAGGAATAACCAAGGGATAATTTTCTTGTTTTACAGGATTTAAAAAAAAAAGAAAATGGAGGCTTTTGGTACACTGGGGTGGGCTCCCAGCATACCACCTAGGTGAGGATGTGTGTGTGTGTGTATGTGTGTGTGTGTGTGTGTGTGTGTGTGTGTGTGTGTGTGTATGGGGAGGTGGGAGCACAGAGGGTGGGCGCGGGTTGGCGGGTGGGGACAAAAAACGGATGCTGCTGGCACGCTGGGGTGGGCTCCCAGCATGCCACTTACATGTTGCTGGGGGGGATGGAGCTGGTGGGGACTGGAACCCCCACCAACCATACAGTGTGTGTGTGGGGGGCATGAGCACGCATGGGTGGGCTCCCAGCGTATCAACTGGTTAGTGTTTTTTGGGGGCTGCAGCTAATGGGGGTTGGGCACCCCGTCATCCACAACCAGTGTGCTGAGGGGGCACATGAACCGAGGGAGATTGGGCACCCCCCCTCGGCACACAAGTGGGAGCCAGGGAGAACAGGGAGGGGGAGGACATTAGCAGAGAGAGGAAGCGGGAGGGCTTTGATGCCGAGCTGTGCATGACAGCAGTTCGGCTGACGTTTATGCTAATTGCATACAAGCTACCATTGCTGATTGCAGCAAACCTTTTCTTAGAAGTGAAGACCAACACAGCTGAACTGCTGTCATACACAGCTCGGCATGTATTGGTCCCCTAGGGTCATGCCTGCTACACTGAGCACTGCATTGAGGAGGAGGGTCATACACCTCCAAAAGGCATACTGTTGCAAGACGTTCCTTGCGCATGCGCACAAGCGAATGTAAAAAGGGGGACCCAAAAGTAAAATAGATGCAAGGAAAAGTTCTACCTGTGCTGATAAAACTACTCAGTGCAATGAGGGGAGCTGGCACCAAAACAGGACAACTCATGAAGAGCAAATTAGGGCTAATCAAGTATACATAAAGGAGAGGGAAAGTACATATGCACAGCATTCAAGAAAACAGCTGGTGAAAGCTGGACCACAGCTTGTGGAACGTGCAAGAGGGCATAGTATGTTTATCAGCATTACACAATTTCAAAAGGCAGGCCAAGACCATATGAGCAACCACCACAGAGGAAATCCATTTTTGTTGCATCCTGAAGGCACATCTCACCTGCCATAAGTAATATTTACAGGCAGCGAACCAAAGTTGCAAAACTTTTACAGAATAACAATTCCACACTGGTGGATAAATGCCTAGTATTACCACTTCATAGGTGACCCTGGAAAAATAGGATAAGACCACATGTTGCTAACTTGTTGCCAGAAGGCAGAGCCTGTGGAGCATTCAAAAAGAAAATGCAACTGGGTTTCATAAATAGTAGAGCAGGAAGGGCAAAGACAGTACTGCTCTGCCACTGATTTATGCTTAAGAGAATCATGGACTGAGAGTCTGCCATGAAGGCTTAGCCAAAGGATGTCCCACATATAGAAGGGAATTTTCCTATTGGTAAGTTGGGTCAAAGCAGAGTCCAAAAAAACAGGCGGACAAAATTTGATATCCAATAGAGAGGGATAATTTGAGGCAATAATAGTGTCATAAAGTCAGCTCCTGAAAAACCTGGCACAATCATCAAAAGTCAAGGACCAGCTGGCCTGGTGGCACTGAGGGTTGAGGCGCTGGATGCCACATTTCGTGCCATACTGGCAACCCATGTTTGGGAGCGAGCATGGATCGCCAGGGGTCAGAGACGAGGAGATGGACTGAGCATCCAATGGACTGCTCTCCATCTCTGGGGAGGGTGGGTACCTGTGGCCACTGCACGCCTGACCCCTAGCAGAGGCTAGGAGTCAGTGACATGGCCAAGACTGCAGGGGGTGGGAGCGTGGCAAGATGCTTGAGGTGACACATGCTGGATCATGCGCATCCACGTCATAGGCATCATTGCATGCTGTGTCCCACAAATAGGGGAGAAATTGGGAAAAATGGCATCCTTGGTCACAGCAGTTTGATGGCCATCCTACGAGTGCTCTGACTTCAGAGGCATCGCCAGAATTGGATATGGACTTGGTGGGTGAGATGGGGGCTCCCTACCACCCCACCATGGAGGAAGAAGGCGAGGACCCTAGAAGAAGCCGAGGGCAGATTGGGTGGTGGCCGGAGATGAGAGGGAAGTGCAGATGAAAGGGGCCAACCGAGGAGCTAGTAGCAGAAATAGAGTTAAAAAAAAAAGTCAAGGACCATGCAGACAGTTTTTTGACCGAATGATTAATATAAGTGGGGAGTACAGGAGTATATCCTCTGCCAAAACTGCTGAGAGAGGCTGCTGGTAAAGTGGCAAGGAGGGATACTACCCAGTCAGAAAATATTGGTAGCCAGATGATGGCATTAGAATGCAGAAGGGGGGAAAGTTGGTAGAAAACAAAAAAAAGTAATAAAAGACTAGAGGATTTACCATATGTAAGCCTCCCTTGGGGCAGGAACGGTAAGTGATGTCCCGTTTAATGGGGTTAAGACGTGAACCCCATAATCGTTGAAAAAATAAACTATACAATCTGGTCTCTACTGTCGGGGAAGGGGGAAAAGATTGCTGAGATAGGTGAAACAAGGAAGCAACAGTGACTTTATAAAGTAGATGCATTTCAGTTTAGACAGAGATCTATGCTTCCAGATCAATAACTTTCTTTCTGCTTTGGAAAGGCTAGTTTCCCAGTTAAAAATGTCAGTGGTGGGATGGTCGAAGTGTATCCCCAGGATCTTTATAGGGTCACTTTGAACCAAAATTCCCACTATCTGGGAAGGATGGTCATATGCAGGAGAGCCAATGGGAATGGCAACACTTTTGCTGTAATTGATCTTAGATCCAGAACACCAGGAAAAGGACTGGAGTAAGGAGAAAGTCATATCCCCAGAACAGGTGTCAGAAAGAAATATGCAGACATCATCTGCATAAGCTAGGGTTCTCAAATCAGCAAATTCAGGAGTAAGAGCAATACCTAGCAGCAAGGGGTCATGGTATATAAGACGCAGCAAAGGGTCAATGGCAAAAATGTATAAGAGTGGGTTGAAGAGAAAGCCTTGTCACACACCATGGCAGAGGGGGATCGGGGAGCCAAGACAGGACTTAATATAGGGAAGAAAGTGAGCTGACATGTAAAAAAGTTATACCAAGAAATAAATTGGATGGGGTGGCCATACCTGCGTAAAACTGCAAATGCATGGGATAGACATAAGGGGATTCTGGAGGTCAGGATTAGGGGCAACAGACTTCTAGAAAAACAAAGGGAATTTAGAAGCTCAAATGGGCAGGATGGGTAGGCCATAGACCCTTATCTGCCAACAGTGTCTACGCATCTAAAGGTAAGAATGTGCCACACGGTCAAAGGCATTCTCCTGGTCAAGGGAGAGGACAAAGTATCGGCACTGACTGCATCATCCGCGTTCAAAAAGTTCTTGAAGGACAATGAGGTGGTCCATTATATTATGTGTGGGAATGGCATAATATTGGGAAGGGCATAATAAATAATGTGTAGCCAATGCAAGGCGAGCAGCCAGGTTGCGAGCCAATATTTTGTAATCTGTGTTTTGGAGGCACAGAGGCCTCCAAATTAGTCAGGAGAGATCTAGTGTGTTTTTTTAATAAAAAAATGAGGAGGGCTTGCATCAAGGCTGGAGGAAGTTTCTCTAAGGATAAAATCTGATTAAACAAGACCACAAGTGTCGCACGGGGTGGTCAGGGAAGGTTTTATATAACTTAGGAGGGAGGCCATCTGAGCCAGGAGAAATGCCAGTAGGAAGTCCATGGATAGCAGTTAAAACCTCTTGGAGCTATACAGGGCCTTGAAGAGACTCCACCATGGGAGCAGGCAAGGGAGAGGAAGGGCGGAAAACCAACTGTTCGGGCTGGGACTGTGGAACATATGAAGTCCGGAAAGTGTCTAGGGCATGTGCTTGTACCAACTTCAGTATGCCATTCAAAGTATCCTGTAGCGGATTCTGAGGAGACTGATGGAGCGACCACATGTACCAACTTTGGTGTCTATGCAAAGCCTTGTACATGTCCATGGCCCGAGCATGCCCCTGGGTGCCAAACTTACTTTCAAAGGCCAGGGAGGAGGCTTGGTTATACCGAGAACGCAGCATTTTTTCCTTAATCTGTGAGATGTCCATGGTGAGGTTCACTCTCAGTGTGTGTGTATATGAGATATCAAGTGATACAGTTGAAACCGGAGATTCAGGTACTGCAGGTACTTGGTAGTACTGAGATGGTGGGCCCATCACTGGAAAAAATATTCCCTTTTGGAGTCTTCCCCACCAGGCACAAAAGTCATCATAGGTCCCCAGGACAGTCCATCTGTCCAGGAAAACCTGAAGCCAAGTGTTTCGAACTGAAGAATCATCCAGCACAGAGGCATTCAGTCTCCAAGATTTATGGTGGGGGACAGTGGAGTGCCCCATGGTGCCAGAACAGAATATCACCATGTGATCGGAAGTTTCTACTGGAATGAAGTGTGAGTGAATGACTCGTAGGGCACCGGAAAGAAACTGAAAATCTATATGGGTCCACAAAGGACCTTTGTAGAATGTGGGGTGGGGGGTGCAGACATTGCACATTGGCTGTCCTGCAGACGAGCAGTAAGAATTAAATCCTTAAGGAAATGGGAGTCATAAAACATCTTAGACATCCTGCCTCCATGGTTTGTTAGTTCCAGGCTGCAACTGAAATCACCCCCCCAAAACTACAAGTTTGGTAGTATGAAGGAAGGAATGCAGCCTGGCAAACAGTTTCACCCTATTGGATTTCAGCTGAGGAGCATACACATTTTATTAAACTGATAGGACAAGGCCCATGCTGGAGATCCAAGAGCAGGACCCTGCAAGGAGATAGGTCAATGAGCCTATGAAGCCTAAAATTAAATCCCTGGATAAGGATGCCAACTCCGTCACAGGTATCCAAGCCATGCAACCAATAGAATGGGCCATGGGTTCAGAGGGTTTTGGAGGCAGTTACTTCAAAGGATGTTTTGAGATGGGTATCCTGCAGGTAAAAATATCACCCAAGAGGGTATCAAGAATGGAATCAGTGAACATCCTTTTCCAATAGGATTTGATGCTGTTGACATTCAAAGTCAACACAGAGAACTTATGCTGATGAGGAACCAAAAGAAATTAAAGGGGGGGCACCCCTTCTTTTCCCATTTGGGAACAGGTTCTGTTCCATACCCACTTAAACGTCTGTTCCTCCAGTAGGATTTCTGCGTCAGAGGGTGCATCCTGAAGGGAAGAACGGAAGGAGGTATCAGAGCTACTGCCATTGTCCTCATTGTCACCCACACTGAGAGGGGGAGGCCAAAGCAGCATAAGCATTACGGAGGGTGATAGTGGATGTTTTTTTGGGGGGGGGTTAGTCCATCCCCTAAGTCTGCGACCTCTCTTCTTGGGGGGGCTGGTTACGAAAGCCATCAGTATCCATATGAAGAGAGGAGGAGGAGGAGGAGGAGGAGGGCTGAGCGGGGGGGGGGGCATTGTCACATCACAAGTCTCAGAGACTCTTGGAGTGGGTTCTGAAGACTCCAGGAGGGGAATGGAAACTATCAACAGTGCATCAGGAATGGGGGAGGATACAGAAGGAATTGGACTGACAGAATCCAGTAGGGAAGGGACAAGGGGATCTCCCCAGGAAGGAGATCAGTGTCTATAGGTACCACCAAGCTTTGGTCTTTTGCAATCATGGCATCCTGATTCAGGCTGTCACCGCGATTATATGATACCCAGGGACATGTACGAAAGGTATGGCCCTGATCTTAGTACAAATTGCACCTGTTAGGATTTGAGTAGGTAGAGGAGATGTGGCCAAATGCCAAGCAGACCCACATCGGGCCGTGTCACAAACAGAACTGAGATGTGTACAAGACCCACATTTGTGGCAAGTCTTAGGTTGCCCTGGATAGAAGCAGATACCTTTATTATGCCCAATATAAAAATTGTCAGGTAAGTGCATAATACCCAGGGCCATCTGACAGAGCTGAACTTTAACTCTCCAGCCTCCCAACCAGACTTGCTCACTATCAATGATGAGGGTGGGAGTTTCCATTACCTCACAACGTCTCCGCAACCAATAGAGAACATCTGTAATATTAAAACTTTTATTGCAGAACAACAAGGTAATAGTTTGGAGCATGGGCTTGGTTAGAGGGATTACTGAGAAGGGGACCACAATGGGGAATACTTAAGTTGTTCATATTTTAACCAAAAATGGTCTAGCAAGGAGGACATGCAAAAATGATATCAAATCTCTCCTCGCCAGAAGTAATGTATCACAGCATACAAATCTGCAGCTAGAAACCCCAGCGAGTCTTTCAGTAGCTCCTGATCATGTAGGTCCTATCAGGAAGGTCTATTCCTCCTCTGTATTAAACCCGGACCACGTTGCAACATCAAATAGGCTCTCAAGGAGTTGAAAAAAGATCAGACAGTTTAAAGGTGTTATCCGTACCAGCCTATGATTGTGAGTCCAGAGAAACACCATCCGAGCCACCAGGGTTAAAGGAAGTGTTCCTCGGGAGTGACTTGGATGGAATGGGGATGCATGGGGGGGGCTTGCTCCCTTAGCCAGCAGTTGATGAGAGAGACCAGGGAATCAGAACAAGAGGGGGAAAATCCTGGTGCACTCGGCCTTGGAGTATGCTGAGTAGTGTTAGTATAGGGTTCCAAAGGGACACAAGAAACACCATTGTCTGCCTTCATGCATCCTGCTGCAAGGAGTACAGCTTTAGCAGACCACTTCTGAACAAGTTTATGGGGGGTGCTCAGAGGAACAGTAGCAGAGGTCAAAGAGGGAGGGGTAATCATAGGTTTCTTAGAGGATGGGTGTAGAGCCATTGGGGGGGGCAGCAGAATTGGGAGGCAGAGACTATGCAGCAAGTACTGAAGCCATGTGCTCATCTCCCATGACATCCATCTCCAGCAAAGCAGGAGGCAAGACAGTAAAAGGGCCCAGTGCAGTGACAGGGCCTGAGTCGGGTGCCAGACCTGTAGAAGCGGAGGTCTGGGATACGGGAGCAGGAGCATCCATAGAAGTTCTCAGAGAGAGCTTTGGGGAAGCAGAGGCACCCACCGAGACGTGTGGCTCCGAGCGCTGGAGTGGCTACAGTATGCAGTCTTTGGAAGCCTGCTCTCAGTGGTTCTCGTGCAGCTGCATGAAAAGTGTCCTGAGCCAGAGTGAGCTTTGCAGGGGGGAGTGCTCCAGCAGCACTCTGCACTGTACTGGTGTGCCCAAAAGTCAGTTGTGCAGGCTCACCAGTAGAAGGTACATCTGGAGGAGACTGAGGAACAGTACATGGAGCCAAGGATGCAACTGCAGTAGTAGAAAGAAAAATCTCTAGTGTCTGAGTAGAAGAACGGGGCTGAGGGAGCACTGACCACTGCTTGAGCATATATGCTTTCTCATCATCTTCTATCATGGTAAGCAAAAGCTTTTTACATGTCAGTAACTCCTGGTGCAATCGTTGGTCTTTGTCAGGGTCTGTGGGCTCTGTGAGAGCAAGAGCAGTAGGGGTGGTATCCATCCAAAAAGTGTCCTAGGATGAGGATGTCTCTTCCGTTCCAAACACAAAAAATGGTGGGGGCCTCACAAAAAGCAGACACAGGAGAGGAGGCCTGCTCCCCAGCGCCCAACACAGCAGCGTTCACAGCTTCTAGAAGTGATGCCATCTTGGTAAACGGCCAGGTGGCTAAGGGTTCCCCCACAGGTGAGTAGAGGAATTTCCTTGATGTCCTGGCCAAATTCCCCCTGGTCCACTGAAAGAGAACCAACAGCTTAATCTAGTTCAATATCAAACTGTTTGCATCTGTATATCCCTCTCAGGGCAAGGCTGAAAACAGAAAGTATTTCCTAGCCCTTCTTTCCCAGTCAACAAAAAACAAACATAAAATAAAAACATCCGCTTTAATATAGCTTAATGAATACATTCAAATGACATTTGAATGAATGAAGTATTCCAAACACTCCAAATAAGTCCTGGTAAGACCTCGCATCACTGAATAATTCTGGGATGTGCTCTGGGATTGAATGATGCTCCTGAAGTAGAAATATCCATTGTAAAGATCCATGAGTGGAAGTAAATAATTTATTTTCACTCCAGGAGCATAATCAATTAAACTAAATAAGGCATGTGCCATGGGCTGCCCCAAAATAAATGATTTATTTTTAGTTTCTGTTTTTGACCTCTATTGACCTCATACTTGGCGGAGACACAAGTGAGGTCTATAAAGGTCAGGCCCTGAAACTAAACAACAAATCACTTTTTTTTGAGGCAGACTAAGACATATGTAATTTATACAATGACATTGCAGAGGTACAGTAGGATAGTAAGGGGGACTGGAATTTTGCTGCATACGCTGCATAATTCTAGAAGGAAATTATAAAGCTTGATTAAAAATATCTATTGTTCGGTAAGCTGGAGTGAAAATAAATGATTTATTTCCACTCGCGGTCTATGTGCCATGAAAATAAATACATTTATTGGACCATTTTTATTCATATAATCATTGTATGAATTAGAGATTCCATAAGGTATCCAGGAATAAACTTTGTATTCACTCTGGAATGTTGCCAGCAATGCTGGCTAGGAATGGTTGGTGCAGGGAAGTATCGTCATGAGTGCTAAGGCAGTAGTGTTGACAAGATGCCAGGGTAAATAAGAAGCTTATTCCTGGATGCCCCATGGGCTGCCCTATTTAAACCATGGGCCATGACTCAAACTGATATACATTAGTACGAAAACCAACACGAATGACAGCCAGCGGAACAGTAACATGGGTTGTGGTGCAAATAACATATAATATATGGTAGAACGTTGTTACTATGGGAAATTAATCTTTTCCCTCAGTTGTTATACCGTCAATGTGACACAACTTTGTTGTTAACCCATCGATGGTACGTCACATCGATGGTATAACAATGTGGATTGCTCTGCGCATTATCGCTACTCAAACAGACCGCCTTCTTGAAATGGCTGTGGCGGTGAAAGCATGACCCACGGCCAGTGACTTAAGTAATGGAGTAGCTGACAAAAGTGAGGATCCTACTTCATTATTTAAATGTTTTTGATGACCATACACTATAAAATATAATGTATGGTACATCGATGGTCAACCTGTCTGTTAAGCCGTCTTGAGGTTGCCATGGCAACAGAAACCTCTCGAGCTTTGCTCTCAAGGTTTACATGGTCGCCCTGGCAACCTCTCGATGGTTAGCAAACCGGTTAACCATCGATTACCATACATTATCCTCTATGTTATTCACCAAAGAACAGAGAAGAATAACACATTTTATCTGGCTGTTATTCATCCCCCCCATGCTATAAATGCATTTGTCTGGGAATGTTTTTCTCAGATTTATTGTGTAAACAATTATATTGCCTAACCCTATCTCCTATTTTTAACTGAGGTTTGCCCTAGGCTCAATCTGTCTATAAAATCTTGTATAGTACCAGCTAAATGACTTTATTTGATTTCATTAATTGTGTGACTTAAAGAGCTGCATTATTGCACCTTGTTACTTTCATTTTTACTATGTACCCTTTGTTCCCTCTCCCCCAGGTCACACCCGGAAACGAATCTTGGCTCAGTGTGCCTTTCCCAATTACCCCTCAATTTCTTGAACCTTAACAGTGGTTCAGAAATCCTCCATGAGCTACAGCTCAGCTGATACTGCAAGGTAGTAGCCCTGACTTTTGGATTTGGTACCAGTGGAAGCTGATTTCCAAGTGGTCCACACTAACTCCTGCTGAACACATCTCTAACTACTGTATCTCCCTCTGTCTCTCTAGTTGAATTTATGTGCCAGGGTTTAATAATTTGTTTAATCCTTACAGTCATTTTAAGTTCTGAGTTGATATTAGAAGTGAATTTTGATACTTTTCCATTAGCAGATTATATCCTCTCACCACTAGAGGGCTATATCTCTGGTAGCAGTGACATTTTCTGAGTCTACTCCACTATTAGCAGGTTATATGCAGCTGCCACTAGGAGCTGCTCTCCTAGCTGGCACATTACACATTCTGTTCTCCAGTTTTTATCATCCCAATGCTCCTTCCTCAGTAGGCTTTACTTTTCCTCTCTCTCTCTCTCTCTCTTCTTAAAAACTAGAAAAGTCTGCCATCCACTCTCACCTCTATCCACTTGTGCTTCTAGCTCCAATCTACCTACAGGGGTTAAACGCAGATGCTCTCCCATCATCTGTAAACACACTTAGGGAATTATTTCCCTGCTTTAGATCACAATATGTTCCTCCTTAGAATTCTCTTTCTATTTTTATCAGTTCTGATACTGGCCCCCTCTACAGGACAGGACCACACAAAACGCTTTCCAATATACAAATATGAGTCCATCAAGGACGTACTGCAGAATATGAGGAGGACATTAATTCTCCACCTCCAGACTGCAGTGCCGCAATATCACCACCTGGATAACACAAAAACCACAAATGTGCAGCTGTCAGTAACATGGCACATCATACCCCCTACTACATGGGTCTATATGAGCAGTGGACAGGCTGGCTATCCCCTCCCTCCACCTGGTAGTGATGTACCCCTAACCTACCCATGTACCAGGCCAAAAAAATCATAACGCATTACACAATCGCAGGCCTTAACATATCTAAAATGGCAAGCTAAAAGGATCACATGTCTGCTCCTACTGATCTCAGGTAATATTCATCCCAACCCAGGCCCGACGACATACACTGCAACAGTTCATAAGAAACAGAAAGGACTAACAAAAGCATCAGTAAATATCTGCAACCTGCTAGCAAAAATGGACACTCTCCAAATCTGGGTCCAGCAGCACCAGCCCAACATTCTTGTGATAGTAGAGACCTGGCTATCACCTAGGGTGCCAGACTCTGCTATACAACTCACTGGATATGCTGCATTCAGACTAGACAGACTTGGTAAAAGAGGAGGCGGTTGTATTATATATGTTAAAGACCACATTCAGGGCCAAATGCTTAACCCATGTGACACCAAATGTGGGGATCAACTGATGGCCATAAAAGTAACACTTGGCAAGAACAGGAAAACCCTAACAATAGTCTCGGCCTATATCCCTCCCAAGGAAGAAGTGAATGGTTTCAATTCTGTCACCAACTACCTCTCTGAAGGGGGACCGAACACAGAGCTGATAATGGCTGGAGACTTTAATATGAATTGGTCCTCTGCTGAAGCTGTATACTACAAGGACTCATTAGCCACTCTCAACCTTGTGCAATTGGTAGACTCCCCCACTCGGTATAACAGCAGAACAGGCACGGGGTCAGTAATCAACTGGGTGGTCACAAATCAGCCAGAAAGAATATCCTCTATCACGGCTCTCCCCCAACTCCCTCAGTGACCACTCCCCGGTAATCTGTAAATGGTCAAATAAGGCCCCAAAGGCACCAGCCAGGACTATTACTGCTAGACTTCTGAAGAAAGGCAGTTTGGAGCTCTAACAGCACACCTCAGCCTCCAAGATGGGAGCTCTATTGACCACTAAACAGATGTCAACACTACCCTAGAATGCTTTATAAGCAAATTCAATGAAGTGTGCAATGTCTATGCCCCCTACACCAAAAGAAGGATCCGTGATTATGATAGCCCCTGGATCACGGCACAGCTGCTAGCCCTCATGAAACATAGAGATGACTTGTGGTACAAAGCAAGAAACTCCGGTACCCAGACTACCAGAACTATAGAGCTGCATGGAATAAATGCACCTGGGCTATTCGCAAGGCCAAAAACACTCACTTTAAAAATGAGCTAAGAAACTCATGGGGTGGCAGTAGATGGTTCTGGGAGAACAACAAGTCCCTAATGATAAACCTAATAAAACTCCCCCCACCTTCCTGAACATTGAGGGTCAGCCTACGTAGGATCACAGTCACATAGCAAATGTCTTCAACAAAGCTTTTACTGACATCAGTGGAGTGTTGCCCCCCCCCAGCTTCCTCCAACACCAATCAGATACTTGCACCGAACGAAACCCGGGGACCCAATCAAACTCCCACCTGCCTTTCTACTTCAGCGCTATCACCTTTATGGAAGCAAAAAAGTACATCCTAAAAGTGCTAGGTAATTCCAGAACTAGTTCTGATCAATTTGACCTAAAACTAGTTAGGCTCACCCTGGACATAACTCTCAAACCCCTCACCAAAGTCTTAAATCTCTCCTTGGTATCAAGCGAATTCCCACAGATCTGGAAGGTGGCGGTGGTTACCCCTGTTTACAAAAATGGTGACAGGGCCAACTCTACAAATTACCGCCCAATATCTATCCTTCCTCCACTCTCCAAGGCCCTGGAGTGAATCGTAAGCGACCAACTGATGGAATATCTAGACAAGTATCATTTACAATGTCAACAACAACATGGATTTCGAAAACAACACAGTACCACAACAGCTCTAGGTAGGTTACCAGCTTTATCCATAATGCTCTAGACAGAGGAGCTCTGTGGGGGCAACATATTGATCTCACCAAGGCCTTGTTTACAAATCAATCACAATCTACTCCTGGATCAGCTCTCCAATACCGGCCTCTCCTTGCAACAGTAGCATGGTTCCAAGCTACCTCTCTGGGAGGTCCAAAAAGTAAAAATCCTGGACACCTTCTCTGACAACCTTAGTGTTAACACAGGCATTCCTCAAGGTTCTATCCTTGGCCCTCTACTGTTCAGCCTGTTCTTAAACAACCTCCCTCAATCGGTAAACGACCAGCTACTACTGTATGCAGATGATGCAGTCCTATATTCATGTAATTCTGACTCCTACATACTGGAAAGCAAATGCAGGCTAATTTCACTGCGGCTGAGCACTGGTTCCTTCAATCAAAACTGCTCCTCAATTATAAAAAAACTAAGACTGTTATTCGCATCATCACATAACAAACACCGCACTCACCAACTTTGTATTCATAACAATCAGAATACTTCCCTGGAGATGGTTCAAACATTTAAATACCTAGGATTGACACTGGTCCGCACCCTCTCATTTAACCAACACATAGACGCAGTTGCAAAGTCATCAAATGCAAAACTAGGATTACTGTACAGACACCGAAAAGGCCTGACTTCTGGGGCACTCAAAACTACTGTAAATAGCTCGGTCCTCTCAGTGATAGACTATGGTCTAGCAGTATATGGGGCTGCCTCACAAACTGCTTTGAAATGTATCAAAACAACACTAAACAAAGTGTGTTGTTTAGTCCTAGGTGTACCCCATCTCACTCACACCTGTGAGTTGTACACTCAGACAAAATGGCTCAACCTTGACAGTCGCCTCCAGTATCAAGTATACATGCTCGCCAAGAAGTCTATGCTAGGACTTACCGCCCCAGGCCTGCAAAGCCTCCTTAGCTGACCTAATTCCATCAGATACACTAGGGGTGCAAACAACTCAGCTCTCTGCATCCCTTTCCATAGACCCACACAAGGTCAACAGTCCTACGAATACCGGGCACCACTTTGGCTTAATACGCTTGACCTAGGAATCACAAAAGAGGAAAAAATAGGCCCCTCTAAAGATAAACTCCGAGTGGTCCTCGCCACAAACAGGAACTGTGACTGTGAGACCTGAACTCCCCTACACTCTTCCCTCCTCTTTCCTGCTACCCTCATTCTAACCTGCACCCTTGCCTCTCCTCTCTTCTTGCTAACTAACACTCCCCTAATAGGCTCCAGGTCCCTGCCTCAGCACTCCCCCCCCCCCCCCCCCCAGTGAGTCTGGCCCTCCTTAATGACTATACTCTTTAGCACTTAAGACAAAAGAACTGCTTCCCATCAAGTTCTCGCCTCCTTGCATATAGTATTAGTTAATTATTTTACAGACTATATCATCCTCTGTTCCCTACCTGATTCGCTCTATATCCTGTAGATTCTCAAGTTGTTCACTTAACAACCTGTCAACCTAGCCTGTTTTAAATTATGTGTCTGTATATTTTTACTTATGTACTCTCTGTTATTATAATTATGTAACCTCTGTAACCTGATGTACTCATGTCTTTCTAGGCATGGAATCTCCTTGTATCTGCTTATGTACTTGTAACCATTGTAAATTATGTTATGCCCATGTATTACTACCATGTGGAACCTCTGTAAAAGAGCCTTTGGTTCAAAGGTACTTCCTAGAAACAAATAAATAAAATAAAAAATAAATAGCTACATAAACAGATACTGTATACAGAAGCGACATTCACCATACAATGATGGTGGACAAATCATTTGACTGGTGATCTTTGTGATAGTTCAATAAACCACATGAAAAAAATGATTTTGGTGTTTGTTGAGTGTGTCTTACCCATGGTGTGTTCTTGAGTTTAATTAGTCATGTGGAAGAGATTCCTCCACCCATGTTTCTTTTTGATTCTGAATCAGGAGGCATCTAGCTACTTTCTGTCACCATTTAGAGGTCACTAATATCACATTTAGGATACCCACCAGTACTGTTCCTGTGTCTCTTCTGCGAGCAAAGTAATTGGAATTGGGAAATTGGGCTCCTGATAACGTAACAAAAGAAGCATTAAATAGAGAAATACAAGAGCTCAGCTAAACCGATGTCTTGCCTGGTTAGGTGCTAGCTCTGCGCCGTTGCCATGCATACCATGAATAAATTAAACATTTTGGTGTGGTGTTGTGCTGTTTACATCAGAAATATGTAATAGCGGGGACACACTATGTCAAGTGGAAGCATGCTATGCCCACACTGGAGGACCTGGGTCTGGTAGTGCAAGCCCAGGATTGGTTGGTCAGGTTGGTGAATGCTCCCGAGGGGAGAGCAAGCCAGCTGAGGAAGGAGATGGCAAGGACCCAACGCAGCAGCACCCTGTGGTGATCCAGGGAGCTTGCTCCCTCATGGGGGAGAGGGTGTTGGCATCAGTCCAGCCCACACTGCTGGCTGCCAGATGCTACTCCTGATGTTACGGAGTGGTGAGTGGGGAAAGGGGAAGCAGGGAGAAAAAAAGGAAAAATCCATGTGCAGCAACCACCAAGAATGACAGTCCCTGTGGTCCTTTGACTCCACACTGTGCAGATCCCAACTGATCACGACGGTGGGGGGAGAGGTAGTCGGGGCTGAGGATCGCTAGGGGGCCTAAAAATAGGAGCACATAGTGGTCGGGGCCAAAAAGCTATAAGAAAAAAGGAAAAATAATAACAAAAAAAAGAAACACATGGTGGCACCTTCCTAATATATTCACAGTATCTAGTATGTACAGTCGAAAGGTCAGCTCAACAAAAGAGATTGTTGCAAAGTATGAATGGAGAACATCTTCTATGAGCTGAGCCATTAAACAGCTATAAAAGCTGTTTTTAATATCTTGGAGATTTAAAAATACATTGATTGTGAATTAAAGGATGTCAGAAATGCAGTTTTGCTACAAGAATGTTATGATGAAATGTGCTGCTAACAAATACAGCTGTTTTATCGCAGCCTTAGCGTTACAGAGAACACTTTGGAAAAACATCATTTTTTGATGCCTTTCTGCTTATATTTCATATAAATCCTGCATGTAGAGCCCCTTTTTCTGAAATAATTATGTACATTAACAAGAAAACATGATCGCTGTGCTCTAGCCTCCATCTGCTCCGGCTGTTTGTTTGCACCTGCTGTAATAATCCTTTGTTTATTAAAGTAATAATGGAATAGTGGTCACGGTTTTCAAGTACAGTAATAACTGGACCAGGGTGAATAAACAGAGGTCATAGGCTGAGATGTGTATTAATACCCCAGCCATTATAACATTATAGCTATTATGCTGAAAGAAACCTCAAACGAAGAACACCAAAATTGCTCTCTCATTAGCTCTACAGTGTGTCTGTGAGAAAACCAAAACTGTTTGGCAGTTCCTCACTGACACATTCAGTCAGATCACTGGGATTAGCATACAGTGCAATTATTAGGCCTGCCATCTGGTTATCGCAGAATTATAAGTCCTGACATAGTTCTTAGCCAATCATGACTGTCTATTTCTGAACATTACAGACATTCTTTATGAAATGGTTACTGAAATCCTCAAATCCTGATTGTCCAGAGCCAGTCACTTGATCATGCATGAATGTAGTACTATCCAGGGTCATCCTGGTATCTAGCCTCATCACGAATCACCATGCAATATTGGAATTTTCAAACCCGTGTGGCAGCCATTATTTTTCCCTCCCAGTCACAATCACTCCCTATGTTTCTATGGTCACAACAGCTCCAATTTACTTTTGCATATGTTCTCACTCCCACTACTATCACTGCCCCCCACAACTATTGTCCTTTGCCATGTTTTTTCTCCCCCACCAAACTGTCATCCTTTCCCATAGCCCTTCACGTTCTCCCCCTCCCCCACACTATCATTGTTTGCCATTGCAAGGCTCTTTATAAATGTTTTTCAAAAGAAAGTGTAGACAGCCCCCTCACTCCCCCTGCCTGTCGCTGGGGTTGATTCAGCTAGGTACTTTACATCCTCGATTTGCTCACGAGTTCCTCTTGCAGTCTGGGCCAGTCAGTCTCTCACTTTTTCAGCAGGCCTGATTGACCATGATCTCTTCCAGTGTCTGGCTGAATTACACACATGAAAACATTTGCCGCCATGCTGTCCCCCCACAGATGAGAACAGCACCTGCCTACTATGACCTGCTACTAACAAAAACCAAGATGGAATAGGTTGATCCTCTTTTTAACTGCTCCTTGTAATAACAGAGAGTGTGTGAGCAACAAGTGTGAGCAACGAAAGAGAGCAAGCAAGCTTGCGGGCAGGTGGCCGATAGGAACAAGTGTTACATGAAATGAGCTGACATGGGAGTGACAGTGACGGATGCTAAAGTAAGAACACATATTACAACTTCAGAACCTCTAACTAGCCTAACAGTGGTAACTTACAAAACAATTTCTTCTCCTCTGCTGTAACTGTGCCACATAATTGTGCAGGGTGCAGACATGCTGGGGGGTGTGCACAGAGCAGACCTCTATCAACAATACTATTGTTTATTTGAAAGATTTCTCCAGGAAAGACAACATGAGCTGAGAACAGCTTGTTTATAGAAGTGTCCTGGGGGAGGGGGTTACAAAATGGGGAGAGCAAAAAACATAACCAGGCTATATACAGAAAATGCATGAAATGCAACATAAGTACAACAAAGAACATAACCAAGATGATATTTATGAAATGCAAGAAATGCAACACAAGTACAATCAATTACACCTTGACATCAATAGAGTTAAGACTAACAGTATCGCAAAGATACGACATACTAGGCTGCCAATGCCATAACCACTAGAGTAGTAACAGGTAGCAAGGAAGGTGTAGACCAGATGGGGGAGAACACCTTAAAGTGCTTGAAGTGGCAGATTGAATACCTTTTAAAGTGCTAGAAGTGGCAAATTGAATACAGGGGAATTAGTGCTGAGTTTTCCTGACTGGATGACAGTGAAAGGCAAGGGGAGAGGGCTAGTGAGAGGGAAGCAGGCAGAGGGAGAGAAGGGAGGTTAGAGAGGCATGCCAGGAGCTAGACCCCTTCAGGATGCTGAGAACCCTGCAAGGGGGCCAAAGGACCCGGTAGTGATGGAGGTGAGAGAGGGAGAGAGAGAGAGACAGGGGTAGAGAGGCAAGTTGGGAGCTAAACCCCTTCAGGATGCTGAGAACCTTGCAAGGAGGACAAGGACCTGGAAAGGATGGAGATACGAGGGGGGGGAGAGGAGGTAGCGGTAGAGAGGCCAGCCAAGAGTTAGACCCCTTCAGGATACTGAGAACCCTGCAACAGGGACAAGGATCTGACCAGAAGGGGTGAAAGAGAGGCGGGAGCAGGGGAAGTAAAAAAGGAGGGGGGACGAAGTGGAAGAAAGGGGAGAGTGGGAGCTAGGTCCCTTCAGGATGCTAAGACCCCTGCAAGAGGAACTAGGACCAGGTAAGGATGGAAGTGAGAAAGAGCAGGGGGAAAAGGGGAGTATTGGGGGAGGGGACAGGGAGGAAGGGGAAGGGGAGGGGAGGCTGCTAATAGGGGTGACTTAGAAGTGCGGGGGTAGGAAAATTGGTATGTAGAGAGGGGAGTGGTGAGGATCAGAAAAAGGTTAGGTGCAGCTGCAGCTGTGAGCAGAGTGCTTCCGGAGGAGGAATGAGAGTGAGTGGTGGGATTGGGTGAAGCAAATTTCAAGTGGAAGGGAATTCCAAATATTAGGGAACTTGTTTGAGAAGACAGCACGACCAGAAGGGTAAGCCATGGTGGGAGACCTAGAGTTCTATGTATGGATGAACAGAGGGTATAGCAGGAGGGTGGAGGGGGTTGATAGGAGGGAGGATAAGTAGGGCGGAAGAGATCCAAGCCAGAATTTCCCAACTAAATTGCTACAATGTGATAGGTGTCTGGCATAGAGAGAGGGAAAGGAGAGTGAGGTATAAAGATCACAGTGATGAGTAAGTGGAAGGCAGCCATGTATGTAGTGACAGAAAGAATTGTAGAGGGTGTCCAGTCTGGAGAGGGAGGATTTAGAGGCAGAGCAATAGACTATATCTCTGAAATCAAGGACAGGGAGAATCATCTTTTGGACGATTTCTCTCCTGGCTTGCTGCGTCAGGCAGCTACAGTGACGGTACAGGGCACCGAACTTGGGGAGTAGGGTTTTTTAATAGCATCAACGTGGGCCCCAGAGTCCAGATGGTTATCCAGCCATAGCCCAAGGTACTTGAAGGTGGTGACATCCTCCAATGTAGTACCAGAGAGGGTATTAAAGGTAGGGGTGGAGACAAGTCTGGATAGCTTTTTTCTGGAGCCAAAGGTCATAGAGACCACTTTTTTGACATTCATAGAGAGTTGGTTTGTGTTGAACCAGTGCTGGACGTTATTAAAGTACTGCTGAAGGCTGGTGGCCACCTCAGAGGGAGAGCTGCTGAACACAAACAGGACGGTATCATCTGCATACATGTGGATGTTTGAAGCTGAGCAGGCATTGGGAAGGTCATTCAAGAAGATGGAAAATAATATTAGTCTAAGTACTGAACCTTGGGGGACACCAGTGGTGATAGGGAGAGGAGGAGAGATTCCGATCCTGACAGATTAGGAACGGCTTGTGAGGTAGGACAGGAACCAGCTAGTGGCGAGTTCAGAGAGGCCAGCTGTTGACAGCTTACCCAGGAGAAGGGAGTGGGATACAGTGTTGGAGGCTTTGGCCAGGTCGACAAAGATGACAGAGGTGATGCGTCCCTGACCCATGCCAGTGAGAATGGAATCAGTGAGTTAAAGGAGGGAGGTGGTGGTGGAATGGCATTTACAGAATCCAGACTGGAAAGGGTGAAAAAGGAGGAAGAGTCAAGGAAGGAGGAGAGTTTCCCCAGTGCAAGATGCTCTTGGAGCTTAGCCAGAGTGGGAAGTAAAGAAAATAGGTGGAAGTCGCCTGGGTTGGAGGGGTCCCCACTTTTAGAAAGCGGAATAACTGTAGCAGACTTCTAGGTATCTGGGACTGTTGTGTGTAGGAAGGAGAGGTTCAGAAGTTTAGTCAAAGGATGAGCGATTGCATAGGCCGAAATATGGAGTAATTTGGGGTTGAGCCCATCAGGGCTTTTGCCCTAGCAAGGGTTTAAGGCAAGTAAAACACACAGAGTATCCTCAGGGAGTACAAGCATGAACGAGAAGCATGAGGCAGACAGGAGGTGGTAGTGTGGGATGGCTGAGGGGGGACACGAAGAATTACCGGTAGGAATGGGGAGCAGAGAGGCAAGGAGGAAGTGAAATAGTTGTTGAACTCAGCTGCCATTGAGGGGGATCCTCTATTGTGTGAGCACCAATATTTAGGATGGGAGAGGGGGGATATACGGGGGGGGGGGTGATAGAGCGTGAATCACCTTCCAGAATTTGGATGAATTGTTGGTGTTTTCATGGTAGGAGGCTTGGAAGTATTCTGCCTTGGCAAGGCGGATGGCTCTGGTGCATGCATTGCAGAGTCTGCAGTAGCACTGAAGGTCATGGGGGAACCGGAATTTTTAAACATAACCCAGGCTTGGTCTCTTGCACGTTGACACACGACGAGTTCGGTGGAGACCCAGGGGAGTTGATTTCCATGAACCTGCGCATTCCTAAATGGAGCATGCTGGTCCCAAACATTAAGGAATTGGGAGTGGAAGTAGCTTAGTGCTACATTTACCGAGGAGGCGGTTTTGATAGGTGACCAGTCTATATTGGACTGGTCATTATGGAGGGAGGACAGGTCAAGGGAGCAAAATGAGAGAAAGTTGAAAATGACAAGTGGTGAATTAGTATGGTAGATTTTACGCACTCAGTAGACCATAAGATGATCGCTGAGTGCATCGTGGAGTATACCAGATTTAAAGACGTAGTGTGGGTGTGAGGTCAGCACCCAGTCGATTAGGATGTGATGGCCAGATTTGTGATTTAGCCACATAGGATCAGTTATGAGTTGCTTCAGGTTTAGTGACGAGACATGGTTGCAGACTTTGAACTGTGAACTGGCCAGTCAATTTATGTTGAAGTCACCTAGAAGGAAGAGCATTCCAGGGACGGCAAGGGAGGAGATGGAGGAGAGGAGGTCAGTGATGGAGTAGAGAGAGGAGACAGGAAGGTTGGGACAGCAGTAGACTCTGCCAACATACACAGAGAAGGAGAAGGGGAGGGAAATATTTATAAGCAGCAGTTCGTAGGCAGAGGACGAGGTTGTGGAAAGGCAGACCGAGTACATGATTGAAGTGAATATGTACATAACAACACCCCTGCCCTTGGACTTATGATCCTGGCAGATGAGAGTGTAACCGGGGCTGGAGTCAGCAGAGTTAGGATTTTGGGGATAAGCCACGATTCATACTTGTAACAAAAAAACCCTGTTTAAGACTGCTCCATGTTTTCCACTCCTTGCCGTTATGACTTGAGGGGGTAGTACCATACAACTGTATTTTCTAACTGGAGGTGAGAGCTCACAAAAAGTACAAGTGTGGAATCAGCTGCAAAGCAGTAAATTCAATATACTCCCAGTAGGTGGAAATAACTGTTTTAGCTTAAAAAACACTCATTCATTACAGCTTTGACATATAAACAAAATAGGATTATAATAAAAAACACATTTCTAAAAATAAAAGCCCATTCTATAAGTGCAATAAGACATAGAAACAAAGAAAGTGATGGCAGAAAAAGCCAGGCTGCCCATGGGTCTATATAGAAACCCGTGATCTGGTGTTGATTGAGGATTTAACCCCCGCCCCTCCAGTATGCTATTTCACCTCCTTTCCTTGTTACTACCAGTGATGACTATACCTTTCATTCTATCCCAAGCACGTTTGAAACTTCCCATAGTTTTAGCCGCCACTACTTCAACTGGCAGGCAGTTTTATGGTTCCACCACCCTTGTTGTAAAGTATTACTTTTTTACGTCCCTACTGAACCTTCTCCCTGTTGTAGAGATGGTGCTTCTGCCTGTGGCCTTGTGCCTTAGTACATCCCTGGGTGTGTGTGTATCTCAGTTCTACCAACACTTGCTTACTTACCTGTAAGAGGGTGTCTCAGAAAAATTGTTCTATAATTGTGAAGTGCTAAGCTCTTTTGGTATAATCTGTTTCCCACCTATGGGTTTCTAATATTTTCTGCAAAGTAACACATTTTAATTTTGGATTCAAGTTCCATTTTTCAAAACCTAAATTCTCAGTGTATGATATCAGCAAACATTTTAACCTATATGTTTTTATTGGATCCATAACAGTCGGTCGACAAATTAGTTGTTGACCGACGTTACAGCAACACCTTTATGTTGACTGCAATTGCGGTCGGCATAAAGGCGGCCACTTGAGACTATGTTTTCTTTGGGGCTTCACTCCTGAACCCCGCCCATGTGCAGGGGCTCTGCACCCCATACCCCCCCCGTAACTAAAATAATCAACCAGACAGAGCTGATTCGGGGAGAGGGTGCAAGACCCCCAGAAAGCAGTGCCGGGGTCTCGCTCCGACACTACAGCAACCTGTCGCTGTTATCGCTGTGGTGTCAGTCACAGTAAAATTGTCACTGTAGTGATGGCATACCATTTTTATTCCATTTTAGATTGTCCCTAAACTCCTGCCTTGTTTGATACCCTTTTTTTCCCTGATGTGAATCTGCTTTACCAGTTTTTTCACATGTGGAATAATAAATGGAGTGCTCCATTTTAATACGTCTCAGACCAGATTGTCGGCAGTAGAATGCTCCTTTCTCCCCCCAACGCACAAAAATAAATCATTGATTTGTGCCAGAGGAGGGGAGAAAGACTATTGGGGACCAAAGAAAAATGTTATAGTTACAGAAATCACAAATAAAGTTTATTCTTGATCACATTGTGGCTGGTTGTGGGTGTACAAGGCAAGGGCAGGCTGGCAAAATAAATCTTTGACTTGTGCCACCATCCAGAGGAGAAAAAGAACGAGAAAGATTATTGGGGCCCAAAGAGAAATGTTATAGTTACAGAAAATCACTTTATACAGACTACAAAAATCCTTTAAACTGGTCTGCCCTATTAACTTCTCAGCATTCAAACTGCTGTATGTACACTCCACCAAGGAATCATGTCACTGCTTCACATGATCAAGTCACCGTGTCTAGAGTCACTATGTCCTCCTGCACCTGCTAACCTCTCCCCTCACTCTCCCTGAACCCAAACATTCTTTAGGGGTTTGTCATGGAGTTGGTGAATATTTTCCCTGATGATTTAATTGGTCCCCTATATGAACAGCTTTGCTGTCCCCCTTCCTTTACAATTATCCTCCAACTGCCTTTCTTCTCCCTCCTTTTTATGCATGCATCTAACCCACCCCAAATCATTTGTCTTTTACCTTTCATTCTCTCTCTCTGTCTCTGTCTCTGTCTCTCTCTCTCTCTCCTCCCCTCCCCTCCCTTCCCCTAGAACTCTATACTAATATTTTGGCTTCTCATGATACCTGTCTGTGCTCTCTAAGCATAATCCCTCCCTTTCTCCCTCTCCTGCTCTCTGTCTCTCTGTCTCCTTCGCTAACTCTTTTTTCCTCAGTATTCTATATTAATGTTCCTTTACTTTTCAAGGTACCTGTCTGTGCTCTCTAAACACAATTTTGACTTCTCATTGTACCCTAGCACAATGACCATGTCCCACTCCCTAACTGAAGCTGAGTCTGTGTTAAGTTGATGTGTGTATAAGTTACTGTATTAACTGTACTTGACCATGTATATTCTGTATATATATATTAAACTGTACTGAATTTGTATAGTTTTTTTATGCTTGTATATGTACTGAGCATGTATTGTCCAGGTCCACCTTGAAAATGAGTTTTTCTCAATGGTGCCTGCCTGGTTAAATAAAAATTTGATTGATTGACTGAAATCACAAATAAAGTTTTTTCTTGGCTGGTTTTGTGTGTGTACAGGGCAAGGGCAAGCTGGCAAAATAAATCTTTGACTTGTGCCTTCATCCAGAGGAGAAAAAGAGAGAGGGGGGCTATTGGGGGCCAAAGATAAATGTTATAGTTATAGAAATCACAAATAAAGTTTATTCTTGGTCTAATTGTGATTGGTTGTGTATGCGGGACAAGGGCAGGCAGGCAAAATACATCTTTGACTTGTGCCTTAATCCGGGGAGAGAGAGAGAGAGAGAGAGAGAGAGAGAGGGGCTATTGAGGGCCAAAGATAAATGTTATAGTTATAGAAATCACAAATAAAGTTTATTCTTGGTCTAATTGTGATTGGTTGTGTACGGGACAAGGGCAGGCAGGCAAAATAAATCTTTGACTTGTGCCTTAATCCGGGGAGAGAGGAGCTATTGGGGCCAAAGATAAATGTTATAGTTATAGAAATCACAAATAAAGTTTATTCTTGGTCTAATTGTGATTGGTTGTGTATCGGACAAGGGCAGGCAGGCAAAATAAATCTTTGACTTGTGCCTTAATCCGGGGCGGGAGAGAGAGAGAGAGAGAGGAGGAGAGAGAGAGAGAGAGAGAGAGACTCTGACTATTAGGGGCCAAAGAGAAGTTGTTTTTTTTGTAGAGTTTCTTTATCCTACTTAGCAAACTGCTGCCCAATGTCGGACAACTTTTGCCAAACCCCGGGGTCTTTCGGGATCTTTCTAGCACTATGCACATCCTGGCAGATCCCTGGAGCTGACCTGGAGGAATCATCCTGCCACAGTCCTCGCTTTTCCCCATTTTCGCCCCCGTTATCCCAAGGCCCCAAAAGCGGTAGCGCATGTACGTGGAGGCGTGCATGTGGTCCGCCCTCCCCTGGCCTAACGCCAAGGCTCCTCGAACATGACGCTGCCACCTGGCCTCCATCAGGAGGCAGACAAATTCTGAGGAGCCCCTCAGACCCCTCCCATAATATAGCTACAGAAATCACAAATAAAGTTTATTTTTGGTCTTACTGTAGCTGGTTGTGTATAGGGCAAGGGCAGGCTGGCAAAATAAATCTTTGACTTGTGCCACCATCCAGAGGAGAAAAAGAAAGAGAGAGAGTATTGGGGGCCAAAGAGAAATGTTATAGTCACAGAAATCACAAATAAATTTTATTATTGGCCCCAGTGTGGCTGTGTGTATACACAGGGCAAGAGCAGGCTGGCAAAATAAATCTTTGACTTGTGCCACTATCCAGAGGAGAAAGAGAGAGCGAGAGACTATGGGGCCAAAGAGAAATTCTACAGACACAGAAATCACAATTAAAGAAATAAATCTTGGCCTCAGTGTGGCTGTGCAGTGTGTGTGTACACTGTACAGGGCAGGCAGTCAAAATAGTGCTTGCATCTGTTTGTCTGTCCGTCTCTCTCCCTCTGTCTCTCTTTCTCTCTTCCAGCACACTCACGTCATGGGCCCGAGCAGGATATGCCACTAGTACAACCCAGTTTTGAGGCACCTAGCAGTTATTGCTTTTATTTAGCAGTTTTACTGCAATTTTTGTACAAATCAAGCATTAAATTATTTCCTTTTGGCCTCTGCGTTGAATATGACCTACTTTGGCCACTTTTATGCATTTTATCGCATTTGTTTCCCAATATTTATAAGTAATCAGAACAAATCAGAACTCTACCATGTTCTGGTTCTTATTTAATAAGGGTGAGAACTTCACCGAGTTTTCCCAGCCCTATTCTGCAGCATTCCACTGGCATACACACACACAGACACACACACACACACACACACACACACACACACACACACACACACACTCAAGGGGAACCAGAACCTCAATTTCATCTGTTGCAGGGTAAGGAGCAGGGAGTTCTCTGGAAAACTGGTAAGGTTAGGAGGAGGATTTTTCATTGTCATCAAAGAAACACCAATAATAGAAATTCTGAATAGTAGATTTTTTAAAATTGTTTCATGTGTGCAAGGAGGGGCTTGTGAGTATAAAGAACATTCAGTTGTTTACTTATTTTGTTTAAGATGGGGGCTTTTATTTTTAAGGTCTTGTTGAAGGTTTCTATTTATGAGTAAAGGTGGTAGCCATGTATGTGATGGAACTCAGGAATAAGTGAAGTGGCTCATGAATGCTGTATGTGTGTTGCCCAAATTCCAAATCCCACCGCCTGAACTAGCTCAAACCTATGTAGTTGTGGAGAACTAAGATATGGGTCTCAAAACTTATTAAGCTTATCAGGAGATTTCCAACCCGTTTCATAAGAAAGGGATAACATAATAGAGTATGTAGTTATAAGGAAATAATGCATGCCTTGTGTGGTTGTTAGGCACAAGGCATACCCAAGTGCCTCAACCAGCAGAATAGTGCACTTTCCCCGCATGCCCTGGAGAGTGTTATCCTATTTATAAGATGGGCTTTTATTTGTTAAAAAAATATGTAGTTCAGGTGAGGTGTGCTTTTGTCAGAAAACAATTAATGGTCTTGTGACATATTTCAACCAGTGAGGTTACAGGAACTCCCTAGGCCCATTTTATAAACAGAGAACCTATATGAAACATAAGGGGACACAATTTGAAACAAGCGGACACAATTTTAAGATAGAGGGGAGACGGCTCAGTGGTAATGTGAGGAAGTATTTTTTCACAGAGAGGGTGGTGGATGCATGGAACAGCCTTCCTGAGGAGGTTGTGGGGTCTAAAACTGTGGGAGAATTCAAGAATGCATGGGACAGACATAAGGCAATTTTTGTGGGGTTAGGAAGAAATAGGCTGTTGGTTAAATAGGATCTGCAGCTTATCCTCTAGGTAGGGAAATGGGTAGACTAGGTAGGCCAAGCGGTCCTTGTCTGCCGTAAAAGTCTATGTTTCTATGTGTCAAATAATTATGTTTGTTCAGCGTTTCTGCACGTAATGCCATGGTGCTTCTTAAGTGAACCACAGGGCACTGTGACAGAAGTGATCATAAAAATCAGGCAGCGTTCTTGATTATGGTTTCCTGTATGTAATTGCTGGTGTCAATATCACACTGGCGATGATGTCACTGTTAAATATCAGGATGCTATAACTCTCTCATGGCAGAAGTGATCCTCACACAGCAGGCAGGAACAGAGGAAGTCTCCTTGGGTGCTTACATCCCTTTCAGATAGACCTCATTTCTCATTTAATTTGCATTTTAATAGAATATTGAGTAGAGTATGCTAACAGTTTTGCAGAAATGAACATAACGGGCATAGCTGTAAATGAGTACAACAGCAAGAAATAACCTTCTGATTGTGAAATATGATTTCAGTAATGGAGAGTTTTCCTTGCAATTCAAGGTTAGACATTTTCATATGGTGGCTTGATTGCAGACGGGCTCCTGGGATTAAACTGCAAGATTCTTTTAACTTAAGATGGTAAATGAAAAAAAAAAAACATAGTTGCAAAAGGGCTGAGGTACTGAGTTGTTTACCAAAAGGAAGTTACCACAGCCTAAGGGTTTGAGAGCACCTGCACTTATTTGGGGAACACACATTGCTGAATAGGCCCGCTGTGGTACAAAGCTCCTCAGAACTGACTTTTTACCTTACAGTCTGGTGGCCAAACAGGCAAAAGTCGTAACTGCCAGACATTTGCCTGAAAACTAGGTTGTGTGGCCTGGGTTGACGTTTGACATTTGTTTTTATGTCTCTGACGTTTGTATTTGTTTGCATGTTTGTGGTTATTAAAGAAACATTCTTTTTTACGTTTCAGACTTGTTAGTTTTATTCATAACGGCACACAAGACCAATAGTATGACAGTTAAACAATTAACTACAGTGTGCATCAATGTTCTGAGTAGTAGTCTTCTATAACTTTATGCAGACCCTAGGAGGGCCACTTATGGATATTATAAATAACGAATGCAATTTTAGCCACACAGCATGTCGAGCCACGGTAATGTATAGTGTGTTCTCAAGTAGGAGTGTTTGGATCGCACATTCCACCTCAGGGCACTTGGGGGGGGGGTGATGGCACAATAAAATTAAAAGAAAGACTATGCACTTATCATAAATCACTCGAGTGATTTACAATAAGTCAATAAGGCATCTGAGGGGTGCTTCCTATGGTGTAAGAGACTCCTCTTGTGAGGTTTGGGCAGACAGAACTGCTCAGCTTCGCTGTGCGGTCCTCTCTCCCAGACCTCACACTCAGAGTCTCTTATACCATAAAAGACATCCCTTGAAGGGCCTTTTAACTTCTATAAGAGTGTTGCTTCACATGTTTTAAGGACAAGGGAACAGTGAACCGAAGGTAAGCAGTTCTGTGGTCCTAAGGAAGTAAGAGGCAACACTCGTATCCATAAGGGGCCCTCCAACCAGACCCATGAAATGATTACAGATCACGCGGACATAAATTAACTTTACCGTGGCTTTTTTCAAAGTTCTGTAAAGCATGACCTGCACCAGCAAGAAGTCCATTGTTAGGGCACAGCGCTTGAGACGCTCTTTTAGAAATACGACTGTCTCATGTGCAACTCAAGCCCTGTGATTGGCCAGGAGCATCACATGACACTCCCACAATCTATAAATACTGTACAATAACACATATCACACCATCCTTAGACAAGGACCGTGGTACAAGGAGCATCACGGCATTACATGTGGAAACTTTAAACAGACCTAATTATTTGACACATTACAGCATACGTTTTATACAGTGTGTGTCTTTATAATACACTTTATTTGGTCTGACACAAATACAAATATTTATAGAAGCAGTTCATGTTTTTATTGATTTACTTTTTTTACTTTAGAATTTCTGGCCAGTAAAGGCAGACTGAGCTGAATCCCATTTCCAGATGTGACCCGGGAGCATAGGAAGGATAGTGACTTATTCAGGGTCGCGTAGTATGCGAGTGGCAGTTATGGGTTTCCAACCCAGGTCTACCAAGTCTTAAGGTAAGGGTCACAGCTTGGTGCTCTTATCTCTATGCTATACTGCCTTCTCTGCTTGAAAAGGCCCCCCCCACCATACCATTGTTCAGCACAATCCATTCCTTACATCCTTAGATACTGTACTGCAAGATTTTTTAGCCCATTTAACTATTTTAAACATTTTTTTATAATTAGATTTGTGACTACTATGGATCCAAAATAAATATTGTAGCCCCCCCCCAAAAAAAATTTTAAAAATCTCCTTCCCTCAGGCTTCCCTTCAGCTTTTAAAGTAGTATGTACAATATAGCTACAGTATGTCAAGGGGTCACGTGTACATGGTTATCATGGCTGACAGCATGGTACTGCCCCAGTCTATCTAAGGTGCATTTGCACTACCTTTCTTTCCATAACATTTTAGTCTGTGCCTCTCTCTGCTGTTCCACCTGCTGCAGTTAGGTGTCCTGCTTACATAACCAGCACTTGTGTCAGTTGAAGCAGTGAGTTTCTGCATTTCAGTCAGCATTTCCAGGGATGGTGGTGGTGGTGGGGTTACAGGGTAAGCTGCTCTTGTATAATGGATTATCATGTGTACAGAAATAATGTGAAATGCTGTAATCCTCACCCTTCTAAGATGAGTGCCACACATATGGGCTTCTAAATCATTAGTCTATGCAGTACAAATTATAGCTTTTCATGTGAGACAGCACGAAGATGCTTATGGGGTGACCAATAAACTACGAGCATAATGAAGCAGGCTGGCAGGCAGGAAGGAAGGGCGAGGAGCATTTCATGAAGATCCTGTACTGTGAGCTGCATTTTTTCATAGGGAATGCACTGAAATTCCTTCTTGCTTTTATTTTACAGTAAAAGAGATACTAGGGAATCGGATGGGTTGTTGACAGCTGGCGAGTAGGAAGGGGGGCAGCTCAGGGTGGCACGGTGTGTCATGGGGCTGTACTGGTGCAGGCAGAGTAGCATATTTACATGCTAGAAACAAACACCTGCACCAGTACATGTAACCTACCAACACAGGGATTGCACTGTGCCATGATGGCCCCCAAGCAGTTTACACTGCCTGACCTGCACCAATGCAACCTAGCTGCACCTCTTGTAATGCTGCAGATCAGGCAGTGTAAAAGGGCTTTAGGACCTGTCATGGTGGAGCTGGGAAGGGACTGGGGGCTTCAGAAATAAGTATCATGCCTTCAGAGTGAACTCAAATGGGCTGGCCCACTGAGTCAGCAGCAGCGTGATGTACTGCTCTGTGGGTGACCCAAGTGCAGATGCATTGGGCACTAGTGCTGCAGGTATCTCTACAGTGGACATAGGGAGCTTGCTCCCTCCATAAGTTATACACTGTGTGCATCTGAGGCCACAAAAAGGCTCTGTTCTATGAAAATGGGAGTTGTCCTGGATGCTCTGTTCCTTAAAGGGATACTGTCAACCCTTTCTGCATCATTTTATTTCTGGTTTAAAACTCACTTATTTTATCTGCTTCGTTTCTTAGCAGAAATGAAATGCATTCTGATGGTGTAGTTATACCCAACTTTGTTTTGTTTCAGATCCTTGAGCTACTCTTATTGCATACTTCCTGAACATTAGGAGCACCCCCAAACCGCCTCCTCTCCTCCTACTGCATCATGAGTGGCAATGACTGTGTTAGGGGTGTTCCCAAGCCCAGGAAAGATTGCCATGGAAGTTGTTCAAGGACTGTAAACAAGTACCTTTTTGTGTGGTAACACCTGTATGGTGGGCAGTCTATTTTTCACTTTTAGAAGACAAAGGGACTCAGAATTAAATGGTATCCAGTGACATTGATGACCGCGATTCGGTGCTTTCAAAAAGGGTGACTCAATCACGGCACCTGACAGGGCTACTGAGGAGGGAGGGCGACCGGATTGGGGAAGGGGCTGTGAATATAGTGAGAGGATGTCGCTATATGTACATGTGTGTGGGGGGGAGCGAGCATGCCGAGCAACGGGAGGAAGGGGAGGGAGGGTTTGTGTGGCATGGTGTGGCAGTGGGCTGCCGAGCTGGCCCCATGGCATGGTGGGTAGGTGGCAGGCTAGGGTTGCAAGGGTGCTGGGTTGGTCTGGGCGCGCATACATTTGTTGCGCCTGGCTGAAATGTTTGTTTCCCTGTTTTGCACACCCAATATGCACCTCCTGGAGTTCGAATCTCTTTACTGGGGGGTGAGGGGAGACAAGCTCACCTGCATAAACAAAAACATAAGTCCACAGCACCCCTTTGACTGTGCGCTGGGAGTGCACATTGCCGAAATTGATTTTCGGCGATACACCCTTGCCCTAACGGTGATTGCCTTTCTACGATCACCGTTATGACATGGAACTGAATCAAACCACAAGTTACATGAGCACATGAGAATGTGACCTATCATAATGTGTTTTTTAAACCAGAGACACTTTGATGCCTAAGGGGGTAGACAGTGTCCCTTTAACCGTGGGGAAAAATATACAGACGTGGAGGAGAGTACTGTGAGTCATCTATTATTACGGCCTAATAAGATGCAAAAAAGAGACCTCAACTCCTGTGTTTCATCAGATATGTATATTGTTTTATTGAGTTGATATTTCCACCTTGGAAAAGAACAGCAGCATTTCATGGCTTGAGATTTCCACTTTCTCAGGATTTACAGAGGTAATCAAATCATGCTTGTTCAGCTTCACTAAAGGATAATGCTTATTTGGTTATAAAACCTGCCTGGTGGGCACCATTCCACTATCTCTGTTTTGTTTTTCTGATCCCTGCTTTAGGTTCCAATAAAGTAATAGGTTCACTGGGTGTCCCAGCATATAATCATACCCTCACCCCAAGTTGCACCTGGAAATGAGCCTCAGTACAGTGTGCCTTTCCCACTAGCCAAACTTTAAATAAGTCCTGCTGAAGTATCTCTTTATAAGGTACACTCTTACATGGGAAAACCAAGCTCCCCATTGAAACAGCCACCTGATGAACCTAATAAACAATTGTTTCCTCATGAACATACGAAATTGCGGGCAGAAAAAGGCTCACAGGTCTATCAAGTCTGCCCGATAGTGCAGCTCTCAGTTAAATACCACTGCAGCGGCCCCCTCCATCCAATCCCTCCCCTCCATGAAGCACTAACCTAATCTAAAGTAGTAGCACCAATCTAATAAATCGTTTGCGACATTATCAATAAAATACTTTTGAAACTTTTCTCCTTCAGTTTCAGAATCATACTTTGATTAAAACATACATTCTTAGCCACTTGTTTTCCCATCCAGCAAAGCTAAAAAATATACAGTTTTATTTTTTATCCCCCTAGTACCCCCAGAACCTCTGCTAGCACTGCTCAGCTGTCCCCCCATGCTCGGGCTTACCCCCCAAGTGGGGCTGCCGGGTGGGCACCCTCTCCTGATGGACGATGGTGATGAGACCCGGTTTACCCCCTGGGTTGGGGTCATGGGAGCAGGACCCCTCTGGCAGACAATGGTGGCCTAGTGGGGATGGTGGTGGCAGTGCAGCATCATATACAGGGCCAGATTTTTTGTAGAAAGGAAGTCCCTGGGTGCGGGGACGTGCAATGATGGCCAGCATCCTCCCAACCCCTGAATGTAATGGCGCTGGCCGCTGTGAAACCCTCAGCCTCCACCAGGGATCCCTAGTGCACCAGACACTCAAGCCCCCCTCCTCCCTGGAGAAGGAGAGCAGTCCATGGGAGGCTCAGTCCTTCTCGCCCTGGCTGGACCTCCAACTCCCGGGTCCATTCCCGAACCCAGGATGTCGGCGCCGCAGATGGACGCCTTGCCTCTGCACTGGCAGTCTGGCCTTAAACATGCAGTTTTAAGCAAACCTTGTTAAAACAAAATACTTACTGCATGACTCTTTGCACCTCACTTGACCTCCTGCTGTTGCAGTACTCCAAGATGAAGAAATGGATTAAAACCACAGCCACAACAGCAACAAGGACCTCCATCTAAACTGGAATATCTAAACTAAAAAAAAAAAAAACAAAGATTTAATGGAGCAAAAGATCATATTTTATAGACATGTGAAATTTCATCACCATCAAGCACAGAGAATGATGAAAACCCACAGCATACAGAAATCCAGCACTGAGACTAATCCCAGTCCTACTCACAGTTTAAAATGCACTATGTAAAAACTAAAAAGAATCAGTAAAGTACCTGTAAACTCAGACAGATGTCAAACATGTCAGCCTGGCTCAGTTGGTAGTGTAACCACCTCTGGGCCAGAAGGTTGTGGGTTCTAGACATGCTCCAGAATTGGGCTCATACCATAAATGTTGGTGCCTGAGTGCAGTACTAGGGTGATTCTGTTATGCTAAATAAAGTCCCTTCTACCCAATTCTAATGCTTTCCAGGTGGAAGTAAATAAACTTCAGGCATTTTTTGCAAGAGCAGGGGATTTTCCCCCTATGTCCTGGCCAACATCCCCTTTTCCATGAAAGCCACCCTTCCCCACTGTGCCTAGGGACCTGGTTGAAAAGCATGGGGAGGGGCGCCAAACTTGCAGGGATCCATCCAGCTATAAAACTAGATTAAATAGCACATAGCACATACCTAGATTGCAGCTCAAGGGTTCCACACAGTTGCACTGAGCAGCCAGGCAGGGGGAGGACAGCACACTGACGACTCCACTGTGGGGGCAACTGATGTTAGCAGGCAGCATACAAATTCATGAATAGCAGGAAACCCACTCCGATGAAAGATAAAACAAAATGTATTTATTTATAGACAAACAACAGCTCACAGGAGCTGGGGGCATGTCATGGAGGTAGCACAGACTTAACAGTGGTGCAGAACCATGGCACCTTACTTTTGGCCAAGAAGGCCACGGAGCCGGATTTCATGGAGCCGAGGGGCTTTGAACTCAGGCAACAGCATTTTATGCCACAAATACACTTAAACACAGTGGCCCACCCCACAGCAGCTCAACTCCTTGCACACCGCTCAAACCCAGTACTCATCGCGGTGGCTCAACACAGGCTGCAGTTCTCTCCCTACAACTTCCACTCACCCTGCAACTATGGGCAATGGAGCAAGGGCCCCCAGCATCTCCAGACCCAGTACAAACATGGGCTATCTGAGGGACTCACCGGGCCCTCTTCTCTCTCCCCACAGACTCTCAGACAGGAACGGAGTGCCACACCAGGAATGGGGCAGGTGGGCTGCCACTACCACCTAGCCCCATGCCACAGGCAGACACCACTGTGACGTCCCCACCGTTCCTACAATCCAGGCCTCCAGTACAGGAACTAGGGCCCTATCCAGCACCATTGGACACACAGGTGGGCCTCTGATTCCTCCCTGGGCCATGGCTCCCACTATGGACCCAGTCCCCATAATGGCCTCAGTGCCCTAAGCCACCCCCCCTTTTCCCAAGCGGACTTAGTGGCCAAGTCACCAAGGCAAGATATCCTGGGCCAAGGCCAAAGTCCTGACCCACTAGTTACTCAGTGTCTCTCTCCCGCCAGCCTCTCCTCATGCCCCAAAATGGCCAAATAAAATACCGGAGGGGCCAAACTGACTCCACCCGACCAGCAGATGGCCAGCCCTCCTAGGACCATACATGGAAGAAGTGGGAGGAGAAGGCCACTTCAGTAAGCATCCTCCTGAAGAGGGTGCTTACATCCATAAAAAATGGTACCATTGGGCAAGGCTGTGTATGAGTATTGATGTGAAAATACATTGCTGCTATAGTAGCTTTACTATCGGTCTCTCATAGCTTGTAAATGTGTTGGGATACAATGTGTAAAAAATCTATTTAAATAATTCTTTTTATTCTTCTTCTGCTTCTTCACAAGACTCCATTTTCAAACTACAAGCTGCACACAAACAACTGAATTTTGCCACTTTCTCAATGTCAAACTGCTCCTCAAAGAACCAGAATTAAAAATGTTAGAAACTGACATTTAGAGAAGTGCAGGCTTTTTAACCCTTTTCAAGGGCTTTAAAAAAGAAACACAGTACTAACCACAATTAAAAATGAAGTTCTTAATTGACTCTACATCCTACTGAACCTCCATGTTGGAAACTACATGTTGTTACAGCGAAATAACTCCAACTAACCACTGCGTCTCACAGTGCAAGTCATTCAGTTAGAAAGCTGAATTCACAGTTGCCTCACTAACTCTTTAGTGTTCAAAATCTCTGACGAAAACTTACAATTTATCTGTTTTCGTTGCAATCATTTCTTTGATAAGGCAGGTTCTCCCCTCAAGCTCCCTGGCACTCTAATAATACTGTAGCCTTGTTCCTCACTTTGTGTTATCAAAATACAGATTTTTGGGAGTGGGGATCAGCTGATCCCTGGTGGCTCAGCTTGGAAGTGAGACTATAACCACTTTAAGTAAAAGAAAATTATGTATTTTTTAACAAATTCAGATTGTGGCTAATTTACTGCAGCTCATTGGGAAGGCATTGCCTTGGAATGAGGTGCCTCCCAAAGCATGTCAGCTGCCGTCACTCAGCCCTAGGTGGCCATTTTGAATAAGGTTAAGCATAGCACATTTCAACTCCCGTGAATTCCGTGGCTGAGTGAGTTAAGAACATGATGACAAACTCACAGGAGGGGGGGCTTGCCAGCAGACAAATCTTGTTATATTCGACTGTGTGGCCAGGTTGGTTGACAAGGTACAAGCAGTCAATATAGTATACTTAGATTTTAATAAGGCCTTTGACACAGTTTTCCCACAGGAGACTGGTCAAAAAGCTAAGGGTCCTGGGGTGGAGGAAAGTTGGCAATCTGGGTAGAAAGCTGACTGACAGGAAGGATGCAAAGGGTTTTCAGTAAATGAGGAGTTCTCAGAGGTAAAGATGGTTATAAGTGGAGTACAAGAGAGGTATGAGCTGGGCCCTGTCCTATTCAGTGTGTTCATTTGTGACATGGGAAAAACATAAAGGGCAAGGTCTGACTCTATAGATGACACAAAGATCTATGCAAGGGCTGACATGGAGGAAGGGATAAGGAACTCAGGTGTGATCTGAGCAGGCTGGAGAACCGCTCAAAGACCTGGCAGCTGTGCTGGCCGACCAAGGATCAACAATAACTTTTGCAGTAAAGGCAACTGCTCTCTCACCCTCTTGTGTGGAGGAAGCCTACCCTTGGTGGCTCCTAGTTGTTGGAGTAGGGCAGGGATAGGAGTAACCATTGGGGAAACAAACAGGGTAAGGGAGAGAATAATCAGAAAAAGAAAGAAGTACAACTTCCTGCAGTTCAGAACCCAAGTCACTGAATCAGAGCGAACACCTCATAAACAGTTGTTTTATGAAGGAGGAGGAGGAGTGCGAATTAACAGCAATCCCATAAATTTCAAAGCACTTAAAATGTAGAAAAAAAACTGTTTAATTTTCTGCTCGCCCTTTCACAAATAACAAAAATGAATCAGCTGTCCTAGCCTGACAGCGCAAGTGAAGACCAGAAAAACAAATGATAGCCACAGAGAAATCATCTTTTCTATTCTTGCCTGTGCTGACATGTTTTTCAGCACTTTAATGCCCCCCCCGACAGTAAAAGCAGATCTACCATCAAAGCTGTTAGCTGAAAATGAAGACTACTGTAGAACATAGATTTAGCTGGTAACAGGTCAGAAAATAATATCTGGTGCAACTTATTTTATGCCAACCACAGCAGCCCCTTTGGCAACCCCTTCTAATGTCTTTAGTTAAAAATAAGAAAGAAACCCCAGGGTCCGGGTATAAAATTGAATGCATCTTACACTGACTTTACACTCTTGCATTTGTTTGAGAACTATTGCTGCCTTAATCTCTAAACATGATGTCTGATTAGGGCCCCACCGCCAGGCACACACAAAATTCAAAAAGCTTAAATACCATGAATCTGTGTGACGATTTTAAAACAGCATTGCTACAAAAAATATTTGTCCAAGAAAGCTAGTTTCATCTGCAGTTAATGAAATTATTAGTATATCTGTCAGAGCTACTTTTCTAGGTACCTCCTATGCTGCACACCTTAAGTGCTTTTGTATTTTCTCGATCCTAACCCTTACCAGGTTCACAATGGTATTTCAAAGCCAAATGTGGTGGCCATCTTTTTTTCTTGAGAAAAACTGAATTAAAACATTTATAAAATACTCAGATTTCGTTGGAGTGAGAACATTTTAGTACCAAGAAAACTGAAAGATGCCTGGAATTTCTCATAGTAAAAAAGGGTAGGATCACATTTTTTTTGTCCAATTTCATTGCACTGTTGCTTTAAGAGACACATTGGCTGCACTGCAGTGATAGGTTTACAGTATCTGTCTATCCAGTGTATGCTGCGACAGACTTGGAGAACTGACCCTGGGACAGCCCCTGATTTACTGGAATGTCCAACAACGTACAGTAAATGCAAAATGATAGCATCAGTCATGGACCACCATTAGCTGTCACTTTTTTGGACACAGTGGGGGAGTTTGATACATGACAGTACTTATTACAGAAATACCTGGCAGCAGACCAGTTGGTGGGTGTGCATAAAAGCTTGATGTGTTTAGGAAATCGGAACAGGGAAGTGGCTTTGCATTGCTGTGCTAATGTACTGCTATCACTGTAGGCCAGCACGGTGAGTTTGAATCATGCCAGTGTTCTGGTGCAATGGTTATTTCTCTAATATGTTTCCCTTTTTTAATTTTTTGGTAACCAGGCAAGGCTCACAAGGCTCAAAAAAAGATAGATTGCAGGACACTCTGGAACTTCTGCTTGAGAAATATATTAGTGCATACGAAGTATGTCACGTCATGTCATGCCCCCTGATGAAGGCCTTTTTGTTCGAAGCGCTGGAGCTGCCACTTAGCATCCTTTTATGCACCAATAAATTTTTCAACTGAAATTCCACAGTGTCCTGTGAGTGCTTTCCATCTGTCTTATTTTCCTGGATTATCAAATTTGCTACCCAGGAAAGTACTGAATGCCCACATTTCTGTGCACTGGACTTCTGTGGAATGTTCCACTAGGAATAATGCTTGCTTTCAAGGGTGATTCAGGAGCACTGGGGAGTTTATGTAACTTAATCAGGGCCACACAGTATGGAAGCGGAGGCTATAGGAATCTAACCCAGGTCTGGTGGATGTACCAAGCTCATTCACAGCTCATTACTCTAACCTATAGGCTACACTGCTAGACCCATTGGTGAGAAAAAAATCAGTTTTCAACAGTGACAAATAGGTATCACTATGGAAGACTGAAACGCACAATACCGAGTGTCAGCATCCCGAGACTGATATCCCAAAACTCAAAATCCCGATACTCGATATTTGCCCACGGCAGAATTTGTTATATTAAATAAGGGGGTTGCGGAGCCCCTTGAAAACCTCTGCTGCAGGCAAGTACCAAGTGTCAGGATTCCGAGTTTCGGGATATCAGTCTCGGGCTCCTGACACTCAGTAATGTGTGTTTCAGTCTTTCATTGTAAAACCGACAAACATCTGGTTACAATGTCCTGGGCATTTGTGAGTGAAAATGGTTACTCTCTCTAAGACATTTCATACAGGTCTTATTCTCTCTGGGGTGCATACCTCTCAACCTTTTGTCCCCCAAATGTGGAACATTGCCTGTCAAAATGTGGAACAAATGGGCAAAATGTGGAACACTTAATCAAATCTTTACCTAAGAAGTTCAAAACACTGTTAACATGTTGTATTTATGTTCAGAAAGTCTGTTATGAATTGAATAATATATTTTTTGCATCATTTACTATGGATTTTTGCTTTAAAATGTTGATTTTGAATGTGGAACAAGTCCTCACAATGTGGAACAGGGAGCTTTTGAGAAGTAAAATGAGGAACGTTCCTCGTCATGTGGTACAGTTGAGAGGTATGCTGGGGTGTGTGGTTAAATTTTAATCTCCCTCTTGCCATTGTTGAACAAGTCTGCTAATATTAGGAAATACAGTACCTCATCAGTCCACTAGCTGGAGGACACATGCTGGAGTTTCTGCAGGCTGCACAAGTCCTGTTGGCTCTAGCTGAAGAGAAAATATTTTCTGGTGTTTTCTGCCTACATACATTTCTCCAAATGTCAGTGATTTTGCTAGAATAAACTGAATCTCTATGATTAAAACAACTTTCCAGTTTTAAGGCAGTACAATTACTTATAAAAATATTATTTTTACCAATCGTCATGTCAGGCAGGCCCCACAAGTAACACATTCTAAATCTCTTTTTTTGTTGTTTTTTTCCAGTTTTGTTTGTATTCTTTATTTTTTCTGAGAGTTTTGCACAGTCCTTTTCCTAGGAGCGCCATGTTGGCATAGGGAAAAGGGACAGCACCATTCTGCCATCACTGGTTACTTTGTATGACAGTGTTGAATAAGGTCATGTCCCGTTTGTTACACAGAAAAGTTAAATGCAAGGATCTGTTTTATTTTCTCCTTTTCTCTCTCTTGTCTGTATGACTGTGCAGTCAAATTTTCTTGTGAGGCCTAAGAATTGATCACTCCGATGGTCTCATGACTCTCCCCTTCCTGCTATCTCCCTGCCTTCACTCGCTGTTTCTTGCTTTTCTATCTTTTCTGTCCCCTTGCATACCTGTGGTTGTAAAAATATATGTGAGCCCATTTATGTGACACTGGAATCCTTTTGTTTGAAAATGTATATACTTATATTGTTGAAATTATTGGAAAAAGGTATTTGGAACTTAGTGGGTTAACTCTGAGATGCAGTTTGACCTCCACAAACTCTTTTGCAGAGTTGTCAACAGGAGGTTACTTCTAGGACACCATGTTCTATTTTGTTGCACCTGCAAGGAAAGAAACTTGCAAAGTTCTGGACTCTAGCTGAGGATGAAGAAATTAATTGCCAGGCAAAGACTTATTATAAAAAGAGCAGCAATCTTTTGTTAGAGAGAGGAAGTGAAATTTAGAATTAGACATGCTCTCTGATGAAGGACTTTGTTTTCTCTGTTTGTATTGCCTTTGTAAATAGTTATACTGAGCAATTTTATTTTTATTTTACTGTTATTGATAACAATAAAACACTACTTGTGAATTTGATAACTGCTTCTGGTTTTCCTATGCTTTCTGACCTGTGCCTTGATGACAGCTTGATCTTACTAGCATGTACCACTGTTCCTTTGCCTGTTGACTATTCATAGGAGCAAGCTATGCAAACAAAGGTTGACAAAACCTAAATGGTATGGGCGCTTCATCATTTCCTGTGGATCCACTCAACATTATATAAGCAAACAAGCAATAATGCACAACTAGGTATGGGTTATGTCCTGATAAGAGCATGCTCACGTGCATTATGAGGCATGAGGTGCTTGCACCAAGTGCCTTATGCACCTGGGCATTCTCTTATCAGGACATAACCCACACCTTGGAGTGTGTTACTACGCTTATAAAATGGGTCCCCTGGCATGACCCCCCCAGTAAAAATAAATAAATAAATAAAAGAAGTGTGGTAAAAACTGTTAAAAATGAAGAACATAGAAATATAGTCCATCTTCACTGCATACTATATAATATAATATAATATAATATAATATAATATAATATAATATAATATAATATAATGCTACCAGTGCAGAGTGTTGCTGTGCCTCTCTGTTGCATACTCTCTCTGTTCCCCAGTGCTGTAACACTTCATTTTTTTCCCTGTTTTACTTTTGTTTATGATTTTTTTTTTCAGTTCTAGCTATCAGCCAGCTTAACTGTGAAGCACCATGTCACTGGGCACTCTGTAGAGCGCGTTCCTATGTGGTGTATGTTTTCCTTCTTTACTGGGTCTCTATCTGAACACTTCTTTTTATTTCTTTTTGTTTTTTGCTTTTCTTTACACTTTTTTGCTGCAGCCACCAGTCCACTTTCAGTTTTCACATTGTGGTTTCTAAACTGAAACCTCTGGTGTTTTGCTGCCATTACATGAAGAGATTTTGAGTTTTTTATGTGCTCGCATGGATGGGGATGGTGGCTCACGAGGGCAAGAAGATGTCTGGGAGGGCTGGAGGACAAAGGCTGGTGATGCTGGAAACAGAGATGGAATCTTCAGTGTGTGGTAAGAGTCAGCTGTTCATTGGTGGGATTGGGACCAAAAGACATACACTTGGCAGGGCAGTCTGGCACCAAAGAAAAATAAATGACAGTGATACAGTAGTAGCCACAGACATTGCCAGCTATTTCCAGATATTTTACGAAATTTCTAAAGTGTTTCTCTCTGCTGCCCCTACTGTAGAAATGGAGAAAGCATTAAATATATTTGGAAATATCACAGAAATTTCAGGAAATATCTGGCAGTGTCTGTGGCTGCTACTGTAACTATTGTGGAGGAAGAGGAGGGGAGTTTTTGGATGTATTTCCTGGCATGATGTTTGTTTTTCTGTTGGTGTCATCACGGCACTGTTTTAGTGTAGCGCTTCAAGCGCTAGTTGTTCCATGGTGCGGTATTTGATGAGCTGCATTGGGAGACGGGTGCCACGGACTGATTTCTCCCTATGGTGGGGCTTTGGTTGCCAAAAGTAGTGTGCGTTGGAAAGGACACGGCTGGAGAGGGCTTCTAGCCAATCAGCATTTGAGATTTTATTTGCCCGTTTTATAATTCATTACAAATCATGGGATGCAATGAACAGGAAATATGAGAAGTTAAGCGATGCAAAAAAATAGTAAAGTGATGAACACTTCCAGGGTTAGTACTACTCATTCAGAGGCTGGAAAGGGGCATACAGTAGCTGGTGAATAACAAAAAAATTATCTTGCTTCTTGGCCTTTCAAACATTGGGGGCCTAATTCACAAATGGCCCAAGCATGCCACAGACTCCAGGTATGCCGAACATATGGTGCTCGGGGATTGTGGCATGCCCTGACCAGCTATCAGGATTCTTGATCCCTTGGACCGATTACCACAAGTTAGACCAGCCTTTTCTGGTCTATGTTGTGGCAATCTAATGTACCGATTTTACAGTGCTTGTGTCAAATATTTGGTGCCAGCAGCAACATATAGGAAAAAGTATCACAAATGTGCCCAATATTCTTCAATCAGGTGCAGTTTGTGGTGAAGGTTTCAGTGCAGCTGTGCTGACCACTGGGTCTGACACAGGATCTGTTGCAAGCCCTGCATCTCCCTTTGTGAATTGGGCCCTGGAAGTTTTGACTACGACATACAGTAACTGTGGGTCATACCCCTCAATCTCCTGCCTTGCAAATCAGGGAAAAGGTTAAAAAGAACAAGGGTCAAGTGGCCAAAACTGGGGACACATCTTAAAAAAAAAAATGTTATGAGCATTGGTGTCTGAATAAAACGTGCAGTTACTCTTGCCCCACAGTTCTCAGCACAATACCTCGTGCTGTTTCAGTTTTCTGCAGATAGTAAACTGCACATTTTCTGACGTGACAAGTATTTGTTTTGCAAAGTTTGTTCAGATGTTATGTAATTTGATGTTTGAATGCACGGCCATGGGTTCCTTTTCATCTCCTCTAATGCTGTGTACTAAGCTTTACATGCTCAGATTATAAAATCATTTAAATCTTCTAATGTAAGTGCAGCATAATGCTTTCCTTCAATATTTTATGGACAGTCTGTCTTTGACTGATGCTGGACTCCTTGTTCTGCATGTTTAAACCTCTTTAGGAACTATATAATCGATTGGTTTCATGGACTCATTAAACACCACTAGCGGTGTTAGTTGGTGCCGATACCCCTAGTGGATTTTGGACTCCTATTACCACAATCTAGTTCGTATGCATGCTGCAATTAGTCTTTCTTGGATAATTCCGAATTCTTTTAAATTACGTTATTTAGACCTCCCAATATGTTGTAGCTCAGGCAGTAGAGTTTTTATCCTACCCATTGCTTTTTTATATGTACACTATGATTTGATTATCTGTTTATACTGTGTACCGTAGATATTGAAAATGAATAAAAATAAATTCAAGAAAATAAGCTTAGCAAGCCTGCTGTATAGTGTGGCTTAGTGTGAAAAGCATGTTCTTTTATTTGTTACTATTTCTGCCACCTTGGTCACTGCAGCAGCCCCTTCCAGCTTAGGTGACCTCCCAGACCCATCCAGATCTTCTCTTCCATTTACCTACCACCTTGTGCCTGGAAATGACTCCTCTGGAATGGTTTCCAGGGGGAGCCAGCTACATGGCTCCCCAACAAGAGACATTGCTCTGGTAGGTGGATGACAGTTGGTATGTCAGGGCCTATGAGTGCCTGCTTCGCCCCACATGCCACTGTGTTTCCGTTTTCTTACTTCTCCAAAGGACATGAATGACAAGGGCTCAGAGATGCATGCACACTTAGAAGTGTGCCAGTGCATGCCAGAGTCAGATGACCTGCCCCCACCCCCTGCCATTCTCAGCTGCACCGACCGACATGGTCACTCAGGATGTAGTAGCACAGCGGAGACTGTAACCTCCCCCCCCCCCCCGAGGTGGGGAGCATCCTCTTGGCCATTCATTCTTCCTCCCCCAGCAGGTCCTCTGAGATTCTTGACTCATTCCTGAGCCCAGGCCATTGGTTTTACGAGTGATAGCCCTGACACTGCACTGAGGGACTGGCTTAAATAGCATATTCTGAAGAAGAACTAGACTGCAGCACTTCTGTTGGGCTTTGAACCCCTACTCTCTGGCAACAGAAATACTGAATTTAGAAGGGACCATGGAAATCTTTGAGTAAACATCAGAGAAGTCACTGAAAAACTGTGACAGTTGAGAGGAGTATGTGAGGGAACCTTTGAAAACTGGTTCCTAGAACTGCAAAGTGGGAGATCCTAAGTTTGAATCTTACCACCCCAACCCCACCCAATACCCAACTCATTGTGTGACTCTCTCTTTCTTATATTCAATATGTACTGAATTTTTCAGAAGTTAAAACATAAAAAATAAATCAATACTGCCAGCAGTGAAGACACATCATATAATACAGTGTTCATTTAAGGGTATTGAAGCATATCTGTATTGATATACAAACAGTAAAAGTGCCCCATCCCCTTGGACTCCTCTCTTTTACCTAGACTGCTTGCATACCCTGTATAACCAGTTAATAACTAAGGGACAAAATCAGCATCTATATTCATCACATAGATCACCCATTTGTTTCATCTGTTCTGGCACCTTTCTTTCAGTCGCCTAAGAAACAAACTCTGGTCAGGGCCGATATGGCTGTGGAAAGCTTTTGGGATGCTTTTACCCATTATTTCTAATGAATTTACATAATGCAGATCTGCTGAGAGACAGTGTTAATGTGATCTTCCTTTTACACATTTTTACAATGTGTTTTCCTAGAATATGCCTGCTGATTGCTATATATTTAGCCTGGATAGTTCACAGAAGACATGGCATTTTATTTTCAGCAGAGCTCTACATCTACACAATATTTGAGAAACTGTTTGCAAGGGAGAGGCTGTATAAATACCAGCATATTTACATTCCCATTACACGCGTAAAACAGAATTGTAACCATTGTTGTTATCTGCTTTGGTATCAAAGACCAAAAAATTGAAGATTTCTAATGAGTGCAGTAAGTAACATAAAGCAATCTTTCATAGCAGTTTACAATACCCTTTGGAACAGTCTTCTTGATAATGTTCTAGTCACGCAGTCAGCGCTGTCAGCTTTAATATCAGATGGAAAGTTAAAGGACAAAAATCATTTAGTTTAATGAAGAGTTCCAGAAGAGTTTTAAAGAGAAGTGTAAAATGGAAAATGGGGTGACGTGAGACTACGGACCTGTTTTCTTGACTTTGGTCAGTATGACAAATGTTATAAGGGATAATCAAGCATTAGTTTATGCAGCAGTTTGATAAACTCAGCCTGTTACAGGATAGTCAGCATGCCCTCACCAAGGGGAACTCCTGCCACAAAATTCAATTATTCTTTTTTGGTTGAGTGACTCGTGAATTAGATAAAGGAAGTCAATGAAGCCTGGCCATGCTCCATCTACAATTTAGAACCGCTATCAGATGGCACAGTACCTTATAGTAATATAGTAATTTGAGGTCTGAAGGGACTGCAGATCACCCCCCTTACTATGCAAAGATTAATAAACATGCTGAGCAAATGTACTCATTTATAAGGATTCACTACTCACTCTAATTGCCCAGTGTGCCCTATGATTTCCTTGGTTAGCAGAAATTTGCCCAGACTTACCTTGAAGACCTGTGTGGTCTTCACGTCCACTGACTCTGCTTGTAAGCGATTCCATAGTTTCACACCCTCTGGGGAAAAATGTGCCTCCTAACATTACCCTTTAATTTGTAGGCTGTTCCATAGGTTCAACACCCTCTGGGGAAAAATGTGAATCCTAACATTACCCTTTAATGTACTGCTTCTGAGCTTTAGGGTTTGTCCCAACAAACTGCTGCTGCATGCCTGATCAAACATCTCGTAGCTGTTCGACCTTGCCGATACCCTTGGGTTTGCAGAACAATGAATCATGTCCACTCTCAGCCAGCTGTACTCTAGGGTGAGCATTACTAGACTTACGCAAGACACATGTACCCAGTAAGGAAGCATGGGATTGGGGGAATATTCTGGGACTGATCACACAAATAGATTAGATGTAAAATTGTAATGAAAAACAAATAATGTAAACTCTTTGGAAACTGAACCCAGGACCCTGGAATACCATACCTGACAACATGATATGTACAGGAGGCAGATGGTAACCATGCACAGTAGTGCCACAGATATATATGAGAATGGTTACAATGCACAATACTGACACAGATATGTATGCACTAAGTAACAGTACACATTATCACCACAGACGTGTATGTGCATAGTAACAGTGCATAATACTACCACAGATACGTACAGTATACACATGGTAACACTGCACAATACTGCCACAGATACGTACAGTATGGGCATGGTAGCTGTGCATGATGCCACCACAGATATGTACAGTATCAACATGGTGGCAGTGCACAACACCACCTCAGATACGTATGCAAATAGCAACAGTGCACAATACTGGCACATATATGTATGTGCATAGTAACAGTGCACAATACTGCCACAGATATGTATGGGCATGGTAACAGTGCACAATACTGTCACAGATATGTATGGGCATGCTAACAGTGCACAATACTGCCACAGATATGTATGTGCATAGTAACAGTACACAGTACTGCCACAGATATGTAAGAGCTCAGTAATAGTACACAATAGTGCCACAGATACATAAGGGCATAGTCACAGAGAACAATAGTGCTACAGATATGTATGGGCATAGTAACAGTGCATATAACTGCCATGGATATGTATGTGCATAGCAACAGTACACACCACTGACACAGATATATATGTGCATAGTAACAGTGCACAGTACTGCCGCAGATGTGTATGGGCACAGAAGTGCACAATACTGCCATGGATATGTATGGGCACAGTAACAGTTCACAATACTGCTACAGAAATGTATGTGCATAGTAACACAATACTGCTACATATATGCCTGTGCATAGTAACAGTGCACAGTACTGCCACAGATATGTCTGTGCATACTAACAGTGTACAATACTGCCACAGATATGTGTGGGTACAGTAACAGTGCACAGTACTGCCACAGATATGTATGAGCATAATAACAGTGCCCACTACTGCCACAGATATGTGTGGGCACAATAAAAGTGCACAATACTGCCATAGATATGTATGGGCACAGTAATGGTGCACAATGCTGTCACAGATATTTATGAGCATGGTAACAAAACACAATACTGCCACAGATATATATGGGTACAGTAATGGTGCACTATGCTGTCACAGTTATGTATGGGCATAGTAACAAAGTACTGTACTGCCACAGATATGTATGGGCATAGTAACAGTGCAAAATACTGCCACAGATATGTATGGGCACAGTAACAGTGCACAATACTGCCATGGATACGTATGGGCACAGTAACAGTGGATAATACTGCCACCGATATGTATGGGCACATTAATAGTGTACAACACTGCCACATATATGTATGGGCACAGTAACAGTGCACAATACTGCCACATATATGTATGGCATAGTAACAGTACATAGTATAGCCACAGATATATAAGGGCATAGTAACAGTGCACAGTACTGCCACAGTTATGTATGGACATGTTAACAGTACACAATGCTGCCACCAATATGTATGGACATGGTAACAGTGCACAGTACTGCCACGGATATGTATGGGCACAGTAACAGTGCACAGTACTGCCACAGATATGTATGGGTACAGTAACAGTGCCCAATACTGCCACAGATGTGTATGGGCACAGTAACAGTGCACAGAACTACCACAGATATGTATGGGCACAGTAACAGTGCACAGTACTGCCACAGATATGTATAGGCACAGTAACAGTGCACAGTACTGCCACAGATATGTACTGGCACAGTAACAGTGCACAATATTGGCTCAGTTATGTATGGGCAAAGTAACAGTGCACAATGCTGCCATAGATATGTATGGGCACAGTACCAGTGCACAATATTGGCACAGTTATGTATGGGCACAGTAACAGTGCACAATACTGCCACCAATATGTATGGACATGGTAACAGTGCACAGTACTGTCACAGATATGTATGGGCATAGTAACACTGCACAATACTGCCACAGATATGTGTGAGCACAGTAGAACTGCACAGTACTGCCACATATATGTATGGGCACAGTAACAGTGCACATTACTGCCACAGATATGTATGGGCACAGTAACAGTGCACAATAGTGCCAGAGGTATGTATGGGCACAATAGCAGTGCACATTACTGCCACAGATATGTATAGGCACAGTAACAGTGCACAATACTGCCACAGATATGTGTGGGTACAGTAACAGTGCATCATACTGCTACAGATATGTATGGACACAGTAACAGTTTATAATATTGCCACAGATATGTATAGGCACAGTAACAGTACACAATAATGCCACAGGTATGTAAGGGCATAGTCACAGTGAACAATACTGCCACAGATATATATGGGCATAGTAACAGTGCATAATACTGCCACAGATATGCATGTGCATAGCAACAGTACACAGTACTGACACAGATATATATATGTGTGCATAGTAACAGTGCACAGTACTGCCACAGATGTATATGGGCACAGGAGTACACAATACTACCACGGGTATGTATGGGCACAGAAACAGTGCACAATACTGTCATAGATTTGTATAGGCATAGTAACAGTTCACAATACTTCCACAGAAATATATGTAAATAGTAACAGTACACAATACTGCTACATATATGCCTGTGCATAGTAACAATGCACAGTACTGTCACAGATATGTCTGTGCATAGTAATAGAGCACAATACTGCCACAGATATGTATGGGTACAGTAACAGTGTACAGTACTGCCACAGATATGAATGGGCATAATAACAGTGCCCAATACTGCCACAGATATGTATGGGCACAGTAACAGTGCCAATTACTGCCACAGATATGTATGTGCATACAGTAGCAAGAGTGCACAATACCGCTACAGATATGTATGTTCATAGTAACAGTGCACAATACTGCCACAGATATGTATGAACATGGTAACAGTACACAGATATGTATAATAAAAGGGGAAAGTGGTTAACCAGGAAAGGCACACTAAGCCAGAACTTGTTTCCAGGTGTGACCTTGGAGCACGAGAAAGTTAAGTGATTTGCTCAGGGTCACACAGTGTGCAAGTGGGGGCTGATGGGATTGAAAGCCAGGTCTCCAGATTTGCAGCTCGGTGCCCATAACCACTATGCTATACTGCCTTCAGTGTTACCATGTGCATATGTATGCACACGGTAACAGTAAAAGAATACCACCACAGATATGTATGCACATGGCAATTGTGCACAGTACTGCCACAGATATGTAGGAGCATGCTATGTAGGAGCATGGTAACAGTGCACAGTACTGCTACAGATATGTACAGGATACACATGGTAACAGTCCACAATATTGCCACAGAGTTGTACATGCATAAAAACAGTGCACAATACTGGTACAGATATGTGCATACTAACAGTGAAGAGTACCACCACAGATATGAATAGGCACAGTAACAGTGCACAATAGTGCCACAGATATGTATTTTCATAGCAACGGTGCACAATACTGCCACAGATATGTATGGGCATGGTAATGGTGCACAATACTGCCATAGATATGTATGGGCATGGTAGCAGTGCACAATACTGCCACAGATATGTGTGTGCATGGTAACAGTACACAATACCGCCACAGATGTGTACAGTATATGTATAGCAACAGTGAACAATACCGCCACAGATGTGTACAGTATGCATATGGTAACAGAGCACCATAATGCCACAGATATGTACAGTACGGGCATGGCAACAGTGCATAATACTACCACAGATATGTATGCGGATAGTAGCAGTGCACAGTACAACCACAGATGTGTATACACATAGTAAGACTGCACAATACCATCACAGATATGTACTGCACATGGTAACAGTGCATAACACCCCCACTGAAATGTACAGTATGTACATGGTAGAAGTGCACAATGCCACCACAGATATGTTTACACATAGTAACAATGCATAGTACCATCACAGATATGTACAATATGTGAATGGCAACAGTGCATAACACCCTCACTGATATGTACAGTATGTGCATGGTACAAGTGCACGATGCCACCACAGTCGAGTGGATTGTTAACAGATGCCCTCCACATGTCTGGTAGGAGTTTATGTCAGTTTTAGTAGAATAGGTGTGGGAGTTGTCTTGGAGCTTTGCCACACCATTTGCGAGCTGGACCCAGACCTGACATGCTTCCTAGAGAGGTGCGTGGGGTTTCTGGAGCCATTGTTTGCTGAGTTTATTCAGTGCTCCCTTTTGGAGGAGACCTTTCCAAGTGCATTGAAAGACACACTGTGATGCCTATTTTGAAGGAACCATCTTTGGATCTGGATTGCTTGGCAAATTTTAGACCGCTATCTAACCTCCCCTTTTTTGGGAAAAGCTAGAGAGAAGATGGTGGCTCTGCAGCTTGAGGAACATCTCACAGCCTTTGACATCTATGAGCCTCTCTAGTCCAGATTTAGGTTTAGGCACAGTACAGAGACTGCATTGGTCAACGTGCAGAATAACCTTCTCAGGTAAGAGATATAGTAGAGCAGTCAATTCTCACACCCTAGAACTCTCTTCAGTTTTTGGCACCGTGGGCCATGGGTTGTTGCTGGGCGGCATCACGGAGTACTGTGGACTCGCAGGCACTGTCATATTCTGGCTTGAGTCCTTCCTCAAAGATACTGTGCAGAGGGTTGCAATGAGTAATTGCTCCTCATTCCTGAAGCCTCTGCTCAGTGGTGTACCCGAGAGGTTGATCCTCTCTCTCATGTTGTTCAGGGCATATGTGCTACCCCCTAGGAAGGGATTATTAGACAGTACGGTTTCTTTTTCACTACTATACAGATTATTCTCAGCTGTACCTGTCTTTTGCAGCTGGTATGCCTGACACAGCTGACATATTACATTTGTTTCTGGCTGAGATTCAGGGCTGGATGTCATCAGGCTAAGTAAAATTAACCCTGAACAAGAAGTAGGTACTGGTGATTGAGCCTGGTCAAATATAGTATTCAGAGACTGCCACGAGGATGATTGGCCTGGTGCTTGGCTCCTCAAGCTTAGTGACCTCTGCTAAGGTGAAGAATATGTGTATCATTCTGGAAGAGAGGGTAACGCTGGAGGCTCAGACATCAGCTGTAGTCTGGAGTAGCTTTTAATATCTCAGAAACACCGCCAGATAAAATCCTTAATTCTTCCTGAAGACCTACCATCAATGGTACATGCATTCTTGACTTCTCAATTCGACTACTGCAATGCTGTATATCCCGGGATGAGTGGAGGTGTCCTGTGCTACCTGCAGCTGGTACAGAATGCAGCAACCAGGTTGTTGATGGGCCCTCCCAGGTCTTACCACATAATCCCAGACCTGCATGAACTGCACTGGCTGTCAGTGAGGTGGCAAATCACATTCAGGGTAAGTTTGCTGACCTACAAGGTCCTATACGGACTGGGTTGGGCTACCTGAGAGACTTCCTAACTCCCTGCTAGACCTTCTGCCCTAGCCACTCTTTTGAAGGGGGTCTTCTAGCTGTTCCCAGGGCCAAGCTGAAATCCTTGGGTGACCGTGCTTGTTCACTAGCTTGCCTGGCCCTGTAGAATGGAGGCCTTTAAGAGGGGCCTGAAGTCCTTTCTTTTTCACTGAATCTTTTAGCTCTGTTTGATATAGTGCCACTTGCTTCTGGTGCCACCCATTTTGATTGGTTTTGTTGTTTTAATGTTTTTAGTATGATATTTTTGGTTCACTATTCTGACCCATTTATTTATGCATAATTATTGTTTTTTGTGAGGATCTCAGAGCACCAGGGAATGGACACTTACTGCTACTACTAGTATATGCATGTAATAGTACACAATACTGCCACAGATATATACAGTATGGTAACAGCGCTCAGTATCACCACAGATATGTACAGTATGGCAACAGTGAACAATATCACCACATATATGCACAGTATGGTAACAGTGCACAATACCACCACAGATATGTACAGTATGGCAACAGTGAACAATATCACCACATATATGCACAGTATTGTAATAGTGCACAGTACCACCACAGATATGTACAGTATGGGAGCAGTGCACAATGCCACCACAAATATGTATAGTATGGTAACAGTGAACAATACCACCACATATATAGACAGAAAGGTAACAGTGAACAATACCACCACAGATATGTACAGTATGGTAGCAGTGCATAATACCACCACAAATATGTACAGTATGGTAACAGTGAACAGTACCACCACAGATACTGTATATGCAGTAAGTAACAGTGCACAATAATAGCACAAATGTGTACAGTATGGTAACAGTTCACAATCCCACCACAGATATGCACAGTATGATAACAGTGCACACTATCACCATAGATTTGCACAGTAAGGTAACAGTGCACAATAACAACACAGATAGGTACATTATGGCAACAGTGCACAATATTGCCACATATATGTGCAGTATGGTAACAGTGCACAATAACAACACAGATAGGTACAGTATGGTAACCGTGTATAATACTGCCACAGACATGTATAGTAAGGTTACGGTGCACAATAACCCCATAGATATGTACAGTATAGTATAGTAACAGTGTACAATAACACCACAGACATGTACAATATAACAGTGCACAATAACCTTATAGATATGTACAGTGTGGCAACAGTGTACGATACTGTCACAGATATGTACAGTAAGGCAACAGTGCACAGTAACACCACATCTACAGTATGGTAAGAGTGCACAATAACACAGATAGGTACAGTATCGTAACAGAGTACAATACCACCACAGATACATACAGTAAGGTAACAATGCACAATAACCCCATAGATATATACAGTATGGTAACAGTGCACAATAACACATATGTACAGTATGACAGTGCACAATACTGTCACATATATGTACAGTAAGGTAACAGTGCACAGTAACACCACAGATATCTACAGTATGGTAACAGTGCACAATAACACAGATAGGTACAGTATCGTAACAGAGTAACATCAGAACTGGACAGGGGAAAGCCTGTGGATGTATTATTCTTGGACTTCAGCAAGGCGTTTGACTCTGTCCCCCACAATGGTCTGGTGGAGAAACTGATGGGGTTGGGAGTAGGCCCTTTGATGGTCAGATGGATTGAAAACTGGCTAGCTGGACGCACCCAGAGAGTAGTGGTCTGTGGGGAGCTCTCGAACCCTAGAGAGGTTGGTAGTGGGGTACCACAGGGCTCGGTCCTGGGTCCGATCCTGTTTAATGCATACATATTGGACATCAGGGAGGGTATAGGGTGTGAAATGAGTCTTAAGCTGATGACTCCAAGATGGGAGCAATAGTTTGCGGGAGAGAGGAGGTTGGCCCTGCAAAATCTGGACACCCTGGAAAGCTGGGCTCACACATGGAAATTAAATTTCAATATCACCAAGCACAAGGTGTTACATCTTGGTGGGAAACCCTAAACACAGGTACACCCCTAGGAGGGAGGCACTGGAGGCCTCAATAGGGAAAAGACCTAGGGGTCATGGTGGATGCATGTATGAATAACTCTGAGCAGTGCAGGAGAGCGGCTAGCAAGGCAAACAGGATGTTGGGATGCATCGAAGGGGGATCACCTCTAGGAGCAAGGAAGTGATTCTGCCACTGTACAATGGACTGGTTAGACCACACCTTGAGTACTGTGTACAGTACTGAGACCACACTGAAGAGGGACATACAGCTCCTGGAGAGGGTACAGAGGAGGGCAACTAAGATGATACGAGGGCTAGGGAATTTGACGTATGAGGACAGACTTGAGGAGCTCTGCCAGTTTTCACTGGAGGAGAGGAGAGACGGGGGGACATGATTGAGGTATTCAAGTACCTCAAGGGAATAAATAGGGTAAACATGGAGGGGATCTTTAGACTAAAGCAGGGAGGTGTCACCAGAGGGCATGGTTTGAAGTTGGAAGGTGGAAGGGTGAGGGGGGAAAAGAGGAGGAGGTTTTTCACTGAGAGGGTGGTGAACCCTTGGAATGCACTGCCTGGCGAGCTGGTTCAGAGATCCACAGTGGAGGGCTTCAAGAGAGGGTGGGACAGACACAGAAAGTGGATGTATCAGATGATGGCCTGTCCAAGGGGGTGGGGATGGATGATAGGGGTTTCTGGAACACATGGGGAGGGCCTCGGCACCCAACTAGGGATCTGAGGTTTGAGCAGACTCGATAGACCATAAGGCCTAATCTGCTGGCAAATAGTATGTTAGTATGTTAGAGTACAATACCACCACAGATACATATAGTAAGGTAACAGTGCACAATAACCCCATAGATATATACAGTAAGGTAACAGTGCACAATAACACATATATGTACAGTATAACAGTGCACACTACTGCCACAGATATGTACAGTATGGTTACTGTGCATGATAACACAGATAGGTACAGTATCGTAACAGAGTACAATATCACCACAGGTACATACAGTAAGGTAACAGTGCACAATAACCCCATAGATATATACAGTAAGGTAACAGTGCACAGTAACTCCACAGATATCTACAGTATGATAACAGTGCACAATAACAACACAGATATGTACAGTATGGCAAGAGTGCACAATACTGCCACAGATATGTACAGTATGGCAACAGTACACAGTAACACCACAGATATGTACAGTATGGTAACTGCACAATAACAAAGCAGATATGTACAGTATGGCAGCAGTGCACAATGCTACTGTAGATATATACGGTAAGGTAACCCTGCACAACAACACAGACACATGCAGTATGGTAACAGTGCCATGCATATACTGCACACCCTTTTACTAAGGTGCATACTAAGGTGTAAGGAGCTAAGGAGGTGGTTAGGCCATATGTGCTCCTACCTCATTACCTATAATAAGATAGGTTATTGCCATCTAAAATGTATTTATCTAATTTTCTTTTAAATTGGTGTTTGTCTTTACTGATTATTACTTCCAGTGGAAGTCTATTCAGGGGTTCATCACCCGATGTTGACACCCCCACCCACCCACCCCGATCCCATACCTACAGGCTACTTCCGGCCTTCTACCATTTCTTCCTGCAATACCCCTTGCCAGTCTATCTGGATGTTTAGTGGTGTCTCATTCCATTTCTGGCATTACATACATTTGTCCCTGTTTGTCTGCTGGCACTCCCTCCCTAACACTTTTCTCCTGTGTGCATACTGTTCATGTGTTTATCTCTCCCTAAATGCTTTACCCTAATGTTCCACACACCCAGCATAGCTCACGATCATTCCCCTACTGCCAGTAAAACTTGTCAGTCATAAGGGGAGTTGCAAAAGGGCTGGCAGTATAGCCTTGAGGGTTAGAGTAATGAGCTGAGAATGAGCTTGGTACATATAGCAGACCTGAGTTTGAGTCTCATAACCTCCACCTGCATACTGTGTGACTCTCAGAAAGTCACTTAACCTTCCTAGTGCTCCCAGGTCACATCTGAAAACAGGTACTTGTGCCTAGTGAGCCTTACTGGTTACCAAAGACTAACAAGAAAAAGAAAAGAGCTTCAATGGCTGCTCAGACTGTTGTTAACACTGTAAAAACTCTGCCCCTTTTCATGCACCATTGCACTTTAATGTGCACTGGTACAGTAGGGCCCCCAACTCCCACTGAGCATAGCTTGTGTGTGTGTGTGGTGGGGTGGTAACAAGCAAGGGACTGTCGCTAAATCAGTTTGCACCAATTTAGAGAGAGTCCCTTATGACTGAGAATACTGGAAAAGTTGCTAATACAGCACCAACAATTCCTTTGCCAACTGAATGTTTTTTTTTACATCAAATGGAAAGGAGCGTTTCTCTATATAGAGAGACGGAGAGAGCTTTAGCAATTTTAAATTTCAAGCAAAGGCTTATCGTGATGGAAGTGCAGTGAACAGAGCAATGATGCTTGTACCAGCCTTGTTCTTCTCCTGAAGATGTGTTTTTCAGTACAGCTGAGTTGATTCTCTTCTTTTGTTCAGACAGAGGCTTCAAGCCCCGCTTCTTTGAAGCAGCAGCTGTGTCAATCTGCTGTGGGCAGGTTTTTAGGTTTCCTTGTGTTTTATCCCTTTTAAAGCAGGCTGGGTATAGATTTATTCCAGTACAATGTGTGATTAACTACATGGCAGAAGGACAGCTAGATAGTCTGAGTGATTCGATCTCTGTAGACAGGTGACAGATTGAAAGATCATCCACTAGATAAATGTAAACTTTCATTAAAAAAAAGTTACTCAGTACTTTTAATGCAAGTTATTCAAGAAAGAAGCAACATGTGCATTATTTTCCATTAAAAATGTCATTATTTTGTACAGGAACACAATGCCTAACTGAGAACTCAGATAGTAGAAGTTAGCTCACAGTGATCATTGTACCTACTGTTATGTGAGAGTGCAGTGCTAATCTTATTTCTGGAGGTTGGGAGGGGCTCCTTGAGCATTCATTATTTAATTTCCTTATAACATTCTTATGTCATTTGACATAAGTATGCTCATACCAGTGATGCCAGTTGCATGTTGTTCCAACAGAACACAGTAAGTAAGATAAATACATTGAAAAAAACATTAACTTTCAATTATAAATCACCTGATTTCAGCCAGTCAGTGCACAGAGCCTCTGCGCTGTACTTCTTATCCTGCCTATGGTGGTCTGTTTTGCAGAAGTGTTAGGAATGGAGCATTTCACTTCACAGTCAGGTGGCAGCTTTATTTAACTTGTTAAATAAAATAAAATACTTAAAGCTTATTATAAACCACTCTAGCTAACTCAGGTAGTTTATAATAAGTTAACAGGGCCTCTGCAGGGTATCTCGTATGGTATAAGGGACTCTGCTTGTGAGGTTGGGCATCCAGAATCACTCAGCTGTGCCTTGTGGTTCTCATGCACAGACCTTACCCTCAGAGTAATAAACGAATGGTAGACAGATCTGATGGATGGATGGATAGATAGACAGATAGATAGACAGATGGATAGATAGACAGATACTGTAGATAGACAAATGGGTAGATAGATAGACAGACAGACAGGAATGGATACAAAAAGAATGCTGCACTGGGATGGGGCGCTAAGGATGAAATTTAAACAATCACAACACACCAATCCAGCACTCACCACCTCACTGTAAAAAAGATGCCGCTCCTATATAACGTACAAAACAGTGCCAGTTTTATTGATCAGTGCCATTAGAACAAGAAAATGCCAGACAGACAGATAGATACGTCTTATTTTTATACAGGACCATTTTGTTAGGGACAAGCCCTATTTTCAACAGAAGCCCTGTGTATTACAGTAAAAGCATAAATACATAACAAAAATGGTACAACATCAGTTACATTTTGATTCATGTAATTTACACAAACAACATTTACACATGCATGCTACTGTAATATATAGAAACACTGATAACACTGCAAAGACCATCAATACAAGAACAGGGATTCTTTACCGCCACAAGCACTGCGTAACCTATGAGGCACTGAATCTGGCCATCAACAGTTCAGTAGTCTCCCTTGTTGATTATGGACTGGCTACCTATGGATCGGCAACCAACACCACCCTACAATGCATTTCCATTGTGCTTAATAAGGCGTGTCGCCTTCTCACAGGTGCTGCAAGACTCATGCACACCTGTGACCTCTACTCACAGTCAGTTGACTTCAACTAAAGGAAAGAATAAGATACCAATCTTGCCTCCTTGCCAACAGATGTTCTGTCAATCTACTACCAGCAGGGGTCCAGAAACTCCTAACTGTGCACTCAAGCTCCCATTTCACAAGGAACTCCGCCACCCAGATCTACAAAATTCCTAGACTCCACACTGCCTTGGCACAACACGCATTCTGCTACCGTGCTCCTCATTGGACCAATGTCTTGCCACCTGACATTTCCAGTGCTGCAACTATTGGTGTTTTCAAATACAAACTACAACAGCACCTTATCTCAACCAGCACCTGTGGCTGCCTCCATTAACACTCCTCCTGTGCCTCACGGGCACCCTAGCACTCTTATCTCACATCTAACCTACTCATCTAACGTGACCTATCCTTAGCACTTCAGGTCCCCACCCTACCTCACAACCTTTGCCACCTCTACCTCACCCATTCTGTATATCCCCCCACTCCCTACCCACCCTCTAGCACCCTTACCACTATCCTCCTACTATCATCTCCTCTCATGCAACCCAGCAGGGTGCCCTAACTTTGATTCAGGCAAATTACTTGCTGTCTATGATCCTAAATTTGGTGTGTTCATTATAGGGACTCTGTCTAAAAATGTGCTGCTGTATTACTGTATCTTACTGTTACACTGTCTAAAACTTGTACTACTGCTTTGATGTATCTTTGTCCTTGTAACTGACATGGAACCCATAAATGAGCAACCGCTCATGGGTGTAATCCAAGAACTCAATAAAAATGAATAAATAGGAACATACACATTCATCTAGTACTTCAGCTGTACCTCTCAAAACTTGTAATTCCTGTTGACAAGGCTCTACTCGAGCTGAGTTAACCTGTTTTCTGTCCTCTGTGTATGTCCTCCATCTGACGTGGAACCTTTGCAAATGAGCAAGTTGTGCTCAAAGGTCATTACTGATTATTTCAATAAATAAATAAAATGAATGAACATTCACACAGTGAATTCAGTATTTCCTTACAAGAAGCCTGGAACTCATTCAATGCATTTTTTGCTCTCATATCACTTGGTATATTATGATTTTGCCAATACTCATCTGCAAAGTCATATTTCTGTATTTGTTGTGCACACAAACATAGGGCAAACAACTGTCTTTATTTCTCAGTTGATATCTATCACTTCTGGCAATTTCAAGAATCATATTCCTTTTCAATAGAGGTCCAGTTTCTGACTTTATTTTTTTAAAGCTCCATGTCAGCCTATTCAAGTCTCTTTTGTAACACCCCACTCTATTTTACATAATTGCTGGTTGGTTTAGTGCTGTGTGTTAAAACAATGGCTGTTTTCCTTTTCTAAGGCATTTTGTTTCTGTGAGTGTGACAGCAGTGGCTTTCAGTTTCACTTTGACTGGCTGACACCCATGCCATAATAACCAGGTTCCATTCATTAATAACCAGACAGTTATTATGGCATTAGAAAGTAATGTCGATCCAGTCAATAAATGGGCTCCTCAGTAATTATAATTTTTAAAAAATGTATACGATTAATGACTTACAGAGCTTCTATTCTAGGGTCCCCCATGAGTAGGGGCCCCACCAGCCCCTAGGATTGAGGAAGCTTAAGGGCAGCTTTGTAAGGAAGAACATAATATTTATTTATTGGTTTAAAATTTTTACCATACAATGCACATTAAGCTGTGGTAACTTGTTTTCAGGTGTGTCTTAGTGAGTGGGTTACATGGACCTGTTTTATTGACAGGGGAATGTTGGCCATGCCACCAGGGGAAACTCCCCTACTCTTCATCGATAAGTGCCATGGGATCTTTTACTTTCATCTGGACAGTGACCAGAGATCAGCAGAAGGGACCTTGGTTTAACATGTCATCCAAAGGACAGCACCTCAGTTTTGCAGCTCACCCATACTGTACTTTGCAGCACCCCATACTGTACTGCAGTATCAATTATGGGTATCACCCCAAGTGCCTTGCATGGGGCTAGTATATGCCAGCTTCCAGATTTAAATTTTCGGTTAGCTAGTTCGGGGGTACTAAAAGTTGTCCCTCTGTCCCGAGAGCTCAGTGTTCTATGCTGATTACCAATGTCCAGTTGTTGATTGCTAATGAACAGGATGTTGGCATTGATGGCTGGTATATGGAGCTTGGGAATGAGCCCCCAAACATTATTGTAACATTTCTGAATTCCCAGACAGTAGCAAAGTGCTGGCAATGCAAACCCATGGCACATACTGCACTTAGGAACTTGAGGATGCCAGCACTCCTCCCCCATCAGCTCTCACCACTCAGTATCTCTCCTCTTCTTTGTTGGTTCACACCAATCATTCTCACCTACCCCATCAGCTTGCACCACTGTCTATCTCCTCCCCCATTTAGCTCACAGTGCCCCCCGCCATCAGCTTGAATGAATGGAATGCACTGCATCTTTCTGCTTATCACCATGAGGTCCAATCTCCTCAAGACAGAAAGCTCCCAGAATGTGATGCAAATAGTGGATAATGGGGGCTGTGCTGTTGTCATGGCAAAATTTGGGGAGAATATGGTATTGTCAAGGACAAAATTACCAAAGTCATGGAAATAATAGTCATGGAAAGTCATGGATCCACATTGTTTTACCACAGACTATCTCTATTTTTAATTTTTTAAATGTATTCTTTTTGTTCCCTTCCACTGTACATGAAACCATTCACTCTGCAAGATACAGTGTCCCAACCACAGTATTTCAGACACCTTCAGAGATCTCCTCCATGTAGCAGGAGATGTGGGCAGAAGCATAGATGGACCAGCTAAGAGGATTATATGTCAGTGTGACATGTGTTTGTTTTCAATTACAAGCAAAACAAATGTCAGGTTAAGAATGTCTTTAGTGACACAGACCAGATTTTTAAAGTTCATTCGTGAAAACAAGAAGTCTTGATCAGTTTTCGTAGTGCTCTGTCTGGCACAGGGCTCTTGCTTCAAAGAGAATTTTCACAGCCCAACATCCAGCATGGACGCTGGCTGATTTCCCTCCTCTATCGCAGTCAGAGAGGAACTGACTCATCTCTCTTCAGCAAGGCCATATGACCCCTCCTCTAACAGGTGGATATCTCAGAGGTGTGCAAGACACACGATACACAAGATACAAAAGGCAAATGGACTAAACAATCCCAGGACATAGAAACATAGAATTTGATGGCAGATAAGGACCACTTGGCCCACCCAGTCTGCCCATTTCTGTACCTAATGGATAAGCTGCAGATCCTAGCTAACCAACAGCCTACTTCTTCCAACCTCCACCCCCTAGAATTGTCTTATGTCTGTCCTATGCATTCTTGAATTCCACCACTGTTTTTGACTCCACAACCTCCTCAGGAAGGCTGTTCCATGCATCCACAACCCTCGCAGTGAAAAAATATTTCCTCACATTACCTCTGCGCCATCCCCCCCAGCTTCAAATTGTGCCCCCTTGTTCTTGCACACCTCTTTTTCTGAAAGATGCTACCCTCTTGGACTTTGTTGATTCCCTTGAAGTATTTGAAACTTTCTGTCATGTTCCCCCTCTCCCTCCTGTCCTCGAGGATATACACATTAAGATCCTTAAGTCTCTCTTGATATGTCTTCTGGTGCATACCCTGCACCATTTTAGTTGCCCTCCTCTGGACTGCCTCCATCCTGTCTATGTCTTTGCGGAGATTGGGTCTCCAGCACTGCACGCGGTATTCCAGATGGGGTCTCACCAGCTGTCTGTACAGAGGGATAACAATTTCCTGTTTTCTACTGGTGATGCCTCTATCTATGCATCTCAGTATCTCACCAGCCCTACTTACTGCTCTCACATTGCTTGCTCACTTTTAGGTCATTTGATATGACTACCCCCAGGTCCCTTTCCATTTTTGTTGTTGTCAGTATCTCACCCCCCATTGTGTACTCCTCCCCTGGGTTTTTGTTTCCCAGGTGCATTACTTTGCACTTCTTAGCATTGAATCTAAGCTGCCATACATTTGACCATTCCTCCAACCTTGCCAAGTCCCTTCTCATCCTTTCCACCACACCTGTTGCAGATCTTTACGTCATCTGCAAAGAGACATACTTTTCCTTCCAGTCCCTCTGCAATGTCGCTTATAAAGACATTAAAGAGGACCAGACCTAGTATTGAGCCCTACGGTACCCCACTAGTAACCCCCCTTTCTTCAGAGTGGATGCCGTTTACTATTACCCTCTATGTCCTGTTCTCCAGCCAATTGTTTACCCAGGCTACCATCTTGGGACCCACTCCCAGGCTGGCCAACTTGTATATTAATCTTTTGTGTGGGACTGTGTCAAATGCCTTGCTAAAGTCTAGGTAGGCCATGTCTACAGCCCCTCCCTGATCTACTACTTTGGTCACCCAGTCAAAGAAATCTATTAGATTCGTCTGACATGATCTTCCCACTGTGAATCCATGCTGTCTTGGGTCCTGCGCTCCTCTGGCCTCTAGGTACTCAACAAATCTTTCCTTCAGAAGCAATTCCATAATTTTCCCAATAACTGAGGTTAAACTAACAGGTCTGTAGTTTCCTGCTTCTGCCCTGCTCCCACTTTTGTGAAGTGGAACAACATCTGCCTTCCTCCAGGTACAACCCCATCCTCCCACGATTTATTAAAGAGGGTAGTCAGTGGTGTCACTAGTTCTACCCTTAGTTCTTTTAGAATTCTGGGATGAATCCCATCAGGCCCCATTGCTTTGTCCACCTTCAGTTTTAAGAGTTCCTTCAGAATCCTTTCTTCTGTGAAAGGGCTGGTATCAACCCCCATATCCAGCTTGTTTCTATTGTTTGGTATAGGTACCTTCCCCTCTTCTTTTGTGAATACTGAGCAAAAGTATTTGGTTAGTATCTCTGCCTTTTCACAGTCACCCTCTGCCCACCCCCTCTCCTCTTTATTAAGCCTCACTATCCCTCCCTTGGTCTTCCTTTGCTCCCTGATGTACCTATAAAAGGTTCTATCCCCCTTCTTAACTGAGTTCATAACATTGTACTAACCTCAAGCTTATTTGAATTATGTTTGAAAATGTCTTAATAGGGGCTAAGCCCTGCCCCTTGATTCTTCCTCAGTCCATCTTCCATTCCAGGCTTCCTATTTACAGTGCAAGGGTGAGACCAGCTGCAGTTTAAAGAACATTTCTTGTAGATAAGTGTTTGCTGATTGTGTAGTCACAGTTCCATGTGCTTTTATTATTTTATCTATATGCTAGCCTTTAACCTCTTGAAACCTTTGTTTTCTTTTCTGTCAAGTGAGTATATAATACTACTGGCATTACTAACATTTGGCAACACTGGTATTCATTCACTTTATATGGGACAGGATAATGCTTAGTAACCATACTAATTAAGTGTTTGTGACCTTCAGACAACAGCACTATTCAGCCTATGTCTACACACATGCTTTAACATAATGTTAGTTGTATTCCCTGATTTTGAAGGGAATGGTAATAAAATAAAAGTAGCAAAAGCCCTGCTTCAGAACCATGAGCTGTGAAGTACACAGCTTTCATTTTGTTTGTCTTCCCTGTGGCTGTCTCTCTCCAGACCAGCAGTTCAAGAAAGAACACAAAGTACAACTGACTAAGAGTTTTCACTGTTTCTTATTCAAAATAATTTTGAATTTTCCTTTTAGGAGTATTTCTGCTTCTGTTTGCAAGAGTGGAATCTGCTCCGTGGTTAACAAACTCCTCCCTAGAGTTTGTTTGCCTTACTTTACATTCTGTTACTCCCAGCAGAAGCACAGTGCAAATAAACAGGCCCTGCAGTTATGTGTCACATAAGCCATTTATTGGTGTTGGGGGGGAGGGGTCACCCAAAACATGGCAGTATGTTGTATGTAACATAGATGAAGATAGAAAAGAGACAGGAAAGTGGAAAAGAAAGACATGCAGGGGGTAACGTCTGTCATGGTGGGGAAACCAGACTATATATCATACAAATAAAACAAATTAAATAACAGGATACTAGAGTAAAGTAGCATATCATTATGTCGTTTATAAATCAGAACATCAAGGGGAGGCCTTCATGTGCCAGTTCTGCTTTCAGCTAATATTTCCATTTTGTTAAGTAGGTGCTCTGATCCTGCTAAATCCTATGAGTTACCTCTTACAGTCTGGCTCTTGGGGCATGCCAAACCCTTTGTACAAATATAGTGCAGGTGCAGAAATGTTGTATATTAATCTTGAAGTTATGCAGATAGTGATAAACACAAAATATTTTGTTTAATGTATCATCTTAAAAAATTGTAGGTGGGACGTGGACACCAGCATTTAATGCGCACATTAAAAGTTCCCAATATTTTGTTTCGTAAAAGTTCTAGGACCCAGTATTGGAAACAGGAAAAAAGTTGAGCAGAAAGGTTTGTGCTGCACTTGCCCACAACCCCAAGGATGCTATATTCAGTCAGATAGCACAACGGCACTATTCAACTGAATATAGGGCCCTGTCAGGGCAGCGCGAAGTTGAGTAGTGCTGCCCTGACAGGGATCTGGGCTGTATGGAACCTATACCGAAGTACACAGAACTGCTGTGCCCTCAGACCTTTTAGCACTGGGAGTCCCCAGTGTGATATTCTGCCAGCAACATGCAAATGAGCCCATGTTTATTTGTTATCTATTTATTTAAAATTTTGTTAACTGGGTGAAAAAGCACTGGGCCACATGGCCCTTTTACAGGCTTGACCCGGGTACATATAACAAAGCATTTGAAACAACATGAAACACATATTACAATTTAAAATAATCTATTTTCTAAAATCAAACATAATTAAAGCAAAAAAATATATATACAACAAATACGATCTACCAAAAATAAGTGCCAAAATCTCTCAATCGAAATCCAAAGACACCAGAAAAAATTACGTTATCTGCAGTTGCACCATGCTTCAGACCTTAGTAATCTTTTCAAGGAAATTTTAAAATAGTGGCCACTCTGTATATTGTATAAATAAACTGGCAAACAGTTCCAAGTTTTAACTGCTAATTGTTTAACAACTTTTTGATTATTAGTAGTATTATGAAAAGGTATTGTTAGAGTAATCATGTCATCTACTCTTAATACTTTCAGGTTCTGTTTTGTTCAAAAATTGCAGTAAGATGGCTATTGATTGAAGTATGCAACATTTTATGGACAAAGCAGGTCATGTATAATCTGCCCCTTTGTTCCAATGGCAGTCAATTACATTTTCTGTACACTGTACAGTGGTGCTCTCTGTGTTTCACTCGTAAGGCAAATTTACAGATCATATTGTACATATACATATGTTGTTTGATAGCTTTTTTCTGTAGCTCCCCCCATATTGTTTCCATATTCTACAGTAGGAGGAATGCAACTCTGTGCCAGCAGCTTCCTATTGCCATCTGTAAGGTAATCATTTATTGCATCCAATGCTCCAATTTTTTAATGTAACTGCTTAACAGTATTTTCTACATATTTGTTATAATCTAAGTATGGATTGAAACAAATTCCCAGGTATTTAAATTATTCAATCACTGTTTCTAGGTAGTCTACTTCTCCTGCTGGGATCTTAAATTGTTCTGTCATACATCTCTGTTTTTTGAGCTGCACAGAACAACATTGCCTTTGCTTTCTTTTTGTTTACTGTAAGTCTATTTTCTTTGAACCAGTTTGCCATTTTCCCATACTCACATTCTAGTACAGAATTTGATAACCTAAGGTCTTTATTTGCCACATATATCACAGCATCATCTATGTAAAGTACCGATTTCGGCTCTTTACAAATTAAGGCAACTCACTGATAAAAAGGAAAAACCCCATTGATCCCAAAATGGATCTCGAAGGGACTCCATACTGAACATCTCTAGGTTCTGATGTTGTTCCATTTACTCTTACCTGTTGCTTCCTATCTGTCAAATAATTATAAACTCGGTTTGTTGCCAAATCCCTGAACCCAATGCTAAGCAGCTTGGTCCACAGGAGAGAATGGTCCACCAGGTCGAAATGCCTTGATCAGGCTCACTAACACCACCCCTGTATACAAACCTGCATCCATCTTTTCCTGCAGGTCATTCGTGAACCTTACCAAAGCAGTTGCCATGCTACAACCCCTCCTGAAGCTGTGCTGTGCCATTGTTAATTTATTATATCTTTCCAAGTATTCTAAGATTTGCGAGTGCAGAAGCCTCTCCTATATCTTTTCTACGAGGCACAAAAGAGATATTGGTCTGTAATTATTTGCATTATTATTTGTCCCCCCTTGTAAATAGGAATTGCATATGCTTTTTTTCCAACAATCTAGAACAATCTGCATATTTAAAGATTTATTGAAAATTATTTATAAAGGGAGTACCAGTTCTTCTGCTGCCTGTTTTAGGAATTTGGTCCCTAATAAATCAGGACCTGGGCCTTTTATTTCATTGAGGCTTTTTAATTGCTTATACACCTCCTGCTTAGTAATTCGTTTATAATAAAAACTGGGGCTTGTTGAATCTTTTTGGCCACTGATATATTTGGAAGTATCTTTAAAACTCCCTGAGTGTTTTGACAGGTCTGTAAATGTTTCCTTTAAGTAGTTGGCTACTTAATGTTTTCAAAAATTACTGAATCCCCTATAGTGAGACTAATTATATCTTTTTTCATTTTTTAATCAATGAAATTATTCAGCTCTTTCCAGAAATTTTTTTTTTAAATTTGACAGTTGTTCATTTTTATAAACTCAACTTTAGCCTTCTCAATCTCCTTTTTACACTTATTTCATAGTTCTCTGAACTGAACCCAGTCACATTCTTTAGTTGTATTTTTAAAGTGCACCAAAGCAGCATCTCTTTCTTTTATAATTTCAATTACTTCACTATTTAACCACTTATTTTATGCACCTCTTATGCTTTTCTTTTTTAATGGAGCCCTAACAAAGACTATGTCAATAAGTTTTTTAAAGAAGAAATCAACTGCCAAGTTTAGGTCTCCTATTTCATCCGGCACCCTCCAGTTTACCTCTCTTAAATCAGCTTTTATACTGGATATTTTTTCATTGTTTAATTAAGCAATAATGCCCAACAGGGTGTGTGTCGTGCTGGGATAACATCATGCCTCAGGTGGTTGGGCATGTGGCTGCAGGCTGAGTGCATCCAACAACTGAGGAGTGACGTTATCTCAAACGACACACACGTTGGAGGCATTATTACTATTATATAATGGCTCATTGTTTTATATATATATATATATAAAATAAAAAAATTAGTTTTAATGAATGTTTTTATTAGTGTGGAAAAATATTTTTGTTTCTTAAGAGGAGATGCACAAAAAAAAAAAAAGGTGGTCCATATCCATATCATCATCCATATTGGTTCACAGTGAGGCTGAGACTAGAGCCGTGATGTTGTACTGGGATAACATCACGGGTCCAGTCCCAGACCGACCAATCAGAAACCAGGATTTTTTCTTGCCATTGTATAATGCCCTACTTTAAACCACTCTGCCTTGCCTCTTTCATTACTCCATATGCAATATATGGGCATATGATCACTAATGGAATCCATTAGTGTCCTAGTTATTTTACTATTTCTTAATATTTTTACTAATAACCAATCAATTAATTATACTTACCCAGTCATATTATTTATTCTAGTACCATCCTTTCTTATCTGATTAAGATTAACTTTTTGCAACAATTTTTTGTATTTAACTTCCTACCCTAGCCAGTTTAAATTGAAGTCAGCGATTATAATTAACCCCCATCTTTAAATGTTTCAATCATGTCAACCAATTCTTCCAGGCCATGGATTTTAGATTGGGGGGGATTGTAAATACAGCCTATAATCAGCTTCTTAGTATTACCAAGAACAATTTCAATAAAAGTGATTCTCACACCCAGATGTTAATAACTCTGTCTGTAACTCTTTTAGTACATATTGTTCCCTTATGTACATAATAATACCACCCTCTTACCATGGCTGTCCTTCCTAATAATTCTGTAGCCCCAATCCATAATAAATTATCATTTGCATTAGAATTTAGCCACAGTTCAGCTATCATCACTACACCAGGGGCATATGCCATTGGTCATGCAAGAAGATAAGGGGCTATATGCATGCCTAATATGAGCTCATTTGTATGGGAAGTGCCAGCAGGTTTGTGCCCCTGTGTCCACCCCCCCACCCCAATCAACCATCTCCCTACAATACGACAATTTCTGCAGTTTATGAAAACAAATCCCTGGTGTCCAGGGCCCCCCTACACTGCCCATACTGGGTATACCACCTTACCACCCCCTTACTATATTCATTGTCATCGACCATAGGACGAGCGGCCACTGGGCGGACGGCGCTTCTCTAGCCGCCATCTGAGACCACCGCCCCGGACTCTTCCTGCCAGAAAGGGACTCCTGGATCATCGGCCATAGGATGAGCGGCCACTGGGTGGATGGCGCTTCTCTAGCCGCCGCCCGAGACCACCGCCCCGGACTCTTCCTGCCAGAAAGGGACTCCTGGATCGTCGGCCGTAGGACGAGCGGCCACCGGGCGGACGGCGCTTCTCTAGCCGCCGCCCGAGACCACCACCCCGGACTCTTCCTGCCAGAAAGGGACTCCTGGATCATCGGCCGTAGGACGAGTGGCCACTGGGTGGATGGCGCTTCTCTAGCCGCCGCCCAAGACCACCGCCCCGGACTCTTCCTGCCAGAAAGGGACTCCTGGATTGTCGGCCGTAGGACGAGCGGCCACCGGGCGGACAGCACTTCTCTAGCCACCGCCCGAGACCACCACCCAGGACTCTTCCTGCCAGAAAGGTACAGCAAAGCCGCAGCCTATCGGAGCGTGAGCGCCTTTCCTTGGCGGCTTCCGATTGGCCTGCCCTTATACCTCTTTCATTGCAACAAACTTTGCTAAAAAGGAGCTGTTTTCTTGCTTTTTTGGAAATATCTAATGTTGTATTCGTGTTAAACTGTAGGAAGAAAGTCTAACTGTGTGTAAAACTTATGTTAGGAGTGTTAAAGGAAGGTACAACTTAAAGCAAGCACAGCTCTCTTTTGAAAAAGAGCAGATTCCAGCTAGACATGGGGCGCCCAGGAAATCGCTCCTATTGTCCTGCAAATTTTGCTCTGTAACACCTCTGGTCTGCCCGCCCTCAGCCGACTGGGACTAGTACTAATAGTTCCTCCTTCTGTCTCCCTTAGGGACTCCTGGATCGTCGGCCGTAGGACGAGTAGCCACCGGGCAGACGGCGCTTCTCTAGCCGCTGCCTGAGACCACTGCCCCAGACTCTTCCTGCCAGAAAGGTCAGCAAAGCCGCAAATTTCGCCCCCACCCATCCCCTTCCTGAGTGTTATCTTATAACCACTAGCACCGCCCACAGTTTTTCATTGGTCCGGCACATGCCTAACAGTCTTTGTTACCAGCCTTTAGTGAAAGTACTAGTCCTCTTGCTTTCTAGAAGCGCTCCTTCGTTCTCCTTTTCCCCCTCCTCTTAGTAAGATCCAGCATTAACTAAACGTGGTTTTGAGACATGTCTCTGCCAGGACTATACTCAACTGCTTTCATTGCTTATTGACGGCCATGATCCTGCTGTAGTAGCATCTATTGCAACAATCCTGGGGATTCAGGAGACCCTGGTCAGCAGTTCCAGTGGTGGTACACCTTACTTTGTGCATAAACAAGCATGGGAGGTCTCAACCGGCTTTGTCTATTAGCCAACTTCTTTCTGTTATGCAATATGAGTGGACCATCCGACAGCCACGATCTCATAATAGAGACATGTCCTGCTCCACCAATCTCCCCACATAATAAAAATAACTATTTAGTACGCTGCCCTTGTCTGCCACTAATTCACTCGAAGTATGTTGAATCTACATATAGTGGCACAGCAATCTACACTGCTATGCATGTCCCCAATCCACAGGCAACTAAACAATGCTCAGGCTGCCTCTACTCTGCTTGGACCCTAAGCTATGTATTTATAGGGCAATACAAGAGAATGACTCGACCCCTGGATCCATGCGCCCCAGCCTCTATCAAACACAGAAAGAATTGCGCTTTTAAAAATCTCCTAGCCAATCTGAGAAGAATTCTCATCCTCTTACTACTGTGCTCAGGAGACATCGAACTTAATCCTGGTCCCTCAAGGTTGCTCTCATCACCATCCGAAATTACTAATCTGAAAGGAATCAGTTTCCTACATGCCAATGTCTGTAGCCTTCTAAAGAAGTTGGAGTCTGTCCAGGCCTGGATTATCCACACCGCTCCAGATATTCTCATAATCTTGGAATCCTGGCTTCGAGCATCCACACCGGACCGCGAGGTCAATATCCCCAATTACCTACTTTTCAGAGCAGACAGAAGGACTGGGGGTGGGGTGTAGCCATTTATGTTAAAAACAAATTCACGGTATCTATATTAGATGCTACTTCCATTGCTGGAGGATTCGAATGCCTGTCCCTCAAAGTTGAAACATCTCACACTGTGGCTTTCCGTGTAATAGGCTGCTATAGACCTCCTGCAGCAGGACCTCAGCTCCTGACCCATCTGTCAGCACAAATGGACGCAACACCTATGGAGACAATTTTATTAGGTGATCTAAACTATGACTGGCTAACTAGCGGATCACTACCCCTAAAACAATTCTGTGATTCACATGGGTTCACCCAACTTATATCTGAACCAACTCGCATCAACAATAAGAATCCAACGAGAAGCACCCTCCTGGATGTGCTTCTTGTCAACTAACCACACCACTTTTCACATGCCGGGTATCCTCCCAGCTGATGTTAGTGACCACTGCTTTATAGCTGGTATCAGAACCATCCCCAAACCACTATCCACATCAAAGTTCTCTACCAAAAGATCCAGATGGAACTTTGACCCTTTGGCCTATTTCAATGATTTAAAAAACTCTTTGCATTGGCAGACTTTCTACCTAGCTAAATCAGTAAGTGATGCCTATGATGTTTTGCATGAAATCATAGCCAGTGCCCTTAACACCCATGCTCCTTTGATCAAAGCTCGACTAAAAACCAGGACCTGCCGTTGGTTTTCACTGGACCTGAAGAAAGCCTTACTCAAAAGAGACCAGCTGTGGAAAAAGGCCCAGAAATCACGTGCCGATGAAGACTGGTGTCTTTTTAGATCAGCTAGAAATGCCTGTACAAAAATGACCAGGGAGGCCAAGGCCACTTTTTATCAAAATGAATTGTTCTCTGCATCCAATAACCCAAACAAGTTCTGGTCCACTATAAAGGAATTGTCTGGCCACTCACCGAGTAGTGTGCTTCCATCCAAAATTACCATCGACAATGTCCCTGTTACGGATAAATCTGAGATTCTACAAGCCTTCAATAACCACTTTACACCGCAGGCCTGGCATTCATAATGCACTGTAGTAGTCTTCGCCACTGCTCAAAGACCAGCCACCCGAAACATATGACAAAAGCATGACCTTCTCCTTTTCCTCAATCACCTTAAAAGAAGTTGAAGACCTTCTGCTACAGCTAGACATTAGAAAAAGCGCAGGAGCCGACTCATTTGACCCATACTTTCTGAAAATAGCATACCACATACTAGCACCACCTATAACTCACTTATTCAACCTGTCTCTAACCCAAGGCTCTCTCCCCACTGAATGGAAAATTGCTCATGTTATTCCTCTATTTAAAGCAGGGGACCCAAGCAACCTGAACAATTATAGGGCTATCTCTCTACTACCTATACTTTCGAAAATGCTGGAAAAAATTGTGGATACACAGTTGAGATCCTTCCTTGACAGAGCTGCGTTGCTTAACCCCATGCAGTCTGGATTTAGAGCTAAGCACAGCACTATTACGGCACTGGTCAAAGTCACTAATGACTGGCAACGGGACCTAGACAATAAAAAATTTGTTTGTGCAGTGTTTTTAGATCTTAGCAAGGCCTTGATACGTCAACCATTGTCTACTTCTCTCCACTCTAAATACCATAGGCATGGACTCAATCTCTCTGGACTGGTTCCAGAACTACCTTACTGATAGGCAGCAACAAGTCAAGGCCGAAGGAGAGCTTTCTCTACTCAAACCAATAAAAAGAGGAGTCCCACAGGGATCCATATTGGGCCCCCTACTGTTCACCATTTATATTAACAACTTGGACCTAGGAATCAAGGAAGCCAGTATCCATTTGTTTGCCGATGATACAGTACTTTACCTAAGTCGTGACTCACCCGCGGAGCCGCATGCTCTGAATTACAAACCAAATTCATTAGGCTGCAAAACCAGCTCATCAACAAAAAGTTATTGCTAAATGCAAAAAAAACCAAGGCCATGCTGTTTACACCGTCCAGCTCTGGAGCCAGCACTGCGGCCGCTGGTACAGTTCCTCCTATAACCACACTACTAGGCGAAAAGCTTGAGTTTATGCCAAAATTCAAATAACTGGGTATATGGCTGGATAACAAACTCTCCTTTAAGGAGCACACAGAAGAATTGTTGAAGAAGCTTAGGCAGAGGCTTGGCCTCTTTTACAGAATTAAACATCTCCTGACCGAGGCCGCAAAAAGACAGCTTGTTTATTCTACATTCCTCTCATTAATTGATTACGCTGACATTATCTATGGCCAATGCTCTATTTCTCAACTTGCAAAACTGGATGTACTGTACCACAGAGCATTAAGATTTATAACTGGCCTTCCATCCTCCACACACCACTGCTCATTATACGCTGCAGTAGGGTGGCCTTCGCTGCAATACAGACGGCATAGAAATGCAGCTATCTGGACACTTCGAGCAATCATCAGCAAACTCCCTGATTGCATTGTTGCCTGCCTCCCCTTAAGTCCAACAAGCAGCTATGCCATAAGAAGCCAAACGCTAATTTCCCTAAAAATTCCCAGGATCAGTAACCACTTTGGTAGGGCAGCCATAAGCCATGCTCTGCCTTCACTTTGAAAAGGATTCAAAGCTCACTGAAACTTAGCTCTACTGTCAGTATTGCTATGTTTAGGACTCTTTATGACAAAACATTTGCGAAATATGTAAATGTTTCCATAGCTCCTAACTGTCCTGTTAATGGCTCCCTTGCTAGCATTATCATATGCAGCCATGAACATAACCCCTCTTTTCCCTTCCTAACTTGTTCAATAGTCAGCTGTCATGTTGACCCTCAGAGCCCTTGGCACTTTTTTTCACTACCCACTCCATTATGACGCTCTAATAGTTGTTACAGTTTGCATCTTGGGCTCTAATAAAGCCTGGCCACCCTCCTAGCATAACTAGTTGCTGAGGGCTGAATTGTTCATAATTTGTACCTTTCTATAGAGGCCTGGATAAATATGGTACTTTAACTTCTGTATATATGAAGGCTGAATATGCCACAATAATGTTATGTGATGCATGTATGCTCCCACAAGTGTACTTGGAATGTATATATTGTACATACCTAATTCTTTTTATATTTTTTTTATTTGTTTGCATGTCTGTTTTTTACCTTAACACACTTTGTATACTGCACCTTTAATATGTATCACACTAGTATGTATAACTGTCATTCACAACAGCAGGTCCACCTTGTAAATGAGCCTGCTCAATGGTGATCACCTGGATAAATAAAGATTTGATTGATTGATTGATTGGTAATGCAGGGAGCCCATGAAGCAAGTGGCACGGCCCTTCTGTCATCACCTTGGCCAGCTGCCATATGCAATTAGAGGGAACACGCATCCTGTGTACTGTGAATGGAGCATGCATAATGTCTACTGTAGACAGTATGTATGCTCCTTTTACAGTACACAGAATGCGCACTCACTGTCACTGTATACACCAATCAGCTGAGATGATGAAAGGAGGGCAGTGCAGTAGCCATATGGTCTCTCCCCATCACTGGTAAATATGTTAAGGGGTGGCAGGGTGGTGTACCCAGTGTGGGTGGTGTGGGACTGGGGTGCTAGATGCCCAGGACTTCTTTTCATAAACTGTAGTGAGTAATTGGATGGCAGGGGTTACCACTGAACACCAGAAAATGTGTGATTTTTAACAAGGATGAGGATCAGAGGATGTGGAGGGGTACCACTGGACACCAGGGAATGTATGATTTTTAACATGGATGGAGACTGGAGGGTGGGAGTGCCACTAGACACCAGGGAACAGGTGTACTTCCCCAACCACCAACTTGGTTTTTGGCTGCAGTGGCTCTGTCAGCCACTAGTGTTGTCGAGAGTAAGTCAGCCTTTTCTCGGCGGTAAGTGCACTGTGCAAAGTGGCCTGCACTATTCCTTTTACACAGTGCTAAAGCACTGAATATCGTGCTGCACCTGTATTCATGTCCCTGCCCTCCCTTGGTTCCATTTCATTTCAGTTAAAAACTACAGCAAGTGCAATTTGAGCTACTCAATTACAACAATTGCAATAACAGTGAATCCACATTTCAGCGATGCACATTACAGCTATTTTGTCAATGTGGGGGGGGGACTGTGCCCCCACCCCCTATTTCTATTATTTTAACACCATGCTGCACTTTGATAGCCACAATCGCAGAATGTGTGCTGTAGCTCAATAGGTGCAGTCGCTGTAGTTTGGCAGTTGCTCATGTTGTAGTCACCCAAACTGATTAGCCCAAATTATGTGATACCTTCTCCCTTTGTACACTGATCCTTGTGCATGTGTGTTATCCCATTTAGCGTGCACTCCTGCCCTCTTTGAATACTGCTCAGTGGTGCAAACCCTGGGTGAAAGGCATGCAGTCACTTTGCCCACTGGCCAGACTTTTGAATATCGGGCCTCTGCTGCCTTTCTATGCTGATGTGCCACTTTATAAAGGTTGTACACTAGCTAGCCCATTGGTACAGCAGTAGCATTATCATTTCTGACACTGGCAACCTGAGTTCAGGAATGAGCTTGTGTCATTGGAAGCCAGCCGGGAGGAGGATGATTGAGCATCCCAGAGGTTGCTCTCCTCCTTTGGGGGAGGAAGGGCCATCATCCCTGCTGCTGTACTGCCACCTGGGTGACCACAGATGGTGGTGCAGCTGGGGGCACCGAAAGCAGGGGAGGATGTCAGCTGAATTATGAAGCAATTTGACACTCTGCAGGTCCACACTCTTTTGAACTCCTTGTGAGCTGATGTCCTTGGAGGCAATCAGAACAAAGACAATGGCTCCAGAGCCATGACAGATGAAGATTCCCACCTAAGCAAGGACCTGACTCAGGACCTGTGGATGCTGACCTGACAAGGCCTGCAATAGGAGTGAGACATGGGGGAACTCAGGCAGACTGGGGAACAGGCTGCTGGGGGTGCCTAGGGGCTGAACAGAACAATAGTACACATTAGGGGTATCAGAAGGGAAAGCTGACTGTGGAGATGGAAGACAGCATAAAAATGAAAGTTTAAAAAAGAAGATGTTGTACAGTAAATAATCTCCAATTTAAGCAGCAGAAAGTTGATACCACAATTAGATAATGATTTTCTGCGTCTGTAAGTTGATTAAGCTGGGAGTTGAAACAGAATGCTGTTCCTTCTTTGTGGCAGTTTTTTATAGGATCCTAGCAGTGATTTTCTTTCTGGACTGTGAACTGTACTGTAGGTCTGATCTTGTGTAGTGGTGCCAGTTGCAGCACTCTGTGCTTCCAACTCGGAGTTCTGGTGTGTGGCTGAACTTCGCGATCTCATACTTTGGATTGATGAGAGGCTGAGAACAACACGGAGGTGAGTTGTGTAGTTTCCTGCTTGAGGCCATGAGACAATTGCCAGCATATGAACACTTCCTCCAGGCCACTTGCAGTATGTATTGGCACTGGCTTTTGTGACAGAGTAGCCCAGTACTTACACTCGGAGGCGGAGGAGCAGTATGACTGTGGCAGTCTTTTGGAGTGCATAAAGAGTAGGGGAGTGTCCCACCAAGAAAGCTGCAATAGGTTTACTTCTATCAGTGTTCCCATTCATGTAAAGATATATGTGAATCACCTTAGAATACTGTGATTTATGGATATCTGTACTGTGGGAAGGCTGCTGTGCACACACTCTATCCTCCCATCCGCCAATCCTCCCCTTTCCCCCTGGTATCTGCAATAGCCTTAACCTTAATGCCTTGGTCAGGCACCTTCGGGCTTTTGTAGTCAATAAACAAATACACAGCATCACTGCCAAAGTATCAGAACTATATAATATTATAAAGTGCATAAGAAAACTGCACAATTGACAAACACTCCTGCACTTTGAGGAGCCCTGCCTCTGACTTTGTGAGTTAGTTTCAGGTAGCACATAGGTCTCACATTAAACTCTCTGTCTGGAGTTTCACACTAAATACAAGTTCAACATTTCAAGCCACCAAAGAGATGAAGATACTGACTCCAAACAAAACTTATTGGCTCTGTACACTATTTTTCTTACATATTCAAAGGAGAAGTACCACCAATTTCCCTGTTTTAATTCAGAATGATAAAGATGGGTGCAGTACACCCTTAATTTTAAAAATACCTTTTCAGGCTGATCTGTCTATAACACGGTGATCAAGTGTGTGTGTGGGGGGGGGGGCTCAAAGCCACGAAGTGCACACAGTCAAAGGGAGGATAATAAGGGGAGACCAAACCTCTAAGCACAAGTATATAAAAGCACTTATACAAAAAAAAACTGTTCATAGATCCCAGCAACCATAATATTAAGAATAGTGAATAATAAATGATGTGTTACCCCAAATACATGAATTGCCCCCATGATTATAATGCACTTATGGCAACCCTAAAATTTACACATTAGCAATAAGTTCTTGTTAGCCTTTACCACAACAAAGTGGTACAAAGAACAATGGCCCCTATGCACTAATAGGGCTGGGGCATGCGGAATCCACATGTACTCTGTCCATGTAGCTGCGCACCCATGGACAGGTGCACACCAGTGGGATACACGACCACTGGCCACCTATCCGTGGCCCTGCACCCCCGGCATGTGGGAGCATGGAGGCCAGATATGCAGACTGGGTGGGCATCCAATGGATGCCTGAACCGGATCGCTGGTGGATCCCTTGTGCCCGTGGGCATGGAGATATGGCTGCTGCCATACAGCACAATGCAACAAAGAATCGGGCTGGTGTCCAGTCGTCCATCCCCAGACCACCATTTACTGTATGTGGTCTAGGACAGCATGGTGCGGGGGATGGCAGTCCCGGCCTGTCTGTTGGCGATTGGGGGAACAACATCCCGGGGGGCACGCAGACCATATGGCAGGGGTTCCCCCTGCGTACTGTGTGCTCCCTGTGTCCAGCGCTCTGTGACTCTGTGAATGTCGTGGAGTGTGGGCATGCTCTCCGGCATGTCCCCTTCTCACCCTGACCATGTTGCCCTCCACACGGCCTGGTGGTGGGGCTGCACACCCCATAGGTGAATCCCGTGGCTGGCCGCATGGGTGTTGCAATGGGTGTGGAGTGGTTGCGTACCCCAGATATGCGCGCATAGCCATTTTGCCCCATTAGTGCATAGGGCCCAATGAAAGGGTGAAGGGGATAGGACAGGACAAAGGAGATTGGAAATTATTTTTACATAGTTAACTGCCTTGCCATCTTCCTTTCCATGCCAGTTATGTATTGTGATATGCTGTTGTGATTTTGTGATAAATAAATAATCCATCTTTGGCGTCCCCAGTCAGATCTACGTAGTTTCATAGGTTTCATAGGTCTATTTCAAGCATAGAAGTCCCCTTTCCTACTTGCCCTTTAACTCAAAGGTGTATCCACTTATGTTATTGATAATGTAATGTTCATCCAATCTCATCTTGAATTAATCCATATTCCTGCTAACCACAACCTCAAGCGGTAGGCTATTCCAAAGGGACACCACCCTCTGTGAGAACCACATTGCCCTCTGTTTTGTATGGCTAATTTCCTCTTTTAATGATAGAATGTGGGATCTGGTGTCTTTTATTGTATCCTTGAGCTCAAAGTCCAAACTTCCCAAGTCATGAGTTCCAAACACCCCAAACACCAGGCACATGTCTCCTCTGAGTCTGCGATATTCTTATGTATATAACCCTATCCTATTTGACCTCTCCATGTATTCTGGTTACTTAAATCAGACATCATTCTTGCAGCCCTCCTCTGAACTCCCTCTATTAACTTGATTTCTGCTGTATTGCAAGGTGCCCAAAACGGTGTACAGTATTCTAGATGAGGTGTCACCAAAGTGACATAATTACCATACTGTCCCTACTAAATATGTGTCTACATATACAAGTTAAGATGCCATAAGCTCTCTTGGTAATAATATGACAATATTTTTTCCGGTTTAGGATCTTTAGTCAATATAACATCCAGGTCCCTTTCTTCAGATACCTCCCTAAGCACCTTGCCACTAAGTTGATACGATTTAGACCTGTTACTCCTACCCAAGTCCATCACTGCCCATTTATATATATATATATATATATATATATATATGAATCTCAATTTAGGGTCTTGTGCCCTTGTATCAAGTTTCAGTAATTCCACCTGCAACCTCTCAATGTCAAGGGTAACGTAAACAACTGATCCTAACTTAGTATTGTCAGCAAATTTCACCAACCGTACACCTTCGGTGCATTTCATCAATGTGACATAAACATTAGAGACTTGGCCCCAGAACAGAACCCTGGGGCACCCCACTAGTAACAGGTATCCAACCTGAATTGACCCCATGCACAGTAACCTGTTGTTCCCTGCCGCTCAACCAGGATTCAATCCAGGACACTAACCTACTATTTAAACCAGGAGTATGCAGGCATTACTTATTCATTTTCAACCCCACTACCCTGTCCCTGTAGTCCCCGCTCTGTATGTATCTGTGTATTGTACCTTGTACCCTGTCTGTACTATCCCACGTCTATACGAATCTATGCATTGTATTATCTATGCTTATTGTATTTGGTGTGCCTTTTTACTCGTATGTAATAATTTCTTGGGGCTTTGCCCATATCATGAATGTATTATCACTGTGTGGTTTGTTCAACCTTATGCACATGTTCTAACCTGGTCCATCTTGCAAATGAGCATTGCTCAATGATGACCGCCTGGATAAATAAAGACTTTGATTGATTGATTGATTGAATATCATCATGAGGTACAGTGTTAAAAGCCTTGGTATAATCCAAGAAGATAACATCAATGGCCCCAGGATTCTGTTCTGGGGCATTTCAGTCATCCAAAGCCTTAGTAACATTCTCAAAAAAAGATACTCAATTTGACTGGCAAAATCTTCCTTTAGTAAAGCCGAGCTGTGTTAAGTCCCTTAGGTTGTTAGTAAGCAGAAATATCTCAACCTCATCTTTGATTCAATCAATCAATCAATCAATCAATCAATCAGAATCGTTATTTTGCCAGGTGGAACATCATTGAGACAAGCTCATTTACAAGATGGACCTGGGGCAAAACAATTGCCAACAAGGTTAAGACAGAACAGGTTGAGTGAATGTACATAACAATTACATAGTAATAATAACAACATAATAACATATAACCATCACATGTAACAAGATACTTCCACCAGAACATAGCAATAGGTTCAATAGGAGGTAGTGCCATTTAAATACAATTGCATAGATACAGACATATGGATGTGAGGTAATGAGCTAACGTTTACACAGTAAACATTATTGGAGGAGTCATAGTGAACAGGAGTGGCAGTTCCTCTAGTGTCAAAGTGCGAAGAAGATTAAGATGTAAGAGTCCTTTGATAAGTACTGTAGGCATGCCCTGGCAAGTTGGGTGGGAAGAGGGGGGTATAGGGAGTGGAGAGGGAAGGTCAGATGAGATAGGAGAGGGTTGTACATGATGGCCTAGGGAGGAAGGACTGTTCTAAGGGAGAAACACGACAGATGTGACAGGCAATGGTTGGGGTTTAAGTCCAGTATTTGAAGCAAAGACAGAGCGTGATGTTGGGACCTTGATTTGGACAATGACAGAAGGGAGGACTCAAATGACGCCTCAGGCAATGGTTGATGTTTAAGTCCAGCATTTAAAGCGGTAACAAGTTGTGATGTTAAGACCTTGACTTAAAGCAATGATAGACCTCAGAGAAGGTCCTCAGGAACAAGGATTTGAAGAGGGAGAACGTGACAGAGGAAATGAGCCACAAGGTTTTCTGGATCTTATTCCAGAGCGTAGGAAGAGTGAAGCTTATTGAGGCTCTACCAAAGTGTGTTTTAACTTTAGGGATAGCCAGAGATAAGATGGTAAGGTTTCTGAGAGAATAGGCAGTAGGGATGCAGGGAGTTAGGCAGCTTGTGAGATACTGAGGTAATTTATGAGAGATTGCCTTATATGTCCATAGAATAGCATTCTTTTGCCTTCTGAAGCTAAGGGAGCTCCAGCCTATGGAAGAATAGAGGATGCAGTGGTGCGTGTCATAAGGGGCATCCAAAATGAACCTAAGGGCTCTGTGGTATAGGTTATCAAGCTTGGAGAGAGCTGTGCTAGTACTATGGCCATATAGGAGGTCTGCATAGTCTAGGATAGGCAAGAAGGTAGCTTGGACTAGGAGTTTTCTAGCCTCCTGTGTTAGTGAGTGCTTGATCCTGAAGAAAATACTGAGCCTTTGATGCAGTTTCCTAGTGAGTTCTTCAATGCAGTCAATGAAGGACAATTTGTAGTCAATCCAGACCCCCAGGTATTTGAATTGTTGGGCTTCTCCCAAAAGGGTGCTTATGTGAGGAACCTTATCTGGGGTTTTTTTTGAGATGAGAGGCCAGTGGAGAGAAAAACATGGTCTTAGTTTTTTTTGCATTGAGCAGGAGTTTCAAGTTGAGTAGATTTGTTTGGAGGATGTCAAAATCATTCTGGAGGTCCAAAATGGGTTGATCCAGAGTTGATCTGTCAATGTATAGCACTGTATCATCAGCGAAGAGATGGATACTAGATGACTTTAGGCCAGTGTCAATTTGATTAATATAAATGGCAAAGAGAAGTGGGCCCCAAGTATGGATCATTGGGGGACACCTCTAAGGGGTATTTCTTTTGGCAATAGGTCTCCTTCAGCCTTGACCTGCTGCTCTCTGTCCACAAGATAGTTTGCAAACCAACTTAGGGCCAGGTTGTCCACCTCAACTTTCTTCAGGGTCACCAGGAGCAAATCATGGTCCACCATGTCGAACGCCTTGCTAAGGTCCAGAAACGAGGCGCATATGTATTGTTTGTTATCAAGTGCGAACTGCCAGTCATTTATAACCTTAGCAAGGGCAGTGGAGGTACTATGCATGGGTTGGAAACTGGATTGAATCGGGTTTAGTAGATTAAAATTTTCCAGATGAGATCTGAGCTGTTCATTTGTTCCTTCTCCAATAGTTTTGACAAGGCTGGAGGCAAGGAGATTGGGCAGTAATAAATTAGGTCACAGGGGTCCCCTGATTTGAATCAAAGGATGACATGGGCCATCTTCCAGACCTTGGGGAGGGAGCTCTGATTGACAGACAAATTGAAAATGTGGGTAATAGGGGGAGCCAAAATATAGCAGGCCAACTTTAGGAAGAAAGGCGCGCCCACACTTTTCTTAGTATCAGGTTGAAGAAGGAGATCCTCAACCTGTTTGACAGTGACCAGACAGAAGGAGAACGAGTGGTAAGGGTCAATAGATTCTGGATCATGGCAATCAGATGACTGACTAAGGAACTGTGCCCTGATGGCATTTGCTGGGGAGGTATCAAAAGCCATCCCTGTTGTGGCAAAGTGATTGTTAAGGAGGTCAAGGATCTCATTTTTATCTGTAGTCTGGGTACCACTAGTCAAACTTTTGTGGGGATGTGTGCCAGCGCTGTTATGGCCTTCTACCTCTCTTAACATTTTCCAAAACTTAGTAGCAGAGTTAATGGATGCGTTAAGTGCAGAGCGGAAATAACTAGACTTCGCAGCTCTGATAGTTTTTGTGCAGAAATTCCTTGCGGTTCGGAAAGCAGACCAGTCTGTGGCCAATTTAGACTTTTTGGCTTTTTTCCAAAGAGCATCCCTATGCCATAAGGCAATCTTTAGGTTACCTGTGAACCAGGGACAGGATTTTCTTTTGGTTCTGTTTTTGGTAACTGGGTCATGGAGGTATAGGGTTTTGGTGAGTATTTCATGAAGTATCTCATGTTCCTCTTCCATAGAAGATGCAAGGTAAAATTTCTGCCAGTTTGCATGCTGGAGGTCATAGAGAAAAGCATCTGGGCAGAAGTTCTGTTTACATCTCTTATGGATGTATTTAGAGGAAGAGGAGGTTCAGAGTTACGTCGACCTTACGCATTCAATGGCACTGTGGTCGCTGATGTCGTTAATGCCTACTAGGACTTTTCCCAAAACCGACGTGAAGCTAACTAGCCTATAATTACTACATTGAGCTCTATCACCTTATATATATATATATATATATATATATATATATATATATATAACTGTCTTCTCCAACAGTGCACTGATTGCCCACTGTTTGATTTCTGATAAAATTTGGTAACAGGGTCAGATAATTCAAGCACCAATTCCTTTGTAAGTCTGGGGTGTATCCCTTTCTGTCCCACAGCTTTAGTTGGATTCAGATTTCTTAGCCTATTATATACATCACTTTCTTCAATCCTAAAACTAGGTGCATTTTGCAACTGTTCACTAGCCATGGCACTTGTAATATTCTTATTAAATACATTTCCAAAATAAGTATTTAACATTTCCACAATTTGTTTATCATCTGTGACTAATTTCCCGCTATTATCTGCCAACAGCCCAACCTGTGTGCTACGACCTCTCTAATTTACATGATTATAAAAAGCCTTGTAGCTGTCTTTGACCTCGCTGGCCAGCCTCAATTCATGCTTCCTCTTTCCCCTCCTGATTACCTTTTTACAGTCTCTAATACATTTCCTGTACATCTCCCAGACCTCCACTCTCCTCACCAATTGCTGCTCATTCTTGTCATATTTCTAAGACATTCTAAGGTATCAATAACTACCATTCCATGCTATTCATCTGCATGGCCTGGAATGGTGTTATTGATGTCATGGAATGTTCAGACAGCATGAAAAGAGAGAGCAGCAACTGTTGAGGAGACAGGGATTCAGGGTACTTACAAAGGCAACAAAATTAGATTATTAATTTAGCACAAAAGGTCAAAAACATATCAGAATACTGAGTAGACAATAAGAGATTAACTGGTGGGCATCTAGCGGTGTAAAAATGTTTCCTATCACCTTTAAAACTACATGAATTTAAAGAGGCATAGGGTCATAATGTCATGGGCAAAACTGTGCACTGTAACAATGCCGCATGCAAAGCAGCGTGTGACAAAATAACATCAGCACAATATGGTGACCAGCGCACACAGAGGACACACCTCTTCGCCCTCCACCACCCCCGGACTAATATAATTAGCTCCAGGGATCGTGGATGTTGGGGTTAAAAAAAAAAACGTGAGTAGGGAAAATGTTTGGTTTTGGGGCCAAAAGAAGCCACAGCAGAGTGGGACCTGGGGAGAACTGAACCACAGACCCAGGTCCCCGATGCTGTGAGAGGCAGGTGCTTTTGCTGCTCCACTATGGGAGCACCTTGGCCATGCACTGCCCTGACGGCATCCCTCACCTTCCTTGCTGTCAGCCTACAGTGACAGGGGTAGCAGTTTCTGCTTCACACTGTGAAACCCCTGTTTCTGTAGAGCCATTAGCACTTCTTGCAGTGCTGTATTTCATACGCGGTTTTATCTGCGCCATCTTAACCTGGTACCATTTGAAGACTGTATCAAAAGAGATTAAATAGTCCTTATAGCTGTGTGTACAGAATACTTAATATGCCAGGAAGGACTAAATCTGACAGCGCCAAACAAAAGAGAAGCTGGATAACTCCCCTTGATAAAGCCCTAATGGTTTCCTAATACACAAATACCTATCTCAACTGATAGCAAATTCCATATCATTTACAACATGTTAACCTAATCGAGTCACCAGAAATTACATGAAAACAGAAAAGTTAATTTCTTTGTTTATCCCCGCAGGGCTCATAGTCTGTAGTTTGAAAATCCATTCAGTCTGTTTCTTGAAAAGGACTTGCGGTCTATCCCCTTCCCTGGTACATGTTCAAAAATTGACCATTTCAGATTCTTTGGATCTTTATGATGGTAATCATTAAAATTTACCCTGATGGAACTGTCCATTCTGCCATGCTTTATATCACTAACATGTTGTTGCAGTCTTTTGCGAAGTTCCCTTACAATCCGGCCCACACAGACCTTGAGATAGTCATATCCTACACATCTATGACAAAATCTGTTGAACAGTTCATAAAAGAGTATATTGCTAATGAGAATTCCAAGCAGAAATGTGTAAAGATTTTACCCACTTTTATCAACCTGCAAGTAGAACAATTTCCACAAGAATAAAGACCCTTGGGCCTAGCAGGAAGCAAATTAAATTGTGTTACTTTTATTTCATGTTTAAAATGGCCTGGTCTATTTAAGATTCTGTGCCCTGCTAAATGCTGTGTGGGGGTTTCTCCTGCTCTAGTGAGCTAACCCCACAACCCTCCAAGATATTCCACTTCTTCAGCAGATATAGCTTTAATTCTAGTAGCTAATGTATTATACTCCAGAACAGAAGTTAATGGTTGAACATCATCTTTTGTATGGTTCTTAGGCACCAGTAACTCAGTACACTGCTGTAAAAGAAGCCCGCTCTCTGGAGTTTCTAAGTGCCTCTTCATCATAACCACTACATCTTAGTCAATCAGTTAATAAATCTGCCTGTTGCATGTAATCTCAATCCCCAGAACAATTTCTTTGCAATTTTAAATATTGGCCATAAGGGATACTAGGTTTAAGGGAGGGGGTGGGCACTGTCCTCATGGAGAATAGTTACCTGCAGTGTTTTTTCTAAACTCCTGGACCCCATTTTTCTATTCTCGTCAACAAATGGTTTCAAATCCAAGAACAGTATTTGTGTTTCTTGTATGTCATAAATTCAGCTAATTAGTGTTCATGTACTCCACTAATTTTTCTGTGTCTTTTGCATTCCTATTCCAGCAAATGAAATATGTCATCAATGTACCTGTACCAGTGCGTGATGTGGTCGAAAAATGTTTCTTTAAGCATTAAAAATACATTTCATCCCCCAAAATCCATGAAGATATCGGTGTAGAAGGGCAGTACAGTTGCCCCATCACTGTGCCATACCACTGTAAATAAAATCTCCCATCAAAAGTAAAAACAATTTTTGATTAAAAAATGAACTCAGCTTACTGCAACATAAAATGTGGAGGGGGCACTGGTACAGGTAACATTTTCAAGATAGAAATTCAGAACTTCAATTTCTAATGGATTTGGAATACTGGTATATATAGAGAAGAGATAAAACATTTAGCTCTATCCACTTATAGCCTGTTTTCCAAGTGACGCCTGATAATTTCTATAAAATGTCTACTGAGTCTCTTACATATGATTTCAGGCTGATTACTGTGTGCTGCAAAAAGCAGTCCACAAATTTTGAGAGCTTCTCCAGTGTAGACCCTGCCCCCAAAATAATTGTTCTGCCTGGGGCAGGGGGAACAATGTTTTTTTGTGGTCCTTTGGATGATAGTAGAACATGAGAATCTTGGAATATTTTGCTCAGATAAAATAAAAATCTGTATCATTAATTTCACCCAAAAACTGAATAAGATGTAATTAAACTCAGTTAGGGTATTATTTTAGTATCTCATAAGTTGTACTATCTCCCAAAAGCCTATTTGCTTCTTTCTGATTGTCTTCTTTTTTCAATAAAACTATATTTCCTACTTTGCATTTATAAATATCACTTTACACTTTTTATTTAGTTCTTCTAATGCCAGTCTTTCTTCGGCATCCAAATTATGCTTCCCAGAATTTCAATTATCCATCTATTTTCTCATTCTTTTGCTGCTCTACCTGGGTGACAATGTGGTGCTCGACCCAGGTCCCTTATCTCCTTTCCTCCCCGCTTCTGCTACTACCAAGTGCCTTAGCATTTTTTACTTTAATGCTCGGAGCCTTCTCCCTAAGTTCTACCTCCTCCCTGTTTAGGCCATCGAACACTCTCCAGACATCCTCTGCATCACTGAATCCTGGCTTTCCTCCAAGACCCCAGACACAACCCTGATCCTTCCCAACTTTCATCTTCTCATGCATGGTGGGGGAAACATGGTGAAGGAGTAGCCATTAATGTCTGCCAAAGCCTTTCCTGCACCTTGGACATTAGGGAGGCCGCACCCTCTTCTTATGAATTTCTCCTCATCAGGGTATTGTTCCACTTCTCTGTCCCTAACTTCATAGGGGTTTTCTATGCCTCGCCCAACATCTCACCTACCTCTCTCATTGGCACACTCTCTCTCTCTCTCTCTCTCTGTCTAACATCACCGCACATTCCTCCACCGGTGAACTCATTCTCCTTGGGGACTTCAACATAAATTGGACCTACCCTTCCTCAAGATCAAGCATAGAGAGGATTGAGTCCCAGGTTATCTCTGAACCCACATGACTCAATCCCCATTCCTCCAACCAATCCCTTTTAGACTAGGGTCTGACTTCCCACCACATTGTGGCAGCAGCTATTTTGCTGGATTCCTTCAGCAACCACTGCATGATGTACTTTATTACGAAAATTCAACATCTCCCCCTCAGCCTTGAAATATATCTGGTCCAGGTGTCTCTAGTCGCTGAGCGTTATTGCGCTCTTAAGTGATCTAGCTGCTATAGACTAGTCAGCCATCCCATTGGCCTTCAATATTTATGTGGCCCTCTCTCTTTTTCATTCCAAATTTTCTGCAATCTGGGACTTGCATGCCCCCTCAGGAAATTCAGGGTCAGATCATCCCATTTCCCCTGGATTGCCACTGAAATGGATCATTGCAAATCCTGCAATCTTACCTGTGCATGCTATAAATTATCCCACTCCATTTCTGATCTTCTCCACTTCAGGACCCTGAGAAACAGGTGCACAAAGGCTATCCAGGCTGAAAAATCTCTGTACATCAAAGCAAACCTCTAGAATTACCTTAGCTGTTCTGCTAATTTCTGCAAGGTAATCCATTCCCTTTTTGACCCCCCCACCCAGTCTACTCCTCTAGTCCTCATGGTTAATGGTTCAACCGTGTCTGATCCTGCTTCTGTTGCTGCTCACATCAATGAGTTTTTCACCACATGTGCTCCCCCCCACTGCTGACTCCCCTCTTTCCCCTCCTGTTCCCCCTCTCCTTTCCCCTAAATCTCCTCAGGTTTCCATTTTCCTTTTGTCAGTACATAGGAAACCCTGCTTGTCCTGTCATCCCTCAACCTGTCAAAGTTCAGCCCTGATGGGCTCTATCCCAAACTCCTCTGCCTCTCAGCTCCTGCAATTGCCGCTCCACTTAGCCACCTGCTCAGCCTCTCATTCTCTCTCTGTTCCATTCCTCAGTGCTGAAAGATTTCTAACATCCTTCTACTTCACTAAGGGGGTGACCCCTCCTCCCCTGGTAACTTCTGTCCCATCTCCCTCCTACCCTCCCTTGCTAAGCTCCAAGAGAGGTTAGTCTACACCAGACTCCTACAGTACCTTACCTCTTCTAGTTTTCTCTCCCTATTCCAGTCTGGCTTCCAGAAGCACCATTCGACTGCCTCCTCCCAGCTATGAGTCACTGATTTTATCTGCTCAGGGATGGATCGGGGCACATTATGGCTTTCATTTTCATCACAAAGCCTTAGATTCAGTGTCCCACCCACTCCTCCTGGACAAGTTGAGCTCTGCTGGCCTCTCAGCCTCCACAGTTGGCTTGTTCCATTCCTACCTAATGAGCTGTCAACAGTCGTACAGGTTGAAGGCACCTTATCATCACCCCTTCCCATCAAGGCTGGGGTCCCACAGGGTTCTATATTAGGCCCTATCCTGGTTTCCATTTTTCTGATTGACCTCCTATCTGCCTGTGCCAACTTAAATAGACACATGTATGCAGATGACACAGTCATCTTTGCCTCTAGTATCTCCAACACTTCTTTGTAAAACCTGCTTCATCAAGATTTTCACAACATCCTGGGCCAGCCTGCTGTGGGTTGAGGCGCTGGATGCCACACCTTGCGCCACGCCGGCGGCCCATGTTTGGGAATGGGCATGGGCCATCGGGGATCAGCAGGGAAGGAGAAGGATCGAGCATCTGGATTCCCAGTGTTGGTGACAATTACCACCTGGCAAAGGCTGGGTGACACGGTGCCGCGCTACCGGGCGGAGCTGGGGACAGACGCTCACACGCTAACATCATTGTACATCTCCAGCTCTGGGGGAGAAAAGCCTCTAGAAAATGCCAGCCTCTGTGTATGAGCTGGCTCCAGTGCCTGACTCTTCAGCTACAACATTTCCACCTCAGTGGCCCCACTCGGGAAGGGGGAATTCCCTGCTGAGGGTTCGGGTCACTGGGGCTAGGAGTGCCAGCACCATAAAGAGAAAATGTAGAAAAAAAGATTTTCACAACATCCTGGGTTGGTTCCACACTAACAATCTCTGGGTGAACATCAAAAAAATTGTGTCCCTGACCTTCAGTACCTGCCAGAAATTGGCCATGCTCTCAAGACTTCTGATCTTCTGCATGCTGAATGACTCCCCACTTGAAGCAATGTAATCCTTCAAGTACCTTGGGGTGAGGCTAGACAACAAGCTTGATTTCTCAGTCCACATCAATGTCATACATGTGAAATTGGGGCTCAAATTGGGTGCCCTGTACCATAATAAAGACTGCCTTCCCCTACTATTCTGCTGTGACCTGCTCATCAAAATGATGCTCCCAGTTTTTGACTATGCTGACTTGGTCTATGGTGCCGCCCCATCACTACCCTAGCCAGACTGGACACCCTCGGTAATGCCTCTTGTCGCTTTGTAACAAATTCCCCTCCACGTACTCACCATCGCTCCCTCTACTTCTCCCTTGCCATCATTCCACTACCTTCTCTTTGCCAGTAACGCTGTTCTTCCTTCATCTTGAAATACTGGGTTGGTTCCCTTCTCCCCCTACCTCTCATCACTCCTCTCCCCAATTATGCCTGCTCCATGCTCTCTCCACTCCAGGGACCAGTTAAACCTTCTTCATTCCTCACCCATGTTCCTCTGCTGGACAATCCACCTTCTCCTATTGCTTTCCAACTATCTGGAACCAGCTTCCCTCATCCCTCTTCCACTTCACTACCTCAGGCTCTATCAGGCACCAGCTGAAACTCCTTCCACCCCCGACTTACTCCTGTTTCCCCTATGAGATCCTCCCTGTCTTACACTGGCAGCAATGGGTTCTAATTTTCTTCCTATCTAAACGTGTTGCCTAGTACACTGTTTGTTCATTTTGGTAACATTTCTATGGCAAAACTTTTGTTGTAGCTTGTATGTGCACTTGGCATGATACATGTATGCATATTTGCACTTTAAACTGTTACAGGATGTGCCTGCAAATTCTTTTATTTTGTAGTTGTGACTGCAGTTTAAATCTGTAACTTGAATTGCACTGTAAATCGTTTGTTGTTCCTCCTGTTCTCTCCTGGGTCACATCTGGAAATGAGCCTTGCCTCAGTGTGCCTCTCCCGGTCGTCAATTTTCTGCCGCCATTTTGAAATCTAGATTTAGTATTTGCTGTATTAGTCATTGCTAGAACAGATCCAGAAGCAAATGATTTGATACCTTTTAATGGACCAACATAGATGTAACAACAAGAACAAAGTGCTCTAGCTTTTGGACCAGCCACTCTTTCTTCAGAAGCCTCCCAGAAGCTACGAAGAAGAGGACTCAGACCGAAAGCTAAACACTATTATTATCTATTATCGATAAATATCAATCATTCTGAATCTCTCCCTATTGACATTCTGTATGGGACAAGATCCTGACCAGCCCTGCGGAGACCAAGGCAAGAATCTGACTGGACATACAGGTGGCTGTCAGTGCCGCAGGACTGGAGACAAGCATGTTCTCCACCATCAAGCACAAGAAGTGGGACCTTTGGTCCCAGGTAAAATGGAAGATGTGCTGTGCACAGCAGTTCCAGGGTGCCGCAGGTGGAGGCCCCCTAGAACCACTGCTGACACCCATAGAGAAGCTGCTGGGTGACACCATCAATGATGTAGTGAGGGACAATGAGCCAGATGGAATTGACAGCATGAGAGGTAATGGAGCATGGTAACAGCACACCACAGGCAAACAAACATGGCCCCAACGGGGCAAGCTGACTGTCACCTTCCCCCAAGAGTGCACGTAGACGACAGTCCAGGAGAGGGACCATCAGACCAGAGCACAGGACCCACACACACGGATAGTGCCAATAGCAGGTGACAGCACAGCGGACATGCACAGGTCACAACCCACACACAAACACTGCAGCCCCTAATGGTATACCCCCCAACAGGTGACACGCAGCCTGACACCCAACCAACAGCACCATCAGAGGGCACACCAGCAACACCCAGGGACACAGGACTGACTGTCTCCGCTGCACCAAGCCAGAGCACCAGGACACAGGCCACCAACCAGGAAGATGGGGTGACATGGACAGTGGAGACCCCTGACAGCCAAGCATCTGAGGGACCCACGGTGGTGGAGGACACTGGCAGCCCTGCATTACGTGGTGGTGGAAGCACCAGCCCAGTCCAGCATTGCACAGATACAACACCCTCCAAGGCCCCAGTCACACAGGGCACCACAGCCACACCCCAGTATAGGCAACCAGGGACGTCAGCCAGACCAGCACGACATGCAAGATGGAGACCACCCAGCAGCCCCCTGACCACCTACTACCCCGACCTATGAAAGGTGGAGTGGGAGAAACTACAGGCAACCAGGGAGCAGACACACACCATAGAATGGCTCACTGTGGTCCTGTCAGAGACCACCAGGGCACAGGAGCGCATGACCAAGGAGCTGACTGCCATTGTACGGGTGCAGGTGCGCATAGCAGATTCACTCATGACAGGTGTACGGGCACAGGAACATTTTGCCGTGGAGCTGGCAGCCAAGCACAGGAGAGGGTGGTCGATGCCCTCTCAGCCATTTCCTCACACCTAGGCACCACTCGCCCCTTGATGCACCCTGCAAACCTCATTGGCCCATGTGGGCAAGGCAGACACCACAGTGCACTGGATGCACCCAGCCCAGATGACCAGCAAACCTGGGCACACCAGCACTAAACTGGCTGAACCACCACGGATGGTGGACTCAGCACCAATGTGACAGTCACAGTACACTGCGCACCCTCCAGCTAGTGCCATGGCACAGCGATAGACATGGGGAACAGGCATGGGTCCCGTTGGAAATGGCGGGGTGGGCACAGGCCATGACCATGCAGCTGCATGGTCTGACAGGGAGCAAAACACACAGCACACACACACACACACACACACACACACACACACACACACCCACCATGCACCATGCACAATGTCACATGCAGCACAAAGCAGTGGACACACAGATGTTGGTACACACATGGTACATACACATTGCACGCCACACACACGCAGCCTCCCCCATGATGCTGGCACCACAGTCCCTCACAGCCACATTGGCAGCCCACACGTGGTCGGTGGTGCAGTGACAGTATCTTTGGTGAATGGGGACCCACAGGTACCCACATGTCCACATAACCCACATGCTACATGGAGGGGTAAAGGTGGTGATGATTGGGCAGGACTGCCGCAAGGACAGACGGCCTGGGCTGGCCCATGGTGGGACCCCATGCACAAGCAGCACAGCACATGGTGTCTGCCACAGTACGCAGTGCAGGGACACACGTGGGCCTGGGCTAATGTGTGCTCAGCATTGTGGCATCATCGTTGCACCCATGGCACAGCACCCTAATGGCCGAATGTACCATGGGCAATGCAAAGCCAGACAGCGTGTGCAGCCACACATCACAGCTGTGGTGCACCACGTTGCCACTGTGGCATGTCAGCATGTCCTCGCTGATCCAGGGGCTGTAAGCCATGACGGCCTGCATGGGGTGCTGCAGGAGGTTCAGGTGGGGGGGACGTATGAGGGTATGGGCAGTCTTTGACACACACCACAGTGCTAGAGTGCTTCTGTACCACAGCAGTGGTGTCAGAATGCTGCTGTACCACAGTAGTGAGGTCAGAATGCTATTGAACCACAGTGTCAGAATGCTGCTGTACCACAGCAGTGATGTCAGAATATTGCTGTACCACAGCAGTGATGTCAGAATGCTGCTGTACCACAGCAGGGATGTCAGAATGCTGTTGTACCACAATAGTGATTTCAAAATGCTGCTGTACAACAGTTGTGATTTCAGAATGCTGTTGTCCCACAGTGTCAGAATGGTGCTGTACCTCAGCAGTGGTGTCAGAATGCTGCTGTACCACAGTAGTGATGTCAGAATGCTGCAGTATCACAGCAGTGATGTCAGAATGCTGTTGTACCACAGTAGTGATGTCAGCATGCTGTTGTTCCACAGTGTCAGAATGCTGCTGTACCACAGCAGTGATGTGAGAATGCTACTGTACCACAATAGTGATGTCTGAATGCTATTGTACCACAGCAGTGATTTCAGAATGCTGCTGTACCAGTGTCAGAATGCTACTGTACCACAGTAGTGATGTCACAATGCTACTTTACCACAGTCGTGATGTCAGAATTCTTCTGTACCACAGCAGAGATGTCAGAATTCTTTTGTACTGCAGTACTGATGTCAGAATGCTTCTGTGCCACAACAGTGATGTAAGAATGCTGCTGCACCACAGTCATGATCTGAGAATGTTGCTGTACCACAGCAGAGATGTTGGAATGCTGCTGTGCCACAGCAGTGATGTCATAATTCTTCTGTACCTCAGTACTGATGTCAGAATGCTGTTGTACCACGGTCATGATGTCAAAATGCTGCTGTACCACAGCAGTGATGTCAGAATTCTTTTGTACCACAGTACTGATGTCAGAATGCTGCTGTACCACAGTCATGATATCTGAATTCTTCTGTGCCACTGCAGTGATGTCAGAATACTTCTGTAGCACAGTACTGATGTCAGAATGCTGCTGTGCCTCAGTCGTGATGTCAGAGTGCTGCTGTACCACAGTTGTGATGTCAGAATTCTTCTGTACCACAGCAGTGATGTCAAAATTCTTTTGTACCTCAGTACTGTCAGAATGCTGCTGTACCACAGCAGCGATGTCAGAATGCTGCTGTACCACATTAGATCTAAGTATTCTTCAATATCACAGCAGTGATGTCAGAATACTTCTCTGCCACAGTACAGATGTCAGAATGCTGCTGTTTCACAGCAGTGATGTCAGAATATTGCTGCACCACAGTAGTGATGTCAGAATGCTGCTGTACCACAGCAGTGATGTCAGAATGCTGTTGTACCAGAGCAGTGATGTCAGAATGCTGCTGTACGACAGTAGTGATGTCAGAATATTGCTGTACCACAGCAGTGATGTCAGAATGCTGCTGTACCACCGTAGTGATGTCAGAATATTGCTGTACCACAGCAGTGATGTCAGAATGCTGTTGTACCTCAGCAGTGATGTCAGAATGCTGATGTACCACAGTAGTGATGTCAGAATATTGCTGCACCACAGTAGTGATGTCAGAATGCTGCTATACCACAGCAGCGATGTCAGAATGCTGCTGTACCACAGTAGTGATGTCAGAATGCTGTTGTAACGGTATCAGAATGTTGCTGTGTCACAGTAGTGATGTCAGAATGCTGCTGTCCCACAGTGTCGGAATGTTGCTATACCACAGTAGTGATGTCAGAATGCTGTTGTACCACAGCAGTGATGTCAGAATGCTGTTGTGCTAGTGTCAGAATGTTGCTGTGCCACAGTAGTGATGTCAGAATGCTGCCGTCCCACAGTGTCAGAGTGCTGCTATACCACAGTAGTGATGTCAGAATGCTGCTGTACCATAGTAGTGATGTCAAAATGCTGTTGTAACAGTATCAAAATGTTGCTATATCACAGTAGTGATGTCAGAATGCTGCTGTTCCACAGTGTCAGAATGCTGCTCTACCACAGTAGTGATGTCAGAATGCTGTTGTACCACAATAGTGATTTCAAAATGCTGCTGTACAACAATTGTGATTTCAGAATGCTGTTGTCCCACAGTGTCAGAATGGTGCTGTACCTCAGCAGTGATGTCAGAATGCTGCTGTACCACAGTAGTGATGTCAGAATGCTGCAGTATCACAGCAGTGATGTCAGAATGCTGTTGTACCACAGTAGTGATGTCAGCATGCTGTTGTTCCACAGTGTCAGAATGCTGCTGTACCACAGCAGTGATGTGAGAATGCTACTGTACCACAATAGTGATGTCTGAATGCTATTGTAACACAGCAGTGATGTCAGAATGCTGCTGTACCACAGTAGTGATGTCAGAATGCTGTTGTACCAGTGTCAGAATGCTACTGTACCACAGTAGTGATGTCTGAATGCTGTTGTACCACAGCAGTGATGTCAGAATGCTGCTGCACCACAGTAGTGATGTCAAAATGCTGTTGTACCAATGTCAGAATGTTGCTGTGCCACAGTAGTGATGTCACAATGCTACTTTACCACAGTCGTGATGTCAGAATTCTTCTGTACCACAGCAGAGATGTCAGAATTCTTTTGTACTGCAGTACTGATGTCAGAATGCTTCTGTGCCACAACAGTGATGTAAGAATGCTGCTGCACCACAGTCGTGATCTGAGAATGTTGCTATACCACAGCAGAGATGTTGGAATGCTGCTGTACCACAGCAGTGATGTCATAATTCTTCTGTACCTCAGTACTGATGTCAGAATGCTGTTGTTCCACAGTCATGATGTCAAAATGCTGCTGTACCACAGCAGTGATGTCAAATTCTTTTGTACCACAGTACTGATGTCAGAATGCTGCTGTACCACAGTCATGATATCTGAATTCTTCTGTGCTACTGCAGTGATGTCAGAATACTTCTGTAGCACAGTACTGATGTCAGAATGCTGCTGTGCCTCAGTCGTGATGTCAGAGTGCTGCTGTACCACAGTTGTGATGTCAGAATTCTTCTGTACCACAGCAGTGATGTCAAAATTCTTTTGTACCTCAGTACTGATATCAGAATGCTGCTGTACCACAGTAGTGATGTCAGAATGCTGCTGTGCCTCAGTCGTGATGTCAGAGTGCTGCTGTACCACAGTCGTGATATCAGAATTCTTCTGTACCACAGCAGTGATGTCAGAATTCTTTTGTACCTCAGTACTGATGTCAGAATGCTGCTGTACCACATTAGTGATCTAAGAATTCTTCAATATCACAGCAGTGATGTCAGAATAATTCTCTGCCACAGTACAGATGTCAGAATGCTGCTGTTTCACAGCAGTGATGTCAGAATATTGCTGCACCACAGTAGCGATGTCAGAATGCTGCTGTACCACAGCAGTGATGTCAGAATGCTGTTGTACCAGAGCAGTGATGTCAGAATATTGCTGTACCACAGAAGTGATGTCAGAATGCTGTTGTACCACAGCAGTGATGTCAGAATGCTGCTGTACCACAGTAGTGATGTCAGAATATTGATGCACCATAGCAGTGATGTCAGAATGCTGCTATACCACAGCAGCGATGTCAGAATGCTGTTGTATCACAGCAGTGATGTCAGAATGCTGTTGTACCACAGCAGTAATGTTAGAATGCTGCTGTACCACAGTAGTGATGTCAGAATGCTGCTGTCCCACAGTAGTGATGTCAGAATGCTGCTGTACCACAGCAGTAGTGTCAGAATGCTGCTGTACCACAGCAGTGATGTCAGAATGCTGCTGTACACAGCAGTGGTGTCAGAATGCTGTTGTACCACAGCAGTAGTGTCAGAATGCTGCTGTACCACAGTAGTGATGTCAGAATGCTGCAGTACCATAGCAGTAATGTTAGAATGCTGCTGTACTACAGTAGTGATGTCAGAATGCTGCTGTACCACAGCAGTGATGTCAGAATGCTGCTGTACTACAGTAGTGATGTCAGAATGCTGCTGTACCACAGCAGTGATGTCAGAATGCTGCTGTACCACAGCAGTGATGTCAGATTGCTGCTGTACCAGAGCAGTGATGTCAGAATGCTGCTGTACCACAGTAGTGATGTCAGAATGTTTCTGCACCACAGTAGTGATGTCAGAATGCTACTGTACCACATCAGTGATGTCAGAATGCTGCTGTGCCTCAGTAGTGATGTCAGAATGGTGCTCTACTACAGTAGTGATTTCAGAATGCTGCTGTACCACAGCAGTGATTTCAGAATGCTGCTGTACCACCGTAGTGATTTCAGAATGCTGCTGTACCACAGTAATGATGTCAGAATGCTGCTGTACTACAGCAGGGATGTCAGAATGATGCTGTACCACAGCAGTGATGTCAGAATGATGCTGTACCACCGCAGTGATGTCAGAATGCTGCTGTACCACAGCAGTGATGTCAGAATGCTGCTGTACCACAGCAGGGATGTCAGAATGCTGTTGTACCACAATAGTGATTTCAAAATGCTGCTGTACAACAGTTGTGATTTCAGAATGCTGTTGTCCCACAGTGTCAGAATGGTGCTGTACCTCAGCAGTGATGTCAGAATGCTGCTGTACCACAGTAGTGATGTCAGAATGCTGCAGTATCACAGCAGTGATGTCAGAATGCTGCTGTACCACAGTAGTGATGTCAAAATGCTGTTGTACCAATGTCAGAATGTTGCTGTGCCACAGTAGTGATGTCACAATGCTACTTTACCACAGTCGTGATGTCAAATTCTTCTGTACCACAGCAGAGATGTCAAATTCTTTTGTACTGCAGTACTGATGTCAGAATGCTTCTGTGCCACAACAGTGATGTAAGAATGCTGCTGCACCACAGTCGTGATCTGAGAATGTTGCTATGCCACAGCAGAGATGTTGGAATGCTGCTGTACCACAGCAGTGATGTCATAATTCTTCTGTACCTCAGTACTGATGTCAGAATGCTGTTGTTCCACAGTCATGATGTCAAAATGCTGCTGTACCACAGCAGTGATGTCAGAATTCTTTTGTACCACAGTACTGATGTCAGAATGCTGCTGTACCACAGTCATGATATCTGAATTCTTCTGTGCTACTGCAGTGATGTCAGAATACTTCTGTAGCACAGTACTGATGTCAGAATGCTGCTGTGCCTCAGTCGTGATGTCAGAGTGCTGCTGTACCACAGTTGTGATGTCAGAATTCTTCTGTACCACAGCAGTGATGTCAAAATTCTTTTGTACCTCAGTACTGATATCAGAATGCTGCTGTACCACAGCAGCGATGTCAGAAACTGCTGTACCACAGTAGTGATGTCAGAATGCTGCTGTGCCTCAGTCGTGATGTCAGAGTGCTGCTGTACCACAGTCGTGATGTCAGAATTCTTCTGTACCACAGCAGTGATGTCAAATTCTTTTGTACCTCAGTACTGATGTCAGAATGCTGCTGTACCACATTAGTGATCTAAGAATTCTTCAATATCACAGCAGTGATGTCAGAATACTTCTCTGCCACAGTACAGATGTCAGAATGCTGCTGTTTCACAGCAGTGATGTCAGAATATTGCTGCACCACAGCAGTGATGTCAGAATGCTGCTGTACCACAGCAGTGATGTCAGAATGCTGTTGTACCAGAGCAGTGATGTCAGAATATTGCTGTACCACAGAAGTGATGTCAGAATGCTGTTGTACCACAGCAGTGATGTCAGAATGCTGCTGTACCACAGTAGTGATGTCAGAATATTGATGCATCATAGCAGTGATGTCAGAATGCTGCTATACCACAGCAGCAATGTCAGAATGCTGCTATACCACAGCAGCGATGTCAGAATGCTGTTGTATCACAGCAGTGATGTCAGAATGCTGTTGTACCACAGCAGTGATGTTAGAATGCTGCTGTACTACAGTAGTGATGTCAGAATGCTGCAGTACCTTAGCAGTAATGTTAGAATGCTGCTGTACCACAGTAGTGATGTCAGAATGCTGCTGTCCCACAGTAGTGATGTCAGAATGCTGCTGTACCACAGCAGTAGTGTCAGAATGCTGCTGTACCACAACAGTGATGTCAGAATGCTGCTGTACACAGCAGTGGTGTCAGAATGTTGCAGTACCAAAGCACTAATGTTAGAATGCTGCTGTACCACAGCAGTGGTGTTAGAATGCTGCTGTACTACAGTAGTGATGTCAGAATGCTGCAGTACCTTAGCAGTAATGTTAGAATGCTGCTGTACCACAGTAGTGATGTCAGAATGCTGCAGTACCTTAGCAGTAATGTTAGAATGCTGCTGTACTACAGTAGTGATGTCAGAATGCTGCTGTACCACAGCAGTGATGTCAGAATGCTGCTGTACCACAGCAGTGATGTCAGATTGCTGCTGTACCAGAGCAGTGATGTCAGAATGCTGCTGTACCACAGTAGTGATGTCAGAATGTTTCTGCACCACAGTAGTGATGTCAGAATGCTACTGTACTACATCAGTGATGTCAGAATGCTGCTGTGCCTCAGTAGTGATGTCAGAATGGTGCTCTACTACAGTAGTGATTTCAGAATGCTGCTGTACCACAGCAGTGATTTCAGAATGCTGCTGTACCACCGTAGTGATTTCAGAATGCTGCTGTACCACAGTAATGATGTCAGAATGCTGCTGTACTACAGCAGGGATGTCAGAATGATGCTGTACCACAGCAGTGATGTCAGAATGATGCTGTACCACCGCAGTGATGTCAGAATGCTGCTGTACCACAGCAGTGATGTCAGAATGCTGCTGTACCACAGCAGGGATGTCAGAATGCTGTTGTACCACAATAGTGATTTCAAAATGCTGCTGTACAACAGTTGTGATTTCAGAATGCTGTTGTCCCACAGTGTCAGAATGGTGCTGTACCTCAGCAGTGATGTCAGAATGCTGCTGTACCACAGTAGTGATGTCAGAATGCTGCAGTATCACAGCAGTGATGTCAGAATGCTGCTGTACCACAGTAGTGATGTCAAAATGCTGTTGTACCAATGTCAGAATGTTGCTGTGCCACAGTAGTGATGTCACAATGCTACTTTACCACAGTCGTGATGTCAGAATTCTTCTGTACCACAGCAGAGATGTCAGAATTCTTTTGTACTGCAGTACTGATGTCAGAATGCTTCTGTGCCACAACAGTGATGTAAGAATGCTGCTGCACCACAGTCGTGATCTGAGAATGTTGCTATGCCACAGCAGAGATGTTGGAATGCTGCTGTACCACAGCAGTGATGTCATAATTCTTCTGTACCTCAGTACTGATGTCAGAATGCTGTTGTTCCACAGTCATGATGTCAAAATGCTGCTGTACCACAGCAGTGATGTCAGAATTCTTTTGCCACAGTACTGATGTCAGAATGCTGCTGTACCACAGTCATGATATCTGAATTCTTCTGTGCTACTGCAGTGATGTCAGAATACTTCTGTAGCACAGTACTGATGTCAGAATGCTGCTGTGCCTCAGTCGTGATGTCAGAGTGCTGCTGTACCACAGTTGTGATGTCAGAATTCTTCTGTACCACAGCAGTGATGTCAAAATTCTTTTGTACCTCAGTACTGATATCAGAATGCTGCTGTACCACAGCAGCGATGTCAGAATGCTGCTGTACCACAGTAGTGATGTCAGAATGCTGCTGTGCCTCAGTCGTGATGTCAGAGTGCTGCTGTACCACAGTCGTGATGTCAGAATTCTTCTGTACCACAGCAGTGATGTCAGAATTCTTTTGTACCTCAGTACTGATGTCAGAATGCTGCTGTACCACATTAGTGATCTAAGAATTCTTCAATATCACAGCAGTGATGTCAGAATACTTCTCTGCCACAGTACAGATGTCAGAATGCTGCTGTTTCACAGCAGTGATGTCAGAATATTGCTGCACCACAGCAGTGATGTCAGAATGCTGCTGTACCACAGCAGTGATGTCAGAATGCTGTTGTACCAGAGCAGTGATGTCAGAATATTGCTGTACCACAGAAGTGATGTCAGAATGCTGTTGTACCACAGCAGTGATGTCAGAATGCTGCTGTACCACAGTAGTGATGTCAGAATATTGATGCATCATAGCAGTGATGTCAGAATGCTGCTATACCACAGCAGCAATGTCAGAATGCTGCTATACCACAGCAGCGATGTCAGAATGCTGTTGTATCACAGCAGTGATGTCAGAATGCTGTTGTACCACAGCAGTGATGTTAGAATGCTGCTGTACTACAGTAGTGATGTCAGAATGCTGCAGTACCTTAGCAGTAATGTTAGAATGCTGCTGTACCACAGTAGTGATGTCAGAATGCTGCTGTCCCACAGTAGTGATGTCAGAATGCTGCTGTACCACAGCAGTAGTGTCAGAATGCTGCTGTACCACAACAGTGATGTCAGAATGCTGCTGTACACAGCAGTGGTGTCAGAATGTTGCAGTACCAAAGCACTAATGTTAGAATGCTGCTGTACCACAGCAGTGGTGTTAGAATGCTGCTGTACTACAGTAGTGATGTCAGAATGCTGCAGTACCTTAGCAGTAATGTTAGAATGCTGCTGTACCACAGTAGTGATGTCAGAATGCTGCTGTCCCACAGTAGTGATGTCAGAATGCTGCTGTACCACAGCAGTAGTGTCAGAATGCTGCTGTACCACAGCAGTGATGTCAGAATTCTGCTGTACACAGCAGTGGTGTCAGAATGTTGCAGTACCATAGCACTAATGTTAGAATGCTGCTGTACCACAGCAGTGGTGTCAGAATGCTGTTGTACCACAGCAGTAGTGTCAGAATGCTGCTGTACCACAGTAGTGATGTCAGAATGCTGCAGTACCATAGCAGTAATGTTAGAATGCTGCTGTACTACAGTAGTGATGTCAGAATGCTGCTGTACCACAGCAGTGGTGTCAGAATGCTGTTGTAACACCGCAGTGATGTCAGAATGCTGCTGTACCACAGCAGTGATGTCAGAATGCTGTTGTACCACAGCAGTGATGTCAGAATGCTGCTGTACTACAGTAGTGATGTCAGAATGCTGCTGTACCACAGCAGTGATGTCAGAATGCTGCTGTACCACAGCAGTGATGTCAGAATGCTGCTGTACCACAATAGTGATGTCAGAATGTTTCTGCACCACAGTAGTGATGTCAGAATGCTACTGTACCACATCAGTGATGTCAGAATGCTGCTGTGCCTCAGTAGTGATGTCAGAATGGTGCTCTACCACAGTAGTGATTTCAGAATGCTGCTGTACCACAGCAGTGATTTCAGAATGCTACTGTACCACCGTAGTGATTTCAGAATGCTGCTGTACCACAGTAATGATGTCAGAATGCTGCTGTACTACAGCAGGGATGTCAGAATGGTGCTGTACCACAGCAGTGATGTCAGAATGATGCTGTACCACCGCAGTGATGTCAGAATGCTGCTGTACCACAGCAGTGATGTCAGAATGCTGCTGTAGCAGTGTAGTGATGTCAGAATGCTGCTGTACCACAGTAGTGATGTCAGAATGTTTCTGCACCACAGTAGTGATGTCAGAATGCTACTGTACCACATCAGTGATGTCAGAATACTGCTGTACCACAGTAGTGATGTCAGAATGGTGCTGTACCACAGAAGTGATTTCAGAATGCTGCTGTACCACAGCAGTGATTTCAGAATGCTGCTGTACCACCGTAGTGATTTCAGAATGCTGCTGTACTACAGCAGGGATGTCAGAATGGTGCTGTACTACAGCAGTGATGTCAGAATGCTGTTGTACCACAGTAGCCTTGTCACTACTGTGGTACAACAGCATATAATCATGTGCCTTTTGAGATTTCTCATGCTTATGTACGTTGTAGGTTCCTCATAGCAAAGATATCAGCAAAAGTGAGAACAGCCCATGTGAACTGTTTTGTTAAAAAATTAGCTACTAGAAGTGTTGCCAGCTCGTATAGTTTGTAATCTTGTCCTGTTGATTACTTTTTCTTGTTTGCTTGACTGTAGTTAAAGACAGAGCTAGAAATAAGGCAAATGAATTAAACACATACTACACAAAATAATATACAAGCAGCCATACAGAACAAGGCTGATGTTTCTATTATGAGGCAGTGGTTATTTTGATGTCTATGTTGTTATCTCACACCTCAACGGAAACAGTCTTGTTCCATATGGTTGTTCATGTATTATTCTATATAGTATACCATTACTCCTTGTTATGCGTGGATTTCCATTCCAAATAAAAAGCCATTGTGCCACAGTTCAGCAGTCATAGAATGCTGTTATACCCCTCTATAGTATGACAACTTTTTTTAATTAGACTGGAAACCTGTGCCACCCATGTTTTGCTTTCATCTCCCCCTTTCACATGTGCATGGAACTCGGACCATCCCCTAACACAAAATCTTCTGTTGTTTCAGCATTTTAAAAAAGCAGAAATCCACCCCTCACCTAGGGGGTTTCTCAGTAGCTGGATGGGGCAGGTTTCTGTTTTTTTTTAACCCTTAGGCTGCTGACATAATTAGAAAGTATAGGAATTTTGGACCGATATATCATTCCACGACCCTGCAAGGGTTAATAATAAAAAATTGAACTGAAGATAACTTTTGGAAGAGAAGAAGCATCATTTTTTATTTTATGTTTTAAACCATATACTGTACAAAATAACACAAGGACAATTATGCCCAAGTCGAATGTGTTTCTATGTTGGGGTTCTGATGACAGGGAAATCCTGAGCTTTGCTTGTGAGTTCCTTTTGATGTCATCAGAACCCCTCGATGGAAAAACAGCATTGTTGTGCATGGTTGCCCATGCATTATTCTCTGTATAATACATGTGATACTTTTGTGATTTTAAATTAAGCTTCCTTGCATATTTTCCTGCTGCTAGCCCAATCGCAGAAAGAGGGAGGAAGAGTGTGAGGAATTTAAGAGATATTGTCAAGGGCTGACGGTACTGCTGCTGCTTTTTTAATCTCTTACTAAAAAACTTTAAGGTTCCAAACAAATAAACAAGTCTGTCACCATAGGGAGAAATAGAATGAACAAATGGACTCACCACCTGCCGACCTGTTCTCAGCTGTAGCTTAGAATTCAGGCAGTCAGCAGCACCACTAGCCGTGACACACTCTGAGAAACCATAGTTAGCCTGCAAAATAATTTATTAACATAAGAGTTGGTAGCAAACAATACCACTGTCTTCAGAATATGAATTTCAGTCCTGAGCCAACCAGACAAAAATGGCAAAGTTTTAAAACAAGAAAGCTGATCAGTTCATTTAAATATTTCAGAAAGATGTCAATTCATTGAAATATTATTGAATTAGTGGGAACAGCATCTGCTCTGTCTTGCAGGTTACCTGACAGATCAACTGTTCTGTAACTTTACCATTTTTTGTCTGGTTGGTCTTAAAGTAAAATTTATATTCTGAAGAGAGCAATCTTGTCTACTGCCAATTCCATGTTAATAAATTATTTTGCAGATGAACTGCAGACTCCCTGAGTGTGTCAGAGCAAGTGGGGTTTCTGACTATCTGAAGTCTCAACTGGATGTGAGACTAGGCTGGCTAGTGGTGTGTCTGTTTGCTTTTTTTATTTAAGCATCTCAACATTTTTGCCTACCACCCCCCCCATGAATGCTGCTTACCTGTTCTCTACTTCACCTGGCTGTTCTAATTGTGCTCAGTCTGTGCACATGGAGAAGTGGCTGAGGCAAAAGCAACCCGGTGGGGAGCACAGGAGTGATAAGCAGAGTGGCAGGTGGGTACTGAGAGTAGTGTCAAATGGTGGCAGCAGAAGGAAGATCAGGCAGATGGTAGCTGTGCAGTGGGAAAAGTGACGGGGCAATAGCAATGACTGCACAGTGAGTAAGTTTACTTCACCTCCATCCTCTCTTTAGAAAAAAGAGATGATGCTGCTTGGGGGGATGGACATCATATACTGATACAAAAAACTGGGGGAGGCTTTATATTATGTTATACAGTTGGATGTAGTGTTGGGTGGAAACTATGGATTCCAAATTTATGGAAATTTTGCAACATTTTCCTAAATTACGACTTTGGCAAAATCTGAATTTTCTGAATGTGTTTGGCGTATTTCGCATCATTTTGCAAAATGTTCTGGTTCCATTGTAGAATGAGCCACATGATCTGTGGAATGCCAGTTTTGTGTAATTCCATTATGAAGTTACATTAATCTGCAATGCATGCAATTATTTTGCAGTTCAGTGATCAGGTCTGTGGAATTTAATCTGTAATTCATAAATTTATTCCCCCAAGCTAAATTTGAATTTCATGAAAGCTGTCAAAGTGCATTCTAAAACTTTCCTGAAATTCAGACTTTCATGATGATTCTGTGGGCAGAATTTATTTTTGCACAGCACCACTAGTTGGATGGTAAAGTGACCTGAAATGTGTAGACTCTTGTTTCATTAAGGACATTTGCGTAGAAACAAGCTCTTTTTCCCTTAGACTTCATCTGTTCCAGCTGCCTTTCTTTTGCCCTGAAATCATAATCTTCTGCTTGTGACATCAGAATCATTTCTTTTAAAACAGGTTGTGATGTCGTTACAGAGAATTATTACTTTATGGCAGGCATAAGCAATGTGAACTGATCAATTCTAAGCAAAAAAAGATCATGTTCCAATGAACATTTCTTTAGTAATAAAAATTGGAAGGCCTCAAACTCTAAATGTTGGTGGAATTTTAAACAAATGAGTTCTGTTGATACAAACATTCTGGGAGTCCATAAATTTCTTTATGGAACTCACAATCTTCATTCCTTTTTATTGTAGTGTTTTTTCTTACAGATAGATCTCATTTTCTGTCTTGCTATCCAGCTATGTGACCATTTCAGCAGAAACTGCATCTTGGCATTGAGCATGGTCCCAAGTAGGGGCTGGGTTTTGTAATTCTAGTGCAATGTCTCAGGGTTCTGCCCCAGGACACAACTCACCTGGAGCTGTGATTTGGAGTGAAATCCCAAGATGTTTGGGCACTGTCCAGATTGCACGACCATGTCTGAATACTGTAACGTATGACATTATGCTTTTAGAAAATTAAATCAATATTTCCTGGCTTCTGATTGTCTGAACACCTTGCCAAGGGATACATGTAAGTGCTGATAGAGACCAAGAAATAACAAGTCCCACTGCTAGCTGACTGCTTACCTTAGTAAACCAAGGTGCAGTTGGCATTTTTCAAAATGAAAACTCTGAATATTTGTTTTCTCACTCAGTGGGTGAGTAAGAGCCCTCTCAACTTGTTACCCAAAGTGAGTCAGTAAATCCTGAGAGGCAGTCATCCCCACAAGGCCAGCTTCATAAAGTAAAACTAAAGAAAAACTACAGGTACCTCATTTTTTCAGACCCCACTCCAGTTCTGCTGTCAATCCTGATCTCTGGCTGCCCACTCTCACAACTGCCACAAGCCAGCAGCATGACTCCATCTGCGGCACTGAAATCTAAAAAAGTACCACTGGTCTCATGACTCAGCAGTATTCTTGCAAAATGTCCTGAATTTGTTCCAGATAGCCACTCTGCCATCTCTGTCAGTCACTAGCAACACATCTAGAAGAAACAAGGAAAATCTCCTGTAGGGGGTTAACAGAACAGAACACTCATGTCACCCTTTAGTGCAAAAGCCAACAGTAGAGGGTCTGACTCTGTTTTGCCAAAAATTGTTTTAATAATTTAAATTAAATGTTTAAACTATTTTTTTATTTTAATTCCCCCCCCCCCACAATACAGCCCAAATCCCATTTTCTATGTATAATAATATCCTACAGGGTGGGCAGTATAGGATATATCAGACTGCCCAGAAGCTATAAGACCCATTCACCTACAGCGTTTGGCCTCGTAATGCCCCCGGGGTGATTCAGGGTAACCCAATACCACCCACCCTGTTGGGTATTATTGCTAGCATAGTTAATTGCCTATAGTTTGACAAGAACTAAAGCAAGCACCATCTGGTAGGTTAATGTAATACTGCATTCTAGTTCGAATTTAGTGTGAAACTGTGTATTAATAAAGTTATATAGGGTGTTTCCCCTAGTTTAGTTGAGCATGGCTTCTGTGTGTTCAGTGTAAAGCAATCTCAAATTCACAGTAGCTATTGACAATGAGGATGGGATGTCTTGCCTGAAATCTGATTTAAATAGTGAAAGAAACTGGCAGGATTACTTGGTGAGTTTTAGACACAAAAATATTTAAGCTGAAAGGAATAGGGGAAAAGGATATTTGTAAACAGGACAAAATAAAGATGGCAATGTTGAGAAGATAAAGGTATCTGAGGAATGGAAAGAGGAATTTGAGTAGGGTTGCTTAGATTCTGAGTCATGGAACTGGGTTCATTGGATTCCAACTTGATTTCTCAGAATTGGGGTTTTTCCAATTGCAGTTTGAAAATCATAATTTCACAATTAAAGGCTAAAACGTGTTTTTACAAATGAATTTAAGATTTAGGAATTAGAATTCCAACTCTGATTCTGATTCTGAGGTCCTTTACGGAATCAGAATAAGATCAGATTCAAAGTCAGAAATTCCTAAAAAAAAGTCCTATTGGATCAGAATTGTTCAAGTCCAAGCATTTGAGTCCAGAGACTGGACCTCTTTCTGATTGCAAATGATGTTTCAGATAAAAAAGGTATTGCTGTATTTCTCAGTGGGATTAGAGGCACAACATGCAGTTTGTTAAGGAATCTAAAGAGCCCAGCTAAATGAAAAGATGAGACTCTAAAATAATTGGCAAACTATTAACTGCCCATTGTTTGCCCCAAAGAATGGTTATTGTTGAAAGATGTAAAGAGTTAGTGCACCTAACACTAATATGAGTATTTAAAAGCAATCATCTACTACCTATTACTTGTGATGTACTTTTTATTTTCTGTTTGGTTAGTTAAAAGAATTTTTACTATGTCTGTAGGTGTGGTGTGGGAAATGGCACTCTGCCTGGCTCTGTTCAATCTGTTACATAATCAGAATTGTGACCTCACTGACTGTGACATCACAGCTGCTCAATAAGAGCCACTCAGTAGCTGTCTGGCCAGTCACCTGTGGTGCCACTGTCCACAGTGGGAGGCATAGAACTAAATATGTTAGCTGCCAGGCAGAATGCTGTTCCACACATCCAGCATGATATTATCACAGAGGAAACTTTCTAATAATCAAAAGTAAAAAAAAAATACTTTAGAAATAAACTATTTCTTTAAACTTGTAGTATTTTCCTGTCTGCTATTTTTGGTTTCACTAGTTATTTTAAATTTCACAGACATGTCCAGCATGAGGGTTAGGCTGTTAATGCATATCTTTCTGAATTATAAAGATTGTCCACCCACTATGAGTTTGGCGATTTTCTTGCTGAGCAGGCATTAAGAGATTAATTCATATGTGGATTTAGAAATTAGGCCGTACAGAAAAAAGGACTGTCTGTGACACAGTTAACATTTCTACAGGCAGTAGACATGGCTCCTGTTATGGAGCTACAGTAGCAGACCAAAAGATTGCAGAGTTTTAAAGGAAAGGAGCTTAAAAGAGAACTACAGTCCAAATTTGAAAAAGAACATATGTTGTGCAGAGTGTTTTATGTGTGTAGTCCTACTGTGTCCTTCCCTTTGTTCGCCATTATGAGTTTTTCCTAAATTTGCTTACTAATTTCATGGCCCCGAGGATCTCCATGTTTGAATATTTTATTGGTTTTCTTTTTCCTACAATGCCTCCTGTCCCATGTGATATTAGGAGACTGGTGTTCTTTCTTCAACTAAATAACTCTTTTTAAACCATCTTTTTGTTTTTTAGGTATGTGTCTAGGTCTAGCTATAATGTGTAAATGTTTGTTTTTAAAGCTTTTTATTCTATCAAATTACACACGGCTGCAGAAGTCACACAAATCACCCTTGGCCATCAATGCTATAATTAGTAAAGACGCTAGCTGTTTCTTTACAGACTAGCTCACTCAATTATCCCTCAAGTGTTTGCTAAACTGCAAATGTAGCTAAAACTGAAAATGTAGCCTTTAGTGTTTACTGGATAAGGACAGTTACTTAAAATTAGGGATGGACGAACAGGTTAGTTGAAAATATGAACCAATCTGAACATGCTGAAGTGTTCATAAACAAACAGCTTCTGACCATATTTGGCTGTTCAGATTGGTTCGGACAGCTCTTATCACGGGAACTGCAGCTCGAGACGCACCAGAGCAGGAGGAACCCATAGGAGGGACCAGAGACAAGACTGTGGTTCCTCATTGGATAGCTGAGCTGTCCATCTCTCTAAGGTGGCACCTGATTGGGTTGCTGCTCTAGCAACCCAAATGGTCCACCTTAGAGCTACACAGAGGAATCAGGATGTAGAAGGAGCAACAGCTTCTGTAGGCCATTCCATGTGCATTCTGTTTCTGTGCTTGTGCTGCTTGCTTTTTTTCCCCATTGGGCAAGAGAAGAAGTAAACTCTAAGAAAAAAGAAGAATTTAATTTTTTTTATATATATGAAAAGAAGTGAATTAGAAAACTTGGGGAACTTGGCGGTGGGGAGTCAGGGACTGGGAGTCAGGGACTTGGCAGGGGACTGAGCTAGCAAGGACTGGGTGTGGGACTCAGGAGTCGGGGATTGGTGTGGGGACTCAGGAGTACTATGTTATGGGAGAGGAGACTTGGACAGGGGAGCATGAATGATGGCATTAGCCAGGGTGGAACTTATTATTTATTTATTTATTTATTGAATTTTGATGACCGGGTAGGCCCACTGGGCCCCAGAGGTCCCTTTTTCAGGGGCGACCCGGGAATAACAGTACACGAAATAATAGACAGTGATACATATACAGGTTACAGGCATACGGCAGTCATACAAATAAGTGAGGCAGAGCAGTCTTTTCTATGGGTTTCATATATGTAACTAACAGGCTGTTGTTCATATGATCATGCGCCAGTCATACAAAGGAGTGAGGCAGAACTGTAATTTCTATAGGTAACATACTGTACATCTAAGAGCCATCGGAGAAGTTCTGTGTGGGGAGGAGGAGTTAGTGCTACCTGTTCTGGGGTTGGAGATTTACATGTGGTAGAGTGAGCTGACCCAGGGTCATTGTTGAAGTGTCAGGTACCATAGCATTGGCATTTGCTCATTGGTAGCAGATGGGTCTTGAGTCTAGTGCGGAAACATGGTACTGATGGGGTTTCTCGCACCACTAGTGGGAGGTTGTTCCAAAGGGAAGGGGCAGCATGTAAGAAGGACTTATAACCTGCCTTAGTCCTGACCTTAGGGACCTGTAGTAGCATTTGGCCTGAGGACCTGAGGTTGCACAGGTTACTCTTTACTGTTAGGAGTCCATTGAGACTCGGGGAGGCGTAGGGCTAATTAGCTTCTTTGCCAGGCAGAGTACAGGGTACCTGAGGAGAGCTTTGAACAATGGCCAGTTGAGTCTCATTAATGACTCACAGTGGTGGCTCCTTGAGTGGGATAAGGAGGCAAAGCGGACCACCTTATTGTATAAAGTTTGTAATTTACTGTACTCCAGCTTTGCAATACCCTGAAGGACCGGGGCAGCGTATATTAGTGTTGGGAGTAGGACACTAGAGGCTATGCAGTCCTAGCTTCGGGAATCAGCTGTTTCTTGAGCCGATACAGTAATCCGAGTTTGCTATGGATTACTTTGGTGACTTGGTCTACATGTTGTTTGAAGGTGAGACCTTGGTCGAGGGTAAGGCCGAGGTACTTTGTGGAGGAGACCACTTCCAGTTTGTTGCCCACCCAGGTTGTAAGTTGGAGTAGTTGTGATCTGTCTTGTCCAAGGGCTCTAGGTCTGAACAACATGGCTTTGGTTTTGTTGGTATTAAGGACCATTTTGTTCTTGATGAGCCATTCCTCCATAATGAGGATATCCTCTTGGAGGGATGTAACTAGGTCATCCAGATTGTCTGAGGCTTTGTAAATCACAGCATCATCCGCATATTGGATAACACTGCTGCTCCCACAGTGGTTGTGCGGTTCATTTACAAACAGTGAGAACAATAGGGGCCCAAGTATAGACCCTTGGGGTACACCTTCCTTAAGGGACTGTAGGTTGTAGAGTTTATCCTGCCACCTGATCCTCTGTGTGCGACCAGAGCGGTAGCTTTCAACCCATTTGAGGGCATGGGTGTCAAGGCCTATGTGGAAGAGTTTATGGAGTAATAATCTGTGATCCACCAGGTCGAAGGCCTTGGAAAGGTCTAGGAAAACCGCACCTGTGTTAGATCCAGAGTCAATTTCTCTAAGTACATCAGTATAGGAATTTAGTTAAGGCAGTATCAGTCCCATGTTTGGCTCTAAAGCCATGTTGAGACGGGGACAGAAGCACATGTGTCTCTAGGTATTCCCTAAGTTGGGTATAGACTAGTTTCTCCTGAATTTTTGCCAGGGTACACAGCAGGGAGATAGGCCTGTAGTTCCCTATTGGCTCCACAGGCCAGCCCTTGTGAATAGGGACCACATGTGCCTGCTTCCACAGATTGGGGACAGATTCTTCTAGTAAGGACCTGTTAATGAGCTAGGTGAGCGGCCGTGCGAGTGCCGAGGCACCATCTTTAAGCAATCTAGTTTTGATTCCATCCCGGCCTCCTGAACCTCTTGCTTTCAAGGTTTTTAGGATGGCCAGGACCTCTTTCACCTTTGCCAGCCGCATGTGAAAAAATGGGCGGTCAAGGTTTGGGGGATCCTGAGGAGAGGACTGGTTATTGGGCACCGGGGGCCCTGCCTTATGTTTGTCTGGGTTTGTGAAGAATGTATTAAGGGCTTCAGCAATTAATGCCTCATCATGCAGAACCTGCCCATTAGCCGTGATAGGGCCAGTGGCCGTCTTTTTATTTCCCTTAATCAGTTCATTGATGTGGGACCAGAAAGTCCTCGGGTTGCGGAAGTTTGTTTTCTGGAGATGATTGAGGTACGCCTTTCTCGCTTGCTTGGTGGCCTGTTTACATTGGTTTCTGAGTGCTCTGTAATTTACCCGGTCTGCTGGGAGTGAAGAGCCCTTAAACTTTTTCCAGGCTTTGTCGCGGCCAGTCATAAGGGCCTTTAAGGAGGGGGTAATCCACTTATAACAGTTGCCTTTTACTTGATAGGTCTTATTTGGAGCCAGGAGGTCCACGGCCCATGTGATAGATCTGTTAAAGAAGTTATCTGCCCCTTCCAGGGTAGGGACACTTCTTAGTGGACTCCAATCTAAGTTACCTAGAAGGTCATTATACTGCTCCAGGGAGAACTTAGAGTAGTCCCTGGAGGTGAGTATTCTGGGTGGAACCTTGTCCGTCCTATTCTTCCAGACACAGAAGGTGGGTGAGTGGTCACTGAGAGCATCGGCCATGGTGCCAGCAGATTGGACATTTTTTGGGTTAGATACTAATGCCCAGTCAATAGTGGAGTGACTATCCATTTTGTAGTTCAACCTGGATGGTAGGGTGATAATCTGGGCAAGGTTTGCCTTGTGTAACAGGCCATTTATAGAGGACCTAGCCTCTTTGGCCCAGTTCAGATTGAAGTCTCCCAGGATGATGAGTTCCGATGCAAACTCTATTGTTAGGTTTTTAGTGAGTGTCTCAAGGGATTGGAGAGCATTCTTAGGAGAACTATATATGCACCCTATGTTAAGGTGTTTGGCACTGCCAAGGGTGATCCGTATGAAGATAGTTTTGACTTCAGGGGGCATGGTTAGTTTCAGGCAAACCAGGGAGGAGATCAGGGTAGCCTTCACGTAGGTAAGTACCCCGCCCACCCCTTTTCTGGATTCTGTCCTTACAGTAGCAGACATATCCTGGGGCAGAGATTTCATGGTTGAGAACCTGAGGTTTTTTTTAACCAGGTCTCAGAGACAGCTAGCACATCCGGATTATAGAGGGCTAACCACGCTTGCACTTCGTGAATTTTGGGCCGAAGACTACAGATATTCATGTGGGCTAGCCTCAAGGCCCTAGGTGCCATCCAGGTCAGGTCTTGAGAGGTGGAGATAGAAATGTTATCCACACCTGGGCCCGGGTTGGGTTGAATGTCACCGGCAAGCAACAGCAGAGCTGTTAGCAGGAGACAGAGAATATAAGTTAGGGGTGGGAACCTAATTTTTCTAGGTTTATAGGTAATTGGTAGGATAGACCTGTAGCATATCCCACTTCGAATGAGTTTACAGGCAAGTAGGAGGGATATATTGTCAGCAGGGGGGTGGGCAGTAATAGTGACTGGTCTGGTGCATGGCAGGTCCGTGTGGGGACTGGGTAGAAGGGCCTTGTCTGCCAGCAAGCCAGTCGACCCAGAGCACTGTGGAGATATACAGGCTGGTGAAGAGGAGACCTTTGTTTGATCTGTGTTGGCCCGACCTCCCGGTCATTAGTGACCCCCTGATTGGCATTTTAACCTCAGGTTGCGTTATCTGAGTAGTCCTGACTAGACCTTGTAGTACCAGGATTTAAAACTAATAGGTTAAGTACAGGCTAGGTGCAGTGGGATACCAGGACAGAGCACAGTCTTGAGCCTCCTGGGAATAATCTCTGTGCAGAGAGTATTGCTATCTAAGTTTTATATCCCTTTCAGCACCAGCCCACCTTCGGAATAATAGTTGTCTCACTTTAATTACACTGTTTGTCTATACTGTACTGAACAGTTAGGAGTAGGATCAGACAGAGACACCCTGTGACTGAAATTCTGACTAGCAATAAACAATATGCAGGGGCAGTACCTCTGGGAATTAGTAGGACTAGCTGACTAGTTAGATGGGATAAAAACAAAATCACTTGTACCATTCAAGGTAAGCGTTGTTAGAGACATCACTTCTGTAACTTAGGTTTTCAACATTTAAACATTTAGTCCATGATTGTTCAATTTAGATAGCTGCCAGAGGAGACAGACCACTCTTTGTACTGGATTAACCTGGGGATGTTTCTAAACACAGGAGTAAAGTGATACGTGGTGAGAGCAGTGCTCCTCCCCCTGCTCTCCGTTTTGGTGTAGGGGACACTGAGGGCGGAGCTACTGTGTATTTAACGGGAGGAGGAACGGGGCAGGTGGGTGGGAGTTTTTTTCAAGGCAGCAGTATTTTGGTCACTGAAGTAGCTACGGGGGAGGTCCACCGGACAGATTCAGCTGTCAGTGCCTCTAACCCGTGGTTCTGGTCCTTTTAGCGGTGGACCAATGGGGGGGACCTGTTGCAGTCGGTCTCCCTTGCCGCCCCTAGCGGTGCAGTCTGTCTATGCGCTGAGAGGGGAAGCAGCCTTTATCAGCTGGTTGCGCTCCATCATGACCCCTCTCAGCAAATGGGCTCTGGTGCCTTTGTGGAGATTCAAAACGAAAAGGCACCAAGCGAACAAAGGGCTCTGGATGTAGATTGGGATCTCTCAGCTTCGGCAGACGATTTGGGTGCGGGGAAAGTCTATTTTTTTTTTCTAGGCAGCAGTATTTTGGTCACTGAAGTAGCTACGGGGGAGGTCCGCTGGACAGATTCAGTTGTCGGCGCCTCTACCCTGTGGTTCTGGTCCTTTTAGTGGTGGAGCAATGGGGGGGGGACCCGATGCAGCTGGTCTGGAGACTGAAGAGAACCAGAGTGCTGTGTGTGTCAATATGATCTGCAGGGAGTCACCAGTGCACTAGTGCCACTTCTTGCATTCTGTCTGTGTGACACCCCTCCCATGTCACAGAGAGTTATGCCAGGCAGGTTCCCCCAGAATCTCTGTGGGTATACTAGCAGTAGTGCTTGTAGCATCGAGTGTAGCATAGGTGGTATGTGAAATAAATTCTGGGTGTGAAATAAAATCTACCAGCCAATCATCAGTGCACCAGTGCCATTTCTTGCATACTGTCTCTGTGCCCCCCCAAGACGTCACTCATTTGTCATCTTCCTCCCCGTGCTTGCTCAGTGGGGTATAAGCTTTGGCTCAGTGTGCAGGGCATTCCATCATATCACGTGGAATAAAATAAAAAAAATTAAAAAATCCTTGAAGGGGAAAAGTACTGTGTCAGAGGGTTAGGCCAGGCAGGGTCCCCCAGAAATTCTGTGGGAATACCAGCAGCAGTGCCTGCAGCATCGCCCATAGTGTAGGTGGTGTGTGAAATAAATTCTGTGTGTGAAATCAAATCTGCCAGCTAGTCGTCAGTTCACCAGTGCCACCTCTTGCATACTGTTTGAACTCCCCCAAGCTGTCAGTCATGTCATCTTGCTCCCTGTGCCTGCTCAGTGGAGTATAAGCTTTGGCTCAGTGGGAAGGGCATTCTGTCACATTACGTGGCATAAAGAAAAAAAAATGTAAAAAAGTCCTTGAAGGGGAAACGTACTGTGTCAGAGAGGGTTAGGCCAGGCAGGGTCCCCCAGAATCTCTGTGGCTATACTAGCAGCAGTGCCTGCAGCATCACCCTTAGTGTAGGTGGTGTGTGAAATAATTGTGTGTGTGTCTATGTGTGTGTGTGTGTGTGTGTGTGTGTATGAAATAAAATCTGCCGGATAGTCGTCCGTGCACTAGTGCCACTTGTTTTATACTTTGTGACCCAAGAAGTCAGTCGTCTGTCACCTTCCCCTCTGTGCTTGCTCAGTGGGGTATAAGCTTTGGCTCCTTGGGTAGGGCATTCCATCACATCACATGGAATATATAAAAAAAAAATCCTTGAAATGAAAAAGTACTGTGTCAGAGAGGGTTAGGCCAGGCAGGGTCTCCAAATCTGGGTGGGTAGCAGCAGTGCCTGCAGCATCGCCCTTATTTCATTTCTTTACCAGTGTAGATGGTTTAGAGAGCTATGCTGGAGTACATTTGTACAGTATGTGTAAACCTCAAAGGCAACAAACTGATGTGGCTCTTCTGCTCCTCTCCCAGACAGAGGAGCTGAACAGCTGTAGGTAGTTTCAAGTGTTGTGTAAACCTAGGCCCCTTTTCACCTCACTGTCTGAGTGTAATTTAGCTTCTCACCACACAAGGAATTTCTTGCAGGATGGGTCCCACAGCAAAGTTTCCAAGACACAGGTGTGACACTGGTGTGGAAGCAGATGACTTTCAGTGGTGTACACCACTGGCTTCATAAATGACCAGTTGCAGATTGACACCGGCGTGAGCTACAGTGGTATGTAACAGTCTGGACAGTGTAAATAGGGTTCATGAGCACAAATGCATAGCTGTCTCATGGGACAGGAGTCACTGTAGGAAAAAGGAGAGCAATAAAAAACTCAAGCATGGAGATCCCCATGGGCCATAAAACTAGAAGGGAAATTTAGATGTAAGTACCCCCTTGCTGTAGTTAGGCAGGGAAGCCTTGGTACCTGTAGGTCTGGGGTGTTGAGACTGCCTGTGGCCAGCAGGAGTCCCCACCTTCTGGAGGTATATAAGCAAGTGGTTTGGCACCATGGGTGGGGGAGGAGCTTGGAGGAAGGCGGTGAGGAGAGTTGGGGGTTTGGCCGCAAAGTTCTACTGGAGGGCCACAGTGGGGCCGGGGTGGTTGCTTGCCACCCTGGCCCTCCTCTCTCGAAGACCCATGATGGCTGTGTGGCGGTTCAGGCAGTAGAAGGCAGGGGAACAATGGAACTCTAGTATTGGGTCCCATCGGTGCTGTGTGTTGGGAGCCAGAGCCCAAAGGAGAAGACATTGGAGCCCGCCAAGTGATCTCGGGCATCTTGGTATGGGTAAGCACTGATGGGGGTCCTTTTCCTGAAAATGTCTCGCTTGTGGAAGAGTGCAGTCTAGGAGCTGGCAGATTTTCTGTGGTCAGGCCTGCTATGGCAGAGAGGGCCTGGGCATGGTCCAAAGTGGCAGCCTGGATCGTGGTGGGTGTAGTATGAGAGACTACTCATTTATTCCCAGGACCATGGGGCCACTGCAGGGTTGGGGTTTCCTAGTTTGCGCAGCCTGTGGAGGCATGAGGAATCCTACATGGGAAGTGGCTGGTAGGACCTCAAGTGGAGTTGCAGTCTGCCTGGGTGCTCCATGTGGCACATCAGCCAGGTCCCGTGGGTGAAAACAGTCCTGAAATTGGAATTGTTGCATGAGTGGAAAGTGCCTGAAGTTTCCGGGATGGCCAGGGGTTTGCACAATAGCCTCGGGGGCCCAGAGTCAGGCATGTGTCATCAGTGACTGGGTGGCAGGAAAGTTTTCAGTAGTACCTTTCATGCTAAAAGTGAACACCATTTAAAGCAAAGCAAGAATGCCTCGGCTTTAAAATGTTTCCCCTGTACTGAAGTAACCCCAAGTTTAGAAGGCAAATGAAGAATGGGATTGGGACAGTAGAAATGTCTTGTGCTGTCTCAGTGCTACCTCAATTTGAATGTGCTTGAGACTAAGAGAGAGATTTAAGTAAAGCCTGGTTGGTTGGGAAGAAATGAAGGAAGTAATATGAAATAGAAGTGCTGCTAATAGTCCAAGTATCTTGGTGTGAGGCCTTTTTGGAGCACAATTATTTGCTGCTGTCAGGAAACGTACTGTAGCCTTTTTGGCTAAAGGGGATTACTGCATAGATTGAAGTCAGTCTGTTCCAAAAAGAGATTGTATGCACATTTACGATCAAGTCCTATGCTTGCAAGAATGCTCCCACTGTTATCATGTAATCCCCACACTCCATGGAGTGGTTTATCAAATTAATCTTTACATTAAATCAGTTTTGCAAATTTGATTTCGGAGTGGACATTGGCTTTACTTAATGAAAACTGTTTCATGGTATGTGTCTTTAACAACTGTTGCCCCTGCAGCATTTCCAGACCATTACACTGGGGAAGAAGTGCTGGAGGTTCTGAAGAATGCCCCCCCCAACAAGAGTGATCAAGTTCCACTCTAGGTTTGCTTTTTTCCCTTTTATTTTTTATTGGTACAGGCACCCAAATGTAGAGGCACAAGCAGAGAAACCTTTGTTTCCACACTGTCTCAGAGGGGGCTCCCATACACTAAAGTCCCACTACGGTCACTGTGGCTGACAATACTGTATTACATGCAAGTTGGTGGTTTAGGGGACCAAGGCTGGCCCCCACCCACTGATCCAAACCTAATGCTCCCCAATTTTGGCAACCTTCTATTGATACATAAGAGAGAAAAGGAAGACCAAGGGGGGGAATAGTCCACTTAGCTTCAAAGGAGGGACAGCTAGTGGAGAAGGACTATGACAAGGCAGAGGTACTAAATGATTTCTACTCAGTCTTTACTACTGAAGACAGTAGCAAGGGTCCAGCATTAAGTAACAAGGAGCTAGAAAAGGGTGAGATCGACTCGAGTCCCTTCACAAGAGAGTCATAGAAGAGCTAAATAAGTTAAACATAGATAAGGCAATGGGTCCAGATGGGATCCACCTGAGAATCCTAAAAGAACTCAAGGAAGAGATTGCTGCTCCGCTGACTGAACTGTTCAATATGTCACTAGAAAGTGGTGTAGTACCAGAAGACTGGAAAAGGGCAGCAGTGGTGGCCTTGCACAAGAGTGGAAACAGAGAGGATCCAGGGCACTATCACCCTGTCAACCTAACCTCAGTGGTGGGTAAAATTATGGAGGCATTGCTCAGACAGGATAGTAGAACACCTAAAGGAAAATGGGAGACTCGACCCAAAGCAACATGAATTCACGACCGGCCACTCGTGTCTAACAAATATGGTAGACTTCTTCAATTGGGTAACCAAAACAGTAGACCAGGGGGCACAGTGGACAGTGCTGTTTTTATCAATAGGCTAAGTAGGCTGCAGCCTAGTGGCACCAGCTGTTAGGGTGTGCCTGAGAAATCAAAAGAATGAGAAAAAAATTTGGCTGGTCAACTCAGTGGCTCTGTGCATTGCCCCCCCAGAACTCAGTGTCAGTCTGTGCCTCCCCCTCAGAACTCAGTCTGTCTTGGCACCCCCCCAGACAAAGCAGTCCAATCAGCGCATGGTCCACGTTGATTTTAAAATCCAGTGCGCATGTGCACCCAACTCCCACACCAAATGGAATGCTTGCTGCTGGGCAGGACGCATAAGGTGTGGTGCACACCAGCAGCAGAAGTCATGGACATCGTCGACTGGTCAACAACCACTAGCAGCAGTGCTAGAGTCTACTCTACCACGAGAGTCAAGACAGAGAGAGAGTGAACAGCACTCATCACAGCTGGGTCTGCCTGGGACTGGGTGGGTGGAGGACGGTCACGGTCCAGAGGAGTGGGAGTACAGCAGTCACGCAGGTTACAGTACTTACAATCCAGAGAGTGGATCTCTGTTGTGACTGTCAAGATGTCAAGTTCTTTCTTCTCAAGTCAGTCAGCATCACTGCTGTGTGTGACTGTCATCCCCGGCCACCCCAATCCATCCAACAACCAGCCACCAAGGCTGATTACTCGGAGAGAGGCCAAGCCGAGAGAGCGATCATCCGCTGTGCCGAATCCAAACACACAGATTCAGCCTGCCCTTCAAAAAAGGAGTAGTAGCTGGATGAATGAACAAACAGGATGACTCTAGACCACCAGACTAGACAGATCTGAGGTGGGTGAGGGACGGAGATTGGGTCACACCGATACCAAGTGAGTCCAATGGTCAGTCAAGTGTGAGTGAGATTATTTATTTGTGATGATTGTTGATGACTTACCTGACCAGTCCACCACAGTCTTAGTCAAAAGAATTGAGTAAAGAGGAATGTGGTGGTCCAGATTGAAACCTGAGGGCTGAGGGGGTGGCAGGGGCCCTGCCCTGACTAAACAAGTTTTGGGGGGAGTCGAGAGAGAGCGGGGCTGGGGCATCAGTTCGGGGTGGGCTTGATTAGTTAGCTTGGGCTGCTTGGGGGCACGACAGTAATCAATGACTTGCCTGCCTAACCTTTAATTTCCCAGTATTGACAGACTGCATTCTCTGTCGACAGAATAGAAATAAAAAATATTTCTTCAGTTATCTGTCTTCAGCCTCTTTGTGAAAAAAGGCCAAAGTAATGAATATGTGCAAAACTGCAAACAGTGCAACCAAGAATGATAAAAAATGAAGTGAGTCTGACTGTGTGTATAGGAGACAGTGGCCATTCATTTTTTACACTCCCTCATGTAATGTCAGTGTCACAGACTCACAGTCTGAATTAACTTTGCAGAGCTCAGCTCTTAAGGTTTATGGACACATACTGTAACTCTGGAGTGTGTAAAGACAGCTAATATAACACATTGCCTCCTACACATTATTCTCTAATTTCTGAACACCACAAATAATGATCTGTATTTATTATTTGGGACTGGAGTGGACAATAGTAACTATTGGGCTGGCAATATATTGTATATCCTAGAGGTAAGAGTAATGAGCTGTGAATTAACTTTGGTACGCCCAGCAGACCTGGGTTTGATTCACACAGCCTCCACTTGCATACTGTGTGACTCTGGGCAAGTGGGCAAGTCACTTAACCACCGCAACAATGCTCCTAGATCACCCCTGAAAACAGGCACTGTGTCTGGTGGTCCTTACCCGATTACCAAATATTAAAAAAACAAGCAAAAAAAAATCCAGAATATTTATACAAAAAGAGTAAACAACGACAAAAAGTTTTTAAAAGAACCTGTTAGCCCTCTCTAGGTAGCCATGTGGCTAGTCCTTTGGTCCCCGCAGTCATCACATCACTCCCAAGTCCCCCCATGCAACCACATGTTGATAAATCTCCTTCCAGTGTCTTTCTTGCCAGCACCTTCCCACTTTCCAGTAACTTCTTCTACAAGTCCCCCACCCTGTCTCCCTAACTTGACTCCATCTTGCTCCACAGGGCCATCTTAGTAAAGTAGGGGGGTCCCACCCTGTGCCCTTATTTATAATGGGAGAATAGTATAGACAATTTATCTGGGCTGTTCAGTAGTCCCCATCCCAAACCTGCAGCACTCTGCCATCTTTCTTCAGAGGCTCACAGACAAAAACAGACGTGGGGAGAGGTCCCAGAAATGGCTTGGTGCTGGTGCAGCAGATAGCCTTGACCCTGGGAAAAGACTAAACTCCATAAAATAAGAACACATGTCTGCATATTCCGGAGGTGGATGTATGTCATTACATAAATTCAGAAAGTGCTAATTATTACAGGAATGAATCAAATTATGCTGCTTGGTGAGACAAACGCACCCCAGCATTTCACCTCGTTTCAAGGCTTTGACGGGGGCAATGTGCAGTTTATTGGAACAGCCTTTTATGCTCAAATTTTAATGGTGCAGTACATTCTTAGCAAATCAGAGTATTTTCCAGAGACATAATTTAGATCAAAGGTTTCCAAATGTTAAAGTATAAGTGTCCAAACAAAAGCACAAGTGGGCAGTGGGTTCTTAACAGCAGGCATGCGATGATTGCTGAAAGCATCCTGGAAGGGTACCAATGAAACAAAATAATATTCTGGGGCTGTAAAGGCAGACCAAGGCTAGTGGCCTAGTGTGCTGCATGAAATGGGAAAAATTTACTTTGCAAAAAAATGAATTCCCAGATTTTTACTACTCACTAAGTTAATCCACCTGTACCAGACTGCAGGATAGGAAAGTAATTTGTTTTTTCATTAATCATCTTTAAGGTGACAGGAAGCAGTATTCTGTCTGTTTTAAATGTGGGTTCCTGCATGAGATTTTGTCTGTTGTTATTTTTTGTTAAAATGACAATATACAGAAAGTACAAAAAAAGTCAGTATTCTAATTTTATTGTTCTTCTGTGAATGTGTTGCTGCCATCCCCTGAACTGATCCGTGTTTGGGGGGGGGCACCTGAAGAGTTTCCAGCCTATGAGTGCCATATAAGTTAATACGGCACTGACAGTGGACGTGATTTACTTAGATTTTAGCAAAGCCTTTCACACTGTCCCTTACAGAAGATTAGCAAACAAGCTAGATAACACAGGCATAGACAATAAAATAGTCACATGGATTAGGAACTGGCTTCAAGGAAGGTCCCAAAGGGACCTGGTCAATGGGGCATTGTCAGAGGAGGGCAGAGTTACTAACGGCATTCCACAGGGGTCAGTACTTGGCGCAATCCTCTTCAACATATTCATCAGCGACATTACTGAAGGACTGGAGGGGAAGGTCTGCCTGTTCACAAATAATACAAAGCTCTGCAACAGGGTAGACACAGAGGAAGATGCCTCTAGGATGGAAGCTGACCTGAAGAAACTAGAAGACTGGTTAGGAACATGGCAGTTGAAATTCAACACCAAGAAGTGTAAAGTGATGCTCATGGGTAAATGTAACTCAAGGAAGATATACACTCTGAATGGGCATCAACTTGAACAATCCAGCATCTAGAGGGACCTTGGAGTTATTGTTACAGAGGATCTAAAAGTAGGGAAACAGTGTGAAAAAGCAGCTCAGAAGTCCAGTAGCATCCTTGATTGTATAGGTAGGGGGATTATAAGTAGAAAGCGTGAGGTGATTATCCCACTGTATAGGTCCTTGGTCAGGCCACACCTGGAGTACTGTGTACAGTTCTGGGGCCCACACCTGAAAAAGGACATAGAGGCCACTTGGAGAGGGTTCAGAGAAGTGTCACCAAGATGGTTCAGGGTCTGCTTCAAGAACAGTACAAAACGAGACTCGGAGAATTAAATTTATTTATTTATTTATTTATTTATCACTAGGATTATAAAACCTTTGAACCAGAGATTCTTTTACAAAGGTCCCATGTCATTATAACAAGGAAGAGTGCATAACAGTTTAAGATTCACAAAAACAAGGAAATCACAGAAAACCAGCTTACAAATGATGATACATGCACATACAATGAGTTAATTAATTCATGACACAATGTTAAGAGAACAGTTTACCAAAGAAGTTGCAGTTAGGGATACAGTCAAAGATAAAACAACAACATGAGAACGGGACCCAGAAAGAAAGGGTGGGGGGCAGTCAAAAGGTGACTTTGTCTACAAAGCTTCCGAATTAAGCAGAAGGAAAAGGGGGGCAGAGAATGAAAAGCAAAAGTGGGAGAAAGCGGTCAAATAGGTGACTTTGTCCAACAGGTGAGGGAGTTAGGAGTAAGGATTAAGGGGTGGGGTGGGGAGAAAAGCTAGAGGGGGAAGGATGGGGAGGGGTAGGTAGAGGGAGGAGGAGGGGTGCCAGGGACAGGGATTAACCAGTCAGGAAGCGTGAAATGGGCTTACCCAGAGGGATAAAAGAGAGGGTGGAGCAGGATCAGATTTTAGGGTGGACAGTCACAATTGTTGAGTAGAGTGAGACGCTGGTGCAGTTTAAGTTTAAAGGGGCCAATGGTGGAGGAGTTAAGGATCTTGGAGGGGAGGCTGTTTAGCCAGGAAGGGGCTCTAAACTGGAAATAATGCTGCCCCTGAACTGTCCGGCAGTAGGGGACCAGGTATTTCATGGAAGATGCTCTGCATGTGTTGCAGGGGTTGGGTGCTGGCTGTAAAAGGTTCAGGGTATTAGGCGGCATTTGGCCAAGGCTAATTTTTATCGCTAATAGACAAGTCTGGTAGGTGATCCTATTTTTGAGGTTCAACCAGAGAGTTTACACGTAGAGATCACAAGTATGGGTGTACCTGTGGGCTCCAGTTACAAGCCTGCATGCCTTGTTAAGAGCAACAGTGATTCTTTTCAGTGATGTATCAGTGGCTGCTCCGTAGATTATCAGACCATAATCGACGATGGAAATGATAGAGCTGGAGACAGCAAGTCTGAGAGCCTCAGGGGTGAGGCAGTGCCGGTGCCTATATAGGATGCCAAGACATGAGTTTATACACACTGGAACAGAGAAGAAATAGGGGGGACATGATAGAAACTTTCAAATATGTAACAGGAATAAACACAGTTCAGACTGGAAACCTATTCCAGGAGAACAAAACAACATGTACTAGGGGACACAATCTGCACCTAGTAGGAGGCAGATTTAAAACCAGTGGCGTCATGCCCATAGGGCTCAAGGGGGCAGGTGCCCCCCCAAAATTACTGACCTATCTTGAAAAAAAATGTTTTTAATTATATTTACGACAAATACAAGGCAGAAAACTGTCCCTACATTTTTACAATCACTGGTGGAAGGTTGGGGAGGGCTGGTCCAAATCCGATCTGAGCAATAATCAAAGTCCTACTGTCACTGACCGGACTTTTAAATAAAAAAGTATGCTTGCTGAGTTGCTTGCCGTAATGTAAGTGAAGTGAATGGTAGTCCGTGCTGACAATCAGCATAGATTCTACCAATCACTTTCGTCTCTCAGTTTGTGTTGTCAGTCCGGCAGAAAAACGCATCGGCTGCCAATCGGAAAGTGACTCGGGGGTAGATGACGTGCCGCGTGGTAAACTGCATTTTCTTTCTGGCGCCATCTGCACTATGAGTTTGAGGCAGAAAGACTGAGGTTAGAAAAAGAACTCCTCGTCTCATGGTTTATGCAGTTGCAATGGCGACTAACTTCCATACTAAAAATGAAAACAACTTTGAACCTCCTTTCCTGGGAAGAAAAACATCAAGAAGGGGGATGGTGGCCAGTTGGAGTTTTAAGGGGAGATGGAGAGTGCTGCCAGCTGGGTTGGGACAGACTGGACTGAGTGGTGCCGAAAGTTGAGTTTGTTGTCTCTCTTCAGTTCACAGCTGGGGGAAATAAAAAAAAAAAAAAAAAAAAAAAACAGGACCGGTCCCAGCATAAGGCAGCATTATTTTCAGCAAAGGAGCCAAGGGATCAGCATCAGGGCCTGGCACCTGCAGACAGTCAAGGAGACAAGTCAAGGTACAATGTGACATTGTCATTTCATTTTGATTATCTGACTGTCTGAGACTGCCTGGTTTGTTAATTTGCCCATTGTTATCCTATTTGGGTAGGGCCTTCTTCCTGTGATTTGGAGTTCTAGCCCAAGAGGCTGGTTGTTTGGTTTAATCGGTCACCCGCCCAGTGAATCAATAATGGCCTTGTTCTTTCCTGGTAGACAAACACTTTGCAGAGCTGCTGATATACCGGAAGTAGCAGTACCACTACCAGGGAGTTACTGGATTATGCTGTTTTTAACTGAGGAAATACTGGAATGAAAAGCTCTCTCTCTTAGTTGCTGCATCATTTAGGTACCACACAAGCCCAACTGAGCAGCCCAACATGTCAATACACTCTTAATGCCCTGTCCACCCTACACAGAAAATCCTCTGTAACATTACAGAGGGTCCAAACCGTTACCATAACGGGTTTGCGTGCTACACTGGTAATGTCACAGAAAGCATTTTCAAAACCGTTGTTGAAAACTGATATTTTGGGCCTGTATACACTACATAAGTAAAATCCTGTAATGTTATCAGTGGTAGGGTGGATGCACTGTAATGTTTTGGCCCTGTCTACACTGTAGTGAAAATCTGTAATGTTTTGAAACCAATACAGACTGAAAACGTTACAGTGCATCCACACTACCACTGAAAATGTTTTGAAAACGTTACAAGATTTTACTTGTGTAGTGTGGACAGGGTTAAACAGAGCTTTGAAACCATTACAGAAACTGTTGTTGAAACCACCTCACAACAGGTTTCTGTAACGATTACGAAAACACTTTCTGTAATGTTACCAGTGTAAATGTAAACCGTTATGGCAACTGTTTGGGCCCTCTGTAACATTACAGAGGAGATTTCCAAGGGTAGTTTAGACAGGGCCTTTCAGTCTGTAATGGCTTCAAAATGTTACAGATTTTCAGTGCAGTGTGGACAGGGCCATGGTGTGCTGTAACCTGGACCTTTCTTTTTCCATAGAGGGTTCATGAATGTTGTCATTGCCCCCCCCCCCCAAAAAAAAACACTTTCTCCCTCCTGGTGTAGGTCTATGTCCCCCTAGCATCCAGCTGCTCCTATAGCTGGGGGGATGTATCCACATTAGTCAGAGTTAAACTGTAGGCGGTATCATAGTCTGTCATAATCCCTCACTGGGTACATGAGCACCCTACCGGGGGGATGGTGTTGCAGGGGAGTCGGACGGTGGGACTTCTTAAGTCCACTCTTGTGACATTTTTCTGTGGTTATACAGTCTAACATTGCCCCTGCAGATCCAATGTGTGTGTGTGTGTGTGTGTGTGTGTGTGTGTGTGTGTGTGTATATGTGGTTGGGGGGAGTCGCCTGCCTGCCAGGGGTAGTTGCTGTTGCTGACTCAATTCATGGATCAGCTAAACAAGTCGGTTACCTAGCTGTGTGTCCTATATTTTCCCTGTTGCATTCTGAGCAGTGTTCATTCCAGGAGGTTCATGCCAATAAGGTACTCATTTATTTTTATTAGGCTTGTTCTACTGTGACAGACTCAGCCAGCATGATCCTGTTTGCTCTTGAACCGACTGAACTTGTAGTGGGTTATGATTTATCACCCCAAGGCAGTACTAGTTCTACTACAATATTTATTATGGTCTTTATTATGCTTGCTCTGTTTGGAGAGCCTGCAGGAAGTGGTGTGCTATTGAATGGGTTGTTACTCTTTCACTTTGCGTAGACACTCCCCCACTCCCATATTTGGAGCATTATTACAGTATGTCATTTAGCTTGTTGGGGAGAAGCTTACTGACCTGCTAAAAGTCACCAAAATGCACCATTTTACTTCAGTTTTTCAAAATTTTCCCGTGGAGGTATGCCCCTGAACCCCCCCTGGAGAACTTTAGATTTTGTGCCCCTCCAAAATTTCAGCCTGCATGACACCCCTGTTTAAAACCAATGTAAGAAAATACTTTTTTGCAGAGAGGGTGGTGGAACCATGGAACAGCCTGCACCCAGAGGTGGTGGCATCAAAAACAGTACAAGAATTCAAGCTGGCATGGAACAGACAATGTGGACACTTAAGGGATAATAAAAATGGGTAGGGGTAGAAATGTCTGGGCAGACTAGATGGATCATGCAGTCCCCATCTGCCATCTACTTCTTATGTTCTTCCGTTCAAAAGCAGCCATCCTCCTCCCCATGGCATCCTTATCAACCAGCTGGTCTCCAGTGTACTGGCCACCTATGACATAAATAAATCACCCCACCCAGCCTCCCCACTCCCAGTAAGCACCCTAGCAGCCATTCCCAGTGTTCAATGCAAAGGACTTAATACATGACCTGTGTGCTACTTAAGGGGCACCACTGTGTGGGACTGTGGCGAGTAGGGTGGGACAAATCAGTTTGTGAGCTGGTGGTCAGTTTGGCCACTAACTTTCAAAATCTGGTAGCCAAACCAATATTTGTAATCACCATCCTTTTTAAGAGCTCAAAAATCACTTTGTAGGCAGGTAGCCAAGTTGGCCAGTAGCTTTCAAAATATGGTAGCAAACCATTTTTTTAAGTAGCAATTGGCCATCTGGCTACCTGATTTGCCCCATCCTAGTGGCAAGGTGGTACTTGACTTGACTCTCTGAATACTTCACACGAAAATCAGCATCAATTAGACAGCTGTGCAGCAGGCCCATATGCTGGGGGTGGGGGCCGGTTTCAAGGTTTTTGTGTGTGTAGGTCCCGATGGCTGCCTGGTGACTTGTCTGGTCTGGTCAATTGTTAGTCTGGTTCTTCTAGATGCATTTTTGCCACCCAGATTTAATGAATTCTTGATTTGGTCGCTGGAACTAACCTTGCTGTGTGTGTCTGACACTCCAGTACAGTGTAGCTACTGGCAATAACGTTTTCTGATGTCTGACTAATTTGGGCTTTGTTTTTATGTTTGGGTTAAATGTGTGCTATCCAGTTTCTCACATATCCCTGCCCCATGTCTTGTCCCTCAGGGCCCTTGGGTTTCAGGGTCCCCCTAGGGATACACAGGGGTGAAAAGGACAGTCGTGTATTGGGCTTGAGAGGACTCATGTCTCCTGTGGCCATTTTCCTGTTTCTTCCCTCAGGACACTGCCTTGAGTTCATGCTGGCATCCTCCACCCAGTCCTTGCGACTGCCACCCATGGACCCTGTGGCCGTGTTGCAGCACAGGTACTGTCCTTCCCTCTCTCCCCAGAGGAGGAACATGTCTTATTCCAGTCAGTCCTCCACTGGCAGTCACTGCGCTGGCTCTTGTGCCCTACCTGGGATACCAACCTGTAGGACTGTGGCTGGTGACTGATCTTCTTGTCTCTGGTTTTCAATGCATTTCCAGCAGGCTTTAATGGAATCCCCGAGTCTGCTTCTCATTCATAGTGATACCTTTGCATGTAAGCATGACTTGTGCTGCCTGGTGCCCGCAGTTCCACCTTGGCCAAAAAAAGACCCCCCCCCCCACTTTCTGACCAGCATATGGGCCTGATTTCCCTCTGTAATGAAGCAAGGTGCCTGCTCCCCAGCAATGCAAAGCCATCTCACAACAATCAAGAGCATCTTTATTTTCGGAACTGTGTTTCTTGGCTGTACAATGCCCCCTCCCTCGTTGCACCATCTGGATACTCCTAGACACCGGGAGGAGGGGCTTACATAGAAAAAACTCATACAAGGGAATGACGCACTAGGACTACACACACAAATCCAAACACTACACAACATATGTTTTTTCTGAATTTTGACTGTAGTTCCCCTTTAATGATCTAGTAGCATGAAAAGAATAGCAGGCAGAATCTCTTATTATTTTTTCAAGTAGCTAGTTTTATTTCTGAAGTATTTGTTTCTCTTTTTCTCTAGCTCATTAAAAGTTTTCTATCTGATTGTATTAGGTGTGATGTGAAGAGCAGTACTTTAACTAGCAGCTGACACATCTAGTTCTGTTCCTCTCCATAACTCATCATTGCAAAATAGGCTGGGAAATCACTGCATTCTGACTGGCCAGTAGCCAGGCATTGTGAGACCACTATATCATTGCTTTAAAAAAAAAAAGTCCTGATTTCCGTTACAAACATGACCACCACCTTTACACACTAAAAAATCTGCCAGTCCCCTAATAACAAAACTACGCTAAAATAAAAAAACAAATAAACAAACAAATTGATTAAACGTCCTTTCCCTTTATAATCTCCTCCTTATTCAAATACACAAATTAAAAATATGAAGTATTACACACAGTTTTATTTTCTGGCGCTCCTTTTCTGCTCATGAAAAATCTACATTCTATCCTTACAGTCTATCAGTGAAATATTTGCTGTTTACCCTGCCGCAAATATAATTGAATCCCTGGAATTTAGCGAGGCCTTATGTTGCTTGTGTTTGTATGGGGGAGAGGGGAACATTCTGTCAGGAGAATTCTGCAGAAGTTCAAATGCCTGTATTTTTTTTCAAATATTTTATTGAAGTTTTCCTTTAACAGTACAGTAATGTGCAAAAAAAAACAATGTTGTGAATTCTGGTAGATACAATACAGGCAGAAAACAGGTTGCTGTAAGAAACCCATAAAGCAGAAGTACAGATTCACCAGTTTAAGAGACAGTGAGTTGGGCAAGTATACGGGGTAGGAATGAACAATAAGCAAAGAGGTGTTGCCATCTTGGTAACCAAGTCAGCTAAATTTCAGCAAGAGCAAGAAATCAAGGACACAGAGGATTGGTACATTTTTCAGTTGGGCAGTTAGATGGAACAAAAGTGTTAAATGGAAACTTATGGGCCAAAGGCATGCACACCAACATTTTTCTCTGCGATTATGGGGATACTGGCACAGTACGCATCCGTGCTGATGGTGCTAGGTGGAGACTGCTAGGTGGAGACTTGAACTTGCTATTGCAGAATGTAACCTACAGGGAGAAGACAGGGGCTTAACACCTGTACAAAAGGTGCTGCACCCGGATGAAAAAGATGACACATTCTGATCCGCTCCCCATGGAACACTGTCCAGAACACATTATTTTCTCATTTTCACAACCTCTTATCCTAGGGCTATGCACTTACAAAATGTCTGCATGCGTGAACTCGGACCACTTGCCTGTTTTACCGGAACAGTGATTTCAGATTGGGAGGAGAACAAGACAGGATCTAGAGACTAAACACACTAATACTTAAGTAAGCAATAACACATGACAGGATCTGCTGTTATTGGGGATTAATGCACACCCAGGTGCATTGTGAGGCTCGAGGCCGCAGGCCGAGTGTCCTCACAGCACCTGGTGTGCATTAATCCCCAATAACAACACACCCTGGAGTGGGTTATTGCACTTATAACATGGGTTATGGAAAAAAACACCACAAAAGCCTCTAAAAAGTAGTTTTGTCCTCTTGAAAGAGCAAAAAAAAGCAAGTAACCTGCTGCCTTGTAAAATAGTCTCTAACAAAAAACAAACAAATATCCTGGTACTTATGCAGCTAGAAATGTGACAGATGCACCACTGAGATGATCTGTCACATTTCTTTTCCAGAACATGCTCTGCAATCGTGTGTAACAGAGGACAGTGAGCCTCCCTCCCAGAAAACACACATGCTGTATGTGTGTGTGTCTCTCTCCTAGCATAATGACAAGGTTCTGTGCACACACTGACAGACAGAGAGAGAGAGAGAGAGAGAGAGAGTGTGTCCACCAATGCTGAATTACATTTCCTGCTGTCTCTGTCATTCTCTCTGTACAACTCCCGCTCTCACACGCTCCCTGTCACTGCTGCTGGACCATGCTATTCACTCCCGATGGCATTTCTTGCCTAGCTCAGTGGGGAAATTGGAGAGCCTGTCACCCGGTCAGAGATTTGATCTTTGCTCCTTGCTCCTCTGTGTGTCTTTCCCACTGGCTCTCTCCCAGTGTCCACCTTGCTGACAGTTGCAGCACACACAAAACTGTCTCGCTTTGCCAGCCCCCGTCATGCAGTGCTCACTCTGTCTCTCCTGTTCTGCATCTCTCTATGTTTCTGTGCAGCTCTGTATGTGGTGATCATTGCGATAAAGGAGAATGCAGCTCTGCATTGCTCTGTTGCTGTGCCCCACCCAACATACACAGCTGCGGGCAGGTTGGTGGGCATGAAGAGAGACAGAGACACAGGAATGGGCAGAGAGACAGGACACCGGTGAGTGGTGGGGGTAAAGTTACCAACAGTCCCTATTTTCCCAGGACAGTCCCTATTTTAGGCAGCATGTCCCAGTGTCCCCACAAGTTTTGCAAAATGTCACTTTTGTCCCTTTTTTTGCTTACTTGTCCCAGTTTTGTCCTTTTTTTTGCTGACTGCTAATCCGTGAGTGACAGTTATTTCAGCACCATTGTAGTGTTGCTCTGGCTGGACAGCAGTTTGCAACTTCAACCCCTGTGCCTGTGTTGCACTGCAATCATGTCAGTGGGAGCACAGTAAAGCACATTCCTTGTTAGATTAGACTGGGTAGTAGTGCAAACAAGCAGATGTGGATGTCTGCCTGCCAGCAGCTAAGAGGGACTCCAGACAGAGAAGAGACTGGCAGCAGGGAACTAAGGTACCAAAACCTGATCAGCTGTAGGGAAGTGTGTGAAAACAATCTGGTGTGGTGGTGGGAGTCACTGAAGTGAAATTTGCTCAGCAAATGAGGTGAAAGTAAATGGGTTGGATGGGATTGCCAGGAGGAGCAATATATGCAGCTTGAATGTCTAATCACAATTTAATGCAGGTTTGCTTCTAATGAACTTTCTGTACATCATGATTTATAACTTGCTGCAGCAGAATGATGTATTGTTTTAATCTGGATGTTTGCTACTAGTGTTACTGTGGGGCTGCATGGCCAGAGCAAGCAGCAAAACATAATTGATTGTGCGCAGTGTTGTCTGTGGCGGTGCCCGTGGGAGTGACACGGTGGGGGGGGGGGTCATGGTCAGGATGGACCGTCCCAGTTTTAGGCCTCGGAAAGTTGGTAGCTTTAGGTGGGGGAGCTATGGGAATGACTGCTGGAACACTGCACAGAGGTCTATGGGGTGGGTGGGTGGGCACAGAGAAACCTGCAAGAGGAACGGGTTCTTTCTTACAGGTTGACTGTAGTAGGCTATGGAGGTCCGCGGGGCGGATGAGTTCCTGTGTGTGGCACTGAATCGTTCCGTGTCAAATAAGTATGTGCAAGTGGCACCACAGGGGAGGAGAGATCCCCCACTCTACTCGCTCTCCCTGTGCTGCCGCATGTCTTGGGAACAGACATTGTCTGTGGTGGAACACAGAGGTCCATGGGGTCTGCCTTGCTGACAGCTGCAACACACACAATGCTATTTCACTTTCCCAGCCCCTGTCATGTGGCGCTCTCTCTCCCACTCTGCATCTCTCTATGTTTCCCTGCAACTCTGGATATGGCGATTGTTGTGATGAAGGAGAACGGACTTCTGCACTGCTCTGTAGCTGTGTGGCACCGCCCCCAGCATAGACAGCCGTGGGCAGGTTGGTTGCATGAAGTGAGACAGACACAGGTGGCAGGAATGAGCAGAGAGACGGGACACCAGTGAGTTATGGTGGTGGGGGGAGAAATGACCACTGGGACGCTGCAGGACTACTGAATGGGGCAGGTGGGTGGGCACAGAGAAACCTGCGAGGGGAATGGGGTTCTTCCATACATGCTGACTGTGGTGGGCCATGGAGGTCTGCAGGGCAGGTGGGTTCCTGTGTGTGGCACTGAATCGTTCTGTGTTGAACAAGTACGGGTGAGTGGCACAGCAGGGTAAGACAAGTCCCCCTCTGTACTCTCTTTCGCCATACTGCCGCATGTCTTGGGAACAGATGTTGACTGCACTGTGCCACACACAGACAGGACAGAGCTGCAAGGCAACGGACACTGCCAAAACACAGACTGCATGTGGAAGGAGATCCTTTCCATGGTTGCAATATGCGCTGGGTTCCCGGAGATCCACAGGGCAGGTGGGTGGGTGGGTAGGAATATGTTGTGTTGCTGGATACAGTCATACTGGTCTGCCTACTGATACTGCTGTCTGCTCCTTCACCCCAACTGTATGTATGTTGGAGAAAATCAACGGCCATGCACAGGGATGCAACTAATGGGCTCGGACGTTTTTACTAACTTTCAGCACCCCATGTTATAAATACAAAGAAATAGTGGACAACCTCAAAAACTTAATAAATGTTTTACCAGAATAATAAGGCTTCAGTATCCAGGGAAGACACTTTATGGACTGCTGCCAAGTGCAGCATTAGGGGAGAGATTATTAGACTAATGTCCAAGCATGAAAAATTATGAGAAAAAAGGAAAGGTCCATATTAAATGACATTAGAGACTTAGAGAACAAGCTGGGGCAGAGGACCACTGAAGAAGACCGTCTACTTTTAAACTCACTAAGGGAGAAATAGTAGTAGATCACTAGGGAGAAAGCAGAACTGGCCATCTACCACATGAAGACCAAATACGTAGAACAAGGAGCATGAGCAGGGAAAATGATGGCCTTGAGCCCAAGAAGCAAGAGGTGAGTGGGCAGCTAACTAGTGTGAGGAGAGGATCAGATTATCAGATAATCACAGAAGCAAGGGGCATGGCAGAGGAGTTCCAGTCCTTTTATCAAAATCTCTACCAAGAAGAGACTGGTCAGGTACCACAAAAGAAAACAGATGATTATCTGAAGGGAATGGTGTTACCTAGAACAACAGAAAGAGATGCAGGGGGCACCAATACATGCTGCAGAGGTCACCAAAGCTATTAAACAACTAACACTAGACAAAGCTCCGGATCTTGATGGGTTTCCCCTCCCAACTTCTTTAAGACATTCAAATCAGAGTTAAGAGTGCATCTGGTATCACCATTTATAAAGTAGGTAGGGAGTTTTCTGCATTCTGATTGGCTAAGAGATACCAGCTGCCATGTCCTTATCAGTGGCAACTGATACGTCTTATGCCAGCCAGGATGCAGTGCAGCCAGAGAGTCACACCTGCCAGGAGGTTCTGAAACGAAATTTTCTGCCAGCCATGTTAGTGCTGTAAGAACAGTAACCATACAGTACTTGCCCATACACTGAAAAATAACATATTCCCACTTTTCAAAAATGCCCAACCACTGCACCAGAAGTAACACAGACCAAATTCGTGTTGCAGACATTTAACATCACAATCTGCCCTTCAGTTACTTTTCTTTGGCCAAAAGTTTGTTGCAGGCCTCTAATCCACAGATGTCCTGCTGCTCATCCTCACTCTAATCCACACACCATGCCCACTCCCCACTGCAATACTAACTGTTCAGTCAGTCTCTGGTCCTTGGAATCCCCCACCAACAGTGCTGCCATTGTGCCGACTGTGACTGGGAGTCATAAACTAATAACAGAAACTCAGGAAACAAAAGTCACTCTTGTCACTGACGGCTTGCCTTTCAGTAACACACTCACTCAGACAGATACAATGAAAGCTGATCTCATCACCTGTGGCTTGGAAAGTGCTATAGAGAAAAGGGACAGCTACGGTGACTGCAAATGGACATGCTCACTTCCACTAAACCCGAATGCTTTCACTCTCTACTAAAACAAAGCCTGGCAAAAAACCAAAAATGAAAGAATAAAAACAAATGCAAGAGGGGTTTGTGAGTGTGTGGTGGCAGGGCAGATCTTTTTTTACTAAACAACATCTCCGTTCCATTAGAAGTAGAAGGACAAGGACTACTTTTCTATTTTTTTTTTCTGTTTACATATTTTCTTGTAGTTTTTATGTTCGTAGGTTCATAGGTATGTTACGAGTTTTATTAGGTCAAAAATCTTTTTATAAACTCGCCACCACTAATGGTGGAACATATGTTTTGAATTACCCATATATCTGTCTAACTTATTTTTAAAAGTGTGCATAGTAGGATTGCTTACCGCATCCTCTTGTAATGTGTTCCAAGTATTGATTATTCGTTGGGTATACCATTTACTTCTTTTAACTGTTGTACATTTGTTACCACTCAGTTTGTGGTTATGTGATCTGGTTTTCTTTATCACTGGTTGTTTAACAAGACCAATTGTTTCTAATGTACACTCATTTTTACTCGCAGTATAGGCTAGGCACAGGTTTCCCCTTAATCCCCTATATTCCAATGAGTACAAACCCAGTTTACTAAGTCTTTCCTCATATTGGAGATTTTTCATATTTTTTAACTTTTTAGTTACTTTTCTCTGTACATTTTCTTTCATTTTTATTCCTCTTTTGCTTTTTGGTGCACAAAATGGGGAACAATACTCCAAATGTGGCCAAACCAAACTGGAGTAGAGAGGGATAATTACCTCAGGTACTCTACTTTTAATATTTTTTAATACAAAGCCCAGCAACCTTTGGCATTTCTTAACTGTGTGTAAATCAAATGATAAATTATCCATAATTGATGCACCCAGATCTGTTTCAGTTGTAGTCTCTTGTATGATATCATCATTTAATTTATAGCTTCTTCTCTGGTTCTTCTGTCCCACATGCATAACCTTGCATTTATGTACATTAAATTCCATTTTATTATTTTTGGCCCAATTTTCCAGTTTTGTTATACTGTTTTGGAAGTTTTGTCCTGATGTTTCGTTGTTAACTATACTGCCTAATTTGCAGTCATCTGCATATTTGCATATCCAAGAAGTACTATCAGTCTGCATAGTGGACACCAATATGTTGAATAGCGTGAGTCCCAGTACAGAACTCTGGAAGACACCACTGGTGACATACCCCCAGGTTGATATGTTACCCTGGCCCCCACTTTCTGTCTTCTTTCATTTAACCATGATGTGATCTACATGTGTATGTTAGTATTGAATTTAAGCCTATATAGTTGGTCTATTAAGATTTTGTGGGACAAGGTGTCCAACGCCTTTGTGTAATCCAAGAACACAATATCAACAGGTAAGTTGCTGTCTAGGGCTGCACTAACTGGTTCGAAGAATTGTAATAAGTTTGTTAGACAAGATTTTCCTGTACTTTGTGTTATATCTATTAGTCCGTTCTGATGAATGCGTGTAGTTATACGTCCCTGTATTAGTCTCTCAAGAAGTTTGCCCACCACAGAGATCAGACTAATAGGTCTGTAATTCTGAATTCCCTTCTTTGTACCTCCCTTGTGTATCGGGGTGATTATTGCATTCTTCCATTCTTTAAGAACCCTACCTTCACTTAATTATGCATTAAACAAGCATGTCAATGGCCCTTTAAGTTCTTCTACTAGCTCTTTAAGAAATTTTGGGTGGATATTATCTGGGCCAGTTGAACTATTCGGTTTAATAATTTTAATTGCTTGTTTAACCTCTTTGACTGTGAATGGTATATGTTCTGCTGGTTTTGCATCCTTTATTGTAACCGTCTCTTTTGGTGTGAAAATGCTAATGAAATATTTATTTAATTCTTTTGATATTTGACATTCATCTTGTATAATTTTACCTTGGATTTCAAGTGGTCCAGTGGTTTGATGTCCACCCTTAAGTGACGCTACGTAGTTATAACATTTTTTTAATTATCCTTTACTGCTGTGGCAAGATATCGTTCTCTTTTCAGTTTAGCTTTCTTAATACTATTCTTTAGTTTATTTGGAATTTTTTTTTTATATTGCTGTAAATTATTAATCTGTTGGTATGTTTTTATATTTTAGATATGCTTTTTTCTTTTTCCTAATATTTTTTTGTATGTTCTTATTCCACCATGGTGGTACTCTTTTGTTATTATTATATTTTTTTAATTTTTTGGACCCAAGATTCTAAGCCTACTGGGTCATAATGTCATACGCTTAATAGCATACTCCACCCCACTCCAGATTCATAGCCCTGAGTGGGCCAGCCGGGTACCAGGTAGGCACGGTCTATGGGGCCTGGTTTCCCCACGCCACCCACAACGCCTCCTCTAGCCACCTCCCGACCCCTGAAAGCTGGATTCATAGCCCTGAGCGGGCCAGCCGGGTGCCAGGTAGGCATGGTCTATGGGGCCTGGTTTCCCCACGCCACCCACGACGCCTCCTCTAGCCACCTCCCGACCCCTGAAAGCCAGATTCATAGCCCTGAGCGGGCCAGCCAGGTGCCAGGTAGGCATGGTCTATGGGGCCTGGTTTCCCCACACCACCCACGATGCCTCCTCTAGCCGCCTCACGACCCCTGAAAGCCGGATTCATAGCCCTGAGCGGGCCAGCCGGGTGCCAGGTAGGCACGATCTATGGGGCCTGGTTTCCCAACGCCACCCACGATGCCTCCTCTAGCCACCTCCCGACCCCTGAAAGCCGAGTAAGGACATCTTCTGACTGGGGAAGCAGTGATCGGCTGCTATTGGCCAACCGCGCTTTGTGCTGAGCACCGATTGGCCTCCGGTTTCAGACCCTGCCTCCTGATTGGTCTGTCTGATTTTGGGCTTTGTTCGGCTCGGAGCCTATTGACTTGCACTGCTCAGTGCCGAAATTTTACGCACGCCCCCCCCTCCCCCCACCTTTATTAAATAGTCTCTTCGTCCCCTGCTCCAAATACCCGCCCTTCTGTCTTGCCTCCTATCCTGTTCCACTAGCTAAACCACTCCCTCTCCTCCTGCTTTTTCTTATAACTGCTAGCTTCTCTGGGTGATACTGCAAGTTACACAATCTCTCTGTACTCCAGCTCTCTGGCTTTCTTTTTTCTCTCTCCTCCCTCTCCCCCCCTGCTACAACCATAATCTTCACACCCCTGTTTCCTCTCCTCCCTGCCATGCCTCTCCGCAGCCACATTCTTCTGTCTCTTCTAGCCCTCTCCTTGCTTCCTACACTATGCTATCTTCCAACCTCCTCCTATCCCTCTCCACCCTTTACTCTGGCTCTCCAGGCCAGCTACCTCTCACCGTGTACGATAGCAATCTCCCTCTATCCTCACAAATGGTACCTTTCGGCAATGGACTGGTTGAAAATGATAAATCACGACGATGGTCTGGGGGCAATTCGGCCTCTATTTCTGACCACTACCTTGCACTGGGACCCTAGACGCCTGCACTGGACTAAGTCACACAAGCTGCAGAGATGTATTTCCATCTACTATGAATTACGACAATTGACTCTCAAACTCCTGCTCCTCCTCCTCTTGATGTCAAGAAGTGTTCACCCTAATCCTGGCACCATCTCCCACAGTACAACAAAGCCTGCCAAAACAGAGGGGGGTCTCACTATTGCCACCCTAAATATTTGCAGTCTCCTCTCAAAACTGGCCTCCCTTCAAACTTTTGCCAGCCAACACAACCCTGATATCCTGGCCATTGTTGAAACTTGGCTGACACCTAACACTCCTGACCATGCCATATCGCTACAAGGCTACAAGATACTCAGACTGGATAGAACTTCAAAAAGGGGTGGTGGCTGTGCAATTTACATAAAGGACTATCTCACCTGTCTCCCTGTTACGTATACCACCACTGAAACCTCAGTACAACTCCTTCCTATCAAGTTACTCCTTGGTGCCCATAACAAAGTCCTCACGGTTACTGCTATCTATATCCCACCTAAAGATCCAGGGTCCGGCCTCCAGACTGTACTAGAATTCGTAAGATCACAACCTTCTGACGCCGAGCTCCTTCTCCTTGGCGACTTTAATATCAACTGGCTTGCACCTGATACAGGGTCAATTAAGGATGCCATCCTAGCAGCAAACTTAACACAGCTGGTCAACTCACCTACCAGGAAAAGCTATAAATCAGGGAATAGCACCCTCATAGACTGGATCCTTACCAACCACCCTGCCCGTATAAACAATGTAGCTGTTCTCCTGGACTCTCTTAGCGACCACTCTCCTATAAAATGTACCTGGTCAAATAAGTTCAGAAAACCACCTCCAAAAACCATCTCAAGTAGAGCACTACCCAATGGCAACCTTACTCATCTCAAGGAAAATCTTAGGCAGAAAGACTGGTCACTGATTTACAATACTCAAGATGTCGACGTAGCCCTTGATCACTTTATTACCACATTCAACGCTGCCTGTGCCACCTATGCACCTGAAGAAAAGCACAAAATTAAAGCGCTCTCAAATCCCTGGCTCACGGCTAAGCTATTGGCACAACTCAAAGGTAGAGACCACCTCTGAGCTACTGCGAGAGCTACTGGCTCTCTGACTGACATTCAAAAGTACAAACAGGCCCGCAACCACTGTACTAAAGAAATCCGCCGGGTGAAGAGCTCCTATTTCAAGATTGCCCTCTCCAACTCCTGGGGTGAAGGAAATCCTTCTGGGACAATTTAAGAAATATCACGGGTAAGCAGTCCAAGTCCTCTCCTACTGTAATGAATGTGGATGGAACCACTACCCTTGACCCCATGGTCATTGCAAACACCCTTAATGAAACTTTCACAGACCTTAGTGGTGTCCTCTCATCTGACTTCTTCTCTGATGCTGACCCTCCAATTTCTACATCTCCCACTGCCTCACCAACCATACCACCCTTCCATCTCAAAATAGTTAAGGCACATGAAGTCTATAAATACATAAAGAAGGCTATATCTAAGTCCGGGCAAGCAGTGACACTATTGACCTTAAACTACTGTCCTCACTCTGGAGGAAGTACTGCTCCCCCTCACCAAAATATTCAATATCTCCCTCTGCTCCAGCCAATTCCCTAGTAAATGGAAGGCTGCAATTGTCACTCCTGTGCACAAAAGTGGTGACAAGTCACTGCCTGGTAATTATAGACCTATTTCAATACTACCTCCCCTCTCAAAGGCTCTTGAACGCATAGTGGCGGACCAACTTACAGACTACCTGCAGAAATATAACATCCTCTGTGCCCAGCAACATGGATTCAGGAAAGGGCACAGCACATCGACAACCCTACTCGAGTTCTCAGGAGCAATCCACAAGGCCATGGACAAAGGATTCCTAACTGGAGCTGTGTACATTGCTCTAACTAAGGCGTTTGATACAGTACATCATGGTCTACTCATCAATCAACTACAGTCTCTTGGGCTCTCCCAGGGTCCTGGTGACTGAATAAAAAGTTACCTGGCCCAGCGCTCTCAAGTTGTAAAAATAGCTGGTGTTCTCTCAGACCCAAAGCCTGTTCTCTCAGGAGTTCAGCAGGGTTCCATCTTAGGCTCTCTCCTCTTCCTTTTCCTAAACTCCCTTCCTAAATCCTGCCGAGCAAATTATCCTCTATGCTGACGATGCCATGATTCTTTCCTCTCATAAAGATCCAAATCCCTTACGCCTTAGCCTTCAGTATGCTTTTGCCAGAGTCAAGACGTGGTTCCTTGAACATAAGCTGGTTCTAAACCACAAAAAAACTAAATCCATGCTCTTCTCTAGCCCGCAAAACAAGAGAAGGCAAGTACCACTCACTATCAACACGTACCTGGGAATCACCCTTGAACACGTTGTTACATTCAAATATCTTGGAATCACCTTTGATCAAGGCCTAACCTTTGCAACCCATATTGACAGTACAGCAAAAACTACTAATCAGTGGATTGGGATACTGTACCAGAACCTACAGCTCCTTACCCAACCAGCACTGAAGATTGCTATTCAATCCTCAATCATCTCAATCATTGACTATGGCTTAATTGTCTATGGGTCTGCCTCTACTAACACACTTAGACGCATTACAACATCCCTTAACAGTCGGCTGCTCACTGGTGCTCATCGACATACTCACACTTGCGAGCTCTACGCTGCAGTTGGGTGGTTACAACTCTCAAACCGCTTAAAGTACCTTACCTGCCTTATGGCTAAAAAATCCATCATGGGCCTCACTCCACCATGCATCCAAGACCTGTTATGCCAGAACACTAGTATCCGTCTCACCAGAAGATCAGAAAATCAGCCTCTTCAGGTCCCCCGATGCCAGACTACCCAGGGTCAAAGATCATTTGCCTATCGTGCCCCCAGCTGGCTAAATGCCCTTAGCACCTCTATTACCTCCTCTACCTCTCTAGGTGCATTTAAATCTAGCCTATACTCTCACCTTTCCACCTCCAACTCCTGTGACTGCCTTGATTAAATCTTTATCTATTCATTTTTCCACCCTTGTCCATTTACTGACAAAAGGCTTGTAAGAGGATCTTTTTCTTTTGTCTGCTCCTCTCACCCTTTCTCTTACCCTCTCTATCTGTACACTTCCCTAACTTGATTCTGCCCTCTCCTCACTTGATTTTTTTTGATGAAAAGTGTTCATTGGTATTACCTGTCCTTGCACAAATGTTTCGATACTTTACTGTCTATGTTTTTTTGCTATTACCACAACACAATTTGTAGTGCCACTCTATGTAACCTTTTGTTTGTACATAATTTGACGTGAAACCTTTGTAAAAGAGCCTATGGCTCAAAGGTAATAATTCCTAGAACAATAAACTAAACTAAACTAAGCATACGACATTATCGCTAACCTGAAACAGCGCTGTCCATGACAGTGAATGGTGCAATACCGCGTATACTGCTGTACATGGTATTGCACCATTCACGCAGTCCCAGGCAGAGGATAAGACCTCTGCTGGGAGTGGGTTCTGCTGAGGAGCTGCTGTGGCTCACTGGACTGAGCCACAGCAGCAGGAACCCAGGCACTGGGACTGGGTTTGATTCCCAATCCCAGACATTTTATTATTTTCCACAAATTGTGCTCTCCCCGAGTTGGTCCCCCCTGGAGTTGAGAATCTTTAGTGGAGGCAGTCCGGGGGGGTAGCCCCCCATAATGGGGGGTGTGGGTTGAGCCCCCCCACAGAAAAAAGGCTTATGCCGCATAGCAATATCGCGCTGTATTGGCAGTGCGATTTTGCCATGCGGCATAATGACCCGTGCCAGTTCAATACAGGTGTCTCTTTTTTGTTTTAGTTTTTCCCAGATGTGGTCCATATCTAAGTTGTTTAGTTCTGATACTCAGTTCCATTCTTTTAACTATTCCTTCATGCTATTGTAGTCAGCTTTGTAGTAGTTTCTAATTGTTGTTTTTCCCCTTTGTAGGCCTACTATCAATCCTGATTTTAAGTAATATTGTGTGATGATCACTATCTCCCAATGGTGGTAGTACTTGTACATCTTCTATACCTTCTGTTATATTAGTAAATACCAAATCTGAAATGTTATTACCTCTGGTACTTTGTTTCACTAGTTGGTCTAAGTTATGATGTATAGTCATATCAATTAACCTGTTTTCTATACCATTTGTTCCCTGAAACATGTCCCAGTTAATTGCTGGGAAGTTGAAATCTCCTAGTAACAAGTAATCTCCTGTTATAGTCATATTTTCAATTTCAGAGATAATGCATTATTTTCATCCACATTAAGATTTGGTGATCAGTATCCTGCACACACTGTTAGTACCCTTGTGGATGATTGTATTTTAGCCCATAACAGCTCACTATCTTTTTTACCTGGTCCCGTGTGTTCATTCATTTCATGCACTTTATACTTATTTGATATACAGGGGGCAGCTCCTCCACCTCTTTTTTCTCTATGGATTTTATGTAATATTGTATATCCTGGGATATCAATTCCCTAGTCATTGTCCTTAAACCAGATCTCAGTGACTGCACAGATTGAGATGTCTTCTGTGTATAACCTATGTTTTAGCTCTTCTATTTTGTTTTGCAAGCTCCTAGCATTAACTACCGATATCTTAATTTCTGTGTCATCAACATCCTGTGTGTTGGTCCTTTTTTTGTCCCCATTATCCTTTCTAGTTTGTTCTGCCCTTGCAGGATGTTTATTTGATTTTTATTTTGTTGTTCTATTTGTTGCTATTTTTGTCCCCTGATATTTTATGTTATAGGCATTTTGCCCCTCCCCCCTCGCGATTAGTTTAAATGTTTGGTAATGCACTCTAGAACTTGCTTTCCAAGAAGATTACTGCCTTTCTTATTGAGATGTAGTCCATCCCAGCAGAATAGTTAATTCCTCCTGTTAAATTCTTCCCTTGGATCCTGTCGATTCAGCTAACTACCGACCTGTCTCTAACCTTCCCTTTGTGGGGAAGGTTATTGAGAAGGTGGTTGTGCTGCAACTGGACAAACATTTGGAAACTCACAATGTCTATGAAGCTCTCCAATCTGGTTTCAGGAAGAGGCATAGCATGGAGACTGCCCTTGCTCGGGTATTAAATAACCTCCTAATGGCTAGAGATCGAAAGGCTTGTACCACCTTGGTCCTTCTCGATCTCCCAGCAGCTTTTGACACTGTGGACCATGAGGTGCTTTTGGAAACCCTGTAGTTCCTTTGTGGACTGTCGGGTACAGTCCTCAAATGGTTTCAATCCTTCCTCGTAGGTAAGTCTCAGAGGGTGGTCACCGGAATTTATTCCTCCAACTCCCTCCCCCTGTCCTGCAGGGTGTCGCAGGGTTCCATATTGGTACCCATGTTGTTTGCAGTGTACATGCTACCATTAGGAGATATCATCAGATGATACGGCTTGAGTTTTCACTGCTATGCAGATGATACTCAGCTGTATATGTCCTTTGTGCCTGGACAGGTTGATACAGTCTCTGTGCTAAATAGTTGCCTCTCTGAGATCAAAGATTAGATGAGCTTGAGTTAGTTAAGATTAAATCCGGATAAGACTGAGGTGCTGGTTGTGGATCCAGGTCAGCTGGGGGTGGGTCTTGGAGCTGGGCTCATGTTGGGCCTGTGGCTCGATCGTGTCCAACTCATTACCTCAGATCGAGTGCGTAACCTGGGTGTTATTTTTGATGACAGCTTGATCCTGAAGTCCCAGGTGTCAGCCGTTGTCAAATCCTCATTTTATCATCTGAGGAATATCACCCAGGTGAAACACTTGATTCCACTGGGCAACCTTCCAACATTGATCCATGCCTTCATTACCATCCGTCTTGACTACTGCAATGCCCTCTACCTAGGGCTGCCTGGGGTTGATATCCACTGCCTGCAGCTAGTACAGAACGCTGTGACCAGGTTGTGGACTGGTACATCAAGGACCAGTCATATTATGCCTGTGCTGCGTGAACTGCATTGGCTGCCAGTTCAGTGGTGGATCACCTATAAGGTAGGCTTGCTTACCTTTAAAGCCCTACATGAACAGGGACCAGACTACCTGAAAGATCTCCTGACTCCCTACTCCCCCAATTGCCCTCTCCGACCTGCCAACGAGGGATTGCTAGAGATTCCCAAGGTTTGTCTTAAAACATCAGGAGCTCATGCTTTTTCATTTGTAGCACCAACCTTGTGGAATTCTCTACCTCATCAGTTAAGAGAATGCCTGATCGTTTACAGTTTTAAATCTCTGCTGAAAACATATTTATTTTCATTGGCATTCCCTCTCTATTTGTTAAATTAAATGACTCTTTCTAAAATGTATTATATTATGGTTTATGCTGTCATTTTACATTATGTACAGCGCCTTGGTTATGAAAGGCGCTATATAAATAAAGTTGCTTTGCTTTGCTTCCCAGTGCATTATACATGTTATTCCTTGCCTCAGACACCATTTTCTCATCAATTTATTTATAGTCCTCACTTTCTTTAGGTTATATTCTGTTTCTCTTGGAATAGGTAACATTTCTGATAAGGTTACTTCACAGCCTAGTTCTACCAGTTTATTGGTTAATCAAATGTAGTCCTGCATAATGTTTTGAACTGAGTCCTGTCTGATATTATTAGTCCCAGCATGTATTACTATGAGGGGTTTTATTCCCGTGTTTTGTATGATGTCAGTGTCCATGTGTGTGCTGTCAGCAATCTTGGCTCCTCTGAAACATGATAATGTTCTATTTTTTTTTTTTTTATCTGGATTACATGTAGTCCTGTCTAAGTGCTTCACCATAGAGTTTCCCAGTACTATAATTTATTTTTGCATTGTGGTAGTAGAAATACCAATGTCCATACTTTCCTCTACATTAGTTACAATATTGGCTGAAGTACCTTGTTCTTGATTATTTAATAATATAGTATCTTCTGCACGGTATGCACCGCCGACAGTGAAAAGTTGACAGCGACTGTCACTACAGTGACTACAATGCCTGGTCACTGTAGTGTCAGCACTGGACCCCGGCACTGTATTCTGGGGGTCTTACACCCCCTCCCGTAATCAGCTCCGACTCGGAGTTGATTATTTCTAGTGGGGGATGTGGGGGGCACAGTCCCCCAAGTGGGGGGTTCAGGGGCAAAGCCCTCTAAAGAAGAACATTTTGCAAGACTGTATGCCGACCGCAAATGCGGTTGACATGCTGGTTTCGCTGTACGGTCATTCGACAAAAATTTTTTTGACGACCAGTCATGGATCCCTTTTGCACTGCATTAAAATTTTGGTGGATTCAGGTTTGGTATCAATATACTGGAAGTGTTCAAGATATTACTACAGGAAGGTAAAGTTTCCACGCTCTGTATCTGTGCTCTCTCATTGTTTTCGAGTGTTATATTAGTGGATACCGCATTGTCCACTGCAATGTTAATGTCCTCAGAGTTTTTGGAAGTAGATGAACTAATGGCACCATCTTCTGTTATTGTACTCAATGGATCAAAACAATTGACTGTATTTAACATAAAATGGTCGGCTTTCCTACATTTTTGGCTATCTTCAAACTTTGTACAAAGTATCATTCCTTGTCTGACCCTTCTTTTACTTCCTCCTCTCTAATCCTTGTTTTTTCTTGCTATCCCAGCTGGAGTATCATTTATTGCCATCTCTGAATCATTACTTGAAGTACTGGGGCAACAATCAGAACTATTAGTGCCTTCTAACATGTTAGCATTTTTGGTTAGGGCTATATCATACATTGGAATTCTTGTACCACACTGCAACTTTTCTGCCATGGCTTTTTAGTTTTGCTTTAATGCAGCAAGTCTGTTACTAAAAAGGCTTATTTCTTGTGAGAGTTCAATGTTTTGCTTACATTTCTCACATATATAATTCCTTGTATGCATTGTTTTAACCCACGTTGCATACATAGAACAAGAAATACACTTTATACCAACCTCCCCTTTAAGTGTTGTTATTGTGTCTGCCATTATATATAGAGAATGTAATACAAACAATGTGAATTGTTTTAATTTTCTTAATGGGGGACCCATTTTACAAACTGAATAAGACACTCTGAGTTGTGGCTTATGGCCTGATAAGAGCGCTTCCTAGGTGCTAAAGGCACTTGGCACAAGTTCCTCATGCCTCATTACATACCTGGGGCATCCTCTTATCAGCCCAGAAACCACACCTCATGTCTTATTCCTTACTTACCTTCATGCATCAGAAGGGGTACAGGACCTGTCACTGACAGAGGCTATAATTTCCCTTATATCAAAGCCAGAGAAAGACACAGACAGAGTGGCAGACTACAGACTCATCTTCTTAACTAACACGGATTTAAAGATTCTAGCAGAGAGAGTTAGTAAGTTATGGGATGGATTGACAGGGCCAGAACAGGTTGGGTTTATGCAAAGCAGATTGTCAGCTGATCACCTCAGAAAACTGTCCCACATCTCTTGATCTGGCAAGCCTAGTAAATCCCCCTCCCCCTCCCAGTGTTGGTCTCACCGGACATAAAGAAGATCTTTGACAGGGTTTCATGGCCATTTTTATTTGCAACCCTATCAAAATATGGGCTCCTGAAGGAATTTATAAACTAGATCAAAACTTTGTACACTAATCTGTCAATGAAAATATTTGATAATAGTGTACTATCTAAGTCTATGAAGCTGAGAAGATGAGCCAGGCAGGGATGCCCCTTTCCCCTTGCTTTTCAACCTATTTTTGGAACCACTGGCCTGCATGCAAGATCAGAGACTCATCAAATGTTAAGGGGATTATCATTGGAGGGGAGGATTACTAATTACCCACATATGCAAAGGATATCTGGGGTGGATCCAGGGAATAATCTTGACAATATTCTTATAAATCGCCAAGAGGAGGGGTTTGAGAGGACGTGCCGTCCCACGAGATAGAAATAATTTTTTCTGAGTGTCCTCAGAGCACCTGAGTTCAACATTCTGAGAACCAGTAAGCAGATTTCATCCAGTAAAATGGGCCAAGAAAACTGTTCTTTTTTCAAATAAAAGAGAATATTCACTTGATAATGCAGGCCTAGGTTAATATAAAAAGTACACGGTTACATTGAAAAAACATCAGAATTCAACTTCTATTGTGCAAATCCTTTAACATAAGGGCATATATTGGTAATCAAAAAAGAAATCATAGCAGAAACAATAGATGTACTGTAGGTAGAATTGCTCTTACATATATAGAGTATATACCTAGAGGATGATTTATTAGTCTATGGTCCTTGTTTGTTTTTCATCAAAAACCTCCATCATGGATATGATGTATAAGCTTGGCATTATAAAATAGAACTAATTTATGAAACTTAAAGAGAACTAAGACTTTAGCTATTATAGATTTCAATGGTAGGTAATACAATGTGAATAAGAAAAACATTGTTCCAGTGCAATTTAAAACACATTTTTTTATGATAAACTCTTAGGTCCGGATATTCAAACTGCACCAGGCTGTGGCGCAAGCCTGGGCGCAGCTCAACTTTGTTGCGCAAGGGTGTGGCCTGGGTGATATTCAACAGAGCTGCGCTATGGTGCAACAGCTTTGAATATCGCACCCTGGCCACCCCCACTGTGCATGGCACAGTGGCACTGCACCAGCGCAAGTGGCCAGAGTGGAGCAAGGAGATGCGGTGGTGCAAGTACCATTGCGACATGCACAGCACCTGCGATATTCAAACGGGGACATGCAAATGGGGCCATAAGTTATGCAAGGCGCACAGGGAGCCATTTGCATCCCATTACAGCCCCATTTGCATGCCATTAGCATGCAGGTGCACCGATCCCCGATGACTTGCGCCTGGCACCCTGCCAGGCAGCAGCCGTCGGGGACTGACGCCCACTGCAGCCTGATCGCGGGAAGTCCCATTAGATAAAAAAAGTACAATATCCCTGGTGGTCCAGTGGACCTCTATGTGCCCCAATCGCGGGCATCACTGTATCCTCCCCAAGTCCAAAATCCCTGGTGGTCCAGTGGACCGCACTGAGCCCGATCATGGGGCATCATTAAGCACCCCCCCAAGTCCAAAATCCCTGGTGATCTAGTGTACCCCCCCACCTCCCACTGAGCCCCACCACCCTGCTCCCCCCCCGTCAGCCGGCGGGCGGCAGCACTCCACCTGCCTGCCGCCTCCGCCCACTGACTGATTAGTGTAGGGCTGCACGCCCATTGATTCACAGCATGAGCCAATGGGCGTGCAGCCCATAATGTACTACTCAGTCCAGATATGTGAACTTTCAGCATAGCCTTCTTATTATCCCTCCTCATGAACCCAGTAGGTGAAAATGTTCAAATCCCCACTGAAACGTCATTCTGTGCCACAAAAACTACATTCTGCACAACAGGTGCTGAAACACATTTTGGCCAAGATTTGAAAAATGACAACTGTCACATTCATGAGGTGGTGTAAAAAAAACAGCTATGTAGAAAATTTGGTGTCAAAATATTTAAAATTACTAAAGTTACAAGCAACCATAGAAAAATGTCAACATTCATGCATAACTTTGCAATTTTTACATATTTTGACTCCAAATTTTCAACATAGCCTTCTTATGACCCCACTTCATGAACAAGGGTGGTGAAAATGCATTTTCAAATCCTGCCCGAATGTTTATTTCACCAAGTGACTTGAAATCCCCTTTTGGGCCTGATTTGCATACTTCCACTGCCATTGGTCATGAGGTGGGGTCCCCAAAAAGGCCATGTTGAAAATTCGGGGTCAAAATATGCAAAAATGATAAAGTTATGAATCAGAGTTGTCCGGCCTGGTGGCGCTGAGGGTTGAGGTGCTGGATGCCACACCTCACACCATGCTAGCGACCCAGGTTCGGACGCAAGCCCAGGCTGTCAGGGGTCAGCAGGGGGGAAGATAGGATTGAACATCTGGAGGACTGCGCTCCTATCCTGGAGTGGGATCCAGGGTGCCACTCTTTTGTAGTGACCCCTGGTGATGACCAGGGGCACTACTAGGGGTGGTGGCGAGCAGGGGAGTGCAGCAGACGTAGGTGCTTATGCGCCCGACGTCATTGTACGCTGTATTCCTGGGGCATAAGAACACAGGAAAAAATAGCATCACAGACCACAGCAGCTTGATGGCCACTACTTCCATTAGCCGGTGATGCTTGGACGGTGCGTGCCGATATTGGACTCTTGCCAGGTGTGGGGGCAATCGGGGGTGCCCATCTTGCAGGTATAGCTGCATATGCCAGCTGGGTGTGCAACTCCAGGGTTGGTGCTGGAGGTGGAAGCGGTGGCTGGATTATGAGGCAGGTCAGTGGCTGTGGGGGAGCAAAAATAGTGATATGATAAAAAAAAAGTTATGAATCAAAGTTAAAAACCCCATTGAAATACATTGATCCACACTTGCCTTAGTTTCTCTTATTGCAGTTGGCCATTCCAGAAGCAGGACGTGTCTTCAATTGGAGAGTGGATCTTCACCATGGGACATGTTCAGGTGAGTGAGGGTGTGTGGGGGGTATGGGGTGGTGGGTGCTGAGTGTAACGTCAGGGTGGTGGTGAAGATTGGTGAGGGACTGTTTCCTTTTTTGCAGGTTAAAAAACAAAACAAAAGAAAACACTGAGGGATGGTTTTATTTCAGCTCAGCTGACATTCTGTTGGGCAAACAGAGGCAGATGACCTGGAGGGAAGGGTGGTGTGCAGAAGCAGTACCAGGGGTGGGCACCCTGGTCTACTTAAATATTTTAAAAAAATTAATGGATGCCGGCCCGTCGGCGCAGCGGTTGGATTTCCGCATGCGACGCCGGCGACCCGGGTTCGGGAACGGACCTGGATCGCTGGAGGGCCGGGCCGGGAGATGGATGGAGCGTCCATGGACTGCTCTCCTTCTCCGGGTGGGTGTGGAAGTGCCGGGCATTGGCGACCCCTGGCGGAGAGCCAGGAAGTTGCACAGCTGCGGCTGATACCGGCAGGAGGCGGGGCAGGCGCTGGCGTCATTGCCTGACCCCGCCCCTCGGAAAACCAGGAAAAAGACGGCTGCCTGCGCCTTCCATGAAGCCTCCACGGCTCCAATTAGCTCCTCAGGCCAGCCCTCCGACCTAATCCGATGACTGCGGCATGCATCGGAGTGCCGCAGCCCATGCCGTGGGGAGTAAGCCACCGCGGGGCTTTCGGGAGGCACCGCGGCTGATGTGAGGAGTGGGGGCTCGTGGTCCCGTGACGAGCCGATAATACCGGGTGGCGGGCAGCCCGGGGAGGATAAATAAAGAATTTGAAAAAAAAAAAAAATTAATGAACATTGGGAAGGGTGGGGCACCTGGAGAGGAGGGAAAAGAGAGAGAGAAGCAGTACGATGGGATGGGCACCCTGGTCTGCTTAATAAAGAAATAGATAGCTAGATAGATAGATAGATAGATAGATAGACAGATAGATATAGACAGACAGAGAAAGACAGAGAGACAGACAGAACAGAGGATTGTGGTCTTACTGCTCTCACTGTGACCTGCAGCATGACTTCCAGCTGTGACTGCAGAACTCAAGAAAATCCTGCTATAGTGTATGGTGGAATGCTGTTCCGCATGGAAATCCATGCCTGGAACAGCGTTGTTGTGCTGCACTTGGTGCGTCAGGATGTTGTTGTGCTGCACCGAGTACATCACTAGTGCAGCACAACAACATCGAACGTGGGCACGCATGCGCAATTGAGCAGCCGCAGTGGTGAGGAAGTAAGCAGTGCGATGGAACTGCTGCCTAAGTAAGGCATTTTTTTTAATTGGAGACCTGTTTGGGGGATAAAGGAGTGCCGCCCATGGTTGCCCATACACTATAAAAGATTGTATATGAGCAACCATACACAAATGAGGCAGTTTTTGAACAATCTTGAGATTTCTGTGGTAACGGACCTCTCGAGCTTCGCTCTCGAGGTCTCCAGTTACCATGGAAACCTTTTGATCATACAACTGCCTTGCTGTGTATGATTGTTCATACACAATCCTCTATGTTCTCATACAGAGAACATGGGTGAACAGCTTCTCTTGCGCCAAGAAAAGGTATTTGTGGTATTTTTTTTGTTTGTTTTAAATAAAAAGCAAAATCTAGCTAAATGGGTCCTTTTCAGTTAGGTTCTGATGTTTGTTTTCTAAAAAAACAGATCATTTTAATGCATTATCAGTGTTTGTGAATTTAAAGAGAAAAAAAATGGCAGCTGACACAAACAGTATTTTTTTTAGTAAGCGAGGTAAATCATGACAATAGGCATTTGCAAACTTTTTTTTTTACCAGTTGAACTTGAACATTAACTCAAAAATTGTTAAACTCTAAAACAATATAAAATTTTTTTCACCAAACCTTCGAAAGGCACACCCTTGGCACACGCCCCTTCAAACCTGAAAATTTCAGGAAAAAATTCCAATCCATCTAGGCTGTAGGTGAGAGCAAAACCTATGCAGGTCCTGATTGTAAAACAATCAGGACTGGTGCAAGGGGCTTGTGTCAAGGTGAAATAGTGCAAAGGGGCTCCTTGCACTGCACCTTGCACCAGTCCTGATTTTCTAATGCAGCCTGTGCCATTGGGGGGGGGGGACTGCCTACACCAACCATGCTTGCGCTATTCTTGCGACAGCTACATCGGAGCACCATGGCAGAAGGGGGCTTGTGCCACAGTGGGACTGCCATATCCCCTCATTTGGGAATGCGCCACTGTTGCAGCCCTCACTGTGTGGGTGTTGACTCTGTGCCCCTTGAGGATGGCACCCATACAGTCTATGGTACCTGCCAGACCACTGCTGGAGCAGCTGGTGGTCTGTGGCAGGTCAGAGACCACAACCCCCCCCAGAGTGGTGCATTTACCCCACCAAATGGAACCACACTGTCCCTGCCATTACCCAGTTGGGGGCAATTGGTACACCCTCCTCTCTGCCTGACCCATCCCACCCTTATGAGCCAGGGAATGCCCCGGATGACCTGCTAGCTACCAGAATGACCGGCTAGTGGGTCACCATTGCTGGCCACTGCTACCAAAAGTTTATCCTGCAGCTTGTGGCATTCCCCTCTGGTGCACTGTTTTGTCAGCATAGCTGTCAGCTTGCGGCAAATCCGGGGAGTTTAGCGCAGGGACCCTGCTTTTTCTAAAATTGAGTGCAGGGTCCCTGGTGCACCAGGGTTTTCTGCAGGTGGCAGTTAAGCATAGCATGTGCCAATCTAACGGCACCTTCTAAAATTGGGCGTGTAATGTTAAGTATAAGTTTTTTCTGTTTGTTGTTTTGGTGCTCGGTATCTCAAAAACCATACAAGTTGCCATCACAAAACGTTTCAAGTCTTGAGACTCTGACAGCCCCATCACGCTTTCTAAATTTTGTGCTATTTCATTAAATGATGCCAGAGTTATTAATCAGCAAAAATTGGGGTTTAACATTAAACAGTCTACTCGACCCGAACTACCGCACCCCTATAATACAGTTATTTTAATGCACATGGTGGGAAACAAATTCTTAAAATCAGCAAGTTTGTAGTAAATTATTGCACAATTGGTAGTTACATAGTCTTTTGCTCCCCTTACTTCTTCCTTTGATCAGTAAAATGCTTAACAGTAAACATTTTATTAATTATTGTAGGTCAATATCACTGTTATTTTGACTACCATATTAACATTTAAACTTTTTTGTGGTCTACTTTAAAATCTAGCATGTCAAGAATCCATTCAGACATTACTCATACTGTTGACATAGGATTAATATCCCCACTCCATGCTTCAAATCTCAGCCTCAGAGTCAGTGACACATGCAACTGACACAACTGACTAGGAGCTCTCCACACACAACACTGTTTTAAATTTATAAAACATCTTATTCAAACAATGTTTTCCCTAAATAATCTGCTTTAGAAGTGTAATGACCCACTTTAGCTTTTGTGTCGGAACTCATTTTATTGCACTATCAAGGTGTTCAAAGGCAGAGGTGTTTAGGTAATCCGGTTTTACGATATTCACAGTTACTGAAGAAATTGTTATTGTGCCTGTTTTTCTGCAGTGCGATAACTGTTTTTTATGATATACTGTAGTACATCATAATATTTTTTATGATATACCATGATATATCAAGATAAAATGCTTCTTATAGCATGGCTACAGTTGCTGCCAATGACTGTAATTAATAAAAGTACTTTAAATAAAAAAATATAGCCATTTGGATTGGGCTAGAAAAGGCGCTAAAGGAGTGGTCCTTCTAATAAGATATTAAGCCGAGGTTCTAGCTGCCCTTTCGGATGCTTGTTCAGGTGAATGTTAAAGATCCCATGTGATTTCTCAAAAAGAGTAATGGAATTTCTCCGGTGCCTTGGCCAAATTTCCCCCATTCAGTAACAAATACTACCAACAGTTTATGTAAAAAAAAAAAAAAAATGGCACTGTGTTACAAACATATAAGGTGCTCCGCACAAAGCTGTCAGATCCCATGTCCAACAACCAAAGTATGACATCTTGCTATGCAGGATACAAAGCAGGCCACACAAACTGTTGCAGTACCAGTTGCGTTTGAGTAGTGATTTACATGTTGCTGAAGCTTTTTTGCACAATTATTTAATGCAAAAAAAATACAAATATTTCATACACTTTTGGGACTATTAGTGTATGAGGGTGTCATGATATTGGTAATTTACTCTTTATTATTACATCTGTAGAAAGAAAGAAGCAAACATTGTGACAAATGAAGTGTCTGTTTCATTTTTTCTTTTACACTCACATTGACAGTTAAACAATGCCTACATATTTTTTAAATAAAGAGGGATTACGTCTCACCACATAAATTAAAAGCAAGTGTAACCACCAGGGCTCAGGTTGATGTTATTTTTTTTTTTTTTTTAACGCGGTGCCTCCATTTTGTAACCCACTACCTGGCTGCCTGGGTTCGAGGAGAAAACTGTTGCTCGGCATTTTGGCTAGGTTTGAAACTTCTGCACAGAGGCACCCAAGTAATTCTGATACAGGAAGCAATAACTGAAATGTCCAAACCAGGAGTGGGATTCTAGAGCGTGGCTTTTATTCACAACAACAACGGAAAAATAAAGCATAGATGGACCCCCACGGGGCTACACTCCCTGGTAATGCAGATTAACAGAGAGTAGAACACATCTTCACCACACTCTAACCCCCAGGTTCTGAACACACTGGGCTCTCAGCCTGAACTGATACTCTTCTCTTGGATTCCCTGGCATGGCACCTCGGCGAGCACTTGGACATTTCTCCATATTGCATGGATTTTTATCTGATGGCTCCATCTACCACCCATGAGCACTTCCTAGCTCCATAAGGGAAAACATCATCCTCAATCCCATGTTTGTTTTAGAGTTTAACAAGGCAATTGGACCGGATGGCATACATCCCAGGGTACTTAAGGAACTAAGGGTGGAACTAGTAGAGCCATTATCAGAACTGTTTAGTGAGTCTCTGAGCACAGGAGAGGTCCCAGAAGACTGCAGAAGGGCTCATGTGATCCCACTCCATAACAGTGGTAGCAGGGAGGAGGCGGGGAACTACAGACCAGTCAGTCTTACCTCAGTAGTGGGAAAGATTATGGAGGCACTCCTTACAGAAAGGATAGTGCAACACCTGGAATCCATAGGAGCACTGGCTCCAAGGCAGCATGGGTTTACAACTGGAAGGTCCTGCCAAACTAATCTCATAGATTTCTTTGACTGGGTAACCAGAGTGGTGGACCAAGAAGATGCAGTTGGTGTCACCTACCTTGACTTCAGAAAAGCTTTCGATATTGTTCCACATAGAAAATTTATTAATAAGGTGGGTAGGCTCGGGGTGGGTAAGAAGTTGGTCAATTGAGTGGCAAACTGGTTGTCGGGCAGAACACAGAGAGTGGTGGTAAACAGTATACAATCAGAAGAGATGCAAGTCACAAGTGGAGTACCTCAGGGATCAGTCCCGGGGCCAGTCCTTTTCAATATCTTCATCAGTGACATTGCAGATGGACTGGAGGGTAAGGTTTGTCTGTTTGCCGATGACACCAAGATCTGTAACAGAGTAGATAATCCAGATGGGGTGGGCAGAATGAGAAGAGATCTGGATGAACTGGCAAAATGGTCGCAAGAGTGGCAACTGGGGTTTAATGTAAAGAAGTGCAAGATTATGAACATAGAGAAGAGAAACCCTGGAGCCACCTATAGGTTGGGAGTGGAGTTGCTGGCAATCACAAGGGAAGAAAGAGACTTGGGCATTGTCATCACAGATGACCTGAAATCATCCAAGCAGACCACTAAAGCAGTAGGTAAGGCTAGGGGGATGTTGGGGTGTATTAGTAGGGGTATCACAAGTCGTAAGAGGGAGGTAATAATCCCTCTTTACAAGACACTGGTTAGGTCCCATCTGGAGTACTGCGTGCAGTACTGGAGGCTGCACCTGCACAAGGACATTAACAAAATTGAGGCAGTCCAGAGAAGGGCAACCAAAATGGTACAGAGACTGCATCAGAAAACATATGAGGACAGATTAATGGAGCTCAATATGTATACCCTAGAGCAAAAGACAGAGAGTGGTGATATGATCGAAACATTCAAACTTCTTAAGGGCATTAACAAGGTGAAAGAGTCTAACATGTTTCAATATAAGATAAATAGCAGGACAAGAGGACACAGCATGAGATCAGAGGGAGGCCGATAAAGGGGTAGTGTGAAGAAGTTCTTTTTCACAGAAAGGGTGGTGGATGCATGGAATGGCCTATGTCAGGAAGTGGTGGATATGAATACAGTGCAGGGCTTCAAACAGGCATGGGATAGGCATAAGGGAGCAATACAGACGAGTATGAATAGATAGTCCATTGACAGAGTAAAGGCCTATGGCACATTCATAAGGTAGAAAAAATGGGCAGACTGGATGGGCCTTGCAGTCCTTATCTGCCATCAACACCTATGTTTCTATCTAGTCTGTCCAGGAGAGTGGAGAAGAGCATGTAAATCACAGCTATAGGTTAACAATATTATTTGGCATTGCAGACACACAGGCTGCTAAGATCCAAATGCTGGCGCTTAAACAAAAAACAGTCCAAATTACTCACGATCAGCTTGGCTTCACAGACCAGGATACAGCAGAAAGGAACACTCGCTATGCTGCAGGAAAATGTCCTAAAAACGATCCTTTATTTTTTTTTTTTTTGTATAATTTGTTTATTGATTTTTAAAAGAGTCAACAACGACATTACACAGTGACATACAGACATACAAACAGGTAAATGCATCTCACAGTTCATTATTTTTACGTTCTAAAGTTCCTTATCAGCATTTTCTTTTCCCATTTGATACCCTTTAGTCAATATTATCTATATTGATCTCCTAAACTAATACATCCTCTCATTGGAATATTAATATTGCACTAGGACATTAAGGCAATAGGGGGACAAAGCAGTGGGGCGGTGTAGCATGGAGAGGCCCAAATCACCCTCCATATCCAATTTTATTCCATACCACATTGTAATATGGTCATTTCTTCATTACTTAATGTTATCAAGAAAGGGGTCCATTCTCTATAAAATGCATCCTGCCTATCCCTGAGTGCCAGTGATAACCTTTCCAAGGCCAAATTCTGTGGCACCAGCTGGCGCCATTGCTGAATGGTAGGGGCTATATGACTAACTCAGGTGTTCTGTGTACAATGTCTACCCATCACCAACATTATTCTAATCCACCATGGTAGTGGTTCCCATTCCCCTGTCTCTCCTGGTGTCATACCAAATAATCCCACCATAGGGTCCACCTGAATAGGGAATCCCGCCATCTGTGTTATTGCTGCACAGAGACCAGTTCAAAAGGTCCTCAGCACTCTGCAAGTCCAGAAGGAATGAATATACGTTCCCCTCTCCTCCCCATACCTCCCACATAATGGAGAGACAGTGGGACATGTTCTATGCACCACCATCAGGGGGTAATATGCTCTATGTATAAAGTTATAAAAAGCCTCCTTAAACTTCTTGCAAATTGAGAGACCCATGTGGCCCACCAACATCTGTCACCAGCTGTCTTCCAGGATTTGAATACCCATGTCCCCTTCCCACTGTTGTTTGGCCCTCTGCGTGTAATCCAGCAAGACTTCTCTCCCCATTCTGGCCACTTTCCCAATGAACCCCTTGGGGTCAGTTTGTGTTTTATATATCATCGTCTCCACTGGTTCCCACCCATGTGATTCTCCCCCACCCCTTTCCACCTTCATTAGAAATGCCCGGAGTTGTAAATACTGGAACGTCTGGTGTCCTTGTAGACCTAGTCCTTGCACTATCTCTTCTATCGTGTATAGCCCATCTTTACTAACCAAATTATCTACACATTTAACTCCCCTGCCTTCCCAATCCTTAAACCCACTATCCTCTAGGCCTGGTAAAAAGAAAAGATTTCTCTCTATCGGCAGCAATAATGTTTCCCTTTTATTAATCCCCCTAAACTTCCTGAGGAGGTTCCACGTCTCCAACACTGACTAAACTAGCGGGTTACCACCCCCACAAGCGATGTAGACCTGTGCACCTTTTGTATATAGGTAGGCAGATAAACGTCCCGGACAACCCCATTGCCCTAGTGTAATCCAACTTGCCACCTTTGGACGGTATACCCAGTCAGCAATATAATGTTACTGGATGGCTAAATAATATTTATTAAGTCGAGGAAGTTTAAGCCTCCTCTACCTGTCTCTGCCTTGAGTCTCTGCAACCGGATTCTCGGTTTCTTCCCTTGCCAAATAAATTGGGTAATTAACTTCTCTATTCTAGCAATATCCCCTCCGACAAGGTGCATAGGGATCATTTGCATAGGGTACAAGATCCTTGGTAGGATAGTCATTTTCAGCAAATTGATTCGTCCCAACCATGCTATAGGTAACTGCATCCATCTCCTCAGATCCGCCTCTATTACCTTGATAAGTGGCGTGTAATTCAATCCGTACAAAGACCCATTGTCCTACCCACTTTAATACCCAAACAGGTAATACACACCACCTGTCCCTGTATTCCCCATTGCTTATCCATATCCTCCAACTTTGGGAAGCTAAACATTTCGGATTTATTTAGGTTAATTTTGTACCCCAAGAATGTGGCAAATTTCTCTATTAATCCCAATAATAGTGGCATCAATCTCTGAGGGTCTCTAACAAATAATAACATATCGTCCGCATATAAGGTAACCTTATGCGTGACTGTCCCCTCCCCCTCAATACCTTGGATCCCTTGACACTGCCTTATTGCCGCGGCTAAAGGTTCCAGTGCTAGTGCAAACAGCAGCGGCGACAGCGGGCACCCCTGCCGTGTGCCCCTCCCTAGGTCGAACGGTGCAGTGGGAACCCCATTAACCAGGACCCATGCTCTGGGGGCCCGATACATGGCTTTAATCCATCCATGTAATGTATGACCCACCCAGACCAAACCGGTTCAGCACCTCAAAGGGGTACTCCCATTCCACCCTATCCAAAGCTTTTTCTGCATCCATAGATATAACATATGTTTTCTCTTTCTCCTGCCCCACCCTCCAAATCACATTAAGCAGTCTACGCATGTTATGATAGGATAACCTCTCCTTTATAAACCCAGTCTGGTCTGGGTGTATCAACGCGGGCAGATAGTCTTCCAGCCTCATCGCCAAAATCTTAGCCAGAATTTTAAGATCGCAGTTTAATAGCGAAATCGGTCTGTATGAGGCGCATTCCAGTGGCTCCTTACCTGGCTTGGGTATCAAGCATATCGTGGGATCATACCAAGTATCTGGCACCTGTGGTCATTCTGCCCCAAGTCTCCCTGGAATACCTCACACAATGTACCCGCCAGTTGACCTCCCAGTGCCCTATAGAATTCCATTGGGAATCCGTCTGGTCCACCCGCCTTTCCCTTTTGCATTTTGCCAATAGCTTTAATAACCTCTTCCTTTGTTACAGGTTGATTTAAACTATCTCTTTGATTCACTGTTGGATTGGGCAATTCTATTTTGTCTAAGAATTCTTGCATCTGCTGTCCCCCGCCTTTGCATTCAGCCTTATATAGTTGGGAATAAAACATCTGAAAACAGTCCCGTATTTTCCCCGCCTCCCTATGCACCTTGTCTTCCCTATCCTTAATCCCCATTATCCTGTTGGGGCCTTTACCCGCCCTCATGAGTCTTACCATAAGTGGGCCCGGCCTGTTAGACCACTTGTACATCTGGCGTTTCGCATAAAACCACGACTTCCTAGCTTCTCCCCAAACCAAGGCATTCAGTGCTTCCCTTGCAGAAGTTAACACTCTTCCCAATGCGTCTCCTTGACCCTGAGCTACCTGTCTCTCCAAGTCTTTAAGCTGCCCTTCTAACTTTTGTCTCCTTTCTTGTTTCTTTTTTTTAACCTTTGCCATGTAAGCTATTACCGAACCCTGCAGGAAGGCCTTCCCGGCATCCCAATAAACAGACCTAGACACCTCAGACCCCTGGTTAGTATCTTTATAAAGGCTCCACTGCTGCGATAGGTATTCCCTGAATTCTTTATTGGGAAGCATATGCGTGGGGAATTTCCATTGCGGGGGGGCATCTCTTATCCCTTGCATCCTAATCTTCCCTATCACTATAGCGTGATCCGAAATATGGGTCAGGCTATGAGCAACATCTATTAACCTATCATTCCATTCTTGTGGGACCAGGATGTAATCAATTCTTGTCCACATCCTGTGGGGATTTGAAAAAAACATATATTCTCTCACCCCCAGGTTTACCGTTCTCCAGCTGTCAACCAGTTCGAGATCTAAGACTCCCAGCCACCATTGACTCATTATCTCTGACCTTTTCCCTTTCCCCTCCGAATGGTCCATTGTTGGATCCAATATGCTATTTAGGTCTCCCCCTAACACTAAACCAGGGAACTGTTCTCTGACTAACAAATCCAAAAGTTCAGGGAACAATTTTGGGTCATACGTGGCAGGTGCATATACGTTGCCAAATGTAACTTGTTCTCCATACAACTGCCCCACCACGAAAACATATCTGCCTTCTTTATGGTCTTTCACAATTTTTTTAACCTCAACTGGCAGACTCTTGTGGACTAGGACAGCTACCCCCGCTTCCTCGAAGAATAGGCAGCTGCAAAACACTTACCCACCCACCCTCGAACAAGTTTGGCATGCTCAATCTCCGAAAGATGGGTTTCTTGTAATACTGCCACTTGTGTACCCCACTTCCTGAGTGCTGTCAAAAGCATTGTGCACTTAATTAGACTTGTGACCCCCCGCACATTCCAGGAGACCACCGTTAAGTCTTGTTTACTACCCATTGCTAGCTCCCCTTTGTCCCCTACACAAGAGTCCACCATTGGGCTCCTCCCATGCCCCCAGCGCACCACCTCCACCATCTATATCCAATTCAGTGTGAGATGCACACAACAACATATAATAGAAATAACAACAAGATAACAGAGTAACATGAATGCTGAACTCCCCCCTCTAACTGATAGAGTACAAACCTTCTCCCTTAAGGTTCTACCCCCCCCGTCTGATCTCCACAGTAAAAGGTATCTCCATTCCATTTTTTACCAATGAGTAATTTCCTCAGTCCAAGCCCCCCATCTCCCCTTTGCAACACCAAATGCATTCCCAGCATGAGTGTCAAGTATCCCCTACAGTGATATCAATGCCCCGCTGCTCCCACCATAGCCGATCACTTTAAACCTGCATTAAAAAGAAAAAATTGACCTTTCCCCAGCTGCATGAGCAGAAAAAGCCTGAACCCCCATAAACAGCTTCAGTACTCCTCTAAGCCACCTCTTCCTCCAGTTCCACTTTATTAGCCCCAGTAACACCCATTGAGAACATGCCCCTACTAAGCTTCACCGCACCTCCAGGTCCTCCTAAAAATACATCAAATTACCTTCTACTTTGATTCTCCTTTTCTTACCCACCCCATCCTCCACTCCCCACCAAGTCCTTTTCCCTTGCCCCACGTTGTCCGTTGGCAATATGCCTGTCTCCAAGGAGGCCTCCTTTGCAACGATCCTAGAGCCGCGGGGAGGGGAAGGCCACGCCTCAAATATTTGCGCTAAGCCCTCCCTCCCCCACGAACTTAATTGCAAGTCAATCGACCCCCTCCATGCTCCACCAGCTTTCATTTCCCATCTACTGTTCATTCCGCTCTCAGGAGAGTCATTCTGTCCCAAACATTCACCATTTATATGCTTCCTGCCGTCTTGATAGGGAATCAACTGATACAATCGACTTTCTAAGTGTCAGGCCTACTACGCTGCCCAGTCTCTCAGTTGGGGAGATCCCATGGCTAAATCTTTCGGGCTCTGAATGTGCATATAGTCCCCCAGCCTCCCATCTTCCCTGGTCAGGTCACACCAAACAAAGAGGCACTTTAAAGATAAATAAACACTGCGACGGCAATCAGCTCCCCAATTCGCCATCTAATCGATCTTCTCCTTGCCCTTATTTACCCAGCTTCTTCTGCAGGTCAGCTACAAATGTCTCCGCCTTATTGAACTCCCAAAAGGAGTATGTTGCTCCCTCATGTTTTATCTTTAAAACTACTGGATAAATCATAACATTTTTGACTTTTAAGTTTCTCAGCTGGGCCATAAGTAGGTTGCATACCTTTCTTTTTTGGAGCAATCGCAGGGAGTAATCTTGTGAGATGAACATTCGTGCCCCTTCGTATTCCAGCACCCCCTTCCCTCTATAGGCTCTGAGTGTTGCTTCTCTATCTTGGAAGGAGTGGAATCTAAGAATTATCTGCCATGGAGGCTGATCTCCCGATGGTTGCGGCATGACTGCACGGTGAGTCTGCTCCAATTTGAAGCGGCCATTCTTTGGTTGGATTCCTAGTAACTCCGGGAGGATCTGGGCACAGAAATGCATAACATCTCCCTTCTCACACGTAAATTAAGCCTACGATAGTAATTTTCCTGATAGTCCATGGCTTCTTTAAGTTCCTCCAGTTCTTTCTGCAGTTGCAAAACTTGTCTCGGTATTTCCGAGTGTTCGTCCTCTAAACGTGATATGCGCTCCTTGGCCTCCTCTATTCTATTGGAGTGCACGATCTGTTGTTCCAGTACTTCTTGCAACTTTAGATCAGTCTTCTCCACCAGTTTCAGCAGTTTGGGCTCCAATGCAGCAATCACTTGGCCAGTAACTTCTCGGCCCAATGCACCGGATTTCAGCTGCCGACAGGGAGACTTTGCCCGCGCTTTCACCCGACGTGGAGGCCATGGGGGTCACTACCTTTTTCCCTGCTTTTCCGGCAATCCGCTGGCTTTTCCCCGTAGTGGGCACTAGATAATCTTCCATACCACTCTCATACACTGACTGATGCCTTTACTGTACACCAGGTTCAGCCTTTTCTGCTCTATTTTTACTTTTAATTGGCCGATGGCGCAGAGCAGCTCGGTGACACGTATATCTCGCTAGCTGCTCATCAGCGACCCCCTTATTTTTTAATAACAGCAGTAAACGTTAATATACTCCCCCACCAAAAACCGGTCAACTGTTTTCACGCCATGACCCCGGCCCTTTCTCAAGACCCCTGAGGTCCTGAGGAAGTGTATGCATCATGGCGTGAAAGCACTTGACCAGTTTTTGATGGGGGAGTGTATTAACGTTTACTTTTGTTATTAAAAAATAAAGGATCGTTTTAAGGACATTATCTTGCAGCACAGCAAGTGTTCCTTTCTGCTGTATCCTGGTCTGTGAAGCCAAGTAAACTGTGAGTAATTTGGATTAATGTGGCAGTGCCTAGAAGGGCAAGGAAAAGAAGGTAGTGTGTATGTAGTTTGGGCCTAGGAGGGCACAGAAGAGCCAGCCAAACTGCAACACTACCTCATTTCTAACCAGACCCCTTTTTCTTCCATTTAGGGCATTGCAGTCTCAAAAATGATGCTTCTTTTGTTGTTTAAATCTTTGTCTGCATGATCCTTGTTTTATAAATTATAAATTGCATGCTGTGGGTAATTGTTAGTGCACTGTGTGGGTTGATGAGTCAGGTGATCCTGTGGGGGAGGTAGATATGTACTGCATCCCAACAGGTTGTACCATAGTGACTCAAAGCCCAGATAAAACCTTTCTCTAGATGGAATTAAAGTCTGCATCCTGCCCTGCTGCAGGGCACACCAAGAGAAGATGAGTGCATGGATGCCACTTCAGCTGGCTGCAAAGGGAAAGAAAAAGCAACAGTGAGCACCCAGACTGGGTTCTATGTGATAATGGCTATCGCGGCAATTGCCGTTAGAGCGAAACATAGAAACATAGAAACAGAAACATAGAAGTTGACGGCAGATAAGGACCGCAAGGCCCATCCAGTCTGCCCATTTCTTTTTCTACCTTATAAATGTGCCATCGGCCTTTGCTCTGTCAGTGACCTATCTATTCATAGTCATTTGTATTGCTCCCTTATGCCTATCCCATGCCTGTTTGAAGTCCGGCACTGTATTCATAGCCACCACTTCTTGTGGTAAGCCATTCCATGCATCTACCACCCTTTCTGTGAAAAAGAATTTCTCACATTCCCCTTAATCGGCCTCCTCTAATCTCATGCTGTGTCCTCTTGTCCTGCTATTTTTCTTATATTTAAACATGTTAGACTCTTTCACCTTGTTTATGCCCTTAAGGTGTTTAAATGTCTCGATCATATCACCTCTCTCCCTCCTTTGCTCAAGGGTATACATATTGAGCTCCGTTAATCTGTCCTCATATGTCTTCTGATGCAGTCCCTGCACCATTTTGGTTGCCCTTCTCTGGACTGCCTCAATTTGGTTAATGTCCTTATGAAGGTGTGGCCTCCAATACTGCACGCAGTACTCCAGATGGGGCCTAACCAATGTCTTGTACAGAGGGATTATTACCTCCCTCTTACGACTTGTGATACCCCTACTAATACACCCTAACACCCCCCTAGCCTTACCTACTGCTTTAGAGGTCTGCTTGGATGATTTTAGGTCATCAGTGATGATGATGCCCAAGTCTCTTTCTTCCTTTGTGACTGCTAGCAACTCCCTCCCAGCCTATAAGTGGCTTCAGGGTTTCTCTTCCCTATGTGCATGATTTTGCACTTTTGCATTAAATCCCAGTTGCCACTCTTCTGACCATTCTGCTAGTTTATCCAGATCTCTTCTCATTCTGCCCACCCCATCTGGATCATCTACTCTGTTGCAGATCTTGGTGTCATCTGCAAACAGACAAGCCTACCCTCTAGTCCATCTGCGGGGTCACTAATGAAGATGTTGAATAGGACTGGCCCCAGGACGATCCCTGAGGTACCCTACTTGTGACTTGCATCTCTTCTGACTGTATACCATTTACCACCACTCTCTGTTTTCTGCCAGTCAACCAGTTTGCCACCCAGTTGACCAACTTCCGACCCACCCGAGCCTACCTAGCTTATTTATCAATCTTCTATGTGGAACAGTGTCAAAGCTTTGCTGAAGTCAAGGTAGGCGATATCAACTGCTCCCCTTGGTCCACCACTCTTGGTTACCCAGTCAAAGAAATCTATGAGATTAGTTTGACAGGACCTTCTTTGTAAACCCATGCTGTCTTGGATCCTGTGCCCCATGGATTCCAGGTGTTGCACTATCCTTTCCTTAAGGAGTGCATCCATAATCTTGCCCACTACTGAGGTAAGGCTGACCGGTCTGTAGTTCCCCGCCTCCTCCCTGCTACCACTCTTGTGGGAGTGGGATCACATGAGCCCTTCTCCAGTCTTCTGGGACCTCTCCTGTGCTCAGAGACTCACTAAACAATTCTGCTAATGGCTCTGCTGGTTCCTCCTTTAGCTCCTTAAGTACCCTGGGATGTATGCCATCAGGTCCCATTGCCTTATCCACCCTGAGCTTAGCAAGCTCTTGTAGGACCCTTTCTTTGTGAAGGGAGTAGTGCTCACCTCCCTCCCCTGTGTCCATGATGCTGAGCTGTGGGCCCTGCCCTACCTTCTCTTCAGTAAATACTGAGCAAAGTATCTATTTAGGATAGATGCCTTTACAGGGTCCTCCTCCTCACATGCTCCCTTTTCTCCATTAAGCTTAGCAATACCCTCTGGACTTTCTCCTTTCACTAATGTATCTATAGAAAGTCTTGTCACCTTCTTTACTGTTCGTGCTAGTGTTTCCTCAGTTTGGGACTTTGCCTGCCTTACTGCCTTACCTGCTTCCCTTAGGGCAGTTTGGTATGCCTCCTATCTTCATCCTGCTGTGTTCCTTATATTTTCTGAAGGCCAGCCTTTTGGCTCTGACCTTTTCTGCTACTGTATTTGAGAACCAAAGTGGTTTTTCTTTGCACTTCCTTTTCTGTCTAACACAATGGGATGTTGCTTCAAGTATTGTATCCTTAATGCTTGCCCACTTTGCCTGTACCTCCTCACCTGTGTTTCTTTTGCCAGGGCTAGCTTAACTCTGTTGGCCATCTTATCAAAGTCAGCTCCTCTGAAGTCCCATATTTTTGCCTTGGAATGGGATGATTTAGATGTAGTAGCCAAATTGAACTATACCATGTGATGGTCACTGGCCCCAGGTGACCTTCTACCTGGAGATCTGTGATCCCTTCTTTGTTAGTCAGTACTAGATCTAGGATAGCCCTGTCTCTTGTGGGTTTGCTGTACCAGTTGTTTGAGGCCCTCCCCTGCAGGGAATCCACTATGAGTCTAGTTTGGCAGATGTTCCTGCTGGTATTGACCAATCTGTATCTGGCATGTTGAAGTCTCCCATTATCAGAACCTCCCTTTAGCTGTCATGTTTTGTATATCTTCTAACAGTAATGTGTCTATGTCCTCCCTCTGGTCTGGGGGCCTGTAGACAACCCCAGTTCTTATGGCTGTCCCATTTCCTGTTTCAGGGTGACCCACAGTTCTTCTGGCTCTTATGTGTATTCTGAATTTCTGTAGCTTTGATATTTTCATTAACATACAGGCCACCTCCCCCCCTTTTTGCACCTCGGTCTCTTCTGAACAATACATAGCCAGGTACTGAAGTCTCCCAAGTGTGGTTACTGGTAAACCACGTCTCACTAATTGCTACTATGTCCAGTTTAGCCTCTGACATTATTGCCTGCAGGTCTGGGATCTTATTTCCCAGGCTGTGAGCATTTGTGTACATGATTTTCCATTGGCCAGATTTTGGTGTGTTAGTTGTTGGGTGGCTGGCTCTGGTGGGCGAATGTACATCCCTGAAAATAAAAACGTTGATGTACATTTGCAGTGAGGAAACTCCCCTCTACTGTTTATGCAGGGGGCTTTGCCCCCACACCCCCTTACTAAAAATAATAAACTCTGCAAAATAACAAACTGTTGGGGGGGGGGTGCATGTCGGGGACGGGAAGAAAAAAGAAACAGCACAATACATCGTGCTCCTTCCCCAGCCCTGATCCACCCTCCCCACCAGAGCCAGCCACCCTAACCACCACACTGCACAGCCAGATCAGCAGCTTCCCACCTCGCCACCCCTCACATACCTTCCAGATACCTTCCAGTATCCTATCGCTCTTCCCTTCACCATGCCGCTACACTTTCAGGCTTGCTGACCTTACAGGCACTGAGACTGAGTCACCAAATCAGAGTCACTCAATCTCAGTCACCCTTTTAACGGTATACCCCATTCTGGGGGACAGAGTAGAGCTGAGAGACATCAAATCTATTTTCGGAAGCAATGAGTACAGACTATTTTTACAACTGACAGATTTGCTGAACTTAGTTAATGCTCCAGCCTGGAAATCTGTCAGTTGTAAAAATAAATGTGTTGTAGGTTTAAAACATATAGCATGGAATCAGTGTGAGAGGATAACTATCTGAAAGAAGTCGGGGTATTTGGGGATGACACCAGCAGTACCATTAACATGAATTAGGACTGAACTAATTTTAAAATGGAACACATAGAGATAGAGTAATGCCCTCCAGGATGGCCCAGTTTCCAGTTGCCTTGGTGGTGCAGCTGGTAGTGCAACTGGAACGGTATTCTGTGCAGCCCGAGTTCAAGTCCCAGCTGAGGCACTTGCTTCTTTCTCTCATCTGTTTGTATGTGTTCCATAAATATGCACACTGTACTCTTGTGATTGATAACTTTAAAATGGGTGATGTAACATTATGCTGCATATCTCTAAACCTTGGGGTATGGTGTAGGAGAGAGGCAAGCTGTGGGACGAATTACAGTATAGCATACATATAGAAAAAAACAGTGGAAGTAAGTGGTCTGCTGCTGACTGAGGAAGTTTCACATGAACTAATGTCCAGTTGTAGTTGTAAATCTCGCTGCAGGACAGCAACCTCTCCGCGTGCAGGATACAGAGCGTTGGAGTAGTAAAATAATGACTATCCCTCATACCGTGGTATGAGGTGTAACCCTACTAAAAATGAAGCAGAACTGCTATAGCAAAAAAAGAAACCTCACCTTTCTCTGTACAGTAGTTGTATGATGGCAAGCAAAAGTATGTTATAGGGAAAGGAACAGGACTTGTCGCAAATATTGCCATGCAGGAAAGGTGCTTTAGTTTTATTCAGAAGTGGACATGCCAGTTTCATGTCATCACCAATTAAGAAAGTTCACACACACAAAAAGTTGCTTGCCCAAACACATGCACGCATGCACACACACACGCACACACACACAAACACACACATTTTATTTATTTATTTATTAAATTTTGGTGACCGGGTAAGCCCGGTGGTCCCTTTTTCAGGGGCGACCCGGGATTACATAGCAATGGTAAATATCACAGTAAGAATGACAATTATACAGTATGATACAAGTTGTACAGTAATATACAGACAGCTGTCTGCCTCCCTCATCACCATTTGTCAGTCATAGTTCATTATGTCCACACATTGCATTAATTATAAAACAGTACTGGCAGTGAGAATTGTAAATAGTTTATATGGCCCACACAAACATTTCCTTTTCTTGGCAGTGACAGTGGTCTTTCACCAGCTGGCATGATCTCAAGGGGTCAAACCAGCAGCAAGTGCACTGTAGGATAGTCGCCCTGCAGCTTGATGCTAGGAAGAGCCAAACACATAACTCTTAAAACCTCAGTTCTAATTGCAGCAGCTCTGTGGGTGAAACTAAACAACATCGCTTCATTCTAGCTAGTGGTGCTGGCAGCCTTGACTCAACTTGCTTCACAACAAGATGTGTGCCATTTCAGACACAGTATGGTAATTCCCCCCTGAGCTACAGATACAGTAGTACCTGTCACACCTAACTGTACCTCGTTGGTTCTCTCTCTCACTTTCAGCGCTCAGTCAGACAGGCACCCTACAGGAAGTGCTATCACAATCCTCTCATTTTTTATGGCTGCATGGCAGAGATATGCTGATATCTTGCTCTTATACAGAACAAGAAGGGGGCTCTGGAAGCATGTCACCAGATTCCCAACAAAGCACAATATTGTGGAGTTGAAGCACAATTTCTCCACTACTTGTAAATCACTCCGCTGTCTCCATTCAGTACTGCCCTCCCACCACACCAATTGTTTTGCTGCTGACCTTGCTGCCTGCCCTTTCCATTCATTATAATGTGGCTGTTATGCTACCTCCATATATGCTGGCTGTCCAAAATGTGCTGGCTGTCCATCACATAATCAGCTGGTGGAGAGGGAGCTCTGTAAGTCCTCCAACACCCAGACTGGTTCCTTTCCCCATTGCTGTGGTTGGAAAGCCTGCTATAGCTGCAGCTGTGACATGATGCACTTGGTTTCATCTCCCCTCACTGAAGCCATTGTGCTTGTCTGTTGCTGCTAGCTGCCAGCTCCACCCTCCGTGCTGCAGATTCCACACAGCAGGATACTGTTCTGGAGACTGGAGAAGGAGGGCTGACTCACATTGCAATGCGAAGCCTCGCAGAGATCAACAAAAGAGAATAGCATTGGGGTCAACATTCAGAACTGGGTAAGGGCTCAGGCAGTCACGATATCAAACTGCAGGCTTCTGACATCGAACTGAAAGGGATCAACGGATTCATCTGGGGTTGCTGCTGTCTACCCACAGGATGGGAGTGATAAAGAAGTGAGTGGGATCATACCTCGGGAGAGTCAGGTTCGAGGTCTGTCCCAGTGAACGATGTTAGTTCCATAGATTGATATGGAAGTGGAACTGCACATGAGCCCAAGCCATGGCATGTCTGGCCGGAGGTCATTTATCTATACAGAGGTCCCCCTAAAGCCGGAAGGGCTACAGCAGCTGTTCTGGATTGTGAAGGACTGCTGAACTGACTTGTGTGTTTACTTTTTTCAGTGGGCAGTGGCCCACAGCAGGGGCTAGGGGAGAGAGCTGGGCTTTGTAGGGGATGCTTTGTAACCAGTGAGTAACTGTTGGTGCCCCCCCCCCCCATGGTGGTTTCAGTCACATCTCTGTTTAGGACTGAGGGTGCACTTTGTGGTGTTTTGGGTCCTGTTGGGAAGCTGCCCATGAAACATCCGGATTTTCTGTCCTCAGTTCCTACAACAAAGGAGTACCGGTTAGGAAGGGACGTGCTTCTTATATTGCCACTGAAATGAGGGACACAGGCACTCAGAATGAGGGACAATGGCCCTCGCAATGAGGGACATGTCCTCAAACATGCGTGTACAAGCTCAGAACACTATGGAAACTATACCTCTCAAATGTCCCTGATTATGAGGCAATTGCCTCATTTTAGCCCCTCAAAATTACTCTGTCCTTCATAGCTCTCACCTGTCACACATTACAAGGCATGTCATTCATTTTACCTCTCAGAAACCCTGTGTCCCACATGGAGAATGGGCAGACTAGGTGGACCTAGCATTCCTTATCTGCTGTCAACTACTATGTTACTATGAGAAGGCTAAATTCCACATTGTCTACTGAAATGTTAAACAGAAATTCATAATAAATATATAATGCTCAGTTTTCAGCAAACATTATAAGAATTAGTGCACTCATTTCCACATTGTTCTGAGCTTGCAGTGTCATGTTTGATATGTCACACATTCTGTCTGTTTGTCACACATCTTGTCACACATTTGGATGGTGAAAGGTTAAGATGAATTCTGTCCCTCATGAAAAAGGTGCTTCCCACACACAGAATGTGTTTTAAATGCAGACTGTAAAGTGGAAATTCATAATATTCTAAGACGTCAGCTCAAAAGAAAAGTTGTGCAAAAAACACAATGATTTCCACAGTGTTCTGAGTTTGTATCTTCATGTTTGAGGATATCCCTCATTATGGGAGTCATTGTCCCTCATGTTGAGTGTCCCCTTATTTCAGTGACAAAAGGTTGAGAGGTATGGTGGAAACCATTGTGTTTACTTGTGCAAAGTTAATTTTTTTATTTAGAATCTCAGAATAGTATGATTTTCTGCTTTAAATTCTGCTTTTACAGCACATTCGCTGTGTGGACAGTACCTTTTTATGGCTGCATAGGGGAGATACGGTGACATCTTGCTATGAGAGCGAGAGACAGAGAGAGACAGACAGATACACTCCAGAAGCACGAGAGAGAGAGAGACACTCCAGAAGCACGTCACCGGATTCTGAATAAGCACAAAATTGTGAAGTTGAACCACAGTCAGTCTGCTACTTGAAACACAATCACTCCGCTGTCTCCATTCAGTACTGCCTCCCCCATGCCACACTATTTCCTTGCTGCCGATCCCACTGCCTGCCCCCTCCATTCACAACAGTGTGCTACTTGAAACATACTGCATCTGAGCATATGCCTGTCAGACTAGTATCAAAGCTATTGAAGTCTGGGCTTTATGCTACCTCTATATGTGCTGGCCATCTCACACGTAGACAGCCAGTGGAGAGGGAGAGAGAAAGAGAGAGCTGCCAGGGGGCATGGACACTGTGAATCATGTGGTGGTTCTTTGTTCTTTTGTACTTGTTGGTCAGGTTGGTGACATAAAGGCATTTAAGTGTACCGGTGACATGGAGCTGTATCTGAACTCATGTCTCGATTGGCTGCCACTGGTACACTGTGATTGACTTCTTTACACTCTGCTGCTAAGCTAACTGCCTTAACTGTGATAGTGGAAGGCAACCTCTGTACTGATTGGCTGCTTTACGTGGAGCAAGCCAGTCAGTAAGAGATTTAAATGCCATCCCTGTCTAACTATAGCACCACTGTTGAAGATGTCAGATCTTCAGGAGCCAAGGCAGAGCCAGCATGACTTGAACTAAGGAGCAAGAAGGTGGTTATGGATGCTGGCAATGAAGAGATCCTGATTCCCAGAGCAAATGGAGGCAGTGCGTATAGGAGCGGCAGCACTGGGCAGCAGGGCAGGCTGACAGGCAGGCAGACACAAGCATAGATCCTGTAGTGAAATGCCATGGATTTGTAACTACTGCAGTAACACCTTCCACAGCTCTACTATTGAACATACAGAGATGGAGAGTCATAAGTGGATTCAGGCTGTTGTATTGTAAGCTAGCTTGCGAGCCAAACAGCATATTTAGTTTTGCTTGGATTTTGTAAAGTTTTGTCTGTACAAAAATTGTTGCAGATTTTCAGAACCTTTTCGAAGAGCAGTTTGAACAGTCCAGGGCAGTCAGCAGAGCAGGCATATTGCGAAAGAAACACTTCTGTGTTCCTGCCAGTAAGGTTAGTGATAAGACACCGAGGGGTTATTTTTCACTTACTTGAGTGAATCGAGTTCTAGATGGGGGACCTTTATAACAGTCCTGCCAGATTGGGGGTCTCTGTATGATAGTACTGCCAGATTGGGGATCTCTTTTAAGACAGTCCTGCCAGCTGACACTACTGAGCCGATGCCCTAACCCCATCCCTTGACTTGTTGGCAGTTCTACTAGTCAGGAGGGGGCTTCTCATAACAGGCGGGCTTTTTTAAGATAGTCCTGCCAGCTGCCACCATTGACCTAATGCCCTAACCCTGACTTTATGGCAATCCTGCTAGATGGGGGTCTTTATGACACTCTTGCCTGATGGGGAGCTCTTTATTATTGTCCTGCCAGATAGGGGGCTCTTTATTATTGTCCTGCCAGATAGGGGGCTCTTTCAAGACAGTTCTGCTGGATGCCATCATTGCACTGATGACCTAACCCCAACCTTCGACTTTGTGGCAGTTCTGCTAGATTGGGGGCTCTTTATGGCAGTCCTGCTAGATTGGGGGGCTCTTTATGACAGTCCTGATGACTGCCACTGTTGATACCTTACCACATTCTTTGACTTCATGGCAGTCTTGCCAGATTTGACAAGAGGGCTATTTATAACAATCCTGAAAGCTCTGGGGGCTCTTTATGACAGGCCTGCTGGCTGTCACTATTGAGTTCATGCTGCAGTCCCATCCTTTGACTTCACAGCAGAAATATGGTGGCATATGGAGGTCATTTTAAAAGTGCAAGAAACATAGAGGCAAGAAAGGAATTAACACCAGACAGGAAGCTCTAGAAATATAGAATTTGTTAGCGGATAAGAATTGCTTAGCCCATGTAATCTGACCCTCTTTTACTCGCCTATTCTGCCATTGCAGAACCTATGTGGTATCTGTTCACTTCCCCCCCAACTGGGTTTGGTACCAGTTTTCCTTTATACCTATCCCATGCATGCTTAAAGCCTGCCACTGTTTTCTCCCATATCACCCCTGCTGGAAGATTGTTTCAGGCATCTACCACCCTCTCAGTGAAGAAATACTTCCTCATATCCCTCCTAAATTTCCATTCTCTAGCTTTCTTTCAAGTCCTGGAGTTCTTGTACATCATTTTTGAAAAATGTTCCCTTCCTGTACCTTATTCACCCCCTGAGGTATTTAAAAGTCTCTGTCATGTACCCATCTCCTTTCCCAGAGTGTACGTGTTGATATTCTTCAGTCTCTCCTCATAGTACATTTGATGCAGCCCCTGCACTATTTTTTTTTTACCTTTCTTTGGACAAATTCTACCATGTCTATGACCTTTCTGAGGTGCAGTCTCCAGAACTGAAAGCAGTACTCCAGGTGTGGTCTCACCAATGACTGGTAAAGTGGCAACACTACTTCATTTCTTCTGTTGGTGACACCCTTCCCGATGCAACCCAGCATCCCACTGGCTTCTCCTTCTGCTTTGTCATACTGCCTTGCCACCTTGAGGTCATCCATTATGATCACCCCAGATCCTTGTCCTGTTTGGTAACTGCCAATACCACCCCCCATTCTATACTCTGCCTCTGGCTGGGTTCCTGTGCCCAAGGTGCATGATGCTGCACTTTTTGCATTGAAATCCAGCTGCCATGCCCCTGCCCCTTCCTTGTGCTTTTTCAGTGGTCTCTTCATTCTGTAAAAGTTTGTATTTTTGTTATTCCTGATTGCACTTATGGTTATCGGGAATTTGTTCAGAGCGACAGAACTCCCCTTTGCTTAAATTCTGAGGTTGCTGTTTTATCCAGTAGGATGTAAATAAGTGCACTTTATGTGTCCCTTTAATATTCCTTCTCTACTGTTCTGATGATTTAATACCATCACAAGTGTTTATTGATATAAGATAACTGGATTCTGTAACTATTTGCAGTCGATTTGGTTAGGTAACTCTGATCAAGCAAGCAGTATTCCGTGGTGGAAAATCAAGCAATCAACACAATAATCATGAAAATGTTTTGAAACGCATTTTACAAAATGGTTTCAAAACTGGTGGTCATGTCTGCTACTCTAGTTTTGAAGCCCTACAATAGGAAAACAGTAAAGTACACACATTCATTTGTTTAATTGCTGGGTCGGACAAATGATGACACAGTGTTATGTAAAATGATGTTCACCTGCTCATGAAAGGGCAAGAAAAATGAAGACGTTCCTTTAGAGAGAATAATCAAATGGCCTTTGAGAAAATGTGATTTTTTTTTTGTTACCCATTTAGTGCTTTATTTAAGCTCAGTTTAAAATTCCTGGCTACAGTGTGTGTGTGTGTGTGTGTGTGTGTGTGTGTGTGTGTGCGTGCATGCACGTATGCTTTAGAGGCCACAGTGACCCGATCAAGTATGCATGCATGAGTGCGGGTGTGAATGGACCTCAGTAAGGCTGGCTACCTTGATGTGGTACAGAGGCTCATCACAATGTATCCTAAACATTATAACTAAAAGCCATCCAACTTTTGTCTGGTGTGTGTGTGTATATGTTTTAAAATAAAATGCTGTAAATCTATTGGGATAATTGGCTTACTGTATATTTGACTGAAATGGGGAGTTGTTTGTATGGTGGGGTAGCACATCTTTTGGTTTGTGCTTATTTGGAGGGGGCACAGAGCTGTCAAACTGAGTACAGGTGTAACCTCCCTGCAAATGGGGGTTCCCAAAAGTCTTCAAGGAGCTTGCCTGAATGCTCCAAGTCTGGAGGTGTTCAGCGTTTAAGCCACTTAAGTGTTAGTGCTTTTAGAGCCTTTAAGAGCTGCCTGCTTGTAGCCATAATTAATTGAAAAGGGGGGACTGTGTGTTCTAATGCCCGAATCCCGCCCGGACTGCTGTCAATTCGCTCTGTTTCTGCCGTCGCTACATGTGCAGAGGGAGCCTTTTTGAAAGATACAACTGTTTGCCAGAAATCATTTAGAGTGACTGAGAAAATGTAAGTTTGTCTAACCTGTCTTTATTTCAGCATGAACTGTTTCAGTGTAGCTCTTTCATTTTGGTCCTGAACTGCTGACTTGGACCAATCAGGATGATAGGGCGACCTTAAAATGGAGCCTGAGGACGAATCAGAACTTGGACTCTCAATTTTGAGCCAGCCACAAGGGGATTGTATGGGCAGTGACTCTGGGAAATGTAGTTTTGACCTTGACGCCTTTTTGCACCAACAGAGGGAGCCCTGCAGTGACTGACATCTGAATCCACCAACAGAACTGGTGTGGAGCCAAAGGAAATGCCCTGCTCTGTTACTGGAAAGCTCAGATCAGTAGTGACGGTGAAGAGAGAGAAGAAGCCCTGCTTCTGCTGCGGCATGTAGTTTCACGCTGGAAGCGCATGTGAGGCCCTGAGTTTCGGCCTGCAATCATTGTGAGTGCCAGTTTGGACTGAATCCAAGTTGTGAGGAGAAAGAAGCACCAGAAGTGTGGAAACCAGGCTCACCCTGTAGAAGACTAGAGATACTGCTGAATCGCGCTTGGTCTGTCAGGAACTGAAGCTGCTGTGTGTGCTCCTGGATGTTTTGCAGTAAGTGCGATTGGGATCGAGAAGCAGCCGGCCTGGTATAGTACTTCCCTTTCACATATGAATGTGTGTAGTGCTTGTGGGGAACCGCTATTTCATGTCCCCTGTACTGTGAGCTGTATGCTGAAGCTGGAAGCAAACCCCAGCTTGTGTCAGACTAAATCTAATTGTTATCAACTGCAGTTGGGTCCAGTCGCAAGGACCTTGTCTCCATGCCCTGTTGTTTCTGGCAATCCAGAAAGAACATCCACCATCTAGTTCTCAGCTTGGGTATTGTGAGTACAAATCAGGGTATTCTCCCTGCAGCCTGTTATCAATTACAAGTGTGTCATCTGATTATTGCTGTTTCATTTCTTCACAAACTGAGCTCCAGGGCTCTGGATTATAATTTGTGTGTGCTTGTGTTTTTTCCATCAAAGGGCCCCAACCAGCTGCACCAACCCTGGCTAGCCCCCCACCATCCTGGGTACCCAGAGTGTGACTTTTTAGGACCCTATATATGTGCACAGTACTGTGATTTGAACTTTGCAAAAACTAATGAACCTGATAGCCCCCTCCCGTGTTGCTGTTCCCTAAATAAATCAGATTTGTTGTTATTATACTATATACTGTCTGTGGTGTCAGTACATATAGAAACAGTATTGCATTTTGCTGTGTATGTCAGTCTCGAGGGTAAGTGGTATTTGTATGTGTGAAAAGTGTTCATATGTGGGGTATTGGGAAGGTAACTCCCGTGTACTGTGTGGGCCACTAGTGGGAACAAAGGGGGGTTGCAGTGTCCCAGAGGGCTGTACCGAGCCAGTTTAATTACTATTAACCCTGACCTCTGAGTGGAGGCACCCGTCATAGAACCTAGGCCCTTTAACCTGTCACTAGCCCGACAGGCAGGGGTAGTAGCCCTTGGTATAGCACCACCTAGGGGTTACATCTTGGAGGCTACCGCTGGGATTAGCGTCCCCTTGTGGCCACATTTATGAATCACTGTTAAAAATAAATGGATACCCCGACAGAAGTGGCTGTACACCAGTGGTGGGGTGATGTACTGGGCAGGAGATCGACCCCCAAAATTCTATGCTTATCCTGGACATCCCCCTGGGTACCAATAAGGGCACTGTAGAGGGAGTACTTTCCAAGGTGGAAGGTTTACAAAACCCTGTGGTGGTGGGTCGACATGCTAATCTGCTCGCCCACATTTTCATGACCCTAGTAGAGTATAAGGACCCCATAGATAGCTTCAAAGTGCCACAGACTGTTACCCCAGAGGGAGCCCTCACTGCCTGGAGAGTGATAACTAAGGACAGTAAAGACCTGGTCGGGAATGAGCCCTCCCCAATATCTGGAACTTTTGAGGAGAAACTTGCTAAGTTGTTGCTGGAGGAAGGGGAAACTGTGGAGGACTTAAAGAAGTTATTTCTGCCACCTGGGGGGTGTTTCTCCCCCAACACCTCCTCCCACTCCAGCACCCGTGATTGCCCCTCTTTCTGTGGCTGAACCAATGCAGGCTCCTATTTCTGCACCTGCCATTAGTCACGACTCTTACCGAAGGCTGAGGATCTTCTCTGGCACCCTCCCCAACCCCAAGGGGGGGATGATTGGGACACCTGGATAGATTGTGTTGTCCCCTGATACCTGAATGGCAGTGTGCAGAGGCTGAGAAATGAAAAAGAATCATAGAACGTTTGAGGGGTCCTGCCCTAGACGCCATTAAATTTTTGAGGTCCACAAATCCTGATGCATCTGCCCAGAAGTACCTATCTGCACTTGAAGGCAATTTTGGGAGCATTGAGTCAGGGGAGAGCTCGATGTGGAAATTTCAAGGTACAAAACAGTGGCCAGGAGAAAGTTTGTCTGCATATGTAACTCATCTGGAAAGAGCTCTGCAGAAGGCTTACCGAAAAGGTGGGGTAGCGGCCAGTGACTTAAACCGTGTAAGGTTGGAGCACCTACTACAACGTGCAAAGCATTCTAAATTGCAGCTCCTTCAATTAAGGCTTCCAGACAGAAGGGGTAACCCAACGGACTATGGTGACTTGATAAAAGAACTCCGGGAGGTTGAAGATGAGGAGGGGGATTTTAATTCTGGGGTGAGCGCAGTCCAAGTGATCACAACATCGGAAAGTTCTCCTGAAGTGGGGACCAATGAGGGTGTGCCTCCATGGGGTGAACTGCTGAGGGAGTTCAGGAAAATAAAAAAACAGTCTCTTTATGAAGGCTGCTCCTGCAAGTACAGGCCCTGACCCTCATCTGACTGCATCTGCTATGGGGTTGGGGGTACCCACCCAGGCATCTCCTGCTGACAACAGCTCAAAACTCGATGTCTTGACCATGGAAGTGGGGGGATTGACGAGATGTCTCCAAATGCTTATCACACCACAGACAGAGATGGCACCAAGGTTTCCAGTTAGTAGTACCCCCTCCCTGTCTCCCAGTGTGATGCCTCGGCCAGCTCAAACTCCAGAAAGTATGTTTTGCTATAATTTTGGGAAGGATGAGCACATGAAGAAAGAATGCCGGTCCCCAAAAGACACAGACAAAGTTGCATATAGGCTACAAGGACAGCTTCGGAGAACAAATCAGTGGTTAAGAGGTACATGAAATGATCCCAGTGAGGGTCCCAAAAATGCTAACTCACGTCCCTTTTTGGCAAGGTCAGTTGCCCAGGCCCCCACTACCGCCTCTCCAGACTGGTCCAGAATAGTGGGTCCCTCCATGGAGACCACTGTAAAGGTGAATGGAGTGTCTACAAGAGCTGTATTAGACAGTGGCTCCCAAGTGACAATTATGTTACAAGACTGGTATCAGAAGCATTTGTCTGATGTACCCTTACAACCACTGGAGGGGCTGCATGTCTGGGGGTTAAGTGAGAAGGCCTACCCCTACTCTGGATATATCCGAATTTGGCTGTCTTTTCCCACCTCCATGACTGGAGTGGCCGAGCAAGTAGAGACCCTGGCCTTAGTGTGTCCACCTACCGGACTGTATGATGGGGTTCCTCTACTAAATGGGATGAATACGCATATGTTTGGATGGTTGACGCAATCATGTTATGAGAAACAAGGGTCACAGACTGGTACAGCTTTAAGAATTCCGGCCTTGATCAAGAAGGCCTATGAGGCACAGAGAGATGCTGAAAAAGTGGAACAAGAGGAACCGGTTGGAATTGTCTGGAAGAAGGATCCTGAGTCCCTGATCCTGGTGCCAAATGCCCAGTGTACCTTACAGGGGGAGGTCTGTATCAGGAAGGATGTCAAGAATAAAATACTTATGCTGGATGTACCATGCAATGGAAAATTGCCGGAAGGACTACTGGTCAAGCTTAGTATTTTGCCTGCCAGATCCCATGCTTATGCCAGAAGGGTAATGGTTCAAGTTCATAATGTGTCTGATAGAGAGATTCGGGTAAATAGAGGTTGCACCCTGGCTATTGTACATTGTGCAGATACTGCAGTGCTACCCAGTAACCAGAGTTCGGGGAAGAGTGACAGAGTGATGCCCGACTTGTTTGATTTCTGTGACTCCCCTTTGGCAGCTGACTGGAAAGTGAGGATCAGTGAGAAACTTGCCCAGAGAGACCAAGTGTTTTCCTTAAAGGAATGGGACGTGGGATGTATGCAAGGAGCTGAGCACCATATCCGACTGCATGATGAAAGGCCTTTTTGTGAGAGGTCTCGACGCCTGGCACCTGCTGACATAGATGATGTGAGACGGCATCAGCAAGAGTTGCTTGCTGCTGGTGTAATACAAGAATCCAGAAGCCCATTTGCTTCACCTATCGTGGTAGTGAGAAAAAAGAATGGGACAGTAAGGATGTGCGTGGATTATTGCACCTTGAACCGGCGGACTATCCTTGATCAGTACACAATGCCCCGCATTCAGGATGCCTTAGACTGCCTGAAGGGTAGCAAGTGGTTCTCAGTGTTGGATCTTCGCAGTGGGTACTACTAGATCTGGATGGCCCCAGAAGACCGTGAAAAGACAGCCATTATCTGTCTGCTTGGTTTCTATGAATTCATGAGGATGCCTCAAGGGATTTCAGGCACCCCAGCCACTTTTCAATGACTGATGGAGCGTGCAGTGGGGGACATGAACTTATTAGAGTGCCTGGTATACCTAGATGATGTTATTGTGTTTGGCAGCTCACTGGAAGAACATGAGAGCAGATTGTTCAAGGTGTTGGACCGATTGGAAGACTTTGGCCTTAAGCTATCCATCGATAAATGTCAGTTCTTCCAAACCTCTGTAAAGTATGTGGGACATATAGTGTCCACCGAGGGAATAGAAACAGACCCAAGTAAAGCTGAGGCCTTGACCACCTGGCCACAGCCCCACAATCTAAAAGAACTGCAAAGATTCCTGGGATTCTGTGGCTACTATCGGCGGTTCATTAAGGATTATTCAAGAGTGCTTCACCCTCTACTCAATCTTACTCAAGGTTACCCTCCTACTAACAAAAAATATAAGAGGTCGGCTTCCCCTGAAACTGGGAGAGTGTATTTTTGCACCAATGAAGTCTTTGGAGCCCGATGGACACCTGATTGTGAAGCTGCTTTTCATGAGATTATATATCAACTCACTCACGCTCCTGTCCTTGCTTATGCAGATCCAGCAAAACCCTATGTCCTACACACTGATGCTAGCCTGCAAGGTTTGGGAGCTGTGTTGTACCAGGAGCATGAGAATGGCCTGAGACCAGTGGCCTTTGCCAGCAGAAGTCTGACCCCATCTAAAAAGAACTATCTGGTGCATAAGTTAGAGTTTTTAGCTTTGAAGTGGGCCATTGTTGACCAATTCCATGAGTACTTGTATGGGGCTAAGATACTGGTAAAAACTGATAATCCTTTGACCTATGTGCAGACTTCAGATAAGTTGGATGCTACTGGCCATAGGTGGCTTTCCGCATTAACTACATATGATTACGCTGTTGAATACAGAGCAGGCCTGAACCACATAGATTCTGATGCTCTCTCACGGAGGCCTGTTTCCAGAAATTAATGGGTCAGACTGTCAGAACCTGATATTTGAGCGCTCTGCCAGAAGTTTGACAAGGAGGAACAAATGTCCACGGATACAGTGGACTGTCTAGTGTATTGCTTTGGGCCCTCTGAGAATTGCATACCTGCTGCTTATTGCCACTTTACTGTAGTAGACATTGGTGCACTGCCTCAGCTGGACAATGACAGTATTCAGCGGGCTCAATCCCGAGATCCTATGATCAAATCAGCTCTAGAAGCCCTCTACGCAGGGAAAGATGTATTCAAGTAACGCTTCACTGACTTGAGAACTGCATTGTTATGCAAAAAAGGTCCTAAGTTGAAACTAATTAATTGACTGTTATACTGAGAAACAGTAGACAGAGGGGGAAAAATAGACAAACAAGAACTAGTTTTGCCCACTGTTTTCAGAGACTTAGTATTAAGGTCCCTACACAACCACATGGGAAAACTTGGTATAGATAGAACACTTGACTTGGTGAGATCCAGATTCTATTGGCCTAAAATGGGGGCTGATGTTGAACAACACATTCGAACTTAGTCATGGTTCTTACAGAGGAAAGCTTGTCTCAGAAGGCTGCCCCTTATTAACATCACCACCAGTGCCCCTTATGGAGCTGGTCTGTATTGACTTTCTAAGTTTGGAGCCAGATCAAAGAAATATTAGTAATGTGCTGGTGGTCACTGACCATTTTACATGATATGCTCAAGCTTTCCCCACCAAGGACCAGAAGGCATCCACTGTGGCAAAAGTACTTGTAGAAAACTTTTTTGTTCACTATGGGGCTCCACAAAGAATCCATTCTGACCAAGGGAGAGACTTTGAGAGTCATTTGATCAAAGAGTTGCTTTCTCGTGGGGAGTGCGAAAGTCCAGAACCACCCCTTACCACCCCAAGGGGGACCCACAGCCTGAATGTTTTAACCACACTCTGTTGGACATGCTGGGCACCCTCCACCCAAAAGACAAGCCCAGATGGAGCCAAAAAATCAGCACCTTGGTACATGCCTACAACTGCACCAAAAGTGATGCCACTGGGTTCTCCCCCTACCGCCTGATGTTTGGAAGAGAAGCTCGACTGCCGGTAGATGTATGTTTTGGAGTTTCTCCTGATGGGGTTCGAGCTGACAGCTATTTACAGTACATGCAAAAGTTAAAGGCCCAGCTAAATCATGCGTACCAACTGGCTCAAACCATGGCTGCCAAAAGAAATCTGGCCAACAAAGAAAGGTATGATAAAAAGGAGAAAGCACAGGAACTCCAGGAGGGAGATCGGGTATTGCTAAGAAATCTGGGACTGCATGGCAAACACAAGATTGCTGACAGGTGGCACCATCTCCCTCACATTGTAGTGGGCAAACTAGATCATCTGCCTGTGTACAAAGTAAGGCCTGAGAATAATTTAAAAGATGTTAAAACAATGCATAGAAATCATTTACTGCCCATTGGACAAATCTTGATTGAGTCTGAGCCCCCAGAAAGTGCTCCCTCTGGACCAGTGACCCAAGCTGCTGCTAAGCAAAAGCAAAGAAAGTCTGCACCTACAGATGCTGAGTTAAAGTGTTCCCTACAACAAGTCCCAGTTGAACATGACTGTCAGTCCATGTCAGAGGAAAGTGAGTGTGGTTTTGAATACTACCCTTCTTATGAACTGAGTCAATTGTTTCAAGGCAATCCCCTAGTCAATCATGGAGATGAAGCAGGCCTTCTGGACTGCCTAAGCCCCCAGCTTTGTCCTTGGAGCCAATGCTCCCAGAAAGTGAAGTGCAAAGTATCCAGTCGGATGACATGGAATCACTGTGCATGGTGGAACTGTATGAGCTCTCAGAAGAGGAAAATGATGAACTGGAACAGACTGGTGATATACCAGAACAAGAAGAGTATTTCAAGTGCCCTGATGGTCCACTGGCAGTGCAGGAGAGCTCTTCCTGTGAAACAAGTGTTGGGACCCCTGAAATTGCAAATACTGGAGCTGACAGTGCCCGAAGTTCTAAGCCTGCTACCCCGAAAGAAACTCCCCCCGGCAAGTAAAGATCACGCTGAAAGTGAGGACCAAAATGCAGAGACTGTAACAGTTCCCCTAGAAAGACTGGCAGAGTTGTAAAGCCTGTAGTATGCCTCAGTTACGATTCTCCTGGGAGGCCTGTGGATTTGCCTCTCAATGTGGTCCTCAAAGGAGTATATGTGTCCCCGAGCTCATTGCCCAAACTGAGCATAAGTGCTAACTCCAGGTTACTTGTTTCACCCTCTAGATATGGTGCCCCTGCCCCATCCAGCCCTAAGGTAGCTAATAGGGAAGGGCCCTCTCTCTTCAGGTTTCATGTGCAGGAGGTAATAACTTGAGTAAGGTACAATGTGTGTATAATGCTGTGTAAAAAGCAATGTGCTGAAAAGTATCAGAAATGTGTTTATGGCAAAGGTGATATGGTGACTGATGATTACACGTATAAGCCTAATATGTTAGTGAAGTAAATGTATCTGATGTTGTATTGCAATTTATAAGGGTACCTACTTGACACGGACACCAAGTTTTTCCAGGCCAGGAAGGGTGTAACCCCCCTGCAAATGGGGGTTCCCAAAAGTCTTCAAGGAGCTTGCCTGAATGCTCCAAGTCTGGAGGTGTTCGGTGTTTAAGCCGCTTAAGTGCGAGTGCTTTTAGAGCCTCTGGTACTGTCTCTTTAAGAGCTGCCTGCTTGTAGCCATAATTAATTGAAAAGTGGGGACTTTGTGTTCTAATGCCTGAATCCCACCCGGGCTGCTGTCAATTTGCTCTGTTTCTGCCATCTCTACATGTGCAGAGGGAGCCTTGTTGAAATATATAACTGTTTGCCAGAAATCACTTAGAGTGACTGAGAAAATGTAGTTTGTCTAACCTGTCTTTATTTCAGCACAAACTGTTTCAGTGTAGCTCTTTCATTTTGGTCCTGAAATGCTGACTTGGACCAATCAGGATGATAGGGAGACCTTAAAATGGAGCCTGTGGCTGAATCAGAACTTGGACTCTCAATTTTGAGCCAGCCACAAGGGGATTGTATGGGCAGTGACTCTGGGAAATGTAGTTTTGACTTTGGCAACTTTTTGCACCAACAGAGGGAGCTCTGCAGTGATTGACAGCTGTATCCACCAACAGAACTGGTGTGGAGCCAAAGGAAATGCCCTGTTCTGTTACTGGAAAGCTCAGATCTGTAGTGACAGTGAAGAGAGAAGAAGCCCTGCTTCTGCTGCGGCGTGTAGTTTCGCGCGGGAAGCGCATGTGAGGCCCTGAGTTTCGGCCTGCAGCCGTTGTGAGTGCCAGTTTGGACTGAATCTGAGTTGTGAGGAGAAAGAAGCACCAGAAGTGTGGAAACCAGGCTCTTCCTATAGAAGACTGGAGATATTGTTGAATCGCACTCGGTCTGTCAGGAACTGAAGCTGCTGTGTGTGCTCCCGGGTGTTTTGCAGTAAGTGCGATCGGGATTGAGAAGCAGCCTGCTTGGTATAGTACTTCCCTTTTACATATGAATGTGTGTAGTGCTTGTGGGGAACTGCTATTTCATGTCCCCTGTACTGTGAGCTGTATGCTGAAGCTGGAAGCAAACCCCAGCTTGTGTCGGACTAAATCCATTTGTTATCAACTGCAGTTGGGTCCATTCGCAAGGACCTTGTCTCCATGCCCTGTTGTTTCTGGCAATCCAGAAAGAACATCCACCATCTAGTTCTCAGCTTGGGTATTGTGAGTACAAATCAGGTATTCTCCTGCAGCCTGTTATCAATTACAAGTGTGTCATCTGATTATTGCTGTTTCATTTCTTCATGAACTGAGCCCCAGGGCTCTGGATTATAATGTGTGTGTGCTTGTGTTTTTTCCATCAAAGAGCCCCAACCAGCTGCACCGACCCTGGCTAGCCCCCCCACCATCCTGGGTACCCAGAGTGTGACTTTTTAGGACCCTATATATGTTCACAGTACTGTGATTTGAACTTTACAAAAACTAATCAACCTGATTGCCACCTCCCATGTTGCTGTTCCCTAAATAAATTAGATTCTTTGTTATTATACTATATACTGTCTGTGGTGTCAGTACATATAAAAACAGTATTGCATTTTGCTGTGTATGTTGTTTAACCTTGTTTTACAGGGGGTCCTCAGAGACGTGCTGCAGAATCAGTCTCAAGGGTAAGTGGTATCTATATGTGTGAAAAGTGTTCATATGTGGGGTATTGGGAAGGTAACTCCCGTGTACTGTGTGGGCCACTAGTGGGAACAAAGGGGGTTGCAGTGTCCCAGAGGGCTGTATCCGAGCCAGTTTAATTTCTATTAACCCATGACTTCTGGGTGGAGGCACCAGTCATAGAACCTAGGCCCCTTAACCTGTCACTAGCCCGACAGGCAAGGGTAGTAGCCCTTGGGATAGTGCCACCTAGGGGTTACACAAGTATAAAATTCCTGGCTACACCTCTGGTCTGGACCTGTACCTTATACAGTTTCATCTCTTAAATTCACAAACCTCAGCCAGGTTTGCTGTATTTAAAGTGTAACCCCCCTCCCCCATAGGTAGGGCTTATATTTGCTCTGCGGAGATTGTCCTGCCTGCCCGTTTCTCCCAACCTCTCACCACCACCAGACTGGGTCCTGTGATGACTCCCTCCTTGCTCCTGCTGGCCCCTGGGTACTAATCCTGTGTGTGTGTGGGGGGGGGGACCAGAGAAGCATTGAAAAAAATGAAACTGACCATTAGGTGGTTTGCCGATCGCTGCACAGCCCTGCTCAAATACATGAGCTGCAGCAGTCAGCTCCCTTGTCACTAGTGCTACAGTGCTTAAAAGTAAAGCTGCCCTGCGGCTCTCAGAAGGATTTCCTCTCTGTGTGTTCCAGCCCCAGGGACTTCAGTGGCACATGTTGGGTCTGGAGGCACACGGGGGGGGGGGGGGCAAAAGAAATAATACACTAATACACTGCAAAAGCACTCTTAGGCACTAATTTAAAAGGGGCAGTACAGCTTTAAGATCAGCCATGGCTGTTACATGAATGGAAAGCCCTGCCTGTCACCTGGGGATATTTTATATTGGAAAGCACAACAGTCTGGGAGATTTTGCCATGCCCCACTCTGCCACCAGATAATAGGGCAGAGAGTCAGGTAACAGACTGAGGGGCAGTTGTCTAATAAAACAAATCAATTTGGCTGCAGGGAGACTTCAAAAATGGGACAGTATGTAAACTGTTTACATTAGCAGCCATATTTGCCACCTTTGACCCCTGCATAGCCAAACAGGACTTAAAGAGTCCAAGGACCTGCAGCTATGGCTCCTGGGAAGGGGTGAGAACTGTGCTCTTGGCACCCAAAAGAACAACCAATCAGCCATCAAGAGACATAATGTTTATTAATTTTAATGATAGACAGCCATGAGCAATTAATCAGAAGCTGCCATTTTGTCTTCAGATCTGAAGGACAGTTACAGCTCAGGGAGTTGATGGCAGAGGCTCTCTGAGTGCAGAGAGGAGCCAGGTGTGAGCAAGAGAGACTTTGTGAAGTTGGCCCATGGCTTCAAATGGCGACTGCAGAGAGACCTGTTAAAATCTTCTATAGCCTGGGAGAGCCAGAATCCCAGTTTCTGCTGAGCCGAGTTAATTTGTCACCCCGATGAATAGCCCCTTGACATTACAGGGATGGGACTGTATATCCAGAGTGCAGAGGGTTCCAGAGATAGAGACCAGCCTGGAGAGAAGTCTGTTTGGGTCCTACAACCTGGAGAATCAGCAAGCACTAACAGTTCCTGCAAAAGAGTGTGAAGCCCTGCCCAGGAACTGTATACAATGCTGGCTAGAAAGTGCAGCAAATCTGCCAAGAAGCTGTATCTGTTGCCCACAGAATGCCAGAGACTGTTTGAACCCACATTGGGAAAGAAGCTCTACACCTATCAGGATTGCCTGGGGAATTGCCCCAGCACTGCTACTGTCCTGTCCTGCTTTTCATCTCCCCAGAGGTATGCCAAATGTGGTCCCCGAGATTGACCCAACACAGTGTCCAGCGGAAGGCATTCTGAAGATGACAAGCTGTGAGAGCCCACAACCACCTGAAGGAGGAAAGCTGCCAGACTGCACTCTCAATCCCCCGGGGGCAAGTTGCAAGATGTCGCTCTCACTCTCCTAAGTGCCTGCTGCTGCCATCAGGGACACCAGTTCATTGCTGAACTCATCTGGGATGGCTGCCCAGCTTTAGACTACAAATTGTTATGCTGCAAAACTGTAAGTACAGGCAGGGCCTGCCCTGTCTGGGAAACATGCAGCTTCAGCAGGTTAAAGTTAGATTTGGTTTAAAGTTAAATTTGTTTCATAGGGCTCCAACACTAGCCAACCCTTGGCAATGTACAGGCCTGCAACTTTCCCGGGTACCCAGCTAGATTGCTAGGGGCACTGGTACCAGTGGGGAGGTGGGCTTATGTATTGCTGTTGGGGTAGGTCACTGTTACAACTATTGATGTTTTCCTTGTATGTTAAGTTGCCAGTTATTGCATTCCCAAGCCCCTCTTCACTATTAATAAAATTGTTACTGTTGTTGTTTAACACCGTGAGCATATTATTAGCTACTGTCATTAACTGCATGCAACGCAGATTGTTACGTTGGCTTATGGTAATCCATGTGTGGGGTGACTGAAAGGGCAGTTGGGTAGGTACAGCATCCCAGGGGGTTGTACTATGCAAACATCTGGCCCACTTTATGTTACTCTGGGTGGAGGCACCGCACAATTTACTTTATCTTTGGGAAAAAACACCCCTTTTCCACTGGAATAAGGACCCAGGCCCCTCAATCTTGTTAGGCCTACAAGGCAGGGGTAGTAGCCCACTGGTACACAGTGCCTGGGTTACAAAAGGGACATAATCCACTTTGGTCTGACTTCTCCCCTATTAAAGGGTGACTGCATCGCTCTACATGGCCATTTACTGTATATATGCTGAAAGGATGCCACAACATACCATTATTTTAACGTTTTTAATGAGTAATCCTGGAGACCCATCTTTATCGTTGTATGCCTGAGGTGAACTTACAAAAGTGGCTCCTTATAAGAACCAAGCACTGTAGCTTGTTTAAATCTGTGTTTGAAAGTGGAGTTGGGACACTGGGCATGCACATCTGAGTTGATGCTAATGCACATGCCCATTGCCATGGCTTCTTTGTCAAACACACATTTAACCATGATATGGTGCTCAGTTCTTAAAAGGTTAGTAAGTTGACTTCTATCTGCTCTGTAAACAAGTACTCACTTGATACAGCTAAAATTTTGTCAAAGTTGTCCGTGGATGAGCTACTGGTGCTTTGGTGCCATGTAGAGATGGGAACACACCAGTGAACACACATTAGCATTGGGCAGATGGAGACAAAGGCAGGTCACCATGATTACTCATTTTTATTAAAACCTTGTAACATTTAAAATAACGCTATGTCATAGCATCCTTTCAGCATATATACAGTAACTAGCTATGTAGAGGGCTGCAGTCCCTTTTTTTAATATGAGGGACAAAAGTCAGACAAAAGCAGACAGTGTTCTTTTAGAGCAATATAGCAGCCATGTTGGCTCTGACCAGAGTTGATTTTGGTATCCAACACTACTGGTCAGTTTCCATGGTTTTCCCACACACTTTTTCTTCATATCACAAGCCAGTACAGTTTCAGGTATAAAGGGACAATATGTGTGTGTGCAATAGCCATGAAAAAAGACCCACTGAAAATACCAGTGTTTCAAGTTACCACTGCTGGATCGGGGCTGTATCTTTACTCAGTGACAACCTCTCTCCTACCTAAGCTTGCTCCTCACACAGTTGCACCACAGTAACTTCCTGACACACCCAGACAGTAACATCAAGTACAAGTTTGCTCAAAACCCTCCTGGTTTAAGTGCTGCATAACTAAGAGCTGACATTCTCCTGAAAATATGAAAATGGAAGGTGCCCAGCAAGGTCTGACTTCAAGTGATCCGGGCCACTAGAATATCCCAATTGATGTCTGACAGGTTCAGATCACCCACCACCACTACTTCCCCCTTTGCCACCCCTCTTTTAAGTTCTTCCAGGAGTTCTCTGTCTCTCTCTTCCACTTGTCCAGGAGGTCTATAGATCATCACAAGTGCAGTTTCTTGCCTGAGGCTGCTATGAGTTACACCTACAGTGACTCAGTCTCTCTATTACTACCCCCGATGCACACATCTTCCTCCACCTTGATGCCCTTCTTGACAAAACAAACTGCTTTTCCTCCTCTACCTGTTCCTCTATCCCTCCTAAACAACGAGTATCCAGGGACGATCAGGTCCCGGTCATTATTCTTTGAAGCTACATTTTTGTGATGATCACTAGGTCTACCTCAGCATCCACCATCAGTGCCTTGAGCTAACTGATTTTTAGCTAAACTGTGTTTTTGACACCCTTAGATTCATCAGCAGTGATTTTTCAATCCCTTAGATTTTTTAAAACAACTTTTGTAACTTTATTTTATGTTTATCCACCTACTGCACTGTCCCTCCACTCATTCAGAGCTCCTCAAGTCACCTTCCACAATGTCCCGTGGTGCCCCCAATAGTCTGCTCCTAGAGTGTCCATCCACTTAGAGATCCTCAGGTATCCCAGTGTGCCCCCACTGGGCAGGGCAGGAAAAAGAGATCCCCAAGCCTTCCCCCAGCAACGGTGGATCGAGCGGAACACAGCGGGGTCTGCCCCAGTGAGCACCAGTGTCGCGGTTTGGCTTTGGAGGAGTCGTCACCTATGAGTGATGGGCTCCATTATCTCCTGTTCTGGTGAACCCCTGACCCCGCAGTCGCCGGCACACTGGGAGAGCCAATGAGGAGGCATGCGTTGAGACATAACTCCTCCCTGGGCTTTCAGCTGGTGCTGCCCCTCCTGCTTTGTGTCCCGATCTGCATTGCCAATCCCAGGTTCACCCAGTAGGTGGTGATAGAGCAGTGGGACAGACCTGCAACTCTCCCCAGAGAGGGAGAGCTACTATTGGGTGCTCAATCCCTCTCTTCCCCTGCCAACCCTCTGGTGGCCCGAGCCCATCACCGAACTGGGGTCGCCAGAGTGAAGCAAGGTGTGGCGTCCAGCGCCTCAACCCTCAGCATCACCAGGCCGGTGTAAATATTTTTTTAAATAATGACTCAAGTCATGAATGATGGCCACCAGTCACAATTTTTAAATATATTTTCCATTCAGGTTACCTTTTGAATGCACAGATTGTAATAGATTCATACGGTGAATGCGTTAGGTGGGACCTACCACATGTTTCGGATGATAAATGGCATAACACCACACCATACTAACTGGCAATTAACTCATGCATCAGAGTCTGATACATGTGTTAAGTCTCAATTAAAATGTTGGTGTACTTTATAAGTTACACATTACGATCAGAAATGGGCCAGCACATAGGAATTCTATGGCTTTAAGGGTCTCGCTTCAATGATGTCATCACATGTGATGTTAGAAGTCTTTTGGCTGGATCACGGAGTGGATTTTCAAAGCAGGGGAAAGTTTGTTTTCTTTCTTAAAACATGATGAAAACAGTTAAAATCATGATGGACAAGGTAAGGCACACTGTGGTTCAAAATGTCAGCTCCTGCTCTAAATCTCTACAGTTTCTGGATTTTTGAGATAGACAGGCCATGCAAAAAAAACAGGTTTAGGTGTCCTTTAAGCTACAGGTATGGGGTTGTGCCCTATAGATCTGCTACTTCAAGCTACATGTCTGGGGCCACAGGGCTCTGGGCTTACCAAGATACAGGTGCAGGGCTGTTCCTCACCGGTCTGCTGCTCGGCATAGGAACCACAAGTTTGGGACCATGTTTCATAGGTCTGTTCCTTCAACCCTACAAAGGAAGCTACAATTGTGGAGGTTGTGCCCTCCCAGGTCTGTTGCTTTGTTTAGGGCCTGCAGGCTTGGGACAAAGCACTATGGGTCTCTACAAAGCAAGGTACAGGTCTGAGCCCATGCCCAATGACTTTTTTTGTACCACCATACATTTAATAAGACACCTATGGGAAACCCATAGGCCACAGCCTAAGACCTGTAGCTTGAAGCAGTAGACCAGTGAGGCATAGCTCTGAACCTGTAGTGTGGCCTTGGGTCACAGAGATAGGTAATTGTGGAAGGGGGATCTGTACGGTTGCCCGTAATGTATTTTCCCGACAATTAATTGACCGACGTCGGTTGCCCGATATAGCATGTTTACCGACATTTTATTTCCCGAACGTCGTTTTCCCGACATCCGTAGTACACAAAGCAGCAGATCCATATGGGACATAGCAGCAGCAAGTCATATCTTTATTGAAGAAGATTAAAATCGCTCAAGTCATTTGTTACACTCCTTACAGCACCATATTGTGCGCAATCCCTCGCACAAAGTCTTTGCCAGTTCTTGCTTTCCGGTCTGACAGAATATTGCTAATCTTCTCTTCCCGGTTAGCATATTCCTTTTTTAATGGTGATTTCGGCAGTCCATGATTAATTTTCTCGATAGTGGAGTCCGTTACCATTTACTCATGCCTCAGTTCATTGATAAATCTTATTACCCCCACATGTGAGCCTCCAATCAGTGTGCCCAGATGTTGGTGCCATGCCTCAACATTATTCTGAGTTCTGGGCAGGCCATTCATTGTAAGATCATGTACTGACCAGAACTGCGGTGGGTACAGGGGGTTGGCTCTGATGACCATGTTATTTCGCATCCTCCTGCGTACTCTGCCAAACAAGTATGTCTCTTCGAACCACTCAAGGACTGGCACACTAACAGGAGGCATTTCACCCTTGATTTCACTGTATACTGTTGGGATATCATCTGGTGGAAGGAAGGTGAGTGCTACTAGTTGCTGCATCAGTACACTAAAGTCGGATCAGAGCCATACATAACTGCTAGACCTCAGCTCTGGGTTTTCCTCCACACTATCTGTCCCAGATGAAACAAGCAACCCTTGTTTGTTGCATCAGGGAATTCAACTTTAGTAGCGTGGATTGCAGCCTGCTCAAAATCTATTAAAATGAATTTTGGAGAAAGGCTGTAGTCAAATTCATCTGCTGCATTGTTTAAATCTTGGAACAGCTTTAGATAGCACTCATTAGACTTTGCAGACATCAAGGCATATGTCAGTGGCACAATACGAGTTGTTTCAGCAGTACCTACAGGGGCATGAACCGAATAAAACTGCCAAAATAGTGTGGGAAATGTTCTAAAAGTGCCATCCATGAGCCACAAATCAGCAGCGCTTAATTTCTCAATATTTTTTTTGGTGCTGAACAGCAAAACTCGTATCAGTACCAAACGCCGAATCTTTCAATAGGAATTGCTTCCCACTCACAATTTGTAATTCGGGTTGAATGCTTATGTCGGCCAATGTTCGTGGATCTACTGGCATGTTTTCTCTCCTTGCATGTTTGACAACTTGCTGCAGGCACTGGTGGCTAGGCATGTTATGCCGCACTCCTCAGACACTTTAGACAGTTCGTTTTGTATCAGCTGAGCCGGAGTGTCATTAGTTGTCAACGCTCTTGATTTAAGCGAGGCTAAAGAAATTGCTATATGACTGTCATTTGCATCAGGGGAATGGTTGTGCTCTGCAGTGCTTCTTAAATGGTGTTGTCCACTGACAAGAGTAGTTGATGCACGTCCATAACAACCTGAAGATTTGCGTAGCTGGCAGCACCAGTAAAACAAATCCCCTGGCTCCTTTTCTTAACATATAAGTAGCCAGCAACTGACAACTTGTCATGCCCGTGCTTGGAAGGAACAACAGCACAAACGATAGCCTCTTCACTGCTCATGCTAGCAGACTGTTTGCAAATTTCAAATTGGATGAAAAGAGACTACCATTTTAAAAGTGTCTGTATGTAATTAATTAATCCTGACGTCTGCAATGCACCTGTCCAGCCAACTTTTGCAGATTCAACTTCACTGAAAAGAGGCTGCAGGACTGCCATTTTATTTAAAAGTGTCCATATGTAATTAATGCAGCTTGAAGTATTTCTGCATAGCGCGATTAAGACAAGGGTCAAACGACAGCTTTCAAGCATGAAGCTGCTTGCTCAGGGAAACAATTAGTACTGTATTTGTTTATTCAGTTTGGAACAAGTGTATAAGTATATCAGTGTATTTGCTAATCTTGATACGCAGTGTATTGACACTATGTGACAGCCGACAGTACCACGGGCAAGTGTGCAGGTGGGATTAATGTAGTCGGGAAAATAACATCGGGATACTATTAGATGGGAAAACGCAAGTCGGGAAATCATACCAGACCCATGGAAGGGTGGGTGCTAGAGTTGAAAGGCCCTAACACTACATTCCCTAATTTTGTGTTTTTGTAGCCCTAATGTACTATATTATGCATTAACCTACTTTTTAAATGACTATACAGGTGCAGTAATGTCTGCACAGTATATTAGGGTTGAGTAGGCACTTGTGCCTGTGTATTAGGGCTGAGTAGGCACTTAAATGTTAAACCACTATTTCTGCATCTTAATAACTGGGCTGTCTTTCGATCAAGTCACTTGAAATTTTGCATGCTCAGAATTGGTGCCAGGATGTCTGGATCATGTAAAATTTTGTGTGGGCAAAGTTCTAGAACATTGAAAATACATAAATGCACCAAAGTTAACTGCTTTTTTTTTTTGTACAGACATACATTTTCTGCTTATCGATAGCTCAAAAATGGTAGGGATTTGAAATCTGAAATGTTCAGGTTTTATAGAGTTTGCTCCAAGGATGAGTCTTTGCTAAATAGCTTTTACCAACATTTACTATTTCTGAGATACTTGGAAACATGTGTTTAGTTTTCACATATCTGCAGGAGGGAAAATGAACGTACTAAAGATAACCCAATTTTCATGAAAGCATTTTCGGTTTTGTGAGTTAAAACATAAGCTTTTGTGAGAGTTAGCAGTTATGAAACCATAAAAAAAATTAAACTCTTTGGGCACTGAAAACAGACAATTGATGTAAATGGTGTGGTCTGTGGTTTGAGTGGTCAACATATTAGTGTTAATTGAAGATTACCTGGTACTTTTTTTTTATATCAAGTGATAAAACCCTAAATATTTTACGTTTTCATGAGTATGGTTTCACCACTCATAATTATGCTTTCGTCATTTGTTTTTTGGTTTCATGACAGTTTAAAATCCCAGTAAATGATTGTGCAGTAGCAGAAAATGAGGCGGATTTCATGACAATAACTTGTGTGTTTGACTGTTTCAGATGTGTGAGGCATTATTTTTGTTGTGTTTTATCTAAAAATATTCCTTATATTAATTATAGAGCCAGAGACCCAGATGGGTACCCTGCTATTCTTCTTAAAGTAGTTCTTGAGGCTGGTGAGCAAAATGACAATGAGGAAATAATGTCCCAGAACAAACCTCTATTTATTCTTAGCACCATCAGAGCCCTCTGAAACTGTCCTAAAGTTTCACCCCACCCCCCTGAAGCTTCATCAGGGGACAGGGTCTACAAAGTTTGAAATAAATATATTTAAGCAATTGGATCACTATTTATTTCATATAATACACAGTAACAAATCAAATCACCACTAGTACCCCATTTCAGTGATACGCCCCAAATTCTCTAAAGGTCACTTAAAAGCATTCATTATCATTAGCCATATTAACTGTATTTTTTAAAATAGTATTACCTATATTTTCCATTTCTACATATACCACAGATAAAAAGTACAAAAAACATCTTTGTTATTCAAGACAATTAACACTTTTTGAGTGCAGACCCCAAGCAACACGAACTTGATAGTTATATGTGCAGCCACTTAATTTCTGTCCCATGTATTTTCTCTGATTTTTTTTTCTTATTGGTATAATCATAAGACATACTGAGACGCAAGCAAGTAGTCTTAGCAAACCTCATAGTGTTAGATTAAAAACAATGTTTATCGGCCAGAGCTATAGTTTCAAACTCTTCTGTGGATGTGTTCAGACACTAATTCTAGTTTTTATGTCTTAATTTCTTATGCAATAAAGTTACTGCCTTTAAGTTAAAAAATGTTTCATGTGTATTCTTTTCTGTTAAGCAGTTATTCAGTGTGTTTGTATCCATAAATAAATAAATAATTATAAAGAATTAACAATTGATATTGTTTTTTACTTGGACTACATGGGTTAGGTACTAAATCCCGTCTAAAAAAATACCGAATTGTAAATTACCGCGGAAAACATTCTGAACGGCCGATTTCCTGATACATTCGAAATCCCGACCTAAAAAATACTGAAATACTGAAATATAAAAGGTCATCAGGTCATCAGGTGTGATGATTACCTGATTACCTGGTGCACTGATGCAATGTTGAAACAGCGCAGATGCAAGGCTGTAATCCGGGCTATATAGGTCGCCTGGCTACCAACCATGGCTATCAGCAACAAACAACAATGTCGGTCCCAGACGTTGATTATCCTGTGTGCCAACTTGTCCCTTTACAGAAAGGACGGAATAAGCTGTGCGTGAGAGGTTACCTGCTGGTGAGCAAAAAGATTAATGGTGAGCGGTATTACTGGTGCTGTCAAAGTCGCAAGTTACTGAACTGCCATGGTCGTGCAATTACTGTCCTTCGCGGTGGTCTGCATCTGCTGGTGAGTGAAAAAGAACACAACCACTCACCAGATGCATCAGATGCACCGAAGGTAGAAGCAATGTCCATTTTAAAACAGAGAGCTGTAGAAACCCACAATAACCCTTCACAGCTAGTGCAAGATGCACTGTCCTCAGTCCCCCCTGAACTCAGCCAAAGCATGCCACAGAAACAGACATTGCTTCAGGTCATAAAGTGAGCAAGAAGAGCACATAGACCACTGAAGCCATGATCACTTCAAGAGGTTAGTGTGTCCGAGGAGTTGTGGTCAGTGAATGGTCAGCCGTGGTTGCTATGAGACACCACTGTGGGCGATGAACGTTTCTTGCTGTTCTGCACTGGGAATAATATTGAGCAGTTGTCCAGGGCAAAATATTGGATAATGGATGGGACTTTTAGGACTGTTCCCTCTATATTCTGGCAGCTTTACTCAATACATGCCCCTGTGGGACCTGAAGAAACTTGCAGGATAGTACCTTTGGCGTTTGTGATTATGTCCGATAAGTCCCAATGCAGTTATCAGTGATTATTTCAGGACCTACAAGACTTGGCAGATGAGGCAGACTTAATACTAGCCCCTAAGTACATCATAACTGACTTTGAGCATGCAGTTATTAATGCATGCAAAACTGAGTTTCCTTCCACTATAAATAAAGGATGTCTTTTCCACCTGGGCCAGATTATGTGGAGGAGGATACAGGCATGCGGGTTATCACAACAGTATGGCACTGACATGGAATTTAGCCTTCTATTGTGACACTTTGTTGCTCTGGCTTTTCTTCCATCGGGAGAAATTATTAGTGCTTTTCAAGAATTGAAAACTATAATGCCTGACAATGCTGCCCCTCTTATTTCATGGTTTGAGGAACATTACATTCTGGGTAGAGTCAGAAGAGTAATGAGAAACTCAGCACCCATCAGAAACCCTCCAATGTTCCCACCAGAATTTTGGTCAGTCCAAGATCAGGTTGAAATGGTATTTCCAAGCACACAAAATAAAGTCGAGGCTTGGCATCAACGACTCGGGGCTTTGATAGGGTCTGCTCATGTTGGGACATACCGGTTTATAGAACAGCTACAAAAAGAGGCAATGATCACAGAAACAACCTGTGAGAAAATACTTCGCTGTCTCCCTAGGTCTCCAACTAAAAAAAGGTACTGCAAAAGGGAGGAAAAAATTCAGAATGTGGTGACAGTGAAAGAACAAAGAACCACATTAGATTTTCTTCGTGGTATAGCTCACAGCCTTAGCATTTAAGTGTACCTGATGCTGCGACCCAGAGATTCAGGAGTAAAGAGTAACCATTGAAGTATGCGTTTTTTTTTTAAAGCTTAAAAACAAAAAGTGAACTCTTAATGGAATAAATAAACTGAATGCTAATTTCAGAGGGATGGTGCTGAGGTCCTTTCGATGCTGCTGCTGCCCGGAGATTCGATGCTGCTGCTGATGTCCTTTCGATGCTGATGCTGCACTGAGATTTTCAATGCTGCTGCTGATGTTCCTTCGATGCTGATGGCTGAATAAATGGTGATTAATGCTGCAGAGTCTAGTGAGTCATTATTTCTATGGTTTCCATGTAACGAGGCGGGATTTGGATTTTCGGTATTATTTTCTTTCTGTATTTTGTTTATTCAATATTTTTTTTTTCGGGATTGCGTCACTCGGTATTTTCTATTGCGGGAATTAGGACGGATCCCAACTACATGTTGGATCAGGGCTGCTAGACATTGCTTTCAACAACAAAAAAATGCATACCTTACAGTATAGTGTGGAAGCATGCTACCATGATTCCAATGTACAATGGTGGCCCTAAAAGCTTTCCTACAAACTATCCAACAGTCTTCCTTATCCCAATTCTCTCAACACTCCTTGAGAGATTGGTTGCCAGGCAGTTGTCCAATTACTACTCTATACAGTGCTTCTTTTCCAATGTCTAATCTGGTTTTCAAGCAGCCCACTCCACTTCCACATCTGTTTTAAGGTTCACAGACTTTATCCTCTGAAACATGGACAATAGCCTGCCGACTGATGTCATATTCTTTGACTTTGCCAAAGCTCCTGATGTGGTAGATCACACCTTCTCCTAAATAAACTCTCTGCTTCTGGCCTCACCAGTTTTCCACTCTTCCTGGTTGTCTTCATAACTTTCTTTCCAGTCCCACTCTTGTGTCTATAGACTCATCCCTCTCCAAATATAGGCAAATCTGCATAGGTGTCCCCAAGGATCTGTACTGTGACCAATCCTTTTTAACATTTTTGTATATGACCTTCCCTGGCCTGTCAAATCCTGAAATAGCCATATGTACTGTATGCAGATGGTGCAAAATCCTGAGTACAGCTGGTTGTAACTCCACAGCTATGTCAAATGCCCTTCAATCTGACTTCAACATACTTTCAGACTGGTTTACAACAAATCCTTTACTGCAAATTAGTCTCAAAACTGTTTCCATTTTAATTCGCTAAATGCCTGTTGGTGTGCCAAAACACAGTCATTAAAACTGCCAGTGGTACTATTCTGAAATCAGTGACCGAATATAAATACCTTGGCATTCTCCTTGACTGTTCCCTGGATTTTTTCTCATATATCCAGTAACTAGTTTCAAAGTCATACAGGAAACTTTGAGTCTTCTGTAGGTGGGGATTGCCTGTTTCTAGGTATGAGAAAGTGCCTTGTTAAACACACAGTTTTACCAGCTATTAACTTTGGAGATGTGATCTATGATGTTGCCCCAAACTGACAGCTATGCCAGCTTGGTACCCGGTTAGTAACGCACTACCAGAATAGCACCTCAATTCACAGCACTAGTCTGGTAAGCACTACACAGGACAGTGAGGGGGGATTTACAGCGCTTGCTGTAAGTGCTCCCCTCATCACTGTCATGGTGCTGGACAGAGACAAAAGCACCAGGATCTAGAGGGCTGGCCTTGCTGCTCCTGTGGCATGGAGGGCTGGTGCATAGAGCAGCTATGCCAGCAGTAGTGGAGACCAGGATTCTAATCCTGGTCTCCAACTTTTTTTGCATTGGGACTTAGTGTTTTTTGTACACGGGGCCATGGAAACATTATTCCATGGCCCCATAAATGTTAACTTTCCCCATGATCGGCCCCCCCCCGAGTGAGAATCCTTCATCCTGGGGGGTTGCAGAGGGCACAGTCCCTTATCAAAGAAAAAATAAACGTTATTTGTACCACGCAGTTCTTGACTGCACTATTCTTGCTGGTGCTGTTTGGACCCAGTGCCTTCAAGCTTGATACCCTGCTGAATGCCCTCAGTAGATATATCCTTTGCTGCCCTATGTGTAACCACCAATGCTCACTATATGGTCACCTAAATTGGACATCACTGAAAGTCAGACATGTACAGCACCTCACACTTAATGGGTTCAAGTACTGGCTAAACAAGCTCCCCAGTTACCTGAGCAGCCAGCTCATTCCTGGCTGCTCCCTCCAGCCACAGCCTATGTGCTCACATCATACTAGGAAGATAAGGAGCTAGGAGGCTTTGAGGACCATAATTGCTCCTAAAGTTAATATTAATTAATATTGACATTTGAGAGAATTAGCTTATCCAGTCTGTTCTTAAATATATTTTTGGATTCACTAATAATAATTTCCAGTGGGAGTGAGTTCCAGGGGTTGATAGTTCTAACAGGATAGATATATTTATGAGGCATATAGTTAAAACCCCTGCCTTGTAACTGAAGAGGGTGTCCCCTAGTATTAAAGATGTTATTCTTAAAATCTATACCCATATTAGTCATGAGAACTGGATCTCGTACTATATCGAACATAAGCAAAATATCCCCCCTCAGATGTCTGGTATATAGAGACATTAAGTTCAGAGATTTAAGTCTAGATTCATATGGGATGCTGGAATAACCTTTAACATATTTTGTGAATCTTCTCTGAACTTTCTCAATTTGTGATATATCCTGTTTCTTAAAAGGACACCATTACTGAGATGCGTAATCCAAATGAGGGCTAACATACTCTCTATATAGTGGCATTAGCACCTTTTCCTCCCGAGATTTAATATTCCTACGAATGGACCACACAGCACTGTTTGCATTTTGAATAGTTTTATTTATCTGCAAACTAGGTGAAAAATCTTGCATTATATAAACACTGAGGTCTTTTTCCATGGAGGTGCTGGTGAGCAAGTTATCACCTAAACTTTATGTATGATGTTGGTTCTGAGGACCCAGATGCATAACTTTGTATTTGTCATGATTTAATTTCATATCCCATGTCTTAGCCCAGTTAGTAATAAAGTCCAGATCATTTTGAATAGTCTCGACATAGTCGGAATCCAGACAAGGTCCACCAATTTTTATATCATCTGCATATTTTATAGAATTAGAGTGACAATTCTTAGTTAAATCTGCAATAAAAGCCTGAAACAAACATGGGCCCAACACAGACCCCTGTGGAACCCCACTGCAGACATGGCCTATATTGGAGAGATGCCCATTAATCAGTACTCTCTGTGTATGACCAATTAACCATTGTGAAATCCAGTTAATGATATTGTAATTAATCTATAAGGTGCTTAATTTCTGAATAACAGCCCAATGTGGCATAGAATCGAAAGCCTTACTAAAATCTATAAACACAATATCATAAGGTATTCTGTTATCTGTATGGTGACTGACATCTTCATAGAAGCAGAGCAGATTAATCAAGCAACTACGACCTTTTTTAAACCCATGTTGGTCAGTATCTAATTTGTCCAGAGATTCTGAAATCATCTCCTTAATGATCCCTTCTAATAGTTTACATAACGGGGAAGTAAGGCTGATAGGTCTGTAATTCTCCCAGTTGTTACAAAAACCCTTCTTATGAACTGGTATAACAAAGGCTGTTTTCCAAAGTTCAGGGACATGGTATGAGTTGATACATTGCTCAAAAAGAAGTTTTAATGGCAAGGACAAACTGTCGGAGAGGAGATATAAGAAATGACCAGAAATATTGTCTGGTGATGCACTGGTTTTACCTTTTAGTTGTAACAATTTATTATGGGCATCTTTTTTGGATATTGTGATAGAATTGTCCAGGAGATGACACAATAACTCACTTTTCTGATTAGTTTGAAAAATTTCATAAAATGTTATGTTTGAAAAAGTTGGCAATATCACTAGGAGCATGAATAATATTATTGTTTGATTGAAGAGGGCCCACCTGACAGATAGGCTTTTTAAGTAAATTGATATATGAAAAAAAGGATTTGCTATTGTTTTTATTAGCTTCTGATGCCAATTTATATTCCCATTTTTTTCCTTTTTGAATATTTCTTTTACATTCTTTTTAACATGCAAATAAGAAATCCAATTTGATTGTGTTGGAGATTTTAAGTAATTAGCATGTCTTTTGTTTTTATGTTTAATTAACTTTTAATGGAAATATTCATCCACTTGGGATAATGGTGACTACGTTTTTTTTTAAAATTTTGAATGGAATATAGTTATCCCTTAGATTACAGATGGTATCATTTAATTTGCTGAAATACCCACTTATGTCTGTTGTGGAGAGTATATCCCGCCAATTGATATTGTTTAAATGGGCCTTAATGCTAAAAGTGTCTGCTTTATCATAGAAAAATATTTTGGTTGAGTTATGAGCAAAAATTAATGATTGTTCTAATATGAAATCTACTGCTTTATGATCACTATTGCCTATTGGTGGAAGAATCTTAACATTTTTCACAGTCAAATTTTCATTATAGAGTACCAAATCCAGAATATTATTACCTCTAGTAGGAGAGTTTATACATTGCAAAAGACTGCATTGTTGACAGATGTCCAGTAAAGTTTTCCCTAAACCTGAAACAGCAGTTAGATTCACCCAATCGATATCACTGATGTTAAAATCTCCCATCAGAAGTATATCTCCCAGGTTACAGGCAGTATCTATTTCATGGACAATATTGTCAAGATACTCAGGGGAAGTATTTGGAGGATGGTAACAAATTCCAAGAATAACATATTGTATTTTATTAATCAGAACTTTGACCCAGATAGATTCAATTTCAACAGAGGAATTTTTAATTTTGTTAGAAATGTCTACTAAGTGTAATGTGTCTCTCAGGAATATGGCCACACCTCCTCCTTTTCTGTATTTTCTGTTAAGAAAATATGATGTCAATCCGGGTATGTGACAATCCCAGTCATAGTTATCATTACCCCAGGTTTCAGAAACAGAGACAATATCAATATTATCTAAGGTGATAGTTGCTTTTAATTTGTCTAATTTATTACAAGGACTCCTGGTATTAAAGTATAGACATTTTAATTATTTTGTATGGTAACTTTTGTGTATACTATTGACTGACTCTAAGGGGGAGAGTAAGGGTTTCACCCCCAACTCTATCAGTTTAAATTATTCTTCAGCTAGTTAAGAATGTGCTTACAAAGAAGGGAGTTTCCTTGGAAGCTCAAATGAAGACCATCTCTGGCAAAGAGACCTGGTCTGGTAGAAAATTCCTCCCAGTGAGTAATGCACGTCTGAGACTGCCTGAGACACCATTTATGCAGCCACTCATTATAACATTTAATTTTGTGGTTGACCTGATACGATGCTCTGGGAATAGGCAAAATTACTGAGAATGCTATATCACAATCATATACTTGTAAGCGATTGAATAAAGCCACGGTGTCCTTTTTTATATCAAGTAAGTCATCATGCATGATGTTATTTGTACCTACATGAAGCACCACAAGGAATTTGGACCACAGTCTTTAAGGATGTTTTTTAACATTCTAGTGATATCGGATATTCTAGCACCATGAAACATGGAGCAAGTATGATTAGCCTTGTCTTCCGAGCAAATATCCCTATCTAAATGTTTTACAAATGAATCTCGGAGCACATAAACTTGTCTTTTCTGATAGGTCATACTTGAGGCTGTATCCATAGGGAAAACATGACCCTCTAAAATAGTATTGCTAGTAGACTGGGCTGAATTTGACACAGTAGGCAGAGGGATTAGGGGAATGATAGAAGGAGGAGGACAACTACCAACTGACTCATGTAATATTGTAGGATCACCCGTGGCACCTGGTGTAATAGCAGTGTCAATCAATTTGTTACCTATCAAGCCCTCTGGGGGCACATCAGAAGACAGTGCATCAAGAGTGAGAGGATAAAACCTATTTCAAGTATCTAAAAAATAGGCCGAAGCTTTATGCCCCTTTTTATATACTCTCTTACTTTGAACTTCATACCAAAGGTCCTTGAAATTGTCACTGAGATCATTATCACCATCCCTAGGTCTTTTTTTTTTGTAAATGTTTTGTGATTTGTACATGCTAAAAGACCACTGTCAATTGATTGTTCAGATTCAAATACAATATTAAACATTTTTATGGAGTCAGGTTTAGCATTAAGACAACTATCAGGGCACTTAGGGTCAAATAGAATATTAGAGGTTTCTATGGAGTCAGGTTTGGCATTAGGACAACTATCAGGGCACTTAGGGTTTATTTATTTATTTAGTTTTTGTTGACCGGGTAAGTGCACTAGACAAATTCTGCCTATTTTCAGGCACGACCCTGGGAAGGGGGATACAGATGAATGCCAACTGACTTTGAACCAGATTACGCTGTTGGTGGTATTTTAGTGAATGTTAAGGGAGTTAAGGGAGATATATCTATGTTGCATTTCCCTTTGACTTGCTTCCAGTGCCAGCAGTCTAGTACTAAAGGTCTGGACCTCTTGATTCAGAATTGCATTTTCAGTGCATTTAAAACAAACGTTATCACCCTGTGAAATGATGCCCAAAGAAAAGGCATACATAATACATTTAGAGCATTGAGCTCCTTCCCTTCCATCTGTAGACTTTATGAAAACTGCCATTTAATAAAAAGCTCAAGTACCCAGCAAAGTAAACACTGCTACAATACGAATGTGTATACTTCACGATTTATGGTGTAACGATTAAACTAGTGCAGGTTGCAAGCACACAATCAGATATACCCACGATGATAATATTAAGCCGCATAAACACAAGCAAGAATTGTAATTAGACTTACATTACATCATGACCTAGTGTCTACACACCCACGCTAACCATGCTGAACACGCAGAACATGCACAGATGCGCGTGTCTCCGCACGCGGCCCCTCGCATGCTCACTGAAGTGAGGGTTTTAAAGGCAATGCCTAGAAGTACAGGGACTGAAACCAGTCCGGTAAAAGTGTGTCCAACAATAAAGTATATTTAGCCCCAAAAGGAGCTGCAAAGGCAGTTAATTTAAAAAGTTGCATACAAGTCAGATGGACAGGCTTATTTCAGCCAACCTCTCCCCAGAGGTGCGCAGAACTCCAGCTTGTTAGAGCAAACAGGTCCCACTCACTGAAGTGAGGGTTTTAAAGGCAGTACCTAGAAATACAGGGACTGAAACCAGTCCAGTGAAAGTGTGTCCAACAATAAAGTATATTTAGCCCCAAAAGGAGCTGCAAAGGCAGTTTATTTAAAAAGTTGCATACAAGTCAGATGGACAGGCTTATTTCAGCCAACCTCTCCCCAGAGGTGCGCAGAACTCCAGCTTGTTAGAGCAAACAGGTCCCGCTCGCTGAAGCGAGGGTTTTAAAGGCAGGACCTGGAAGTACAGGGACTGAAACCAGTCCAGTGAAAGTGTGTCCAACAATAAAGTATATTTAGCCCCAAAAGGCGCTGCAAAGGCAGTTTATTTAAAAAGTTGCTTACAAGTCAGATGGACAGGCTTATTTCAGCCAACCTCTCCCCAGAGGTGCGCAGAACTCCAGCTTGTTAGAGCAAACTGGTCCCGCTCGCTCATTTCCAGGCTCAAGCAGAAATCTGAGTGACTTGCCTTTAGGCATAGACTCCCAGAGATCTGGAATAACATTGTCTTGGGTAACAGCCCACTCACTAGCATAGCCTCAGCCAAACAGTTACTCATACCTAATATTATATTTTCCTGTGATTGCACCTGACAGCACTCCATGCATTTCTTGGTCACACCTCTTGCTCTGCATCTCCCTCTCACTGTTGTCTAAATTGCCTTGTAAATATGTATCCCTGTATAGTTATTGTAAATTTGCTGTTTTCTCTTGAATGCAGGATCCTCTACCTCCTCCCCCACCCCCATAAACAAGATTATTCTGTATCTCTGTATGTTAATCTGAATGCATGACATCAAGCACTTAGACATTACCAAGGTCAGACAAGAAATTCCCCCACTGATACATCAGGCTTAGGGGAAAACCTATAAAACAGTGCATTCACTTGAAAATGTAGAAAGGAGCAATTTGCAATCAGTGCCAATATCTTTGCTATTACATAAAAAGGTACTAATATATTCTAACAGACTAAATTGGTCCTATAATGAATATTTCAATTAGATATAAATAATAATTGCTTCTTCTGAGCTCCTCTGAGCTGCTTATATATGACTGCCCTCGATGCCCATTAAAGATTAACAGAGTATCCTTGCAGAGAATGTAGAAAAGAACAAAAATAACCCATCTGATGACAATAGAGCCAATATGAATTCCAATTGTAGTGAGACAGTAGAACCAAATAAAATAGGCAGTCAACCTCTGCCAAAATGTCTCAGCATGCAACTTGAGGCAGTCCCAGTTAGACAGACATATGTCCTGGGAGACTCTATAATTAAATTCACAGACAAGTACATCTGCAGTCCTGATAAAGCAAATCATACCTGCAGTAGCTTTAGAGGAGCAAGAATTTTGGGCCTATCTGAAATGTTGGACAATATTCTTGCAAACACAGGAGACAAACCGCTTGTTATAATTCATGCAGGTACCAACGATATCAGACATTCAGATCCTGAAACAATAAAAAATGACTTCATACTAATAAAAATCAAACTAATAGAAAAAGGAAGTGAGGTCTGTTTTTCAGAGATTTTCCCAGTTTTCAGGGCTAGTTAAAAAAAATACTTAAACATAAAATCAATTAATGAATGGTGGAAGAAGTGGTCACAAAAAAAAAAAACAATTTAGGCTGCATTACTCACTGGGACAATTCTGAAAATGACCATGGTTTGTTCAGTTGCGATGGCCTTCATCTCAGCAGAAGGGGGAGTTTTACCTTGGGGAAACAAATTGAGAAATACGTAACAGCCCATTTAAACTAAATGCCACGGGGTGTCAGGGAAAAGATGACACCAAAATAGCTCACAAATCATCAAAAAAACTATATAACTATAAATTCCTCCAAGCAAACACAAGAAGCTTGATGTCTTAAAACAGAACTTGAAATATTACTAGCAAGAGATGATATAGATATAGCCTGTGTTACAGAAACATGGTGGGACAACACCAATGACTGGTCCAGGGAAATCCCTAACTACAATCTGTTTTCCAAAAAACAGAGAAGACAGAAAGAGGGGAGGAGTCCATATTTATGCAAAAAAGAGTTAACCTGTGAAAAAATATTCCTTACACAGCACACTCATAATGACACAGAAACCATCTGGATTCAAATGAGAACCACCATTGGCAGAAAGATAACTATTGGGAACTGCTGCAGACTCCCTGCTAGTAGCAATGAATACAATGCAAATCTAATTCAAGAGCTAGCACTACAGTAGTTGGGGAATTAAACAATATTATTGTTGTGGGGACCTTTAACCATCCAGGCATATCATGTGACAAACTCACAGGCATTAATAACTTTGAAAATGATTTCTTAGATAGAATTCTACTATCAGGACATGAGCAAAAAGTCAGCGAACCAACCAGGGAACAAAATACCCTAGACCCGATTTTAACAGACCTACATTCAGAAGGGCTGTGCATTGCCGGTTTGACAAAAATATTGTCGACCGGAGTTACACCGATGGATACATGTGTTTGAGGGCTTTGCCCCAAACCCCCCCATGCAGGGGGCACCCTTCGGACTTAGGGATTATCAACTCCAAGTCGGAGTTGATTTAGGAAGGGGGTGCAGGATCGGGGAAAGAGTGCCAGAGTCCTGGGTGGACTTTACAGTGATCTGTCAATGTTGTCGACATCAACACGATCACTGTAAAGGTTTTGCTGTGGGATCAGCATACACTTTCAGAAGTAGGGAACATAGCTATAAAAGAACCATTAGGATCTAGTGATCATAACATGGTATACAGTACTTTACTCTGAGTGAAAAAAAAGTTCAGATAATCATACATTATTAATAAAGAATTACAATGAGGCTAATTATTCAGAAATTAGGAAGGAATTATATAGTATGTACTGGGTATCTCTGATGAAGAACAAATCAGTCAAAGACTGCTGGCAAACATTAAGAACAAAAGTTAATGAAATGGAAGAAAAATTTGTCCCCTCTAAGGTCAAATACAAACTTAAGGGTAAGGTTCCAGTTTGGCTAACTAATAAAATAAAGAAACAAATCAAAAAGAAGGAGTGTGCTTACAAGTCACTAAAAAAAAACCTCAGACCACTCTAAACAAAAATATAAGAACAAAAAATAAAACTAAATACTTAATTAGAAATGAAAGAAGAAAAGTAGAATTTAAACTCTCACATACAAAAGACAATCAGAAAGCACTATACTCATATATAAACAGTAACAGAGCTGGAAATAGAACAACTGAACCACTAGTAATAAATAATAAGAAAATAAAGGACCCAGTACACATAGCCAAATGTTAAAACACGTTCTTCAGTACTGTATTCAATAAAAAAATAAAAAAAAAAACAATAATGGATACATCCGATATACAAAATAATACGTTCACTAGACTTGGGGTCACATCGGTATTGTGGAGACTAAAAACAAATCATCTCCAGGGCCAGGCAGTATGCAGTCAGGCTTCCTAAGAGAATTGGCTGAACAGTTTAGCATCCCTTTTGCAATACTATTTAATAAATCCATTGATAATGGACAAATACCTGACGACTGGAAGATGACCATTGTAACTCCAATCTATAAAAAGGGTAGCAGGGAGATTGTGGGTAACTACAGGCCGATAAGCCTTACCTCTGTTCCTTGCAAGATTATGGAAAGGTTTTTTTCAAATTTAATAAACTTTATTTAACATCAGATGTTACAGAAACAAGAAGAATTTCCATAATACAATTACATTTTTAAACCTACACTCTTGCCTCTCCCTCTCCTTCCCCTCTCCTTCCCTCCTACCAACCGGAGTATAACCCAAAGTTGGTCAGGAGTGGAATTAGTAATAATAATTCAGTGTGCACCTAATTGCTCCAAAATATACAAAGAAATACCATCATACATATCCAAACAGCATTATGTGAATTCTGACCGGTAGTTATACAATTATCAACGTATAAAGAGGTTCCCAGATATGTTTATATTTTGTGGACTTATAAGATAAACTGGCAATAAGTCATTCAGCTTGCAAATCAAACAAGATTTCCCTGTACCATTCCAGGAAATGAGGGATATCTTGATCCAACCAGTGCCGAAGGATAACCTTCTTCGCACATAGTGATATTAGGGCCATATGAGCTTTCTGGTTGCCTATCAAGGACCCTGTGTAGTCACCCACAATACAAAGTTCAGGGAGAAAGGCATCAGACAGCCCTAGCAAGGGGTTTAGTCAGGATCGAATTGAGTCCCAAAAAGGGAACACTTTTTTGACAGGTCCACAGGATATCATTATTATTATTATTATTATATGATAAAGGGAGCCAGGTTCCTGTCCACATATGGAGCAAAGGTTATTAGGGAGCTGACCCATCTTATGTAGTTTAATAGGGGTATAATAGAGATTATGTAAATTCTGAAATTGCATCAGGTGATATCTATTCCATTTTATTAATTTGTATAGATGATTCCAGATGGCAGGCCAATTCCTGGAGGTGGTATTGGGTGGAAGAATACGATCCCAGTCGTAAACTCGAGGATCTTCATTAGCCATTAAACAATTTTGCAGTGCTCTATAATAATATGAGATAAGATGGGAGGGAGGAGCTGAAGAAAAAATTGGAAAAATCACTGTGCCCAATGGACTGAGCCATGGTCCTGAGCCAAAAAATTTCAAAAGCATATGAGACAATTGAAAATATTTAAAGCTTGAGGTAGTGGACCGGTGATATAAGGAACTTGCTTCCTGAAAAGGAAGTAACTTATAATTGTGTGTAAGGTCTATAACTTGATCTATACCCATGTTAGGCCAGAACCATTTAGGAATCATCTGTCCTGCAATTCACAAATTGGGATTCTCAAACAAGGGTTGGGAGATATCCTTAGTATTGTTGATTTTCAGTAGGGATCAAAGCTGCGTATGGAATTGAAGAGATGAGCCAAGGTGTGTATCTCTCAATATGAGGGGCAGTTTTCTTCTAGACAAGAAAAGGAGAGTATGAATGAATGTCTATCCCATTTAAATTGCAAAGGGAATGTTCTATTTCAACTTACTGTGGGATATATACTGGGTTGGGATTAAGCCCCAGTGAACAATACCAATAAAGCTTCTGCTAAGGTCTATAGCAAGGTAGTATAAATAGAAATTAGGGACTTGTAGACCACCATCCTGTTTAGATCTCATAAGTTTTGAGAGTGCCCGATGGGCAGCCTTACCCTGCCAAATAAAGGACGTATGAATTCTGTGAACTTGAGTAAACCAAGATTTGGGAAGAGCTGAGTTGAACATTTGAAGGGGCTATAACAAGCGGGGTAAGATATTCATTTTAATTATATTCAGTCTACCCCAAAGGGTAAGGGGCAACATAAACCATCAGTCAAGATCTATCTTGATTCTGAACAGAATGGCATCCAGATTAAGTTTTTTTATTCCAGCAGGGGAGGTGTTAAGGAAGATGCCTAAGTATTTTAATTTGTCTTTCCTTCATATGAGGCTTAAGTGTTCCACTTCTGCTTTGAATGTTATAGCGTTAAAGGGCATGATCTCCGTTTTGGACAGATTCAACTTATAGTTGGAATTGGCCCCAAATTGAGAAATTATCTGTAGAGTTGCAGATAAAGATTCCACTGGAGAGGATACATGTAGTAATAAATCGTCCGCATATGCGGAAAGTTTGTATTTGGTACCACCAACAGGGATGCCAGTGACAAGTGGGGAGGAATTAAATTTATGAATCAAGGGCTCGAGGAGGAGATTAAATAAAAAGGGAGAAAGAGGACAACCCTGTCTCGTACCTTGGTGTAACAGAAAAGATTGGGAGAACAACCCATTACATAACACCCTAGCTGATGGGGAGGTATAAAGTATTTTGATCCATTATATAAATGTTTGTGGGATATTATAATGTGGTAAAAGTGCAAATAGATATTCCAAGAAACCCTATCAAAGGCTTTCTCAGTGTCCAGGGACACAACCACTGCAGGAAAGGGGAGATCCCTGGACACCGAGAAGAGATATGACAGTTTCCTAAGGTGGTCAGCTGAGAAACGACCCCTTACAAAGCCTACTTGTTCCTTGCTAATCAACAAGTCCAAAACTGATCCCAATCTATTAGCTAAAACCTTAGCGAGTATTTAAAGATCTACGTTAATAAGTGAAATTGATCTATAATTAGAGATCAACAGAGGATCCCTCCCTGGTTTGGGAAGAACTACAATGGATGCAGCCATAAAAGGAAAATCAGATACATTATGAAAAGGTTGTTAAAGGAGCACATAAAAAAAATATTGGAATCAGGGAAACAGGACACCACACAACACGGATCTGAGCATGGAATTTCATGCACAACAAACTTCATAACCTTTTACGACAGGGTCAGCTCTAGCTTAGACAAAGGTACCCTGGTAGATGTAATCTTTTTGGACTTCCAGAAAACATTCGACACAGTGCCTCACTATGAACTAGTGTCTAAGCTAAGAAACATAGGAATAGCCCCAGTCCTGGTTAGAGAGATAGAAGAATGGCTGTGCAACAGAGTACAACAAGTAAATGTAGGTGGGTGGGAAATTATCAAGTGAGAGGCCAGTCTCCAGTGGGGTGCCCCAGGGGTCAGTGCTCGGACCAGTACTGTTCAGTCTCTGCATCAGGGACATGCAATGTGGAATACATAATTACATTATTAAATTTGCAGACAACACAAAATTATTTGTAGAAATGGATGCTACAAATAAATACCAGACCTTGGTGAGAGACTTGGAAAAAATAGAATCCTGGGCCAAAACAAATAAAGTGAGATTTCATGTAGGAAAGTGCATGGTCCTACACTAAGGTAAGAACAATCCCATGATTTCCTACAGACTGAACAACACTACACTCATTACAGTGCAGTCAGAAAAAGACTTAGGATTCTTGATCAATAACAAACTGACATCATCCAACCACTGTAGGTTAATCACCCAAAAAAGCAATAAGTTAGTGGGGTGCACAAAAAAGGCTTTCAGAACTAGAAATGAACAATGCCTGATCCCACTTTACAGAACAATGTTAGGCCGATCTTGGATTATGGGTCACCATTTTTGTCACCATATTTAAAAAAGGATATCAGACTGGTGGAAACCATACAAAGACGAACAACTAAATTAATACCTAGACTCTCTAGGCTAACCAGTGCAGAAAGGTTTGATCAACTGAACCTATATAGTCTAGAGGACAGATGAACTAGGGGAGATATATTATTCTTGTATAAGCTACTTAAAAACCAAGAACTTCAAATCCAGTGCAATATGAACAATAACAACAGATCAGTGAATTTGAGACCACATAATAAACAACCAATAATCTGAAGGGCTAACACCACAAAGAGCCAATTTCTTCACAGTTAGGGCCCTTAGGGTGTGGAATTCACTCCCCCAGAGCCTGACTGATATTCCAGAGTTCAATAAATTTAAAAAGGAATTAGATAAATACCTTACAAATATACAAATATGGGAACAACACACTCACTAGAAGTGGGAGACAGTTTCTATGGGCCTTGTGCCTACTCCTGTCTTATTGACTGAGTAATGCCGAGTAAATACATGTAAAACAGTGTGGCCACTAGCTAAGTATACAAAGCCTTGCAGTGTAAAATAATAATTTTTATTTAGATGTAATAGCTAAGCCTACCAATCTGGAGGCCATGGGTCAGTAGCCCCTTATAAAAATTCCTAGCAAGGATTCCTGGGCCACTCCAGATCCACCCCCAGAGATTTATTTTAAATTAGACTGCCATTAACACCATAGCTCCTGATACCAATGGATATATAGGCATTGAATGCAGTGTCAGTGTGGCTCTTGCACCCAGAAATAATTTCCTTCATGCGTTCTCTGTTATAGAGCAGAGCAGTCCACCCTTCCCCATGCACATCCTATACGGGGAATTCATGCAGAATAATGAAAAAGAACAACACTTCCTCTTTGAGCCTTGTGGCTTTGATGTCGCTGTACAAACATTAACTTTGCAACAATAACAGATACATTTACTATGGTGCAATTTCAAAACTTATACCTTGGAAAACGAAAATGTTTGAGAGAGAAAGTCCATAATAACCAATTTTCAACAGCATAGCAAAATCCCTAATTGTCCCTTCTAGTCCCTTCATCATACTGGGGTATGACTTATTTCAGCATAGAGTTTAAGTGTTCCTTAATTGTAGCCTGTATCTAGCAAGTGAGAAAATAAGGTTACTTACAATATCTCTAAAAGTTTATCAGTCCTTTTCTTCTGAGACACCCACCTTGCCTTCTGCATCTTGCCTGTGGTTTTCTAGTTTTGCAACACAATTCCTTGCTTTTCTTGGCTTGGTATAGATGTAACTCTTCTGACCCCCCAAGAAGTGAAAACATACAGAAACAGGTGAGTATAGGGGAGTTCCAGATCCTGCAGCTGTTTTTGACCCTATCAAATGCCTTTCAATGTGCTCTTGTAACAAACAATAAGTCTGGAAAAAGTAGAACTGATGCCTTATCAATCTGTGTTGGCCCCTTTCATTCACCTTTCATAAAATTAAGTCCTGTTTATTTGATGAAGTTGTTGTGAGCGGCATCATATGAGGGCCCTCTTTCACACTACGAGCCCTGCAAGGGGCAATATGATACACTTTTACCACACTGATTTCCATGAACCACTCCACTGTCTCCTCCTTCCTCTGATTCACATACTTGGTGCTGAAAGGCATGGAAAAGGGCCTGTTCACTGTGGCCATTTTCATAGAACTCATGAAGTCCTTTGATCCAGTGACCCACCCCTTCTGTTGGTTAAGTTAGATGCTGTGGATCTATCTGCTCTCTCAAGTGGTTCCACTCCTACCTCTCAGATCAGCTCCTGTTGATCCAAGTTGGTGATTCCCTATCTACCCCACTGCCCATCAAGACCAGTGGTCCCTCGAACTCAATCCTTGGCCCAATCCTTTTCTCCATCTTCTTAAATAACCTCCTTTCCACCAGTGTCTCTTCCCACACATGTATGTGTGTAGATGACACAATTCTGTTTGTTTCAGATGTCTTGGTCCTTCAGCTGGAGTCTACTGTACTTTAGCATGATTTTGACAATGTCCAGCTTTGGTTCCATGCAAACCAGCTCTCAGTAAATGTTAAAAGAAAACTATCTTTCTTACATTTGGCTCAAGACAGAGATTAGCAAGGCTCCAACATACACCTGTCTTCTCAACTCTACATGGAAACCTGCTTGAACAGGTGCCCCATTTCAAGTGCTTACTTGTGTGGCTGGATCAGAATCTCAGCTTTTTCACCCATATTGACACCATGCACAAAAAGCTTCACTATACACTTGGTGTGCTGTACTGAAACAAATCATGCCTTCCTTTCCCAATCCACCGTGAAATCAACTATGTTGGCTGATAGGGGTTCCTTGATGAATAGAGCTACTCCACCCTCCTTTTTTGCCAGGTCTATCCAGGCAGTGGGAGGAGTACCCAGGTAGTTGGTAGGTGGCATCAGTAATGTGAGGTTTTAGACATGTCTCGGAGAGTCCCAGTACGTGGGGGTTAGCATAGCTCAACCCATGCTTCCGGGTCCTGGTATTTGGAGGGGAGACTGCATATGTTTATATGGGCGATTTTTAGCCATGGGGCTTTTGTCCAGGTGCTGTCAGAGGGGGCTATGTGGGAATTAGGGGAGCCAGGGTTGCTATCAATGTCTCCTGCATGGAGTAGAAGGGATAGGAATGGCATGCAGGTGCAGGAGGGAATGGCAATAGAGCAGGATATGGAGGCTAGGTAGTGACCAAGTAAGCGACGTTCTGTGTTTAAGAGGAAGGAGAGGGTGACGTGACCTGGGTAGGAGAGTTCCCACGAGGGGAGGAGTATAGGGTGTACCGGGGGAGCGGGATTCCAAGAGGTAGGCAAGGTACATTTGGTCCTGGGCCAGTGCTGAGGCACATACATCCATCAGCACCAGGGCACATGCTAGGGAGATCGGAAACAGTGTGAACTGGGGCAGGTTCATAGTGACAGTGGACATTGGTAGAGAGGAGGTGAAAAATTTGGAGTCCAAAATGCAGGTCTAGGACACTTTTGCATGAGCAGTGCTGGGTGAGAACAGCAGAGCAGTCAGGAAGCTTTAAGAGAGAGAGGGTGATCAACAAAGGGGGTGGGGAGACGGATAGCTTTAAGCTCCAGAACTCTGGTACTGGGAGCCAATGGGGCAGGACAGGGTAGGGGAGAGAGGAGCTTAAGTCGAAGAACTCTGTTAGATTCTTCTGGTATGACTTCCCCCCTGTGAATCCATCTTGCCTTGGTCTTGCAGCCCACTGGATTCAACATACTCTACCAACCTTTCCTTTAACAGTGTTTCCATTGATTTCCCCATCACTTAGGTGAGGCTCATCAGCTACAGTTACTAACCTCTTCCCTGCTACTACCTTTATGTAGAGGGACCATGTCTGTTCTCCTCCAGTCCTCCGGAACCACTTCTGATTCCACTGAGCTGTTGAATAAGGCCATCAGTGGGGAACCTAGCACCATATTGGTTTGACATGACTTTCCTCCCTTGAATCTGTGCTGCCTGTGGTCTTGCAGCCTATTGAATTCTGGATTCTCTACCAGTCATTCCTTCAGTAGGGTTTCCATTAAGTTTATCACCACTGAAGTAAGACTGGACAGCCTATAGTTGCTAACCATCTCCTGCTGCCACTCTTATGTAGAGAGACCACATCAGCTCTTGTCCAGTTCTCTGGAACCATGGTTGTTTCCAGTGAGCTGTTGAACCAGGCTGTCAGTGGAGCAACTAGCACCTCACTGAGTTATTTTAGTACCCTTGGGTACATCCTGTCCAGTTCCATAGCCTTGTCCAGCTTCAGAGCTGTGAGCCTCTTCAGGACTCTTTCTTCTGTAAATAGACTTATGTCCGTGCCTGCTACTCCCTGGTATCCTGCTCCTCCCACACCATGAAAAGTGAGCAGAAGTACCTGTTTAGAATCTCAGCCTTTTTTTGGTCTTCCTCTGGGCAGTCTCTCCCTTCTGATCCTAACTATCCCTCCCCTTGCTTTCCTCTTCTCTCTTACGTATCTGAAGAAAGTCATATCCCCTTTAGTGACACTTTTGGTGATCCTTTCCTCTGTCTGTGCCTTTACTCCTTCTGCTTTACTTGGTATACCTCCCTGTCCTCCTCCTTCTGTGTCTTCTTATACCACCTGAATGCCACACTTTTTTCCTTCATCTTCTTTGCCTTTTTCATTGAGAACCATAATGGTCTCTTTTTCTTCTGCTTTTACTCACTTCCTTCTACTTTTACTAACTTCCTTAATGCAGAGATTAGTTGCTTTAATCATGCCCTCTCTTAGTTTCCCTCTCTGTACCTCTACCATGCCCTGGTTACCCCCCCCCCGAGGCAGTATCTGAGTCAGTTTCCTATTTCTTTAAAATCGACCATCCTAAAGTCCAGGACCTTTGTCCTCATATTGTTAGCCTCTGTTCCTGTCTTTATGTTAAAGCACACTATTCAGTGATCACAGGGGACTGCCCACTGTGATGTCTTCAATGCTGTCCCTGTAAGCACCATGTCCAACACTGCCCCATCCCTAATGGGTTCTCTGACTATCTGCCTGAGAAATGCCCCTTGAAGGGAGTCAAGGATAGCCCTGTGCCTTATTCAACTCCTCTTCCACTGCTGGAGGTCTGCACACACCACAGTATGGATAGTGGCCCCCAGAGCCTGTCTTCAGAATGACCCACAGTACCTTTAGCCTCTCCTTTTCCTCTAGATGCTCCTGTACCTCCATGGCCTTGATTCTGTCCCTCACATATCATGCAGCCCCTCCTCCCCTCCTCCCTGCCCTGTCTTTCCTGAACAGAGAGTTGCCTGGTATGGCTAGATCCCTCTCAGTCATGGTGCTTAGTATACCACAACTTCATTATGGCCACTAAATCCAGGTCAGCCTCTGCCATGATTGCTTCTAGGTCTGGAATTTTGTTTCCAAAACTTCAAACATTGGTGCACATGGCTCTCCACAGCTTTCTTCCCTCCTACCCGCTGCCCTGCTGCCCCCTCCTATTCCTACCTGTGTTGTTCCATGGAGCCCACCAACTCATCTACTCCCTTTTTTCTTCACCATTTCTTGTCTCCTTCAATTTTCTACCCTCTTTTACCTGAGTTTTATCCCCTTTTTCTGTCTTGTCCCTGTTCCTGCCTTTCTGCACCGCTTCCATAGGAGAATTTTCTCCCCTTGGGCCCTCCTTCCCTAATGTGTCATCAGCTGGGGGAGGGGCAATTGTTGCCTCCCATGGTTTTACTGCCTTCTCCTAGCTAGTTTAAATGCTCATCCAAGTAGCATTTAAACCTCCCACAGACTGTGGTCCTCTTCCTGGAAAGATGCAGGCCATCTCCCTCTGCCATGTTCGTCTGACTCAGGAGCAGGGCAGATTGGTGCATCCAGGCCTCAGATCCCTCCACCTGCATCCGTGGCACCTGTGAACATATGTGGAATAACTCCCATTGTTATTATTTTTTTACAAAGATTGTCAACTGTGCAGACGCATTTGTAAAAAATGAATCATAATAGTGAGACTTTTTGAAATGTTATGTGACTTACCATACTTATGCTTGTCTACCCACTTACTCAGTCTCATACTAGTTTCTGTCCTTGTACTAATTAATTCCTGTTGCTTCATATCGAGGGGTTGTTGATTTTCATATTGTGTGTGCCTAGGGTGGAGCAGCAATAAAAGAGAAACTATGCAATACCCTCAATAACACACCTACCCCAGTTTATTTTTACCTAACACCCATTTTTAGGCCTTGTACAGTAAGATCTTCCTTCAAGAGAACAACTTGTAATGAAATGTATAAGATTTACATTGACAGTTGGGTATATGCACTTTTATATTATACTAATTATGTGTGTGTGTACTGTATAACAATCTCTAAAAAAATCAATTAAACACATCAAATGTCTTCCTAAACATGTCTCAACATTGTGTTTATCTTCCACCTTGTCACAACATGTAGTTGTCTCAGCAGTGTTTGTAATTAAGGTACAGTACCTTCATGTATATGATGGCCCGGTTCTGTTGAGTTGATTGCTATAACAGTGCATAGAATAAAATGTGAAACACATAGGTAACTAATACAGATGGTGGCATTATTTTTATATCTGCCCTTTCTCAATGTACCATTCTTTGATTCAGTTAGTGTATGCAATGGCAAGTCATGTTTATGTTTAAGCCCATGAAACACCCTTATCTAGTTAATGCATTTACAGTCTCAGCGGCTCTGCCAGAACTTGTTATATATAGGTACCACAATAGCCTTCCTCCAGTCAGATGGGCTCACTCCAGTATGAAAAGATTTATTGAACAGGATGGTGAGAGGAGTGGTTAACTCATTAGCTGTTTCTGTAGTATCTCATTGAGCCCCTTGATGTGTATATTTTCCTTGTATACCACACTTAGCCATTATATATTCATTCGCAGTCTCTCTCTGTCTCTCTCTCTCTCTCTCTCTCTGTCACTCTCTCTCTCTCTCTCTCTCTATATATATATATATATATAATACATACATACATACATGCATTAAACCTAAGGCCAGATTAAATGTTCAGTTGCTGTTTCCCTACAAGGAGATGTACACGTTCTGCTTGCAGCTATAATTTTCTTCAAGGTTATATCTGCTTTCATAAGGTTATTTTGTTACTTGGAACTAGGAAAGCACAGCATTTGCTAGGCTGGAAGAAACCAGAGACAGCACCCAAAGTAATTCTCCTGCTTTGCACTGCTATCCCGTCTCCCAGTTAAGAGAATTTTCTCTTGTTCTCAATGTTTCAGTTAACTCTATTTTGGAACTATCTGACTTCCAAAAATAATGTAAAAGGCCCAAAATAAATTGTCAATTGAGGTTTTTGACTCCAAAAATGTAAAAAGAGAATTAGGTGACATCCAGATTTACAGGCAGGGAAGTAAAAAAATAATCTGATTTTTTTTTCCGAAAGAAAATGCATTTTAACCAGTCATATTTTGTCGTAGATTGAGGGAGTACTTGTGACCAATTGGAGCACTCACTTGCTTGCAAGTGACATGCTATTGTTCTGTAGAGTGTCTAACATACAGGTGTCCTGAAAATGGTCACATTCTGGGAAGGATTTAAAATTGTTAATATATTATTAATCACCCTCAATTACTAACATATTACTTTGTCTTCCAAGACCATGCTTACGGAAGTCAAGTTGCCTTATATTTTTGGTGTGTCAGAACCACTCACCTCCCATTTACAGTTCTCATAACCTAAGAATGCACGAGAGACCACTCTTCGAACTGTAGGAGTGCTCTTGAAGGATGTATTAACATACATATTGCCTTCAGGTCCATGCTTCAAGGCTTTTCTGGTTTATGTAAGTCTCTGAAGGGCCAATGCTAAGTTGTACAGTTACCACGCAGTTGTATGTTTGTTGGTGCATGGTGCTGTGGACCTTGTGTATAGTATGACATACTTTTAATAGCAATATTTTCTGTCATATGTTGCCTAGTACAATATGTATCACCCATTTGTAACTTGCTTTATACAACTACAACAAGACCCTGATAAAATAGTATACACGTCCTAAACATGCAACTTGCTTTGATTATTTCAAAGGATGTATCTTAAAGAAAGCAAATTACAAGCATGCAATGTGTATAGTAGTTACAAATTTGTAACACGCCCGCTGCCTTGTGCAGGGTCTACAATAGTATGTGCAAAGGAAGCCACTCATCATAAATGGATGTAAACCTCTGCAGGTGTAGCCCCCAAGTATTACAGATCTAGAATTCATAGGATATATATGAAACACCAGACCTATGTGACATGACTCCAGATATGTAGCTTGGCCTTGGATCACAAAGGGGTTGGGGCGGAATTCGGGTTGCTTTTTACAAATTTTGAATCTGTTGGTTCTATATGAGGTACCAGATCACTGATACATGGCCCTGCCTGGTAGCTTGGCCTTGGATCATGGGAGCAGGGAAGGTGGAAGGTGGAGGGGAGATAGAAACATAGAATTTGTTGGCAGAACAGAACTGCTTGGCCCACCCAGTCTGCCCAGATATCCCCTGCCTAATCTGTCTCTGCAGACCTCAGTGGTCTTCAGCACCATTCTCTCCTCCTGGCCTATGTACTAATATACCCCTATGTCTACCCAATGCATGCCTATTTACCAATATGCCCCTATGTCTATCCCACACATGCTTGAAGCCCTACACTGTATTTGCCTCCACCACTTCTGCTGGCGGTCAGTTCCAAGTGTCAATCCCCCTTTTAGTGAAATAGTACTTCCTCACATCCCTCTTAACCCCTTCCCCTCCAGGTTCATCGCATGCCCCCTGGTACTGCTGTGCTTTCTCATTTGAAAGAGACTCCGCTCCTGAACCCTGTTACCCCTGTGAGGTGCTTGTAGGTCTCTATCACATCCTGTCTCACTCTCCACTCTTCCAGGGTGTAAATGTTGAAATCCCTCAGTCTCTCCTTATGGAATCCTCAAGCAATCCCTGCACCATTTAATTGACCTCCTCTGGACTGCCTCCACCCTGTCTATGTCATTTCTGAGCTGCGGCATCCAAAATTGGACACAGTATTCCAAGTGGGGTTTCACCAGTGAGCAATACAGTGGCAACACCACCTCCCTCCTTCTGCTAGAGATACCCTTCCCTTTGCACCCCAGTATCCCACTAGCCCTACCTACAGCTTTGTCACACTGTCCTGCCACTTTGACGTCATCAGTTATGCTAACCCCAGGGTCCCTTTCCTGCTTAGTGACTGACAGTACATCCCCAATTCTATAGGCTTAACAACCCTAATAGCCAATTTTCATACATTGTGGGCACTGGTCTCACAGTCCTAGTATCCCATTTTCAGACTTTGTGGGCACTTGGTTGACAACCCTAATAGAGCATTTCCAACCTTTGTGGGGTTTGAGTTTTGTGCACTAGCAACTCTAATAGGCATTGATGTTGTCAAACATTACAGTTATAACTTGCTTTGTGCATTGCCTTTGAGACCCTGTGCAAAGCAATAAGTAACTCCTAACATACGTTTTGTGCAAGGACCTTTGTGCCTTGTGAAAAGTTGGATGTGCAGGGTAATTTAGACCCTGCACTTAACTAGCACCATTCAATTCAATTCATTCAGGATAAAAATCACAGAGCAGAGCTCATTTACAATGGTGTCCTGTTATGGCAAAACTTTTGATGATGAGCAAACACGTTACAGATGTACTGTAAATAGTGCTAGATACAGTGCACAGCTTACAAGGCATTGTATATTTGCAAAGCAAAGTTTCAAGTGCAAGGTAATGCCCAGTGCAGGGGGCATAGGGATGGTAGCTCAGAGTTGTTGCTGTACCTATATAATGTATGGTAGAATGTTGTTACTACCAAAAATCTATGGGATCACTCTGCGCATGTGTGTTACTCAAACCACTGGCCTTCCTGAACTGTCCGCGGCGGTGAGAGCTGGACCTGGAGCAGAGTGGCGGTGACTGAAAAAACTAAAAGCTAAGGATCCTACTTCTCTATTTTCATTCTTGATATGGAACATACAATATAAAATATAATCTATGGTCCGCAATCAACAACAAAACATATCTTGCCATCTCGAGGTTGCCAAGATGACCAAATCCTCTCCAGCTTTGATCTCGAGGCTTAAATGGTCACAATGGCAACCTCTCAGTGGCTACACACATTTGTTACCGATGACGGACCATACATTATCCTCTATGTTATGCCTCTGGAATGATGGCAGCAATGTTTATGCCCAGAGAAGACTAAAAAGAGCCATTCTGTAACTTTTGTACTGGAGGGTAATGGGCAGTTTGCCAGGTGTAGAGATTCTAGCAGAGAGTTCCATGCAGTCGTGCCTCTAAAACTGAAGGCAAGGGACCTACAAGACATATATATGTGCAGGACAATCAGATCCACTGATTCAGTTGCGCACAAGGATGTAGGACTGGATTTGTGGGTTAGCTTTAAGTGTGAATAAGAGGGGATAATGCCTTTGACACACTTCAGGGTGAAAAGGACGAAGTATAGTTCCCTCCTTTCACCAAGGAATAGACTGTTTAATGCATTGTAAAGCTTACAATGGTGAGTGTCAACAAGGGCGTTCAAGTATCAGCCTGGCTAACCTGCTGTGAAGAACATCTAATTTGGCTAATCTACATCTGGGGGCACCACAGAGGAAGATGTCTGTGTAGTCAAAAACAGTCCTAGGGCTGCAAGAATTTGTTTCTGAACAGCAAGCCAATCTTTGGGCCTAGGCTTCTGGTGATTTTGTTGACATGGGTGTTCTATGAGGAGTGAGTCAAGCCAGAAACCCAAATATTTATATTTACTAATCACTACTTGGGGGAGATCAGTCAGTTGTTAGCAGTGATCAGAAAGGCATAGCTGGCATTGCTCTTCAGCTGTGGGGCAGACCCAAATACCATAGCTCTGGATTTCTAACATTTAAAGACAGTTTTGAGTCAAGGAGAAAAGATTTCAGGTCAAAAAGGCTTGCAGGTCATGAATATAGACTTTTATTTCTCAGTTTTGTACATTTGTTTATGTGCCCAAGGCCATGCGTGCTCTGCACAAAGCAACGTATAAGACATAAATTCTATTTTGTTTGTGTATGACTTTAATTGCAGTAAAATATGCACACAATATTGCTTTTATAAATGCTCACTTTCTTGTTTCTCAGCTTTAAACATTTGTTTGTGTAGTTCTTAGAATATTTTGACCTTGGTTATGTTCAAAACCTTCATGTAGCATGTACATTTATTTTCAAAATCTTCTCAAAACAATTTTTTTTAATGTTTTAGGTTTCATTAAAGATAGCTAATTACTAATTAACATTTTAAAAAAACACACTGTGGCCCATTTATTCAGAGGAGATGGATGGCTCATCCCTGGATGAGCCGCGCACCTCTGGAGTTATGAGGGTCGTCAGGGGTGCGGCCATATTCAAAAGCTACCATTACGCCATGCACCCTAACTGCACTGCCATGCACAATATTGTGATGCATCTATTCAAATGAGGGATCCCTCATGCATCGCCATGCATCCCAATAAAAGCCCCCCAAAGTAACTATGGCTGGCTGTGCAGTGCATGGTCTGTTTTAATACGTGTAACTATGCACGGGGTTGGGTCTGCCCCGCCCCATGCACAGTCTAGGGCCAGGTACACATCCCACCCTGAAGTCCCAATCACTGAGTGAAATAATAAAACATACACATTCCCCTTTTCCATAGTGTAGAGACCCCCCCCCGCCCGATCACTGTATGAAATAATCAAAAAAACACATTCCCCTTTTCCATAGTGTAGGGACCCCCACCCTGCCCTGATCACTGTAAGAAACACAAAAAACATATGATCCCCTGTTTTCCATAGTATAGTGTCCCCCCCACCAAGGGTGGCAGTAACCCACCACCCTGCACCCCATCCCATCCCATGGCGGTGTCTAGCACAGCCCTCCACACCCTGCCACAGCCAGCTGCTGACTGATTGGAACCCGAGCATGTACAGTAAATAGTACGCACTCACTGGTTGTCTTGACAACCAATGAGCGCATACGATTTACTGTACGCACTTGCGTACCGATCAGTTGAGTGGCCTAACCATGAGTGAAACTTGTTCAGTTGCCAGCATGGGGACGGGATGGGGGTGTGGTGTGGGAGTTGCCTACATGAGGTGGGGGGTGTGAGACACTACACTATGGGAAAACAGGAAAATAGTTTGTGTTTTGTATTTCTTACAGTGATTTGGGCAGGGTGAAGATCACTATAGAAAAAAGGGAAAGTGTTCTTTTTATTATTTCACTCAGTATTGGGATGGGGAAGGGTGTCCCTACACTATGGAAAAGGGGAATGCGTTTTTATGTTTCACTCAGTGATCTGTGCTGGGGGGAGGCTGGCCTGGGGCAGCCATTCAAATGAGCCCATAATGGGCATGCAAATGGCTCCTGTGCATTGAGCATGCCCAATGGACTCATTTACTTGTTTTGGCTGAATATCACCCATGGGAGCTGTGTCATATACTGATATGCACCACACATTCCCCTATGGGTGGTCATCAGCCCTGCACCCTGGATTCGCTGTGCCATGCATGGCGGCCCTTTGCTGTGCGCCACACATCTAGAGTCTGATATTCAAACTGATTGTGCGGTCTGTTCCGATCAAGCATTCTGTTTGAATATTGCGCCAGAGCTAGCCGGCCAATCTTATTTGCATGACGCACAGTTATGCATGCGCATCTGTCCAGCTCTGAATATGGGGCCCTGGGTGTCTAGTTACAGCTCTTCCTCACAAATACTAAAGTACAGTATCACCCTTAACATTTAAATATTTAGTGAATTATCTTACGTTAAAGTTTTTGTTCACGTGGAACTGTAACACTGAGTAAAAACTTTTGCAAAGCGTGTAGGTTTTCAAAATCAAAATGATCATGCAGCACAGAGATTTTCAAAACCATTGTGGAGCACATAGATTTTGAAAACCTTTGTGCAGCATGTAGATTTTCAGATCCTTCATACTGCACGCAGACTTTCAAAACCATCATGCAGCACATAGGTTTTCAAAACCTTAGTGAAATATTTCTGTGTGAATGTTTAGTAAAAATCATAAAGTAATGCATAAATGTTTAATATCATCGCACAGCACATAGATTTTCAAACCAGCATGCAGCATATAGATTTTCTGAACCGTCATGCAGCATAAAGATTTTAACAACTATTTTGTTATTGCTTCGTGAACATTTTGTATATCGTTGCACAGCAAGAAAGCCATTGTGTTGCATGAATATTTCAATTTAAAATAACTAATTGGTAAGTAATTAAAAAAACACAATGTGGGCCAGATATTCAAAACTTTGCGCTGAGCGCAAACCATTTGCACAGGGTTAGCGCCGAGTTAATGCTGGTCCGCTATATTCAAAAGGTCAAATAGCACACACAAACTGCATTAGAGCCAGACAAAATTATAATGTATGCAAGGGGCAAATTGAGGGTGCGTGTACATGAGTACAGGTGCAATGCTATATTCAGCGAATAGCAATGCGCAAAGTGTTTTTGCGCAACTTAGCGCAACACTTTGCACGATGCAAATTACTGCCCAGGAAAAGGTAGTCTTAACTCTGGGCAATCCAGTTTTGCATGACTTTGTGGCTTTGCGTGACTTTTGCGTGGCTTTGCACAACCCTAATCAGTAAGTATGACACATAGAAATAAGCCAGACATAGAGGAAACATGCTGCTCACTGATGGCATTCCTATGATGCCATCATCTGCCACCAGTCCCAGACATGCCAGGCAGTAAATGGTGACCCGGCTCCCAGTGGACACCATGTCAGTGCGGCCATACAGCACACAACTGCAGACAACCCTTCTGTGGACACCAACAGACACATGCAGCACTGTGGGCATGGAGGGTGTTGAGGTGAGGGTGTACAAGTGGCAAGGCTGCACCACAGACTGGGTGTGGCCACAAGGCTGGGACAAGCCACACAGTGCACATGGGCCAGTGTTGGGAATACCCCAACAACGGTGTGCCTGTCTGATGGTATGTGCCCCCCCAGCCACATACCGCACATCTGTACATACACCACAGCGCACACAGCCAGCCATGTATATGTCACTGTGAGCATCCCATGACAGTGGTGCAGCATCTGTGGGTTGCACAACAGTATAACAGTAATGTACACTGTCAGTAAACACCTGTAAGTTGGGCCTGTCACTGTGTACAGTGCAGTGGTCATCACTGCCCTTCACACCATAGGCATTGCTGTGTCCCTCACTGTACTGGCTCCCTTGATACTGTAGTGTCTGCTGTGCACTGTAGCATGAACTACAGTTTGACAATTGCATGCAGCACCACCACCTATGCCTGTGCTGTGTAGTCCCCTGGGACACAATATTCTATACTGTACTGTACAAATGTAGCCTGCAGCTACCACCATGCACTTCCAGACTGACCTACAGGTGGAGCTGTGGGCAGACCCAGCCAGCCCCTGTATTGCCAGACTGACCTACAGGTGGAGCTGTGGGAGTCTGCACTAGTGCTGGGCAAACTGCATGTAAATCAGGTCATAATGAGATGCAAATCTGGATGTGTGCCCACAGACTACCTAAGTAGGCTCATTTGCATGTCACTTTTGAATATAGAAAAGTTTTGCCCTGGGCAAACGTGATTGCGCCAGGCAAATAGCTTAGCTGCATGCTAAATCTGTGCAAATGTGTTTGTACTGCACAAAGGTTTCTGAAATACTGTACATTTTTGCACAATGTAATTTTACATGTGCTGCTGCTTGCAGCTTTACTGACTCCATTCCTTTGCTAGTGCACACGTTGGCCACATAGTTCATCTTTACCTTCCTTCACGTCACTGTGAACTGGGATGCTGTTGTGGTTTGCACTTCCTGGTTGCTATATTCAGAGCTGTCTTATTCCCAGGCTTTTTTTGCACTGCACTCCCAGCCCAGTTTGCCTGGCTTCCTTAGCATGCTATAATCAGCAGGTTTAGCACCAGGTCTATCCCTTTTGAATATAGCGGGCTACTGGGTCTAGGCTAATTTAGCCAACCGGGCAGTGCTAATTTAGCCGCAGGGCAAAGCTTTGAATATCTGGCCCCATGTGTCTTGTACCACTACTCCTCCTCCCTCACAAACACTGAAGTGTCACCCTTAACTTTAAAGTATTTCAAAATTTATGTTACAGTAAACGTTGTTTATGTAAAACTTTAACATGAAAAAAACTATGCATTTTTTAGCTATGGTTAGTGAACAGAGCACTAATTAATCATAATTTACATAAGCACTAATTAACATTTTTTTAACAAAACCCCCGAAAGGACTTATTCCTCTTTAATATCCAGCAAGCCTGTAAATTTTTTATCTGAACTCTGTCATTTTATTTCTATTCTTTGGCACAAATTCTCAAAAAAAGAGCAAAAATATGTAAATTCAACACTTAATTGCTCAAAAAGAAAGAAAAGTTATGCTTTTTTTTTTTTCAGTTAATATTTTTGTCCTCATTTAGTCTATCCCGACTTCCCCCTTTAGACCGGCCCCTTCAGCCCCACCTCCTGGCTTCTCTGGAATGTACCTTGCTCCGTCATCCTGTCCCACAGGACTTCTTGGAGGCGTTTGATACGGGTCTATGAGGGCTCAGGCCATTAACCTATTTTCTCCCTTGGGCCCACATCATGTGCAGTGGTGTGATTGTGATATGTGAACTCTGCCTCTACAGAGATGGCCACGGTGCCTGCGAGTGGAGTTTGTGCTGCCATCTAGATTCCCAAATGGTGGCAGGCAAGCAACAAGACACATTAAACCCTCCTCCCCGAGGGTAGAGAGCTGTCCTGGGGTTGCTCAATTCTCCCTCCCCAGGAAAGCTCCCAAATGCCTGTGATGCATTTCTGAACCAGAATGCCGGCACAGCAGGAGGTCAGACAGTCAATGCCTCACCCCTCCATGCCACTGACCCAGCCTGCAAAATGGATTTTTATTAAACTTTCTATGTTAGTACAGTAGACCCTAGGACTGAAATAGTGCATGATAAATGTTATCATCCTAGGGTCTTAGATGGTTATGTTTATAAGTGTTTGAAAACAAGTTTAAACAGAAAACCACAACATAATCCTACTGTGCCTATACACATATATAATTTGTGAATGTGAACTTTTTCCCATAGGAAAGGCCATCATTTATTTCCCCTTATAACTCTGACTTATCTATCAATTGAACGTATATACCTGCACTAATCAACTACAGCTATATACTTTCACTAATTAAAGCAATACTCCCACACAGATCAAACAATTAAAATATATACTTGCACAATTAACAATTATAGCTACAGTATGTACCTACACTAATTAAAGCTATTAACCTATACCAATCAAACAATTGAAAGTATATACCTGAACTAATAAAAAGTATACACCTGCACTACATTAAACCTTATGATATGGGACACCCCTAATAACACAACTAACACATAATTAGGAAACTAGCCTAACCAATTAACAAGCTGCAAAAGAACCTGGAACAAAACAACACTTGTACAAAACCCTCCCAAACCCAGAAATCTCCCAAACTCCTACCTGCATTCATTACACAACATTCTCTCCTTGCTGCAAGAGACCTTTAGGTGCCATTTCATAATTGTAAATGTGATCTCCATAACAATAAACATCCTAATATATTATATTCAATAAACAATGGGTAAGGGTGCAACACTCTGAAGTATACCCATCTCAGGGGCTAATGAGGAGAATAAAGCAACTCACCCTTTGGGCTCATGGTCTTATAGCCCTTTTGCCCTTTTCCGCTCCTGTGTATGTTACAGGATCCTATTGTGCCCCTAACACCCCTATACCAAGCATTTTGGACCACCTGACCCACTTAAAGTCCATTGCCATGACAGGTGAACTATATGTCCTAGGTGACTTCAATTACAATTGGCTAGCTAATGACTGCGCCAAACTACGCTCCAAAGTAAACGCCCTAAACCTAATACAACAAATTTCTCAACCAACCAGACTAAACCAAAAAACTCTCAACCACTCCCTTCTTGACTGGGCACTGACCATGCGCCCACACAGGACCATTGGTGCAGGCCTACTCCCTGACTCCCTAAGTGATCACCATATGGTATACCTAGTCAGAAAAGTTCATAAACCCCTCAAACCCCCCTCCCGAACCATTCTAGTAGATCTTTCAAATCACTCTCTCTAACAACACTTCTGTCGGATCTGTCCTTGGTGGACTGGTCCTAATTTCCAGGGCCCTTCAATTGACCTTGCACTTGACTACTTCAAACTACCTTCCTGCATGTCTGGAACCAACATGCCCTGCAAAAATAAGAGTAAGGCTCCCACCTCCCATGGATCTCTGCTGACCTTATCAGCAAATGCCACCAGAGATCAGGCTTGGAAACAATACAAATTGACCAACTCCCTCAAGCCTTCCTATCTTATACGTACCCCTCTGAACTTCGTGCACAAAATTGATTAGACATGCTAAACAGAGCTACTTTCAGGCCCTCACCTCTAATCTAAATCACCGACCAATTTCTGGAAACTATTAAATCCCTCCTATCCACGCCTGCTCAACCACCCACCCCGGCCCTATCCATCCTAGGCACAACCATCTCTGACCCTCTAGACATTGCCTTGGCTTTCAACACGTTCTTTACCAGCAGTGCCGCCTCTTTGGTACAGAGCCTACCTCCATCCCCTCTCAAGGTGACCCCTGATTCCTCTCCCTCGCTCACCCCCCCACCGCATTCTCCTTCCAACCAGTCTCCCCGACCGATGTCTACAATGCACTGCTAAACCTAAACCCCAACAAGGGTAAATGTCCCTCTGGTATGGACTCCAAACTACTCCAGCTCTCGGCCCCTGCTATTGCCATGCCGTTAGCCGACCTGCTCAACCGCTCCTTTGCTACATCTACAATCCCTTCAGCTTGGAAGTTGGCAACTGTCGTCCCTTTACCTAAAGGGGGGGACCCCTCTGCCCCGGGGAACTACCGCCCCATCTCCCTCCTCCCTTCCCTGGCAAAAATACAAGAAAAATTCGTCCTTGCTCAGTTTTCCCAGTTCTTAATCGAGTCCTCTTTCTTTACATCCTACCAATCAGGATTCAGAAAATCGCACTCCACTGTCACCTCCCTCCTAAGAGTCACAAATGACATCCTCGTAGGTATGGATAAAGGCCATATCACATCGGCCATTTTCATTGATCTAGCTAAAGCCTTTGATACTGTCTCCCATGCACTACTTCTGGGTAAACGCAAGGCTGCTGGTCTATCCGACCATGCCACTAACTGGTTCCGGGCGTACCTGCAGGGCAGACTGCAATCCGTGAAAGTCGGCCCCAGCACGTCACCCCCACACCTATCACTATGGGCGTTCCTCAAGGCTCAGTCCTAGGTCCTATCCTCTTCTCTATTTTCCTAAATGAACTGCCACAGGTATGTTCCCACTCCGCCATTCACATGTATGCAGATGATACTGTGATCTACAACACCGGCCCATCTGCAGATACTGTGCATGACCAGCTGCAGCATGACTTCAACGCTGTTCAACTCTGGCTCAAATCAAATCAGCTTTTCTTAAATGCTAAAAAAAACAATTTCCCTTACTTTTGGCTTGCAACCTCATCTCTCACGGCTCACCATCCGCCCCCCTTTCCTAATGCTGGATCATACCCCCCTTGATTCTTGCATCTCGTTCCGATACCTCGGCGTCTGGCTCGACCAATACCTAGACTACTCAGTTCACGTTGACTCTCTGCATAAAAAATTGCTTCCAAAATTGGGGGCTCTCTATCGCAACAAAGGCTGGCTGCCTACCCCGGTCAGGAGAGAACTAGTGCAAAAAATGATACTTCCAATCTTTGACTACGGGGACGTTGTCTATGGCACTGCACCACCCTCCACCCTGTCCAGCCTGGACACACTCTTTCACTCCTACTGCCGCTTCATACTGGAATGTCCTAAACTCACACACCACTACGACCTCTATAGCTCTCTTGCCTTTCCCTCACTCTTAGCCCGCAGACAAATTCATTGCTCACGTGTTGCTGCTAAATTCTGGTCCCATACCCTACCACCCTACCTGATGACCACCTTAACTGCACAACCCAGAGCGGCCTACTCATTGCGACACTCCGATAATAGACACCTCCATACCCCCTGCATGCACACCACTATGGGTCAGTCTGCACTTAGTTACCGTTTGCCTAAACTCTGGAATGACCTACCAACAGACATCCGTCATATCACTAGTTACAGCCACCTCAACTCCCGCCTTCAGGAACACTTTCTCACTGTCTGCGCCTGCAACCTACCTACTCCCTAGCGACCCTCAAAGTCTCCTGGGCCTCAAACTCCTCACCTATTGGAGCTATGGAGGTCTAAAACTCTACCCTCTTTCTCTACAATGATGCACCTTATGTTTAAATGTCTCCTGGTCTGACTATCTTGACCTAAACTGTAAATTACCTTAGCTACCACCATGTATAGTCCGTCTTATTTTGCGCCATTTTTCTGTACATTAATATCTGTGTCTGTTTTTTCTTGCCATTATGTTCCCCATGGTTTTCCCCCAAGTCGCATCTGGAAACGAGCGGCTAGTCGCTCAGTATGCCTGGCTGGCTAAACTCTTAAATAAATAAATAATGAGCTCCCTTGATAGGTATGCATCCTTGTATACCACCCTTACCATTTATTTATCATATATATATATATATATAATATACTGTATATGTATGTATCTATGTATCAGCTGTCCTAAATTGGGAGGCGTGTCTGTCACATTACCACTTAAGGACATTCCCTGGTGTTTCAACAACCCCATGCCAAATTCAGAATTTTCGCCCAGTACATGATGGTCATCTAAAACGTGATTGTCATCTACAGTAAATGTTTAAAATCCACAACAAAAGACATGGGTTGCCATGCTTGTTTTTAAGTTACATGGTGAGACTTAATCCATCTTTATGGAAAAATCCATAAGGAGTCAGATTGTTTTAAACAGTTATAACATCATTGCCTTAGAGATCAGTATCAGTGTGAAAGAAAAAGTGAAACAAGGGCACCATTTGTCACAATATTCACTTCATTTTTTTCCATAAATGCAAAAATAAAGAGTAAGTCACCAGTACCAGTACCCTCTCGATCTAATGTTCCCAAAAATGTGGGAAATATTTGTATGTTTTTGTGCATAAAACCATTGAAATCCCATGTCATTTTCATAAAACATTTTTCATAGCTGTAGAATGTGGTTGTGAATATAGCAGAAGAAAGAAATATAGGGGTTGCCATGTTGCTTTGGGCTATATCTGCTCTCAAAGTTGCAGTTTCAGAGCTCGTCGGCTCAGAACAAAAGTAATTAAAAATTTTAATTAAAAAAAAGCTTGCCAGAAAACTATTCAAACAATTCAAAAGTACATGCGGAATGACAAGGACTTTAATAAGTGAGAAACAGAGTAACCAAAGACAGACAGATATATATGTAAATCGCCTTGAATGATACCAATGGCTGCAATTGTGGGAATCAATTTCCTCAATGCCATCCTGTATATATTCTTAGCTGGACAGGACACAATAGGATAAATCATTCTTCTAGTAGTAGTAATAAATACCCAAGGGCCCTATTTGCAAGGATGACCTGTAGGGTTATTTAATCAGTTAGAATTGACACTAACACAAAAATGGCAATGTAATTTAACAATACATTTTAAACAATCATACAAAACAAATTCACATTCTAACAATGCTCCCATATATTTAGGAATGTACTTGTGCCAGTAAAAATCATTGAAAACTTTTTTGGGTAAATCAGAAAAATGGGAATTTGAAACACAAGGGAACATCTTTAGGACTCATCTGTCCCATATGAAGAAGACTCTGTCCACACTGAACACTGATACAGGATATTCAATTGAATTATTCTGGTGATGCTTTTCTGAGTCAACCATAAGTACGTGAGAGAAAACATGGTGACATCAACAACTGCACATGGAAAACAGCTAAATGGTAAATCGATCTATGCCAAAATGCTGCAACTCAGACATAGCGCAATTTACTATTAACACACCACGGATGCCATGGATCCAACTCGGGGGACTGAACACGTGGGAGGGGTGCAACTCAGGGTGGGGAATATTTATCACTCCAACTCTGGGGAACACAACTCGAAGGGGGCTTTAACTATTCTATAAACTCAGGGGCACAACTGAGGCGGGGCAAGGTTGGGAGGCAGATTTACTATTATAACTCTGGGGGGACACAACCCGGGGAGGGGGCGCGACAGACACCAAAAAGATAAGCTCCCAGCATTGAACCCTGGTCTGGTAGATGTGGCAAGCCAATTCATAGGCTGTCACTCTAACCTCTATGTTACACTGTCAACATGAATAGGCAGGACACACTATCGAACTTCAATTAGTTGGCATGAGTGGAAACAGCTACATGAACAGCACTATAATATCCCCACTGTTAAATCCATGAAGCTGTTTTCACTCATGCTATTTATGTCACTGCGCAAGTCACTTCACAAACATTTTAATGCAATCCTGATGGTATACCCACCTTTTCAGCCTGCCCTGCACAAGTATTTCCATACTACTACCCACAGTGCTTTGCATTGGTCCTGAGGCTTTAGCGTGATTGATTCTGTGTGTGTGTACATGTAGTTGGATGAGACAGTGAGACAGAAACCAAACAATTAGAACACCAAAATACCAGTTATCACAGGCATCTGTGCTTATATCTTCAGTATTTGATGGCGTCTCCTACATGTTGTCTCATTTTCCCACATTTTGAGGGAGAGTTTTCCACATCTATGTGAAAAAGGTTGATGGGTATGGATAGCCTATGCAGGATGTTTTCACTTTACTGTTACTGGAAATGACTAGAATAAAATGATGGCTCACTTCCTGGAAAAGTCATTTGGCAATGTATGTATTTCAGGGGAAACATCTCTCTTCCCAGCGGCTAGCTTAATTTTCTACTATATTAGTGTGCCAACCAGCTTTACAGTCCTGTGGATGGAGCTATGAGATATCCAATACACCTCTGTCAACATCCCTCACTGAATGCACTGAGATAATAATAATAATAATAATAATAATAATAATAATAAGCTTTATTTCATTTAGTGCCTTTCAAAATATCAAGGTGCTTCACAATAAAATCAAACAGCAATAATAAAATCTGCGCAGATAATAAAAAATAATAAATACATTCAGACAGGTCCCACTATACCATATCATGAAAGGCCTGGCACCACAAAAAAGTCTTTAATGCCTGTTTGAAACCCCCCACAGTAGCGCACTTCCGAAGCTGATGGGGTAGAGAATTCCAGAGGGAAGGGGCCGCATGGCTAAATGCATGGGCCCCAGAAGATTTTAAAGACACCCTCAGAATCTCCAGCAACACCTTGTCAGCCAAACGGAGCTGTCGCTTAGGGCAATAAGGTATGAGAAGCTCTTTCAAGCAGTCAGGGCCAAGTTCGTGTAGGGCTTTGTAAGTCAGCAAGCCGACTTTAAAGGTGATCTGCCACCGAATTGGCAGCCAGTGCAGCTCGCGCTTTACAGGTGTAATATGAGAGGCATGAGACGTCCCTGTCAGCAAACGTGCTACAGTGTTCTGCACTAGCTGCAGGTGGCGGATATCAACCCCAGGTAGCCCTAGGTATAGGGAGTTGCAGTAATCCAGGCACAAGGTCACAAAGGCGTGGACCAATGTAGGCAGTCTCCAGACGGAACAAGGTGCTTGATCCTGGTGATGTTCCTAAGGTGGTAAAAGGAAGGCTTGACGACCGCCAACACTTGAGATCATAAAGTCAGCCTGTCATCATACACCACCCCAGGTCTCACACCTGTTCAGAGGAAAGGATCGGGGAGCCCCCCAAAAAGAGTCCCAAGGGCTGACCCACTCTTATCTCCTCTATCTGGTGGCCCGGGTCCACAACTATCAACTCGGTCTTTCCCACGTTCAGCTTTAACCAGCTCAAACTCATCTACTACTGGATTTCAGTGAGGCAGTGGTTAAATATTGAGAGATCACTATCCTGGTCAGGTGCAAAAGACAGGTAGAGCTGGGTATCATCAGCATAGCAAAGAAACCTCAGCCCATACTGTCTTACAATGTCTCCGAGGGGCAGCATATACATTGCAAAGAGCATGGGGGACAGCACTGAGCCCTGAGGCACCCCAAATGACAGAGGGAATAGGTCTGAAGAAAAATTCCCAGATACCACTCTATGCATTCTGCCAGTGAGGAAAGATGTAAACAATTTGAGGACCATATACGTCAGGCCACAAATGGATCTCATGCGCCCAAGCAGCACCCCATGGTCCACAGTATCAAAGGCTGAAGAGAGATCAAGGAGCACCAAGATAGAATGGCTTCTCTGATCTCTCGTCATCAGGAGATCATTGAGCACCTGAACCAGCACAGTCTCAGTATTATGTCTCTTTCGAAAACCGGACTGGAGAGGTTCGTAGATGTTATGGATGGTCAAATGGTCCTCCTGCTGCATCGCCACTACTTTCTCCACAACCTTCCCTATAAAGGGAAGGTTTGAGATAGGTCTGTAGTTAGCCAGAGAGTTCAGGTCCAAAGAAGACTTCTTCAGGATAGGTGTTACCACCGCCTCCTTCAGGGAGCTGGGGAACTCACCTGAATCAAGGGAGCACCAGACTATTTGAACCAGGACCGGACCGATAATATCACAACAACCCATAATCAGTGAAGTTGGGCCCGGATCCAAACTACAGCATGTAGGGTACATACTCTGGACAATCTGCATGACAACCACAAACTCTGGCAGGTCAAAGGTACACCAGAAAGCACAAGGTGAGGCAACCAAGCACCGCCACTGCCTCAACCTCTTTATCATCAGTTCAGGTTATACAACAATACTTTTTTTATAAAACAAAAAGACAGTGGGAATGAAAAATAATGTATTAGTAGTATGCGTAGTGAAGAAGAAAAAACATGCCTTGAAACTGACATGCCGAAAACACACACACACACACACACACACACACACACACACACACACACACACACACACACACACACACACTCCTAAGCTGGCATACAGTGTCCTGGAGTTCTAATTTCTCACACTGATGCTTAGAAACTGTAGTAAAGTGTATTCAGGGCTAGCTCAGGTATTTTTTATTTTTCTGTGCCATTATCTTCTCCAAAATTTTTACTTTTGCACCATATGGAAAGCAGGGCTTATTTGTAGTCAGCATTTGATTGCACCAAACAGTTTTCAATATCGCAGTTTAAGAAAAAATACATTTTTTGGCTCCAGTGGTGAGTGGCAGAGCTAGCCCTGGTATTGAGTTTCCAGGTCACAGTCAAAGTTGGCCTCTGCCTATCCCAACTGTCTCTAGGACACCTGTCCCAAGCTACATTTAGTGCTCATTGCAGTCACTGTATCCCATAAATCATTTAGATATGGTGGTGCCCCCATGCGTCTACATAACTTTGAACTCCTTCCCACCACATTTTGGTTTTTTCAATTCTGTTGATACCTTTGGTCCTTCTGACAAGGACCTCCTTTGGCTGCTGCCAGCACCACCTCCCCTCTGTAAAGGCCTCTCTCCTGGAGAGTCTGGGACCCCTCGGGCTGCCCACAGTACATCTCTGTGCTACCCCCTCGGACTGAGCCATCCCTGAGTTGGGGCATGTCTGTCAGCTCCATGGCACCTTCCCCCTTTCTCCACCATGTTAAATGCAGACATGTTGTGATGCTTTTTTTTTTAGTGTCAAACAGATGAAACAAGAAGTAAAAAAAGGCACAGAGAAAAAGAGAAAAGTATAAAATGGGTTATATCCGTCCCCCCTACTCGGACTGGTCCACATCCAGTTCTTGCTGGAATCAAACTGGGGAAGCTGTGTTCTGAAGGCAACAGCTCTAGCCATTCAACTAAAGTTGAAGTCTCATGAGTTGGAAGGTTAGATTGAGCCTTTGACTTATTGCAGTGCAGTCTCAACAACCACCACAAGAGGTCTCTCTGCTGTGACTCTTTTTCAGCACTTTAAAGGGAAAGTCACGTCAACCTTTTTTTCTGTATACCTGGCGTAGTCTGTATGCATGAACAATGATTCCTTCTCTTACACCCCCCAGTTTCATCCTAATTTAAATTTAAATTGAATTTCTTCACTCTGTTCTGTCCTGGTGTGAATACCTGTTTGACTCCATTGCAAAGGTCATGACCCAACTCATGCAAGGCATCATGGTGGGTGATGATGCATAACTGCACAAGCCAGCAGAAATGCTACTCAGTCAGTTCTGTTATACGTCTTCTGAGCTGTGTTCTTGTGTTGGGCGTCAGACTTTCAAGCGAGTTCCCTACTGTTTTCTGTTGTTTAAAAAGTGTCTGAGTTGGAAAAAAAAAATGCAGTTGGAAGGATACTGGTGCTTGTGACGTTTTGTTATTTGACTGAATAATCAGGTTATCTGCTAAGAGCTTTGCTTGCTTGTTTACTGAACTTACAGTTCCTTCTGATGTCATTATGCCTGTCTCCTGCTGGCAAACAAACTTCACTCAGCAAGTGATTTGTGGTTTCATTTCTGAGTGGGAACAGAATGTTTTAGAGGATGCTTGTTTCTGCTTTATCATATCAGCTGGTGCTACATGTTCTTGGTTTGCTCACCAAGCTTGCAATCATTTTGTTCTTGACTCCTGCTGTCAAACAAACTTCTAAGCAAATGACCTGCTTTGCTGGTAGCATGTCACAGTTGGAAAAAACTGTTGTACATGATATTTGCATTTGTAAAGTTTTATTTTTGCTTTGCCTGGTTAGTTTTAAGTTACAAGTTCTTACTGTGCAGACTGAACACATAGTCCCTTTGTTCTCATTCTTTTTTTCCTGTGCTAGCTAACAAACGGTGTGGCAGAGTCCGATGAAATGCTAAAAGGAGTTTTTGGTTTGAAGTTTTGCTTTCACTTTGGCAGAATAGTTGAACCCCCCAAAAGATGAACACTATGTGAGCATTCCTCTGATCACAGCATGGCCAGATTAATGGACATGGGGGCCCTTCTCCAAGCTATACTTTGGGGGGCCCCCAACATACCCACTGTGCGTGTGCTGGCCTCTGCAGACTATGCCAGTTTTCCTGCGTGCTCTCGGGTTCCATGCTGCTGCTCAAGTCAGCCTGGAGCAGTGGGCTGATGCACCTCTACACCAGCTCAGAGAGGATCAACTTCCACCTGCAGATCACTTTGCACGATTACATTGATGGGCTGTAAACCATTACATGTCTAACTCTAAAGTGAGGTCAATAGAACCCCGCTGGACACGACCATTGTCACACAGGACAAGATATGGTGCTACAGTGCATGGTTCCTCAAGAGAATGATACAGCACAACAGCAGGATATCATCAGCTTTGCTGTCCTAGGCAGTCTGGGATTGACACTACAGCCTACCTTTCAACTGTCCCTCATTTTCAGGGATGTCCCTGATTTTGCTTCAAACTGTTCCTCTGTCCTCTTGTAAAATTTGTGTTTTTGTGACAGAACAGTGGGGACTCTAAGCATAAAATAATGTCAGATATTACAGTTACAGACTTGTTATTCATCAGAAAATGTATTTTACACTAGCCCCTTACTCTATCAGCTTTCTGAGTGCATATTGCCTGTCTCAAAAAAGCCAAACTAATGAAGCTGCTTGCAGCTCAAGCAGCACTTTATATAAGAAAGAAGCTTGTCATCTAACTCACAGAAAAGTTTCAGCCTTAGGCATGGTGCAAAGATTTATTGCATTTTGAGAACACTGAAACCATGTAACATGAGAAACTCTAATTAAATGCTTCGCCACTGGCATTCACCAAAAGCTCCAAGGATCATCTGAACCATTAAAATGGCCGTCATTTTATGGCGCAAGGTCAGCTGACCAGATTGGCCCCAAATTTAAAACCAGTGACAGGACCAAAATTAAATTATATTTATAACTTATAAACAGGAGGTACTCTACTTAAAAAAACAGGTTATGAAAGTATGGCTTTATCTCTGAAGAGGGAGCCTGCTTGTTCTCAATGCATACTAACTTCCCCAGTCCACAGTATGTACTTTAAACTCCTGCACTTTCATCATACATGTTAATATAAACTCTGACTCCTACAAAAACACATAGTTAACAACACTTGCCTATAAGCAAGTTAAGTGGCCAAAATAAAGAAAATAAATGGACTACTTCTGTTTAAATGGAACTTTCAAAAGTCTGTGTCAAATTTGTCTGTAAAAGCAAGGTGTTCAGCCCTGAAGAGTGAGACAGAGTGGTTTTGTCTGTAAGAAATTAAAGATTGACCAGCCCGGTGGTGCTGAGGGTTGAGGTGCTGGATGCCACACCTCTCACCACACCAGCGATCTGGGTTCGGGAATGAGCCTGGATTGTCGGGGTCAGCAGGGTGGGAGGCTGGGAGATGGACTGATCGGTCACTAGGCAGTGCTCCTTTCCTGGGTGGGCACCCAGTCATGACCACTGCAGAGGTGCCCCTGGGTGGAGGCCCCGAGGTTAGTGCAGATGGGAGCGGCAAGAGTCGGGAGGATGCCGTGGATTGCTGCGTGGGTGTGCTGCCACACACGCCTGAACAGCTGCGAGAAGGGTAGGGGAGAAAAAGTGAAACTGGAGCTGGCAGGGTCCATGATGGCCCCCGCAGCACCTGTGCCAGCCCCCCAGAGTCTAGATGTTGGTCTCGGGGGGGAGGGAAATCGATGCCGTTTGTCTCGGCCCTGCCGGGGGGGCAACCCGTGGGGGACCTACTGGGAGAGTCGGGCACAGGAGAGTCAGAGAACCAGAGAACGAGCCTCTATGAGGGCCTGAGCTGTCTGCCAGCCCTGCTGGATGGGGAGAAAAATTTATATAGGAAAAAAAAAAAAAGAAATTAAAGATCACAGTTCTTTCTGTATTCAGGGCTTGACACACTCCATTTGAGTCCATGATCTACAGTCTGGAGCTGCTCTCAGCCTTCAGTGTTCTCTGCTACTGCTTAGAAATGCTACATTCATTTTCACAGAGTTTTTAATATGCAGAGTGTACTTACAGCTTCAGTGTGCTGCAGTGCTCACTGGAGTAAAACCAGCAGCACTGGGCCAAATTTCTGAAGCCTTCAACAGCACCTGTGATGAGGTTAGAAGGGATGGTCTTCGGGAAAATTACCGTGCCACCACAACTGAAAAAGGTTCTTCCCCTACCCTTTGTCCCCATAGCAACCACCCACATGCGCCAATGCAGCACCACGACTACCTACTCTGCTCTTTTATTTATTTATTCATTTATCTATTACTAGGATTACAAATACCTTTGAACCAAGGGTTCTTTTACAAAGGTTCCGTGTCAGCAATGGGTGCAAGGAAAACAGTGGTAAGATACAATACAAGGTCTGGAGGTTAACATAGAAGTAAGCAGTGGTGAGAGACAATACAGGTCAGGAGGTTAACTTAGTAGCAAAAGACAGTACATGTGTATAGACTAGTACAGTAGCAAACAGTCAGTGGCAAATAACAATGAGCAAGTGACAATACAAGATATAGCATATACAGTTATATATAGCAAGACACAGATACAAATGAAAACCATTCTAATGGTGACATAAGTGGAGCAAGGGGTAGGAGATAAGAGGGGAAGGGGTAGGGAAAAGGGGGGTAGGCAGTCAAGGATTTGACTTTGTTGTAAGTGCAAGAACAGAAAGATAAATGCTAGGTAGTCTGGGGGTGGAGCAACAAGAAGTAGGGTGATATGGAGGGGGAGACAGGCGGAGAGGAGCGGGAGAGGGGGTGGAATGGTAGGTGGGAGGTGAGAGGGGGTAGACTGGTAGGTGGGGGTGGGAGAGAGACAAGGAGTAGCAGGGAATGGATGGGCAGAGAGAAGTGGGGAGGGTAGCAAGGGAGGAGAGAAGAGGAGGGAGAGGTGAAACAAAGCAGCAAGCCTAGGCAGAGCAGTCACAACTGCTGAGGTCAGTGAGGTGCTGGCGGAGTTTATGTTTGAATGGGCCAAGCTTGTTTTCAGCTGCAATTTCAGGGGGAAGGTTGTTTAGCAGCAGGGGGCCCCTGGTGTGGAAAGCATGTTGAGCCTGGTTGGTACGGCAGACTGGAACGATAAATGTTGGTTTGAGGGAACTGCGCATAAAATGTGCAGTGATTTCGGACAATATTAGGGCATGAATTGCAGGGGTTGTGAGGTTAAGACAAATTTTCTTAGCCAGTAGGCAGGTCTGGTAGGCAAGTCTACTATTTAGATTGAGCCAGTTGGATTGCTTGTAGAGATCATAGGTATGCGTATGCTTCACTGCGCCAGTGAGAAGTCTACAGCATTTGTTAAGGGCTGCCGACCCATTTTAGGGTGGTATCAATGGCAGCCCCATAGAAGACAAGCCCGTAATCAATGACGGGTAGGACTGAGGCAGTTATGGCTGAGCGCATAGCTTCTTTGGTAAGACAGCAACGCTGGCGGCAGAGGACCCCAATTCTTGAGTTGACGGATTTTGAGATGCGTTGAACATGCGAGCTGAAAGACATTGTGCAATCAAGGGTATTACCAAGGTATTTAAACTCCTGCACTTGCTCAAGTGGCTGTTCAAGTTCATTATATATGGTGAAGTTTATGGATCTGTATTTGCTGTGAGAGCTATGGAACAGCATGGACTTTGTTTTTTTGTAATTCATCAACAGCTTATGTTGGAGAAGCCAGGTTTCAACTAAGCTGAAGTTATTCTGTAGCACTTTGGAGAGCGAGACGGGGTCAGTATGGGAGGAAAAGAGGACTGCATCATCGGCATAGAGTATTAAGTTATTATTGCAAGCTACAGGAAGAGTATTGATGAAAAGGCTGAAAAGTAGAGGGCCAAGGATGGAACCCTGGGGTACACCAGAGCAGACCAGAAGGGCACTTGAGAGAGAGAGTCAACGATTTTGACTTTTTGGCTCCTTGCCGAGAGGTAGCTTTCAAACCATTTGGTTACATCAGTAGATAGTCCCAGGAAGTAGAGTGACTGAAGCAGGAGCTGGTGGTTCATGGTGTCAAATGCCTTGGTCAAATCAATGAACACCACACCCAGTAGGTGGCCATTGTTAATCGCCTTATGAATATGGCTGGTGAAGTCAAGCAGGGCGGTGGTAGTACAATGGGCTTTTCTAAAGCCATGTTGTTGCAGGCAGAGTAAGTTATATATGTTGAGGTGTTCAGACAAATGGTCAGTTACAATTCATTCCAATGCCTTGGAGAGTGGTGGGAGGATAGAGATAGGGTGGTAGTTAGAAAGAAGAGACCTATCACCACTTTTATGAATGGGCATGACCACTGCTGATTTCCAGAGCTGGGGGAATTGTTTATGAGATAGTGAAAGATTCAGAAGTTTAGTGAGAGGTTGTAGGACAACGTCAAGGGAGAGAGAGAGAGGAGTTTGAGGTCAAGGGTATTGCTGCTGAAACTGGCTTTGCTTAGCACTTTGTTAAGATATCTTTTAGCTTCAGACATGGATACCCTCTTAAAGTAGAACGGGGGGGTATTACTGTGGAGATTGATTTTATTATTGAGGCAGTGCCGGGCAGAGTTGTCAAAGAAGTTGGGGGGAAGGACACGGCTAAGATCAGTGAATGCGAGATTAAAGGAGTCCTCTATTTCTTTTGGGTCCTGTAAAGTGGAGCTGTAACCGCAATCATAGTGGGGGAGGATTTACTTGGTTTACTCGTGAGGCTCTTCATGTTCTCCCAGAAGGGTTTGCTATTTCTACAAGTTAGTAAGTTCCTGGTTGTAGAAGACTTGCTTGGCTCTGCGTATAGCTATTGTGCACTGGTTCCTAGCCGCCTTACAGAGCTGCATATTGTGTGGTTTCCCTGAGTCCATGGCTCGGTGCTAGAGGTTATCTCAGTGATTAGTGGTAGATTGAGTTTTGCATTTATGCAGGGCGGCAAAACTGTTACAAACTTTGTTAAATTGGGCAATGAAGAAGTCAAGTGCTTGGTCGACACTGCTCAAGGAGTCAAGGGGTGTCCAGTCAACCGTTGACAGGGCAGCAAGGAATTGGGGAAGCTTTCCTTTTGTTAAAATTCTTTTATAGGAAAATGAGGACTTAGGTTTAGTTGCCTTGTTTGACCAATGGCAAATAACTGGGGAGTGATCACTGAGGGCATCTGGGAGAACTTCCATGTTAGTGATTCTGCTGGGATGAGAGGTGAGAATCAGGTCAAGTAAGGAGCTACTACCAGACTTATAATTAAACCTAGTGGGAGAGGCGATCATCTGAGTAATGTCTATGGCAGCAATGGCATCCTTATATGGGCTAGCCAGTAAACATTTAGGTCACCCATTACAATTGTCTTGCCACATGAGGTGCTGTTGTGCATGAAGTCTGTGATCATTTGGAAGCCTGTAACATGTTCACGCCGGGGGATGTATACTGATGCAACTGTGAGGAATTTTCTCTGCTGGCCCAGGATTATTTTAACTGCTAGGATTTCAGAGTTGTTTGCAGAGGGAGGTAAAAGGGCTGCACTTCCTTCTTCCCTCCGGCAACAACAGGCAAGGAAATGATAAAACTCCAAGGTCGGGAGGGGGAGCCCATTGGATGGGGGGCCCTACACCATGCCGTAATTGCTGTATAGGTTAATCCAGCCCAGGATCACAGGGCATTAAAGGGAAGGTCCCATATCTATGTGCCCAGTGTTTCTACTTTTTTGGCCCCCTGACTAAATATCCTCCAGTGCCAGGGGATGTCTGAAATCCTGGCCTGAAATGGGGGCGAAAAAAACATGTCATTTTTGTGTTTTGTGCTTGTAAGTATCAGAGGAAGGGGATATCTATGCTGAAAGCCTGGCCTGAAACATGGGGGTGGGGGGGGGGTGACAGCAAGCAAGTCTTTTTTATGTTTGCTTGCACACATGCGCAAGAAACATTTTATCACAGCTTAGGAGAGAAGCGGGGTTTTGGAGGTGGGGCACTGTAGGGGCTAATGCCTCCAGTGCCTTCTGAGGCTCAGCCCACTTTCCCCAATGCGGTGGCACGCTGCTGCTGACACTAGTTCAGCCAGCATGCCACCACCTTGAAAGGAATCCACTGCTGCAATGAGGGAGTGACCCGTCATTGCAGGGCGGTCCCTTGCCTGGTGTAAAATTTCTTTTAACATGGTGGCAGGTGGCGACTCTCGTCACCCACCTCAGAGTCCCGATGAAAGCTGACTTGGGGATTCCTAATCCCCCTGTCAGCATCTCCCCATCCCCAATTTATTTGCTGATGGGGTAGCCCAATCCCCGTTGGCATGATGTGCCTCACCATTTGTTATGTGCCGAGGGGGTGCCCAATCCCCCTCAGCTCATGCGCTCCAACTCTCCCCCACCACCACACTGTATGGCAGATGGGGGTGCCCAATTCCCGTTGGCTCCAGTACCCACCTCCCCAACAAACACCCGGACAGGTGGCATGCTGGGAGCTCACCCCAACATGCCAAAAGTGTCCCCGATGTCTTTTATTCAATTTTAAATGCTGTAAAAGAAATTGGTCCCTTGTTGAGCCCTATTTAATTTTAAATGCTGTAAAAGATTGGTTCCTCATTGAGCCCCATGCCCCTCCCCAACCCGCCCACCTGCATACTTTACCTCCCCCACTCCCCCACCCCATACTACCTCTGGAGCCCGTGCGATGATCTTCGGTGGACTGGGAACACGTCTGCACTCTTCAAAGCCGACCACGAACTGGAGAAATGCCGGTAAGCTGTATAATGGCATAAATGGTTTTTTTTTTCAACTTTGGTGCATATCTCATCCATTTTTTTGAATTTTGGCACCAACTTTTTAAATCCTGGCATGTTTTATAATATTCTGTGACATATCTGTCAGGACCAAGGGCTCATTGTGTCTTGTTTTTTTGGCATTTTTGTGGTACTTCTTTGATGTCTTCTAGTGTGAAAGGGGCTAATAATGATTGCCCCTTTTCCTGTGTCAGCTAGAAAAGATTTAGGTTCTTCTTTTTGTATTGGGTTTCTTTAATTTTTGCTGCAACATGAACTAAGATATGGTATTGGGTGCAAACTGCAGTCTGCAGTTCAACTGGTTCACCTTGTGTGCCCCATTCGGACCATGGTGACCCAGTCGAACCAAAAGTCTGCCTAGCTACCCTAAAAGTTTGCCATGGTTTGAAAGAATCGAACACCGGGAGCTTGAGGTGTTCAGGTCTTTTTTAGAACCAGACTTGCAGCCCTAATAAAAAGGGAGGCTATATATGATATGCCCTGCTATGTACAGTATGATATCCCCTACTATCTATGTGATGAAACCCAACATACTTGCTTTCACAACAAATGGGTCATGTGCCCTCAGATTTCCTGTGTGTGTGAGTGAGCGTGTGCGTGTGTGTGTGTGTCTGTGTGTGTGTGTGTGTGTAAATAAAAGCATTGTTTTCAAACTCAGGCCCACGTTAAACAACAAAAAACAGCAGGGAACTTACCTTGAAAAGTCTGATGGCAGCACAAGACAAGAACACAGATCAGAAGATATACAACAGAACTCACACAGTAGCACTTCTGCTGGCTTGTGCATTTACTTTTCAGCTACCATGATGCCTTGCATGAGCTGGGTCATGACCTTAGCATTGCGGTCAAACAGGTTTTCACAGCAGGGCAGGAAAGAGTGAAGCAACTTCACTTAAAATTTAAATTAGGATGAAACTGTGGAGGTGTATGAGAGGGAATCATCCTCCATGCCTACAAACTATGCAGGTGTACAGAAAATAGGTTGAAAGGACTTTCCCTTTAAGACTCAGCCATCTGCAGCTCTTGACAGCTGGATGCTGGCACTGAGCTTCCAAGTCAGCACTCCTCAAATGAAGGAGATCTCCAGATTCTGACCACTAACTGCTCCGTCTTTCAGATGAGACGTTAAACCGAGTTCCTATCTGCCTGTTCCGGTGGTAGTTCAGGTGGGTGTTAAAGATCCCATGGCACTTCTCGAAAAGAGCAGGGGAGTTTTTATTGCAATAATAAACATAGAGGACAACACATTGTAACAAGTTATACAAGATATGTGTATCTCTTTAACAAAGACTACAAATAATTATTCACATCTAGTCCTTTCCTATTCATAATAAATCACTTAAATTTTATAAAATGAGTGAATCCCTTCCACTATTTCTTGATTTTATTTGAATTGAATATCTGTGTTTCTTGTAAATATATTTTTGACAATTCATTTGATACTAATGTACTCTAGCACTCATAAGTCATTTTCCTTTGATAAAGGTGTCAGCGTGGCTCAGTTGGTAGCACATCCGCCTCTGGACCAGAAGGTCATGGGTTCTCATCCCACACCGGGATTGGACTTGCACCTAAAAATCGCTGGCATCCGAATGCAGTATTTGGGGGTGCTGTACTGCTGGGGTGTGCCGTCCTTCGGATGAGACGTTAAACCGAGGTCCCTTCTACCCATCCTGGTGGTGTCCAGGTGGAAGTAAAAGAACCCAGGGCACTCTTCGCAAAGAGTAGGGAACATTCCCAGTGTCCTGGTCAACATTCCCCTTCTCATAAACTGGTTCATGCAATTATCCAGGCTGTGTGTGGGTGATGATGTGTGATATGGCCGCCTCCACACATTCAGTCACTTCACTACCAGTCTAGCATTGCTTGTAAAGTGCTTTGGATGTATGAAAAGCGCTATATAAATACTGATTCTTCTTCTTCTAAAGCACTCATTGGCATCTTGCCTGCCATAAGTAATACCTCACACAACTAAAAAAATAGATAATGTGCTTTTATGGTATTGTGCATAACTAGGGGATAAATCCATAACGCTAGAATTTCATACGTAACAGTAGAAAACCATTTAAAATTCCATATTCTTGTTAAGTATACCCATAAGCCTTTTGTATAGGAGTACTGTAAGAAAAAATGCTCCATTGTTTCTTCTGTATTTATACAATCTAAGTAAGGACAATTCCTCTCTTCTTTAGCTTTGTACTTTGCATTCCCTGTACATTTAGGCGTCCATACATTATGAGCCATTGTGTTTCCCACTGGGAAGGAGGTAATCTGGTATTATTAAGTTGTGCCATTACCATGGGGTTTTGAGCTGACAGGCAGTTCTTAAAACAAGGAACCTGTGGATGTATTTTCCCCATAATTAACTTATACATGGTCTGTGTGTTATTATTTTGTATCATAATTTTGGTAATTTGCCATCCATATAATTTTTGTACAGCAGGTTTAAAATATGAGGGAATATGTATGTGAGGGTTCATTTTGGGAGCTATATTGTGCCAAGCTTTAAAGTATTTACCTAGGGCCTTGTCAACCCACCCCTTTTCAATGCTCTCTAATTGAGCCAAACAGCATTTGATGGTATTCATAAAAAATAGGGTCTGTAGAAATACTATCAGGTCTATCATCCCAAGTCCCCTAGATGTTTTATCTAAATAAGTATAACACCTTTTGACTGGATTTAATCAATTCCCCCATAACATTTGGAAATGTACACTATACATTTTGGTCTCCAACTGAGGTGGTAGGGGGAATATCATGGCAATGTATTGTAAACAAGGTATAATGTATTGTTTTATGATGTGTATACGTTTAAGCTTAGAGAGTTTCCACTGCTTCCATCTATTCACTTTCTTTTCCACTTTCTCTATCACTATTTCCCAGTTCTCTACTGGAAGATTTTGAGGTCCAAAAAGAAGTCCTAAAATTTTCAGTGGGTTTTGTGAAATAAAAATATTATCCTGCACAACCTCTGATGGTCCAATTGCTCCTAAAAATAAACTTCTAGTCTTCTGAAGATTTAGTTTGGCATTTGAGACTGCTGAAAACAGTTTAAATGCATCCAGAAATTCATATATTTGTGCATGGTTCAAAAAATATGCATTCAAATCATCAGCATAGGCTTGCAAGTATAGCTGATGATGAGGTACCTCCCCAATAATTCCAGTCCACCTTGGTGAATTTACTGAAGAATGCAAAAGGGCATCTAGTGAGAAAATATATAAAGGGGGGCTCAGGGGGCAACCTTTTCTGACCCCAGTTTTTAACTGGAAGCTCTTAGCTGTACTTTCTTTTAAAAAAGAATAGACTAAGTTAGGCTGATAAAGTAATTTGATAAGTTTAATCATTTGTATAGGAATACCATAGCTTTTCAATACTAAAAAAAGGTAAGGAAGGTTAACTCTTTCAAAGGCTTTTTCAAAATCCTCAATGATGATACATCCAGTTTTGCCTACTAGTGATAGATGCTCAGTAACATCTCTCATAATCATCAGTGCGGATTGAATTCTTCTATCAGGTATTCCACAAAATTGGTATGGAGATATAACCAGCTTGGCATACTGTTTTAATCTATTATTTAAAAGTTTGGTAAAGATTTTATAATCAGAGTTTAAAAGGGTGATAGGCCTCCAATTATTTATATTATTTCTATCTCCTGATTTGAACAAGTGTATCAACAATCCATCAGTAAAGGAAGGAAACATTGAATTATTATCCATAGAGAACTGAAAGATTTTTAAACCTTCTCCTAATTCTTTCTGAAAGCATTTATAAAGCTGATTAGGAAGCCCATCTATCCCTGGTGAAATGTTAGGCTTCAGCCTTTGAATTACCTCATTTGTTTCTGTACTAGTAATAGGCCCTAACACTTTTAAAGCCTCAGCTGTTGAAGAGAGTAGGTTAATGGAATTTAGATAGTTAGATATTGTTTTCTTTAGAATGGGTGAACAAGGTTCTAATGTCTGGTAATGTTTTCTAATCAGATCCCTCATTGGATCTTTTGTTTTAGCTCTAGAGCCATCTGAATTCATCAAAAAGTCTATAGTTGAAGATTCTTTTAAGTTTTTACAAGCCTCGAATGGGTCTCCTATGTTTTTTTTTTATGCCATTGGAAAGAATAGCTTGTATCGTCCTTGCTCTATCATATTGATACAATTTCATTTCAGCCTTAATACAACTAATTTGTTCTGAATAATCCTGTCTGGAACTATATGAAATCGTAATGAGCCTTTGTAGCTGCTGTCTCAAGGATAAACATTTTGAAAAGTTACAATCTTTTGATACTACTCCATGTTTTTTAAACCATTTACAAAGATCTGATTTTGTCTCAACCCACCATTCACCTACATCCGAGTATAAAAAAGTTACTGATAAATGAGCTTGTAGTATGAATTTTATACTGGTTTTTATTTGAGGAGAATTTAAAATTGAGGTGTTCAATTTTCACCTTACCTGCCTGCTGAAGGTCGGGCCTACGGATTGAAAGGAACATAGTAATAATACGTGGTCTGCAAATTCCATAGGTCTCATTTGAAAGGAATTCATCTGCACTGATGGAGAAACTAACATGTAATCTATCAAATATTTTATTTTCCCTTTCATAAATGAAAACCTGGGGTCCGTGAGAAAGGTGGGAGGTACAATTAAGTAGACCAGCTGTCTTGATTATAGATTCTAATGCATGAGAGTCACAATAGGTTTTCTTATTCTGCTGAGGTACTTTAATTAGGCTGCAATTAAAATCACCTCCCCAGAGAACCATAACAGACGTAATCAAGTATGGTTGTACTGCATTCATGAAATTTACTCTGTCTGCTTTAGTCTGGGGATTATAGATGTTAATGAATCTATAACATATATTATCCTATTTCCCATCTAAGATCAAGACCCTGCCTGGTATAAGGTCAATTAATTTGTGAAGGGAAAAATCAAAAGAGTTGAATAAAATACCTATCCCATCTCTGCCATCTGTTCCAAATGACCAATAGGAAGGGCCCCAGGGCCATTCCCTCTTAAAGATTGATAATTGCTCAATAGAATACATCCAAGTCTCCTGCAAAAACCTTACTGAAATGTTTTTATCAGGAATAGGGCTTGCCTTTTAGTAGTATTTAATAAGATGTGTGCATTCAGTGACCCACATGTTGTTAGCATTAAGTAGCCCTTTGGTTGATGTTATCTCTTATTTTTTCCATTTTTCCTTTTTTTTTCCTTTATAATTGTCCATTGACTGTGAAACAGTGGACAAAGTAGATTTTTGGGTGTCTGAATCTCCCAAATTCCATTTCTGTCTCACCCCATGGGGTGAACCAGGCTGCATAGGAATTACTAGACTCAGCAGGAATGGAAGGGGGAGGATATTTTGGTTGCAAGTTCCTGGAAGATCTCCTACGAGGTAATGGAGATGAAGGAGCAGTAACCTCTGAATCTTTCTCCGGAGCAACTGGATCTTCATAACAGACTGGAGTGAAATCTACATTTCCAGGAGGGGCCTTAAGAGGCTTAACTTACTCTCAGGGTTTTATTTCTGAGGCCTGAGCCTCCACCAAAAGACCTGGAGAAGGGGGCCTAGTAGGGGAAGCAGTCTGGGAAATATGTTTTCCTACCTTGGGGGGGGGGGTCGCAGCTTCCTGAGCTTGCTCGATCAAAAGATCAGGATTAATACAGGTTGCTTTATTTTTTTGCAGCCCAAGGACATTCCCTAAAGACATGGCCATATTCCTCGCATAAATTGCATTTGGTATAATTTGCACATTGCATGGTAACGTGACCATTTTCACCACAATTATCACATCGGGTTTGGTCGCATATACTTGAAAGGTGAGTCCTTGAGCCGCACTTATAACACGCTGTAGGCTGACCTCCATAGAAACAGATCCCTCTATCCCTACCTAACAAAAATTAATTGGGTATATGTTCGATTCCAGTATCTGATTGCCGTAGTTTAATTTTGTATTTCCAACCCCCGTCCAGAATTGTTCGGAATCCAGGATAGGTTCTGGAGCGCTTAAAACTTTGCATTTCTGTGATAACCAGAAAGTGATAGCTTCCACATGGACCTCCTCATTCTGAAACATTACAGTCACAAACTTTATCAAGGGTTTTGTAAGGGGGATAACCAGAAAGGGGGTCCATGTAGGAGAAAACTTCACCTGCCCATACCTTTCCCAGAAAAGGTCTAATGCATACGATGTCCTAAAACTAATATCACAATTGTCCTCTCCTGATATATTTATAAAAGCGAACACATCATTTGGTGAAACATGTAGGGAGTACTTTAGTAGATTTTTCCCAACATAATATCTGTCCGGCCTATTCTCCAAACCTCCTTTGTAATGGATGCAGACTGTATTCCTCCTTGGAGCAGCCTCCCTTTTTGCTGTTGAGAACAGTTCGGACATTAAGGGCTTTTCTTTTAGTGGTTCAGTATCATCCAAGTTTGATAAATTAACCTGAGGTTTTAAACCAGAATCTCCTTTAAGGGCAGTATCCTGTGAAGACTGTGCTTCTAAAGGTAGAGTACAGGAGTTAGGCCTAGGTTCACATGGCTTTCCCCCTTTGTCAAGTCCTCTGTGTTAATGCTGGCGTTTAATCCTGGTTTCCATACAGGGGTATTTGGAGAAAAATTTAAGTCTGTATCCCACACAGGGTCAGGTAAGCAGATGCCTGAGGGTGTCTGCTTCCATCCTGCTCCTACTAGGGCTTTTCCTGGTGACCAGGGCCCCCTAGGTAGATTAGGAACATTTTCATCTGATTCTAGCATTTGTAAAGGGAGCTTGCATTTTACAAGATCAGCTCCACTCTTACTCTGCTGATTAGACTTTACTTTAGAAAAAGTAAATTCAGTAGCACCAGTTTGAGACGCAGCTTTTGGCTGATAAACAACAGCAGGAGGGAGAACAGCCTCCTCGATAGCCGTTTTTTTAAATACAAAACCCGTCAATTTACTCAGCGGTACACTGGGTTTCAGGATAAAGTCAATAGATTTAGAAGCCGCATATTCCCCTTGTCGAACAATCGCACCAACAGATTCTGTAAAAACATTCCTCTTTTTCAGTAAGCTATTAGGCTTTTGGCACTCGATAGCTCCAACGAATCTACTGCCAGCCTGTAAATTGACATTGTCAGTATCAGTAGGGGTTAAATTGACAGAAAAGGAGTGTGCTGACTCACCGAGCCCCGCCGGGCCTTTTGAAGTCTCCTCGTCAGCTGCTGTGCTGACAGGTTTGTTTTTGCTAATGACAGGGGGTGCCTCCATGATCTGCGGCTTCTTTACCGACTCAACGTCTCCCAGTTGTTGATAAACTCGTTTCTCATCCATTATTTCAGGTTCTTTGAATACTCCGCTGTTGTGTGAATTGAACTCGCTATTAGTTAACTCGATAACTTTTTCCATTTCCTCCGTGGAAATAGGCGCTTAGTGGAACTCGTCTTCTGAATCAGCTTCAACAATGCTCATTTGATTAGCCTCCATTTCCATTACAGTGGGAGATGAGGCAAGAGCTCCCACTGTGCAGATGTCTTCTCCCTCCAGCGTCTCACTCCGAGTGGCCATCATGCAGACAGCCTGTCCCCCTACTGTCAGAGTAGTGGAATTTCCCCAGTGCACTGGTCAAATTTCCCCCCATTCACTAAAATACCACCAACGGCTTAATCTGGTTCAAAGTCAGTTGGCATTCATCTGTATTACCTTCCCTGGGTCGTGCCTGAAAATAGGCAGAATTTGTCTAGTGCACTTACCCGGTCAACAAAAACTAAATAAAATAAAAAATCAGGGAGATTTTCACAGCGCCCTAAGGTACTGTGTATGCTTAACTGAATCTAAGGTGCTAGAAATGCATTCCTAACATAATTTAAAGTCAGGGGTCAGTGTGTTCTTTAATTTTGATAGCTTTAGGGACATAGACTGGTGCTAAAAAAACAAGGGAAATGGCAAAATCAAGGAGACTACCTGAAAATAGGGAGACTTGGGAGGTATTTTCCTTAACAGTTTTTTTTTATATACAGCACTACTTTCCCCATCTCAGGGTGAGGCATCCCATGTGCATGTCGTTCACGGTTATTGTAGTATATGGAAGGAGAGCCATCGGTATGTTCTCACAAACACAGTTTAATATTTTTATAAGCCAACAAAAGCAATATACTGAAAACTGTACATTTGAATAATACCTACTTCTCAGTCCTGTTAATATAAAATACAATTTTTTTTCATCTTACATAGAAAATACAAATTAGAGAGACCCGAGTACAGCTGCTCACTAAGGAAATTTTTTTTAACATTTATTTTAGTCTTTGGTAACCAGGTAAGGCCCACTAGGCACAACTGCTTGTTTTCAGGGGTGATCTGGGAGCCTTGGGGAGGTTAAGTGACTTGCTTAGAGTCACACAGTATGCAAGTAGAGGTTGTGGGACTCAAACCCAGGTCTGTCTGCTAGATGTACCAAGCTCATTTACAGCTCGTTACTCTAATCTCTAGGTTATACTGCCAGCCCCAATGAAACAGATCCAACATTCTAGCTTATTTAGTAATGAATATGTTGACAAACGAAACATTAGAAGAAGCAAGGTTTTTAGTTTAGCACTGAAAGTATACGGGGAATTGTTACATGTGATTTGGTACAGCTTTTCTCTCCATTACCTCACAAGGTTCCATCAAAGAGTGACAATGTAGTATCAACATTGGACAGACTTAGTCACGTGTTCACTAGGTTTCACTATGTTTGTAGGAGCAAAAAAAGGCCGAGGCCCGTGAATAGCTCCTTTTAGGACAAGGAGTAACGAGGAGTAAAACGCCATGTTCCTATTTGTGGCTATGTAGTTGTCCAAATTTTTTTTGAAATTGTCTTTACTTTTGCTAGATAATATTGAGAAAGGCAGCTTGTTCCAGAGATTTGCTGCTCTTATAGTATAAAATATTTTCTACTATGTCTCTGGACTGCTTCCAGCAATAGATAAGTCCAATACTCCATTTAAAGGAAAACTCCATGTTAAAATCAGAAAAAGATATGTAGTAGTCTTTTTACGACTGTGGGCGGAGCCTACAGGAGTATTGCATGTACAAAAGGAGTGATGTCATGTTTTCTGTCCGTGGAACTGACTGAAGGTGTAAATAGTCTCCTCCGCCTTACCCTCCTCCAAGCAATGTTTTCCGCCCCTCAAATAAATGCGCTTTCATGTTAGTCAATGGTTGCTGGGTACTATTTTCTTTCTTAAATGGGTGGTACAAGAACTGGAACCTGAGTAATGGGAGGCAGCATTAGGTTTTTTTTTTTTTGGAGTAAGATCCACCTCCGCTTCCACACCAAACTTTTTTCTGATTCATGTGGGAGGAGCATGAGATAGCTCTAGCATGCTGTAACAAGATACATTAGTTTGGGACACAGACATGCCTTGTGCAGTGGAAAACAGTACAGAACAGAACAGAAGCTATTTAATGCCTTCAAATTGACTTAAAAAATCCTTTGGAACAAATGATTATCAGAGCCACCTGGGGTCTCAGATGGAGACCTAGACACACATTCTAATTTACAGCAAGAGCCACATGTTTTCTTAAACATCTAGCAAGAGATATAGGTTTTTAGTTTTAGTTTTCAGTACTGTTACAAGAGAATTTATTTACTTGAATAAAGGTCAAGGTTAACAAATAAATTCTACCTTTAGTTAGATTTGGTCTAATTCAATCAAATGTGATTTTAAAAGCTATTCTGATCAGAGCTGACATAAAAAAAATCTTAAATATTTTTTCTTTTCTCATGGACACTAGAAATAGGATGTCAGCTTTCACTCCATTAAACCTGTTTTTCCATTTGTTTATAGCATCTTGCTAAGGCAATCTTCCCAGAATGCAATCTGATATGGGGGGGTTGAAATTGTTTTAATCATGAAGCATTGGTGTTAGCAATGCAGTTAGAAATACAATTTTTAATTGTCTTTACAGTTAACATGCAGTTTCATGTCAGGGCACATTTTTTGGGGTGTTCAAATTATTTTAAACATGGGCACAGTACTTGGTAAATACAGACTTTGATGATAAAGTGTATTTTTTCTTTCAAGTTTGAGAAGTATGTATTATATATAAGTGCAACCGTGTTGTAAATGGTTAAATATCTTCTGTTCTGTTCTGTACTGTTCTTCACTGCACAGCCATATCTGTGAGCTAGCTAACTGGGATTTCTGTATGACAACAGCTACTAAATAGCTGTGTTGTAAATGGTTAAGTAGGCAGTGGTTTAAGGCTCTAAGCTATAAACCTGGAGACCTGGGTTTGACTCCCACAGCCCCACTTGCATACTGTGTGACCCTGTGCAAATCACTTAACTTCCTAGTGCTCCCAGGTCACACCTGTAAACAAGCTTTCAGCTTAGTGTGTCTCTCCTGGTAAAAAAGCATTTGTCAATGCTGAATGTTTGCTTGCTGGCATTGGCATTGGCATTGGCATTGGTGGGGTGTGCCTTTGGGTCATCAGGCATAATGGCCATGCCATTTCACCACACCCTACCCTGCAGACACCAAGTGTTGCGGTGTGCCTTGGGGTATTTGGCCCTTATGCTCACCCCATTCCATCAGGAAGTACAGTGAGATGGGTGCAGTATAGGAGAATGGGGTGAACTTTGGGGATGAAGAGTCCAAGGCACATCTCGATGCCTCTCACTGGCTGCAGGGTGTGGGTGGGGGTGGAATGGTATGAGCATTACAGGTGACAATCCTAAGTCACACCCATGATACCTGTCAGTCTGTACAGGGTGGGGCATTATGGTTGGAAACCCTAACACCTCAGGCATTCATTGGTATTTTCACTCCAAAATTTCAACATGGGTTTTTTGTGACCCCCACCTTATGAACAGTGGTAATATCAGTTTGTTAGCCAAAAGCTGATTTTGCACAGTGACTATGGCATTTGGCACCACAGGTGCAAAAACACATTTCGAACAGGATGTGAAAAATGACAGCTGTGCTGTTCATGGGGAGGTGTAAAAAATGGCAATGTTGAAAATCTGCAGTGAAAATAGTAAAAAAAACTGGTAAGTCATGAGCGTGCATAGAAACTGCGCAACGCACACCCTTAATGTAATTACTTGCAGATTTTTTACAGCAGATAGTCAACACAGGCATTTTGGGACCTCCACTCATGAACAGTGTCACTGTAATTTTCTTAATCTGTTCCGAACACTGATTTCCCACAGCGACCACGCATTTCTGCACAGAAAGTGTGAAAACACATTTCGGCCATGTTGTGAAAAATTACAGCTGTACTGTTCATAAGGAAGTGTGGAAAAATGTTAAAGGTGAAAATCTGGACTGAAAATATAACAAATTCATAAACTTACGAGGGCGCGTGGAACAGCGCAATGGTTGCTCGTAACACAATCATTTTAAGGACTTTTGTCACCAAATTTTCAGCATAGCCATTTTAAGACCTCTGTTCATGAACAGTGTCACTGTGATTTTCTTAATCTGTCCCAAACATTAACTTTCCACACCGACTGCACCATTATGCGCTACATGCGTGGAAACATATTTTGGGGGAGATGTGAAAAATTACAGCTGTACTGCTCATAAGGAGGTATGGCAAAATGGCAATGTTGAAAATCTGGAGTGCAAATCTTAAAAATTGGCAGGCTTATGAGCGTGCGTAGGAACTGCGCAACGCACGCTCGTAAAACAGTCATTTTTGGGAATTGTTTTGCCAAATTTTCAACATAGCCATTTTAAGACCTCTGCTCATGAACAGTGTCACTGTGATTTTCTTAATCTGTCCCAAACATTGAGTTCACACACCGACTGCGCCATTGTGCGCTATATGCGCGGAAACATATTTTGGGCAAGATGTAAAAAATTACAGCTGTTCTGCTCATAAGAAGGTGTGATAAAATGGCAATATTGAAACTCTGGAGTGCAGATATTAAAACTCTGCAAACTTACGAGCGTGTGTAGGAACTGAATAACGCACTCTCGTAAAACAGTCATTTTTGGGAATTATTTCCCAAAATTTTCAACATGGGGTTTTTGGGGGAGTACCTCATGAACTATTACACTGTTGTTTCGTACATCGGTCCCGAAAGGTGGTTTTGAGCATTGACTGAAAAATCACCTTTCTGGACCAAATAACAAAATGACAGTGCAAGAATTCATGAGGTGGGGTCCCAAAAACCCCATGTTGAAAATTTGGTGAAAATATTCCCAAAAATGTCCGAGATATGTATCAAAGTTGAAAAAACCCTATTTAACCCATTATACAGCTTACCGGCATTTCCTCAGTTCACGGTCGGCTTTGAAGAGTGCAGGCGTGTTCCTAGTCACCAAAGGTCATTGCGCTGGACTCCAGAGGTAAGTATATGGGTTGAAGGGTGGGAGGTAGGATGCCGTGGGTGGGGTCAGACTCAAGACAATCGGGGACTGTTTTTTTTTTTTAAGGTGTTTGTTTCTTTTTTAGGAACACGGCGGACGTTTGCCAAGCTGGGGTGGGCTCCCAGTGTGGCAGCTGTGATTCTTTTGAGAACCAGCAGAGCTGACAGGGGATTGGGCACCCCTGTTGGCCATAGAGATTTTTGCCACGCTGGGGTGGGCAGCGTGGCACCTGGAAATGTGTTGGGCAGTAGACGTACATTTGCCACGCTGGGGTGGGCTCCCGGCGTGGCACTTTGAAGGCTGTTTGGGGGGCCAGTGGAGCTAATGAGGGATTGGGCATGGGCACCCCTGTCAGCCTTACAGATTGTTCCCATGCTGGGGTGGGCTTCCAGCGTGGCACCTAAAACTCTGTTGGGGGCAGCGCAGTGCAGCCAAGGGGGGATTGGGCACCCCCGCCGGCCATACTGTCAGGCGAGAACGTGTGAGCATGCGGGGGTGGGGTCCCAGCATGTTACTTGTTTGTGGGAGGGGGAGAGGAGCTGTCTATGACAGCTCTTGCACTGCAGTACCGACATGTAGGCACTTTGCATACTGCCGACGTCAGTATGCAAATTGCCTACTCGCTGCAGCGCCTTTCTTTCAACTGTATGCCACTGCATTTGCAAACGCTGTCATAGACAGCTCTTGCATTCATTAGCGCAGTGGGGCCACACCTGCAAAAGGCAGCAGGACATTGGAAGTAGGGAGGCACACCTACAAATTCTCATATGGTGGCACTATGTTTCTTGCACATGCATGCAAGCAAACATAAAAAGTTCCTAGAATTATTGTTTCAATATAGTTGAGTTTATATGTGGTAAGTAGGTAGGGTATGATGTTTTGAATGTGGCAGTAGGATTTAGCATGTGCACTGCTTTAAAATCATTTCACAGTATTTTATACTTTCTTAAAAAGATACTCTACATTTCTGTGTAGCTGTGGGATTCAAACCAAGATCTCCAGATTTGCAGAGAAGTGCCTTAAACCACTGTGCTATACTGCCTCCCTAATTATGGCAGTCATCTATTTTATGGTTCATGGTGTGGGTGTAGTAAGCATACTAACATACAAAAATGCCAGCAGAATAGGCCTAGTGGGCTTTCGTGTCTGCTCCTTTGGTCAGTCCCCACCCTGGGAGTTGATCTTACTGCCCCACGCCCCCCCCCCACCCTCTCTAGGCTTCTCCTTTCCCAGTCCAGGGGAGAGTTAGCTAACTGGGGTTTCTGTAAGACAACAGCTACTAAATAGCCATGTTGTAAATGGTTACATAGGCAGTGGTTTAAGGCTCTGAGCTACAAACCTGGAGACCTGGGTTGGACTTCCACAGCCCCCACTTGCATATTGTGTGACCCTACGCAAATCACTTAACTTCCTTGTGCTCCCAGGTCACACCTGTAAATAAGCCTTCAGCTTCGTGTGTCTTTCCTGGTAAAAAAAAGTGCCTAGAGTTATTTTTTTAATATAGTTGAGTTTATATGTGGTAAGTAGGTAGGGTATGATGTACATACAATCTGAAAAATTCATAACATGCTGTATTGTGATTCAATGAACTAATAAATGGAGATTTTGGTTTCTTTTACAAATTCATTTTTCCTGACCATGGATATACTAAAGCAAAAATGTCTCAACAAAATGTTTTTAAATAAAGAGTTTAACTCACAACAGCAGAAGAAGCATGTTGGCATTAAAAGCTTAGTGGTGTGGATGTAGAGGCACCAGTATTTAAGCGTGACTTTGGTAGAGGATTAATTGTGACTGGGGGTGAGGGAGGGAATGTCTTGATATTTGCAACATAATCTTTTTTCTGAAACTTCAGCCTTCAAGGGGTTAGACTCTGCAGCCATCTGTACAGTATATCACTAAGCCATATGCAGTGTGGTATGGGTAAAACCCAGATCACCAGACTAGGACCAGTGCTGTAAAATCTGCACTGGGCACAGCTTGTGTAAATATTGCTGATCCAGTGGATCAAATAAATATGTGCAAATAAATAAATAAATACTCAGCTTCACCTCGTGCTTCAACCCACCCCAGGAGTGATTTTATTACATGATAACATACACCCTGTTGTGCCGTATTGCTTAAATATGCCCTTTCTCAATGTACTATACTTTGATTCAGTTAGTGTATGCAACAGCCTTCATGTGAACACTCTGGGCTTGTCTTTGACTCCTGATGTCTATTTGCTTTAGCTATTATATATTGTTTGAACTGCGATGGTCTTCTTGATGTGGTGCCAGTGTGCCTAAACTATGTAATCTGTTTATCTACTGTTACCCATGTATCTCCAGTGAATGACTGTTATAACTGTCTGCTCTCCAAGCCATTGTTTTTGGACTTGTTAACCGTACTGTTGTTCTATTAGTTTCTACGAGGTGCCTTTGTAAATGATTCTCTGACTCAAAGGTTTGTAAATCTGATATTTTTTAAATAAATAAATAAATGTTTATGTTTAAGCCCATGAAACACCTTTATCTAGTTAATATTAATACATTCATAGTTGTAGTGGCTCTGCCAGAACTTATTTTCTGTGTTCTAACCAGTTCCCAGTGTTTTCTTTTCCTCTGGCGGTGTGAGAAGTTTTTTCTAACTTTCCCTAACTGTTTTACTGCCCTTGGAGGTTGCCATTCTGGTTTCTTTTATGGCCTCTTGTCCTAGATAGTCTTTCCAGAGTGCCCTTTGGTATGATGTATATTTGCCCCTGCAGGAAGCCATGTCTTGTTACAGGGTCTGTCACAGCTCAGCCACAGAAAAAATACTTCTTCCAGAGAAGACACACTGCTAGATTTTGGGTGAGTGTAATCATTATTATTTCTTGATATCAGTACGTTGTCCTGCTATGTTCTGCTGTGTGTGTGTTTGAATCATGTCACTGTTTACTCTATTACTCTGTCACTTTCAATTTTTGCACTAGTACTAAGTAGCAAAGATTGAACATCACCTTATAGGTTGTAACATAGCAGGAGAAGGTACTAATAACAAAAAATAATGATCACACTCACCCAAAATCTAGCAGTGTGACTTCTCTGAAAGAAGTATTATCTTTGTGGCTGAGCTGTGACAGACCCTGCTAAATCTAAGGGCATAGCTACATCACTGTCGCATGAGCCAGGGTGCATCGTAGGAGAAAGAAAGCCAATAAACCTCTTTGTGATGGAGATCCCCAGGGGTCGTAAAACTACCATACAGCTAGCAGGCTAATTTACGAAAAACTCCTAATAGCAGACAGAGGGAAGGACATATTAGGACTTAACATACATATCAAAACACTCTACATAACATATGTTTTTGCACATTCTGGGTGGACTTCTCCTTTAAAGAAGATAGGAAATGCTTTTGTGTTTATTTTACCTGTTAAATAAATCATTAGTATGAAAACATTGCTTTTTTGAGGCTTTTTTTGGGGGTAATGTATGTCCCCCCTCCCTGTCTAGGGGTATCCAGGTGTTACGTTGTTGAAAGGGGGCACTTGACAGATATAAACAACACAGTCCAAAGAATTAAAATAGAAGCAACTTGTTACCTGGGTCCATAGAGTTGGTGTGACTTGAGATTATGGTAAACACGGGAACCAAACTGCTGCTGGGTGGTCCGGAGGCTACAGGGGACTGTTGGTTAGCAAGGGAGCATGCATAGTCACATTGATTGAGTTCACTGTCCACTCCAAAATCAAAGTGCAAAAATGATTTTATTCAGCTTGAAAAATAGTAACAGCTACTCCATGGAGTGGGGGGGGGTATTAAATGGTGGGTTTCTTTGCTCAGACACAGCTGGGACATCTACTGCAACAGGATCTTGTGCTAACAGAGTATTTTATGCAGATCTCCCTTCCTCCAAAAAGGCTAAAATTCCTGGCATCATTTTCTAGGACCGGAAAGGCCACTACATGAGGTAGCTCAATACTGAAACAATTCACCAATTCATGTCCCAGTCCTTTCTTGTCCTCTCTGCATCAGTAACATTCCTTTCCCTTTTCTCTCTCTTCAGGCTGTTCCATTCATATACTTTCACTCTAGCTTTTGACAGTACAGATGTTTCTACTGTCCCAAACCGTCTCACACTCTTCAATTCATTTCTACAGCCTGATCTTATACCTTCTACACCCAGGGGCCATTTCTTAATGAAGCAAGCTTTTCTTTCCCTTCCAGACCTTAATCTCATACTTTTCAATGATGTTTTTATAGCAAGAAATGAACCACCAGAACCCTTTCAGAGATCCAATTGCCGATTCCTCGGCTGGTGGCTGTGCCTTATTCTGGAATTGTGGATGCCCCAGACCTGATCCCAGTCCTTACCAGCACACTGCATTCATGCAGCGATTCCAGCCTCTGAACTGACTCATCAGGGGGACTTCTGCCAGTGTCACACAGATCAACCAGTGGACTGCCACCCCACGGGGGTCCCAAACATTACTTCCCCAAATGGACTTTCTCCACCTCCATAAGTGGCCCACACCGTGAGTCCCAGCTCTGCAGTGGCCTCCAGCCCAGGTAATAGGGGTAACACTGCCACTGATATGCCCTCAACGGCAAGGCTGCCACTTCCAAGCCATACCCCAGGCCCGATTTGCCATAGCGGGCCCACCCACTGGAAACCATTCCAACCCAATGGCAGAACTGCCCACTGGCAATCTTTGTTTCTTTTGGGCTTCTAGGCTGTATCAGAGCTTACCCTACCAAGGTGCCGAAGTTCACTTGGTGGGCCTCAATTTTCATTTCTTCTCCCCAGGCTCTGGCTCTCAAATGCACCAACAGGCCCAGTCTACCTTGTTCTTTTGCTTCTCTTTGCTGCACACCAGAACCATCACTCTCTCCTCGCTGGTCTTCAAGGCTGGTGGACCGGGGTGGCAAGCAGACTACTCCAGCCTTGCCACGGCTCTCCAGCCGAACTTGCAGGCAGACCCCCCATGGCTCCTCTCTCCCTGGGTCACTCCCTTGATCCCCCTTGTTGTCAAAATCCCCTGATATTTATACCCTTTATGGGAGGTGCCCCACCTATTGTCAGCAGGCAGCACCACATCCCAGGCTCAGCAGTACCACTAGCTCTCTGTCTGCCTAGTTACCTCCTAGCAACCAAAATGTAACTAATAAGCACCCAGAGGGTGCTCACACTTTCCCCTCACACAAAACATTCACCTCCTGATGAATGCCCAACCAAGCCACACTACTGATCAAGCTGGAGGAGAGATATGGCCAATCTCCTCCCCTGAGGGTCAGAGCACTAAGCTAGCTGTACCGCTGAAATGGTGAAATACTGAACTCACAAATCCCAATACTACCTTTATACAAATTCTCAAACTATACTGTCTAAGATTTGGCAATTCACCACTGATTCCCCATGGTTACCTGCCAGGTACTACAGCAGTGACATGCCACCTCCCCCCTTCTTTACTGCTACATGCTTTCTCTGTTAAGATACCCTTCTCTCTCTGTTATCATTCTAGTACATTACCAAATGCTGCCAGGAATGGTCACAAACTAAATAGAATTTTTTCATTATCATCCCCCCTACAAGACTTAAACAAACACTGACGAACATTCATTAACCAAGGCTAATGCTGCTAAACAGTTCTATTTGCATTTTTTTCCTCTAAACATCATCTACTCATTTTAAGTATCCTAACACTCTATTCTATTCACACATACAAACCATTCCGACATAGTATTATAACTCTATATTCTTAAGCATGCAGTTTCTTCACTCACTCTACATTGACACCACTACCTTCATCTTAGAATAATTCGACTTTGATTCCTCCCCTTTTTTCCCGTTTTCAACAACAGTTGAAAACACATTTATTTGTATTTATTTTTATTTTATTTATTTCATTCTAGGATTACAAGTACCTTTGAGCCAAGACTGTTTTACAAAGGTTCCACGCCATTTAAGTCCGTGCAAGTTAATATCAAAATCAAAATAATAAAACACAGCTTTTAAACAGTATGAATATGGGTGCCAACATAGAGAGCTTTCATTGGATAGTATTGATTAAGGAGAAAACACTAAATTTAAGGTAACCAAAATGTTTGTTGCTTTTAGGTAAAATAAAGACACTGACATGTCTGCTAGATGTTAGGCAAAATACAGTTTAGAGTCCAGTTTAGTGCACTCATCTCCTTCGGCTAATTCACAGATAATATAATACTGGCCTGCTGGCCTTCAAAGTCCTGAACCATTGCAAAAGTCTTAAATAAAGTTATACCAGTCCAGACAGTTGACAATAATATTTGGCAAGCTTTCTTAATGGCTGCCGGCTCATGACTTCCCAACTCTAAAGTGCTTCCATGGCTTTTGATCTTTACTTTTTCCAAAGCAGCCTGGAACACCCAGTACTCTCTTTTCTCGTCAATAATGTCCCAATGGTGTTCAACTAAATTAGGGTAGTTCTCCCCAGGATATTCCCTATGGATGTGGTGACGGACCCAGCGTTCAGCCTGAGATTGATCTGGAACACTGCGAACATTGGTTTTAGGTTCTGTGTCTTTCAGTAACCAACTCCTCGATGTGTAATGCCAGTAGTGGGGGTCAGAGGGTCTTAAAGAGTCCATGTCCAATCACTTTTTAGCACACATTTTTTGCAATCTGGGGATATTGTCAGAAAATTTCAGGCTGGGGAATTGGTAAGGCTTTGGAATGTCTCTTTCCCACAGCTGGTCATCAAGAGTGTAAGCTTTGTATGGTATATCTGAGGAGGAGGTACAGGATATTTTTGGTCATCCTCTCTAGAATCGCTTTCAGAAATAACTTCCTCCACAATCACATCAAGTGATTTGGCAGGGGGCACCTCCCAAGCCACAGGAGGTGGCCCTCGGGGTTTTCTCATGGTACCTGTTGGGGTGGGATGTGGGCTCAATGCAGGGGACACAGAAAGCTCAAGCCTACCTGCCACCCCATGGCCTCTCCCTCTGCCACAGAGAGGATCAGGCACCACCAGAGGAGAAGGGCAGGGCAGATGTATATCACATCTTCTCCACGCTGGAGTTCACTAGTTACCCCCTCCAACTGCTCTCAATTATGCAGGCTCAAAGAAGCAACACTGGCCCAAGCAAGGGTGGTCACCAGACTCCAGGCCAGTTGATAAACAATAGCAGTCCTAAGCTGTAAATCAAACCACTAACAACACAGTCCAAACACTCCAGGAGGACCTTCACTACTCCTCCAGTTTGATGGCAGATGACACATTTCTCACCAATGCTTCCATGCTGGGCTACTTCACATAGCCACGAAAACACAAATGCAGGCACTAAAATTATTTTATTCTCCTGAGCCTCGGCAATTTTTTTTTTTTAGCACATGGTCTCTACACCAGCACAGATCAAGCACTTGTGGTGCAGCTCATAAGTCTTTAGACAAGATGGCTCCACTTCCCCCAATGCAACATGACCCCCACTACCCAGCAGCACAGTTTCGGTCAATCCAATAAAATCCTCCATGTTATGCATACATTAACAGCTTGCTAACAGTTCATGTTACAAATGGCTAGGCTTTGGGATATGAACCAGCACGAGTTCAAAGTGGTGCTTAAGAGCAGGAAGTCCCGGGGGGGCGTGGCTAGCTTCTGAACATGGCGGACGCTTCCTAGCTGGCTCTTTCAGGCACTACCCTTGAAAGTATCCAAATGCCCTCCTAAACTAAGTGAAGTCAGTAAAAACTAGATCAGGGGCAACCTATCATTCATGGCTTCTGGCAATTCCAAAAATCACTAGGCTAAACTAAAATTTGGACCAGCATTAATGTAGAGGGAGCTGTGCCAGGGATTGGAGGCCTACGCCAGTTCTCAGGCCGTCTAGGCTACCGACTCTGTAATTTCCTCAACCCCTGAGATGTCAGAACTTGAGTGTTCCCTTGCAGGTGTCCCTGCAACTCTTGCTCAGATGCAGCATGAAATGAAGGCCAGTTTTACAAATATCACAGCACAGATTACCCATTTACAAAGCATGGTTACTGGCTTGTCCAAAACTTCTGCATCTCACACGTCGCAAATATCTGAGCTGAACATCGAGTCAGTGATCTGGAAGACACCTTACAGGCTATCACAAATGAAAGAAACAACCTGAAAAAGGTGATGGAGGAACTCACAGTGCGTGTGGATGACCAGAAAAACTGGTCACGGTGCTTCAATCTCCGAATAGTCGGTCTCCCAGAAGGAACTGAAGGGCAAAATCCAGAAACAGAGCTGCTCAAATGGCTTGTTGACCACTTAGAGCTCCCAGATCAGGCCTCTGGTTTTGAAATTGAATGTGCTCATAGGGTGGGCCTGCCACCAATCAATCAATCAATCAAAGTCTTTATTTAACCAGGCGATCACGGTTGAGCAAGCTCATTTTCGAGGTGGACCTGGGTTTGTTAACAAGGAACAAGGGACAATATACATGGGATGTAACACACAAGAAAATAGTAATAATACAAATAAAGTGAGATACAATAATGCAGTATATACAAAGTATCAGCAGGTAGCATTGTGTGAATCTGAATGAAACACCGACCTCTTTATCAGGTGAATATAAAGATATTTATTCCAGCGTGCCCAGATTCACAGTAGTGTTGCTCCTTACTTTTAAATTCACAACCAAAGTTAGTGCATCAAACAAATTGCACTAGTCCCAGTGCTTCGACCACGTGTGTGGTCTTCTTCAGTCAACACTTACAGCTGTGCTCTCACAGCAACAAGCTCAGGCAAATTCAGTTGAATTTAATGTACCAAACCTATTTCACCCCAGAGTGGTTACATGCAACGGATGCATTTAGGCCTAGCCCCTGCCCAAAATGTGGCATTCAGGAGAGTGACTTTCTCCATATGGCTCTGACCTGATGCAGGGTGACCCCATTTTGGCATGAAATGCATCATAGAATGTACAGAGTCCTTGGCTATTGCCACCTCAAAATCTCCTCTGGAATTACTGCTGCATGCAGACCCACAACACCAAGGTGGGACGCTGCATTACCCCCTATGGTCTCTCGCCCTGATTAATTTCAAAAAAATGATGGCACAGGCATGGATATCCCTTCCCCCCTACAATATCCCACTGGATCAATAACCTTAAGATGTGCTTGACCCTGAAGAAAACCCAGCTCCATGCAATGGGTAAACATATGTCATTTCTGCAAGTCTGGTAGCCCCTCATAGCAGCTATTGAATCAGGTATAATACCCTCATAGGAGAATGGCCCCACATTCTCATTCCTATACAGTATGAGGCTGGGGTGGGGAGACCCCCCACCCACTTCCCCAGCTCTGCTGTGCTGTGTATCCTCGGCTAGTGACTCCTGTGTTTTCAACATCTAGGTCAGCCCCTGCTGTGGTTAACAAATGTGCTTAGTCCTTGATTTTACCTGTTTCTAAGGCATACTGTTGTAATCTTAGTTCCTAGTGCTCTAACACATACCTTGTCTTTGTAATCTAATAGACCGATATTCTAATCTGTACCATATTACTGGAATGCCTATACTCTGTTTAACGTATATATGTTTGGTGCTACACCTTATGATGTACTTAAGATGCTCCTTGCTCAACATCCTATCAATAAAATATTTTGAAAAAAAAAAAGAGCTGAAAGTCCCCCTGCAGCATACGTTAGGCAGTTTGTACATAACATAGGTTCTCAAATAGTTATTTTGCTTTCTTTTAATCAAATCCCAGACAAGCCTCCACTTTGTAAGCCCCCCCTACCCATCTAGGGGTATCCAGGTGTTAAGTTGTTGGGAGGGGGCACATGACAGACATAAGCAACACAGTCCAAAGAATTAAAACTAGTTTTAATTCTCGTTTTAAAACTCGTTACCTGGATCCATAGAGTTGGTGTGACTTGAGATCACAGTAAACATGGGAACCAAGCTACTGCTGGGTGTTCCAGAGGTTACAGGCGAATTTTGGTTAGCAAGTGAGCATGCATAGTCACATTGATTAAGTTCACTGTCCTCTACAGAATCAAAGTTCAAAAACAATTTCATTGAGCTTGCAAAACAGTAACAGCTTCTCCATGGAGTGGGGGGTATTAAATGGTGGGTTTCTTTCCTCAGACACAGCTGGGACATCTATGCAACAGGCTCTTGTGCTAACAGACTATTTATTTCATGCAGATCTCCCTTCCACTGAAAAGGCTAGAATTCCTGGCAGCATTTTCTAGGACCGAAAAGCCATTACGTGAAGTAGCTTAACACTGAAACAATTCACCAACTCACGTCTCAGTCCTTTCTCTTTCTCTCTGCGGCAATTACATTCCTTTCCCTTTTCTCTATCTTCAGGCTATTCCATTCCTATTCTTTCACTCTGGCTTATGACAACATGAGATGTTTCTACTGTTTCAAACCTTCTCATGCTCTTCGATTCATTTCCATAGTCTGATCTTATACCTTCTACACCCGGGGGCCATTTCTTAATGAAGCTAACCTTTCTTTCCCTTCTAGATCTTAATCTTATACTTCTCAAGTGATGTTCTTATAGCAAGAATCGAACCACCAGAACACTTTCAGAGATCCAATTGCTGAGGCCTTGGCTGGTGGCTGGGCCTTATTCTGGGGTTGTGGGTGCCCCAGACCTGAACCCAGTCCAAATCGGCATGCTCTGCCTGACTCATCAGGGGGACTTCTGCCAGTACCACACGGATCACCCAATGGTCTGCCACCCCACTGGGGTCCCAAACATTAATCTCCTAAATGGACATTCCCTGCCTCCACAAGTGACTCACACCGTGGGTCCCAACTCTGTGGTGACCTCCAGCCTGGGGAATAGGGGTAACACTGCCACTGATACACCTTCAGTGGCAAGGCTGCCACTTCCAAACAATGCCCCAAGCCCTATTTGCCATAGCAGGCCCACCCACAGTAAACCATTCCAGCCCAACAACAGAACTACCCACTGGCAATCTTTCTTTCTTTTGGGCTTCTAGGCCCTATCAGTGTTTAACCTACCAAGGTGCCAAAGTTCACTTGGCGGGCCTCCATTTTCATTTCTTCTACCCAGTCTCCAGCTCCCAAATGTACCAACAGGCCCCGTCTACCTTGTTCCATTGCTCCCCTTTGCTGCACACCCAAACTGTCACTCTCACCTCGTGGGTCTTCAAGAGTGGTGGGCTGGGGTGGAAAGTGAACCACCCTGGCCCTGCCACCGCTATCTGGTCAAACTTGTGGGCTGAACCCCCAACTCCTCCCTCTCCAGGTCTCTCCCTCTATCCCCCTTGGCGACAAAATCCCATGATATTTATACCCCCTACAGGATGGGCCCCACCTACAGGCAGCAGGCAGCACCACATCCCAGACTCAGCAGCACCACTAGCTCTCTCTCTCTTTCTCTACCTAGCTACCTCCTAGCAACCAAAATTTAACTAGCAAGCACCCAGAGGGTGCTTACAGTAATAAATGTTCAAAAGCATCTCTGTATGGCCCTTTCATCTGTTGAACTGCCTACCAGCTTGACACCTTTTTTTTTGTATCGGGAGTCAGCGCATGTCAAGCCTTGTAATGCTTACATCACAGACTCCTGATACAGCATGCAGTCTTCTATAGCTGTTACAGCAACTGATGTAAATGCTGATGCTACATTCCTTTTAAATAAAGGCCGGTCTCCTCTTGAAAAAAAAATCACACTTGTAATGTGACTGGCTCACCCTCCTAACAGTCACATTACCAAATACCAGTAACAGAAACATCCCTTGATAATTTTTAAATTATTCCCATTCCTTTATTTATTTCCTGGTGTCCAATGGGTCCCTTCCCACCCTGCCCTCATGCTGCAGTGTAACAAAACAGTCAGCATTCAAGGAGAGGAAATGAAGAAATTGAAAAAAATGAACCCATGGGTTCTATCACCACCTATTGCCTCCTGCTGTGGTCCCAATGTACAGTTTGCGCCACCATAGGCACCAGTTCTTAAATTTCGGTATCTTCACCCAAGTTAGGAGTCTCAATACACCACCACGATCCCAAACAATTTGTACTGTATTTTATTCACAATAAATATTCGGCGACTGAGAAAGCCCTCCTGTCACCTCCTCACTAGCCACGACAGACAAACGCAAAGTGGGAAGCAGAAAGGGCAGTTTGCATTATTTGGCGGCAGACTGAAGACGTGACAGGAATGCTGTGTTGGTCGCTGAATATTTATTGAGAATAAAATAAAGTATACCTTATTTGGGGAATCTAGTTTACTGTGCCCCCTCCCAGGTCAGGTGCTCACCTACTGCTCTGTAGCACCTTCAATCTCCCCTGAGCTCTTCTCGTTTGTGGCTGGCAGCTGCTTGTGGTCCTTGCTACCCCTGCATTCTCCTACACTGAGCAAGGGATTCTTCAATAATGAAGTGGTGTAGGGGGGCTCAAATAAAAATGCTGTAGACAGCTGTAGCTTAGAAAATATTCACAATAGTTTATTCAAATTCCAAAACGGCATAAAATCTCGACGTTTCACCTCCGGTTATAGGTTTATTAGGAAATGCCTTTTATTACTCAAAAGGGTGCAATTCAAATTCTGTTGATTTATACAGCACTTATGTTCTCACTTTACTCATTAAACCCTGTTTATAAATTCTTCATTCCATTACAAGGATTGGAAATCTCTCCTACACTGAATCAGTGCCATGAACAGTGGTTTGATTCCCATAACCTACACTTGCATACTGAGTGTCCCTGAACAAGTCACTTTACCTCTCTGTGCTCCTGAGACACACTGACAAACTGTCAGTGAAATGCTTGAATAAAGCCCTAAAACTGATAAAACAGTCAGAGAACCCTTTTAAGCTTTTTGGAGGTATTTCGGAAGATATTACTACCCGACCACCTAAGTTTTAGTAGTCAGCCAAATTTTAGGATTTTGAGAGCGTTCTGTGACTGAGCAGGCATTATCGCAAAGTTAGTTGTAATTAGGGCTAGTAGGGTGGAGAGTTAGCTAGGACCCCAAGTGACACGCAGGTAGGAGTGCTAGGTTTTTAATTTTTTAGGGAGACAGAAGTTGCCTACCATGGTGCTGTAAATTTTTCAGTTACTGATTACATTCCCCTCCCTCTTGTTTAGCGAAAAATTGAAAGAGTCCTTAGTCGCTGGTCAGGGTCTGTTGGATGATTGAGCCAGTGAGTCCTGTGAAGTGCTGCTGGTTGAGTAGGGCTGGTGCCATGCAGTTGGGTAGTCCACTCAGACCTGTCCACTTGAAGAGTGGGGAACGCCAGTTTGGGACTTTGTGTCTGAGGATCGGCTGTGCATGCCAGGTGGCAGCCAGGGGACAATGATGTGCTGGGACCTTTTTCTGTGGCCCACATGGTGTATCGGGATTCCTTAGTTTGATGAAGTTACCGAAATGTAAGAACCGGTGCCTGTGGTAGTGCAAACTGCACATTGGGACCTCAGTAGGAGGCTCTAGGTGGTGATAGAATCCACGGATTCATTTTTTTCGATTTCTTCATTTGCTCTCCTTGAACACTGACTGTTTTGTTACACTACATCATAAGGGCAGGGTTGGGAGGGACCCACTGGACTCCAGGGAATAAATAAAGGAAAGGGAATAATTTAAAAATAATCAAGGGATGTTTGTTACTGGTATTTTGTAATGCGACCTGTAGGGTGGGGGATGCGAGCCGGTTACATTACAAGTGTGATTTTTTTCCAAGAGGAGACTGGCCTTTATTTACAAGGAATGTAGCATCAGCATTACATCAGTTGCTGTAACAGTCAAAGAAGACTGCATGCTGTATCGGGAGTCTGTAATGTAAGCATTACAAGGCTTGACATGCGCTGACTCCCGATACAAAAAAAAAGGTGTCAAACTGGCAGGCGGTTCAACAGATGAAAGGGCCATACAGAGATGCTTTTGAACATTTAGCACAAAACAAATGCCACAAAAAAGCAATGTTTTCATATTAATGATTTATTTAACAGGTAAAATTAACACAAAAGTATTTCCTATCTCCTTTAAAGGAAATTGTCATCTGATTTCATGCTATGATGGCCACTGTTCATGAATGCCCCCCTTGAAACTATGGAACCAATTCCAGAAGGTGGGCGCAGGGCTTGCGCCAAGCCCTGCGCCACCATAAAGTTTGACTCAACTGTGTCAAAGCCCTTCAATGAAACTCTGCCCTATTCTAGAAGGGTTGATGAAGTTACGACAGTTTTCCCACTTTACGGCAGCTTGCGCCACGTGTTTGGTGCAAGCCCCATAGTAAGGGTACCCCCACGGATGCAAAGTTAGACCATCAGGAAGATGGTCTGACTTTTCGGTGTCAGGGACTTGTGGCACTGGCTTCTGGAATGCCAACTTTGACACAAGTGTGCACTTGTGTCACACAGCCTACCGCAAGTCCCCTGCGGTGATCACAGCAGCTTTTAGAATCGGGCCCTATAGGATTTTTATGTTTCCTTGCGAGCGCAGCACACAAGAAACATATTGAGATTGTAGAGATGTGGCAATGTTGTGCCCAGTGCAGCGGACGCTTTAATGAGCATGTCTCCCGGCCACCAATTAATGCTGAAGCTGCAGATGATAACAGTTTCAGAGCGAGTACCGTACTTGAAAGAAATCTGCCACTGCAATCAGGGGGTTTCGTCATTGCAGCATCACCTCTCCCCTCCCTCCCAACCAGGCACACAGCAGGACAACAAATCTAAATGTTAGCTCCCTCCCACTGCTGGTGCCTGCCCCACACCCTCCATTCCCAGTTGCACTGGCATATAACGAAACCCTCTCACTCCCTTCCACTACTGCTGCCCGCCTTGCAGCCTCTGTTCCCTGCACTGGCATAAACCCTTCCACTCCCTCCTACTACTGCTGCCCGCCCCGCACCTTCTGTTCTCTATCGCACCAGCATAAAACCCTCCCACTCCCTTCCACTGCTGCTGTCCACCCTGCACCCTCCGTTCTCTGTTGCACCAGCATAAAACCCTCCCACACTCTCCCACTGCTGCTGCCCACTCCGCACCCTCTGTTCTCTGTCCCCTACTGACATTGGGGTGCTCAATCCCCATGTCAGCATGTATCCTCCTCCCCCCCATTATTGTGGCACACTGGGAGCCCACCCCAGTGTGCCAAAAAATACTTCTTTGATGTTTCCGACACCAGGATGCCCATTCCCAATGTCAGATGCACCGCCCCCCCATGCCCCTATGTTCTCAGCTGACCTTGGGGTGCCCAATCCCCAGGTCACCATTGACCCCCTCTGCAGTACTCTGGCACATTGGGAGCCCACCCCAGTGTGCTAAAATCCATTTTGTTAATATTTCACCTGTAAAAAAGAAAACAATCACCCAATGTCTTTTTTTTTTCAAACCTGAAAAAAAAAGAAAACGGTCCCTCGTCGTTCCCGCCACCCCCTCAATCCACACCCTCCCTCTACACACCCCACCTCACCATACCCCACCACCCATACTTACCTCTGGAGGTCAGGAACAGAGATCTTCTGTGGACTGGGAACACTTCTGCACTCTTCAAAGACCAACCAGGAACTGAATAAATTACGGTAAGCCCTATATGGCAGTCAATCGGGGTTTTTCAATGTAGATTGATATCTCAGCCAATATTTGGAGTTTTGGTCCCACATTTTCAACATGGGGTTCTTGGGAACCCACCTTGTGAACACTGGCACTGTGATTTTGTTGCTCGGTCCCGAAAGGTGATTTTGCGGTCGCTGCGCAGAATCACCTTTTGGGACCAATTAACAAAATGACAGTGCCACTGTTCAGTAGGTGGGGTCCCAAAATGCCCTTCTTGCAAATTTGGTGAATAAATTCCAACAAATGACTGCGTTATGAGTGTCTGTTGCGCAGTTTCTACACACGCTTGTAACTTCATCAATTTTTAATATTTTCACTTCAAATTTCCAACATTGCTATTTTTTCACATCCCCTTATGAACAGTACAGCTGTCATTTTTTGCATTCTTCCTGAAATGTGTTTTTGCACCTGTGGCGCAGAATGGCGTGGTCGCTGTGCAAAATCAACTTTTGAGACAGATTAATGAAAGCACAGTGCCACTGCTCATGAGGGGAGGTCCCAAAAAGGCCATGTTGAAAATTTTGTGAAAACATTCCAAACAATGACTGCGTTACGAGTGTGCATTGCACACTTTCTACACACACATGTAACTTTTTCATATTTTCACTCCAGATTTTCAACATTGCCATTTTTTCACACCTCCTCATGAACAGTACAGTTGTAACTTTTTATATCCTGCCCAAAATGTGTTTTTACAGCTGTGGCACCGAATAGCACGCTCACTGTGCAAAATCACCTTTTGGGATTGAGTAACAAAATGATACTGCCACTGTTCATGAGGTGGGGTCCCAAAAAGCCCATGCTGAAAATTTAGAGTGAAAATATCAACAAACACCCAGGGCATTAGGGTTTCCAACCGTAACGCCCACCCTGTAAAGACTGACATGTGTTGGGGGTGTGACTTGGGGTCATCATCGGTAATGCTCACACCATTCCACCCCCACACTGCAGCCACTGACAGGCATTGAGGTGTGCCTTAGGGTCTTCGGCCCTAATGTTCACCCCATTCTCCTATACTGAACTCATCTCAGCTTATTTCCTTATGGAATGGGGTGAGCATAAAGGCTGAAGACCTCAAGGCACACTGCGACACCTGTCAGTGTCTGCAGGGTGGGGTGAGTTGGAATGGTGTGAGTGTTATGGCTGAAGACCCAAAGGCACACCCACAATGCCTTTCAGTCTCTGCAGGGTGGGGGTGGGAGTTGGCGTTACTTCAATACTTCACTGCCATTCCTATTATGCATCTCTCTAACTCCTGAACTACCAATGCCAATACCGGCAAGCAAACATTCGGCATTGGCAAATGCTTGTTAATCTATGTTTCAAGCCAAAGGTATCTCTAGAACTGAACTCCCAGAATGCATTTATTTATTTTTATTTTTCTATTTATCCTCCCCCTCAGAGCTGGTAGGTGGCTCCGGGCCCCCTCTCAGAGGGCTCGTCCTCTGAGTCAGGCCACCTCCAATCCAGCTCTGCCTCAGCAATTCCCCCACTGGCTCCCCCCCATGGCAGGGCCAGAGGGAGGAATGCTGGCCCCCACAGAGCACAATCCAGAAGCCAGGGAAGCCAGAACTGGGGATGTGGACAGACCATCATGGAGCCTGCCAGCTCCATTTTTCCAGGTTTTCTTCCCGCCCCTCACTGCAGTTATGCATGCATGCACATAGAGGTGCACACATGCTGCCGCCCACAGCGCCCTCCCTTCATGTCGCTCCCCTGTCCTGCACTACCCTTCAGGCCTCCACCTGGGACAGTTGTTTGGCGGGGGGTGGCAATCCACCCATCTAGGAAAGGAGAGCAGAGCAGTCTTTCAGATGCTCAATCTTCTCCCCCCCACACCGGCTGACCCCTGATGACCCACACTCGCTCCCAAACATGGGTCGACTGCATGGAGTGAGGTATGTCGTCCAGCGCCCCAATCCTCAGCACCACTGGGCCAGCCTCAGAATGCATTTTTTGAGAACAGGCGGTTTAACACCGACAGTATTGCATTTGTGTGACTAGCATCAAAAAACATAATTGGTTTCCTATGGATTTGAACAGATTTGTATTGTTTCAATGGATGTGTGTGCATTCCAAGGTACTGCAGAAAGCTTACATTTAAGTATCCAGGCTTATATTTAAAAAGAAATTAAGTTCAAAGATATTCACCCCAATGTAAATCAATACACTGGAAATCTGAAAATATTCTCAGATAAAAATGTTTTTGTTATACAATATTTGCGCTCTGTGATATACCCTGAAAAATAAATTGGTGCTAACTGTATAATAAACGTCAAGAAGATGCTAACTGTTGAACATGAATTTAAATTGTCGCTAATTGCACCAGATAGCAAAAAATAAATAAATACATAAATAAAAAAAAGCAAAAGCGAACATTAAGCATCTTACAGTACTTCACCTTTTCAAAGGTTTCTTAAAGGAATCACACATTTGTTTCCTCTGGTGTAGTTGACAATGACCTAGATAAATGTTTTAAAGGGTACCTAAACAAGCAGTTTTTTAAAATTGCAAATTCCAAAATCTAGCTTCATATCGAGGTAAAGTAAAGGCTACTGTTTACATTTGTGCTAAAAGTGCATTTATATAAATAACATAAATGCAGTTTCATAGCTTTTGAAAAATGTAAACATAACATCAGTCTTTCACTTACAAAAAACAGCCTTGCCTCCTCCCTAAGATGTCTGCCAACTGTGTTAAGTGATGAGTCATGATGACATCATTGGAGCCAGAGCCAGGGACCAATATAGATTCCTATAGGCTAACTAGTTCTTCTTTCCCTCTTTGTTTTGAATTGTTTTACCAGAATGATCAACACCATGTGTTAAAGCAGCAGTACTACGGAAAAAAAATTGCGCTTTTTTGACAGTTTATTCTTTGTACCTTGCTAATCATATACCTGGTATTCTTTCTCGATGGCATTGTACTATCGCTGAGTAATTTGCTCAGTTATTCTCTGCTTTTGTTTACATTTCTGTTACTAAGCATGTTGCACTGGAACCCCATCTGCTGCCAACTGCATATGTGAATGACTTGCAGGGACATCAGAAATGGTCAGCAGAGGGTCCCTCTGCTGTTGTCAAAAGACGTGATGTGATGGAGAAAAAGCGCTGCTGAAAATTAGTCAGCCGCCATATTTGTTGTAGTGCTACAACACTTCAAATAAATTGCAAATATCTAAAAAACTAAAGACGACTGGAAAAAAACATTTACAGGTATGGAAACTGGAACTTTGGCCACATGCTTACAGCCAAAAAACAGAATTTTGATAGCTCACTTCCTGATTTCATAGTACTGCTGCTTTAACATGTGGATTATTTTGATCAGTACACGTTAGGCTCGGATTTTGTTCATTTTATTTACTTTTAATTTGCTGACAATGTTTTGCAATCTAGCTGACTTTCTCTTTGGCAAATTGCAGAACAGTACAACACTTCAAATACCTGATGATCTAGTGGTTATGTGATGCCCTGATTTTTTTTGTTAACCAGGAGAGAGAGACACTGTGCTTTAGCCTTGTTTACAGATGTGGCTTGGCAGCATAAGGAAGTTACGTGACTTGCTCATGGTCACATAGCAAAGTACTGGTCTTGTCCAATTCCAAAGCTCATGCATTCTTGTTAATATGCAAAAAAAGCTTCTCTTGTATTGTTTATCCAAGTGAACCCCCTGCACCTAGCCTGCCTTCTGTTGAACACCCCACCATCCATACCATGTCCTTAGTACTGCCTGGGGCTGCATATGAGCTTGCAGTCTCATGAAGAGAATTATCACACCTCAGACTGTAATCGTATACCTCAGAGAGTTGTACATACCTACACCGATACGGATCATCAGGTGGCACTGTTAATAAATACCTCCTAAATCACACTTAAGTCCACTTTTTCAATGTTTGACTTCTGCTCCCACAGTAAACATTGAGTGGATCACCACCCTTCTGCACACTGAAGGCATTATGTACAGTTCCCCTGTTGTGTTTTTGTCCCGCCTCATTAACAAACAATTGGGTCTTCGTGGAGGGCCAAGCAATAAGCCTCAGGACTCACCAGAAAGACTGCTGTTCATGCCCTCATAAGGGCTGCACTTACTATGGATAACAATATTATTAGCAGGAGAGGGATACTAATGCCTTGAGCGGATCCACCAGACTTCCAGTGTCAGTCTACTCCTTTACCTGTGATCTGCAGAACCCCGTAGGACAGTTTCCTGCAAATCTTCTCTTGTACTTTTTAGTGCCCTACTCCACAATGTGAGCTGGTTGGCTACCACCCTTCTAAATCTTGAATGATCTATACACAGCTCCCTCAATACTGTCCTAACAAACGTCAACACCCCCCCCCCCACCTGAGGGTAATCTCCCTACACTGAACTCAAGTAACACTTTAAGTGCAGTCCTGTCACTCTGAGTATTTTTCATCACTGGCTGCTCTCATTTACAGTCAGGTAGTGATCACATTGCTGGCGGCCCTACATTTCAGATCTCACAATGATCTGCTAAACATCCCCCTTCCTGTCTTCCCCTAACCTGAATATAGCTGTACCTTGCTGGAATGGCCTCTTCAGTCCTTCTCTGGCATTCATTCTTCTCTTCTGCTCCCCACACCCAAAACTGGTGAGCTCACTACCCTTCTGCATCATGAATGCAGTTAGTACAGTCGCCGATGTCATTTTTACATATTAATAATAAACATGATCTTCTGGTAAGCCAGGCTGATAGCAGCAGGGCACAAGGGGAAACAAAGGCATTCCTACCCATATAAGATCTAATCCATTTATGATTAGGCACTATTAAATGACGTGCACAATGATGTGCACACCCATCATTTAATAGTGCGTAATCAAAGGTAGCCTAGATCTTTTAAGGATAGGAAAGCCTATAATTCTTCTTGCTCCCTGCTGCTATCAGCCTGACTTACTGGACAGATTATTTTTTTGATGTGACAGAAAAACCTGAGGACTGTACTACCTACATTCATGATGCACAAGGGTGATGAGCTCATCAGTATTTGGTATGAGGAGGAGTAGTGAAGAATGAATACCAGAGGGGGACTGAGAAGGTCACTCCTGCAAGGTACTGCTGTATTCAGGGAAGGTGGAAGACAGAAGGGGAAAAGGTTGAGCAGATCACTGCGAGAAATAAGATGAGGAGCTGCCAGCACCATGATCACTACCTGACCCTATTGACCTGGCCAACATTCCCCTTCCCATAAAACCAGTTCATGCAATTGTCCAAGGCTGTGTGTGGGTATTAATGTGTGAATTGGCTGCCACTACACATTCAGTCACTTCACTACCAGTCTAGCATTGTTGTAAAGCACTTTGGGATACAATGTGTATGAAAAGCACTACATAAATACTGATTCTTATTATTAATATTTCCCATGGAAAAAGAAGATAAAACAAGCATATTTTTGATTTCCAAGAACGTATGAGCTCTGGCATTGGACTACAGAAGAATTTTGCTACAAACAAGTGGTGGATCTATGGGGTGGTGAAGGGTGCGGCTGTACCCCCCCCCATTGTAAAGTACTTGCTTGCTGCTGCTGCATTTCACTTTGTTGAAGAAGTCTGATTTATTGATTGTACAAATGTTTACATTCAAAAATATGGATTACATTTTTAGTTTCAGTCAAAAACATACCAGAAAAGCATAACAGCAGAAAATATAAAGGTTTCATAAAAATGTTAGAAAGTGCATATCAAGTATGCACACATCCCAACAACCTCCCCCAATTGTAGCATCCTGGATCCGCCATAACCACTAGACCACCAGGTTATTCAAGATTTGTACTGCACTGTGGTTTGCCAAAGAGAAAGTCGGTTGGATTAAAACACAATTTCAACATGTTAAAGTAAACAAAATGAACAGAACCATAGCCTAACCTGCATATTGATCTAAATAATGCACATGGTTTTGACAATTTTGGTGAAAATTCTATACAAAGGGAAAAAAGAACTAGTTAGCACTATAGAGAGCCATATATTTCTCGGACTTTGGCTCTGATGATGTCATCACTTAACACATTTGGCAGCCATTTTAAGCAGCAGGTATGGCAGTGTTTTTGAAATTGGAAGGCTGATTTTACATTTTTCAAATGCTTTGGAACCACATTTAGGTAACTCATATAAATATAGTTTTAGCATTAATGAATTCAGCAGCCTTTCCTTTAGTCCCGTTTGAGGTCAGATTTTTGAATAGTTTGTTGTCAAAATGTTGTTAATGTACTTATTCACCGCAGTGGGATGCTAAATTGAAATCTTTCATGTGAGTTTCAGGGAATTGTTTGAAACGATTCTTATATAATAGGTTAATGTCAATATTTGAAATTGCAAATACTTTCAATGTGTAATAGCTATGGCTCCAAACTATACTGAACAATTTGACCAAACACTTTATTTTTTATCATCTAAATTTTGTATTGTTATTTCATACAAATACTTATCACAACACTTAAACTACTCATAAAGCATGTGAAGGAGAAACTTGGCAGAATAGCTAGCAATGTTGCAGAATTAAGGTAAACAATGATTTTCTCTTTTTAAAAGACCAGGGTTTGCATAACAAGGTAAAACTGTACCTTCCGGATTCTGAAGATTTGGCTTCAGTGGTCTGTTTTTCAAGTACTTTTTTCAGAGATAATAAATTGATATTTAAGGCTCATCTGAATGCGGTGTTCAGTAAATTATATTTCTGCTCAAGTATTCTCTGGAGAATTAGTAATTGTTTCTTAGCATTATTTCATTGTCAGAGAATACAGAGTTAAATTTTTCCTTATTCATGCAACTGTTTTTTTTTATTCTGCATCTAAGTCTTTTCTAGAGAAACAGGATTCAAGATATTATAGATCAGCTTGCTTCAGTTTACATGTCTCAAGATTTATGTATCCCAGTGTCCTTGACTCAAAATTAATCTGGTTCCCCCCCAGGGGTTCAGTTATTTTTATTTTTAGTGGAAGTCTAAAACTTCCATGAGTCAAAATCTAGACATCAATCCAATTTTTTTGGAAGTCAAAATACTTCCAGGATCCCACTTGTGGAAGTCAGTATTCTAGGAAGGATCAGTTTACGGATGTTAGTACAGTATATTAGTGGTAAAATAAAATTTCTTTCAGAAAAATCCATCATTTCTGACTTCCATGCCTAAAGTTTTGGAAGTCATCTCATTCTTCTGTTTTACATCTGGAAGTCAGTGACTTCTGCCTCCTTTATTTTGGAAGTTTTTGCCTTATTTTTGGAAGTCAAATACTCCAAAAATGGAGTTAACTGAACCCCTGGCTCCCCCTTCATTTTAGGAATTTTTTTCACTTATAATTTCTACAGATGTGTTCAGTAAGATTCAACAAATTATAAAAATAGACTGGCCATCTTGGTTATTTCTGCTTACAGTTTGCAGTCCATTGATTTACATTTTTTTAAAGTTCTAAAAATCAGATTAAAAGTTGGCTCAAGGCCATTTGCCTCTGTAGTACCTGTCGTATGGAATTCTAATAGGTGCTCCAGCAGAGGTTGCCTAAACTTACAGAAAAAATCATGGCAAACAAAAAACAGTAGCCTGGAACCTCAGTTAATTCAACAGTAAATCTCAACACTATATTTAAAATGAATGAAAGCTAATTGACAAAAACAACCTGACCCCCATACTCAGCCATCAAGCTTTTACTATGACTACTCTATGAGGCAAGGCATTATCATGACTGATGCTCTTGTACAACATGATGGGATGTATACACTGAAATGCCTATAAGGCAAGGCAATTTTATTTATATGGCACCCAATCCCAGGGACTGTGGGTGCCTCAGAGTAGATAAAAGATACATTCATTATTAAAACAGATTATAAATAATAACTATTAAATAATAACTATTACATTTAAAAAAATAATATAGAATAATTCTCTCCATCCAGGTTCAACTTGGATCCCAGGGAAAGTGTTTAACTATAATCTCGGTGTACATACCCCCTAAAGATTGAGAGGCTGGTTTCAAACTAGCACTTGATCATTTATCTAGTAATCGCCATCAATCTGAAATCATAATGTTAGGGGACTTTAATATAAATTGGTTATCCCCAGATGCTGCACCTTACCAGGATGCAATAGCGGCTATAGACATGGTCCAACTTATTCAGTCCCCCACTGATGTAAACTATCGCATCGGTTCAAGTACTCTTATAGCCAGCTCTATCAGTGACCACTCATCAGTCTTATGCTCCTGGACAAACAAGACCCTGAAACCCCCCAAAAGCAATAACCTCCAGAATTATAAAAGCTGGACATCTTGCCTCACTGAAATCCTACCTCTGCCAGCTAGACTGGGATGGGGTCTACGCTGCCGTCAACATGAATGCTGCTGTTGAGTGCTTTATCAACAAGTTTAACTCGGCCTGCAACATCTTTGCCCCTCTAAAAATGAGGAAAATCAAAGGAACCAGCAAATCATGGATCACACCACAGCTCCTTGAGCTCATGGGGGTCAGGGATAACCTGTGGCATAGGGCTAAAAGCACTGGGTCCCCCTCTGACATACAGAAATACAAAGCAGTACATAATAAGTGCACTCAAGCCATCTGCCTTGCAAAAAGATCTCACTTTAAAAGTGAACTGGACAACTCTTGGCACAACAGTCGCAGATTCTAGGACAATATAAAAACCCTAACAGGCAGAGCAAGTAAATCACCACCATCACAAATAAACTTCGAGGGTGTGATTACCCAGGATCCCAAAACTGTCGCAGATGGCTTCAACAAGGCCTTCACAGACCTTAGTGGGGTTCTTCCTCCAGACCATTTCCGACCTGTGCCTAGCTCTGCCATTAGTTGTACGGACATCCCTCCAACACACACAGCCCCTCCCTTCTACCTGAAGGTGATCTCTACAACTGAGGCAAAAAATACTTGGAAAAAGTTCTCGGGAACACTAGATCCAGTGGGGACTCGCTTGACCTGAAGATTGTGGCCCTCACCCTGGATGTGTTACTCTCCCCTCTAACATGGATCCTAAATCTCTCACTAACCACTGGCATTTTCCTTCAATGCTGGAAAGCTGCGGAGGTCACCTCGGTCTTTAAAAGTGGGGACAGAACCCGCCTGGCCAACTACAGGCCAATCTCAATTCTGCCCCCCCAAGGCACCATAAAGGATAGTATATGATCAGTTAGGTATGTACCTTGATAAGTACAACCTTCAATGCCAGGAACAGCATGGCTTTTGGAAGGTACATAGTACTTCAACGGCATTGGTTGAGTTTACCGGTCATATCCATGAAGCACTTGACCGAGGGCTCTTGGTGGGGACCACTTTCATTGACCTTACCAAGGCCTTCAACACAGTCAACCATGACTTACTTCTCACACAGCTCTCTAACATTGGTATATCCTCTGTCTCTCTAGGCCGGTTTCAGAATTACCTCTCTAACAGGACCCAGCAGGTCAAGATTCTTGACATTCTATCCGACCATCGGCATGTCAACACAGTGGTGCCCCAAAGTTCCATTTTGGGCCCCCTGCTGTTCAGCCTGTTTCAAAATGAACTCCCCAAAGTCTGCCAGAATAAGATCCTTCTATATGCAGATGATGCTGTTCTCTACAAGTGGCACTCTACTCCGGAAGAGCTGGAAAAAGGCATGCAAGATGACTATACTGCTGTGGAAAATGGTTCCTTCAGTCTAAGCTCTTGCTCAACTACACTAAGACTACAACAATGTTGTTTGCCTCCCATCAAAACTGTCATAAGTCCCATCACCTCAATATCTACAATAACAAGATTGATACACTCGAAATGGTCACCACTTTTAAGTACCTTGGTGTCTACCTTGCCAGTTCTCTCTCCTACAGCCAGCATAAAGACCATGTAGCCAAGGCAGCTAGTGCCAGACTAGGTCAGCTCTCCCAGCATAGCCAGTGCCTCACTGAAAGTGCCATCAAGCTTGCAGTTAACAGCTCTGTGCTCTCTATCATAGATTATGGACTGGTAGTCTACAGAGCCGGTACCGATACAGCACTTACGCGAATCAAGATTGTCCTAAACAAAGCCTGCAGACTAGTCCTGGGTGTGGACCGTTTAACTCACACTTGTGAACTATACTCAAGCACTGGCTGGTTAAACTTGAATAGCAGAATTCAGTACCAAGTCTGTCTATTAGCGAAAAAATCCACCCTAGGTCTTGCTCCTCCTGGAGTGAGGCAACTGCTAAAAAACTCCACTTCCTCCAGACTAACTAGGGGGTTGAGTAGAGCTGCCTTCATTATCCCATTCCACCAGACCTCACAAGGGCAATGGTTCTTTGAATACAGGGCCCCCTGCTGGCTAAATTCACTTAACTCTGAACTGATTGAGGAAATGAAACTACGCCCATTTAAGGCCAAGCTGCTGCAGTACCTGGCCACTCTTAGTAATTGTGACTGCGTCACCTGTGCATAATCCTACCATTATTGGTAGCTTATCTGTCCTGCATAGCACCCATTTCCCCCCCACTTCCTCCCTGCCTGGTGTGACCCACTGAGCACTTACCCCCATGTCCCTCTTTATCCCCCGCCTTCCTGCTTTCTCTTCACAAATACTAATCCCCCTAATTTTGACCCCCGGTTTCCCTCACCTTACCCCACACTTTAAAACCCTTTCCCTTATCCTTCTCTCCCCACATCACCCAGCCTGCCCTATCACCTACATATACGGTAACTGGGACAGATTCCTATCCAATCCCACCCTCTGGATACTCAACCCACTTATTCTGTCACCCCTTTGTCTCTGCCCCCACCCTCCCCTGCTCTCATCTATTCTGTCCTCCCCCTCCTTTGGTCACCACCACTTCTGACCCTCCATAACTCTACCTGCATGCTCCAAAGCTCAGCTACCACTATAAATTGCTTGTCCACCTTAGATATGCTCTTAATACTGTTGTAATAAAGTTGACCTCTCCTACCTGCTGTATTTTAACTGTACTTGCTTGAATCTGTATCTGTATGTACCATAATGTACTTTTCTGCTGTATATACCCCTATCTGTTTTGTAATGTTTACGTACCTTGTCTATTGCCTTATGATGTGGAACCTTTGTAAACCAGCTTGTAGCTCAAAGGTGTTATCCGAGATTCCAATAAATGAATAAATAAATAAATAAGTTATAAAGCAGTACCACAAGCAAAACTCAAAGAAAACAAATGAATTCTTTAACTGGATTTAAAAAGGTCCAGTGAAGGAACACCTCACTTCCAGGGTAAGGGTCTTCCATAGTAATTGCAGAACCATACCGACCCAGTTCCACCAATATTACCTCTGTCTTTGATGCTTTAAGTCTAAGCCAGCTGTCCATCATCCAGTCTTGAATTTTTCTAAGGCACTCACTCAGTTCCAAGACTGCAGCATCATCATCAGGTGCACAAGACATATACAGTGGGTTATCATCTGCATAGCAATGAAAACCCACACCATTGTGTCTAATGATCTCCTGTAATGAAACATGTACATTGCAAAAAACATGGGAGATAAAATCTATCCCTGAGGCACACCACAGCAGAGAGCAGCACTGCTCAAGATGAAAGAGCCAATTGCTACCTGCTGCACTCTGCTAGATAAGTAGGACTCAAACAGCCATAGCACCATCCTTTTGAGTCCTACATAGTGCCTCAGATGAGCCAGCAGCACCACATGATCCACTGTGTCAAAAGCTGAAGAAAGATCAAGCAGAACAAGAATGGAACAATGCCTACTATCTCTTGCCAAGAAGAGATAATGGTGCACCCTAACTAGAACAGTCTTGGTACTATGGCAAGGCTGAAACCTAAACCAGAAAGGCTCACAGATGTTGTATTTCTACAAGTTTTGATCCAACTGTACCACAACCACCTTCTCAAAATCAACTTCCCTAAAAAGGGAAGGTTCAAGACAGGCCTGTAATTTGAGAGAACATTGAGGTCCAGCAATGCTTTTTTAAGATGTGTCTTGACCAATGTCCTTGCCAAGGTGGAAGGAAAAAACCCTCCCCAGGAGAACACTCAATGATCTCCACAAAAATCAGACCGACAGTCTCCCAGCAATCCAGAGGAAGCTTGGTTGGCCCAGGGTTCGATGTACAGTAGGCAGAGTGCAGTCCAAAGATGACCTGAAGGACATCATCTGCCACCACCAGCTCAAACTCCACTCACAAAGACAGAGGGCCTCTGCACAGTGTAGGCTGGACACTGCTGGCTGAAAACAGGCCACTTGAGGATATCCCAGTCTGAAAAGAAGATACCTTGCCCAGAAAGAACCAATTAAGCTCATCACACTTTTCTGTGGAAGAGATTCTACTGAACTGTAGACAGACTGTATGTGATATTCTGTTCACAGTGTAGAAGAGTTGAGCTGATCAGTTCTTTCCAGCAGCAGTCACCCGTGACTGCAATACTGACTTTTGTAGAGTGATCACCCAGTGACACTCACTGTAATGAACCCTCAGCGCCAGTCTATCCTTTTCTGACTAGGACCTCTGCCAACATCACTCCAACCTCATCTTCAACCTCCTCAGGTCACCATCAACCCCAGGTGACCTAAAGCAGGAAATCAAGGGGCGGACATAGAGAGGTGCTAGTGAGTGTCAACCATGGCCACAAGAGCCATATTATAGCCCTCCATAACTTCTTCATCTCCCATCACAGAGGCCATCTCCACGTCCAAGATGTCCAGTACCATCAGGAGACCCTCAGACTCCAAATTTTGAATAGGACAGTAACTGACCATCTCCACCAGGGAGGTTAAATGGGGAACCCTGCAAAGAAACTGTACTGCATGATGATCCAATCAGATGGCTGAGCCAACCCTGACATCACTAATGTCAAGATCCATTGAGAAAACCAGGTCCAAGGCATGACTGTGCTGGTTGGTACTAGTGGCAACTGCCATTACAAGGCCCAGTGAAGTCATCAACTGGAGGAACTGCATTCCAAAAAGAAATGCTTAATCATTGACCCAGGCACTGAAATTGCCCTGAACAAGTAGTCTTTCTGATTTCAACACAAGATTAGCCATAAAACTTTCAAGTTCCTGCAAGAAATGGCTTCCATACCTGAGAGGCAGGAATATGAAAACAATCTTGCAATCTGTACTTGGCCCACATTTCAAAGCTACCATTCAAATGACCTGGTCACTGCTGTGAGGTACACCCTCATTCCCAATGTGGGTCTAAAACAGATGACTACCCTGCCACCACTGCGCTCCCACCTAAGACAACGCACCACAGAATAACGAGGAGAAATAGACTCCTCCAGCAGAGGGCCAGTATTGTACCCCAACTAAGTCTCTGTCATGCATACCAAATCTGCCAAGGAATCCATGATGAAAGCCTCCATCATGGCCATTTTATTCCTTCGTGATCTGGTGTTATAGAACTGTCCTAAGGGGAAGAATTGAGTTGGCTGGCCCATTAGCTGCCCACTGACCAGAAAGAAGAGGACACACTACTGGCAACTCTACTCAGACCTGAACTGGCTATGAAGACAAGAATGGAATACTTCCTAGGCACCACCATCTACAAAGTCTGGCTACTGGTTCTCCCCCCTGCCTAACTGAATTGCTTACACCCCAGCTCAGAGTTTATGTAGAAGCCTAGAATCTTCTGCCAACAACTTACTCTGCACCCATATCTTCAGAACAGCTATAGTGTGGTGCTGTTTTACATATACTGCACCCAAGCTGTGAAACACTTTACCCATACAATAATTAAAGTCAAAAACTTGTAGGGCCTTTAAAACCAAGCTTAAAAGCTACCTATAAAACACAAAAGGAAGTCTTTATCTTCACTTGGTGACACTTCACCACTGAAAAAGGGAACAAGTACATTACCAGTTTTTTTGTCGACTAGTCCAGAAGTCCAAGCTGCAGCTCAGAGACCAGGGGCAACTGGGTGAGTGGATCTCTCTGTGGCAGCACAGGCTTAACCTTCTTCCAACTCGATGGCAATGTAAGTAATTACAAGGAGTCCAGTTGTTCTCTGTGCTGAACAAGGCAAATCCCAGAGGGGGACTGACCAAACCAAGAATGATTAAAAATTGAATGTGGCTGAAGAAAGCAAATCCTGGAAAACAAGTGGTTGAATCTAATCTGACTAATTCAAACAATCCAGTTACTACACCAAAATGATGTTGGCTTCAGAGCTCTTACCAAAAGCTGAAATTAAGAATTTTAAGGAAAAACTCAAGGAGGCCCTGCTGGATCTGGTGTTCGCTAACAGTGAGAGGATTCAGAATTTAGCAGGCCTGGAACCACTTGGTTCCAGCAACCACAGGACGGTAGAGTTGGAAGTCCAGGTGGGGACACGCAAAGGGGCAAAAGGAATAAGGGTATGGGACTTCAAAAAAGTGGAATTTGGCAAAATGAGGGGAAAAATTGAAGAAAAACATGAAGGACATGAGTGAAGGTAGGGGGCACAGAGGAAAAGTGGGTGGCAATTAAAATACTGCACTGCACACTGCAACAGGGTGGTGAGCAAAGCAAACAGAATGCTAGGATGCACAGGGATGGGGAGAGGCAGCAGAAGTCAGGAAGTGATTTTCCCACTGTACAGTTAACTTGTGCAGCATTAGCTGGAATACTACATGAGGTACTGGAGCCCACCTCATGGAAAGACTTTATTATTTTAATGTAATTATATTATTACCTTTGTGTTTGTATTGCCAAGGAAATATAGTTGCATGGCAGTATAACAGTATGCTTCATTTGGGATACTGTAGAAGATCACAAATAACGATGTGTGTGGCATTCGAGTTGACTCACTATGAGAAGGACCATGGGAAGGGCTGCCTATGGTGCACTTTGGAGGTCTGTTCATATGGTTGCAGAAGTAGAATAAACTTTTGCAGCACACTACATGGCATACACTATCTGTGCTTGGCATGCCTACCCAGTGCCAAGCAAGATGAAATGTTGTTGTATTTGTGCTTCAGTTCTTCATCCAAACATCAAAGAAAGTCAGTGACTTCTACAAGGAGAATGGCTGAAGATCTAGAGCTATCATCATTCTGCAGTGAGTTGTGAAATAAGGGTCAGGATACCACTTCTTGTGCTTCTGCTAGTACTGTCAAAGCAGCAGAACATGGCCCCTTGATGTGACTGACATAACAATGAATTTTTGGAAGTAGATGATAGTATTGTAAATTATTTGTAATACTTTAAAGGACACTGACAACCTTTTTTGTATCATATTATTTCTAGTTAAAACCTCTAAAATTAAATGATGTTGCTAGTTACTTTATCTTCCCCCTTTCTTAGTAGATCTGAAATGCATGCTAATGATATAGTTGTAAACAACCTTGTTTTGTTTCAATTTTTTGATCTGCTCTTGCTGTATACTATCTGAAAACTAGGAACACCCCCAAAACTGCAACTACTCATGATGTAATTGTCTACTCTCCTCCTAATGCATAATTAATGGATAAACTGTGTTGGGGGTGTTCCCAAGTCCAGGGAAGATGTAATGGAAGTTGATCAAGGAATAGAAACAAACATGTTTTGGTGTGGTAACACCAATATAATGGGCAGCCTGTTTTTCACTATTTAGAGAAAAAAAAGAATCAGAATCTAACTACCAACTATATCAGCAGTTTCTACAGAATATGAACAATCATAACATGTGTTTTTTTAAACTAGGGGCACTGGGGGTTGACAGTGTCCTTTTAAATGCATTTTTATTTATACAATGTACATTACAGCTTTTTCATTAAGATAAAAGCACAATCTGTGACCTGGACCCCTAGCTTGCTAGATGAATTTTTATCTAGCTTCAGTAGTAGCACCGAATTAATCAAAGGATTTTTAAGGATTTTTAAAAATCCCTATTGAGAATTGTGAAACCTTTAGTTAGGGATTTTGTTTTGTTTGTTAGTGTGTTCACTGCTATGCAGAGAGGGTTGTCTCATCTGATAGTGTAGTTGAAAATCTACCAGACGGCACTTAAGTACTGTAATAGGATCTGGCCTCTTTCTGTAGGTATAACAAAAAGAATTTTAGAGGATTTTTTCCCCCTAAATTTTGTGAAGGATAAATAGGGAATCTTACAAAATTGCTTGACAAATTCGGCACTATTGCTGTAGTAGGATTAATCAGAGTTGCTATCCCTACAGAGGGGTATGTCACTCTGTCTGCCTCCACCTGCTTGCAAAGCCTTGCATTGTGCTGAAGTGTGAGCTGGCACAAGGACAGGCTTAATGTAACCAAAATAAACAACCACCTATTTATGTCTTGGGGGACTGTATCATTAAACATTTAGACAGGGCTATTTGCAACCCCGATAAGGCAAATGGAACGTTATCCTGTTTCAGAGGGGCCAGGGTTGCAGATATTACTACCATGTCCAACAATATTCTTTATAATGCTGGTGGTAGGCCCCTGGTGATTGCGCATGTTGGTGCCAATAAAGTGTTTAGAGATACAGAATTAAGTATTAAGCAGGACTTTGTAGCCCTAACAAACAAACTCATAGATTTCGAGTATGAGCTAGCACTGTTTGAGATCCTGCCCATCCCTAAGGCAACTGCCTACCAGCACAGTATTATTAAAAACATGAATGAATGAATGGATGAGGAAATGGGCCCTTAGACAAGGAATCAAATGTATAACACACTGGGAAGAATATGCCGATCATCCAGAGTTATATTGTGGGGATGGACTTCATCTCAGCAGGAGAGGAAGTACTCTTCTAGGAAAGCAAGTTTCTACCCACATTTCTAACTATTTAAACTAAAGACTAAGGGGAAGAGCCTAAACCATCTAGTCTGTCTTGACACACTTAGCAAAAACGCAACACCAGGGGATTATAAAAAATCACACATAAACATAACAACACAAAATTGATCAAAAACAGCACAAAAAATATCATAACAGTAAATTTAAAATACTATTGGTAAATGCTCGTAGCCTGTCTAACAAAATTGATGAACTCAAGGTTGTCTTACTTGAACAAAATATAGCAGCATGTGGGGTTACTGAAACTTGGTTTCAGGATAATGATTGGAATATGGAAATTCCTGGATACAACAGAATTTCCAAAAATCGCCAATGCAGAATGGGTGGTGGGATAGCCTTATATGTGTCTGATAAGTATAACTTACATCAGGTGGTACCACCTCTTACAACAAACCCTGATACAGAAACTATATGTGTGGATATTACACTGTCTACTAGAAATTTATTACTAGGGCTATGTTATTGAGCACCAAATCTTGATAAAGTAGGCAATGATGAATTGCTTATGATATTAGACAGTGTTCAAACAACACAGGATTACATTCTAATGGGAGATTTTAACTTTCCTAACATCAATTGGCCCACTTCATGGGGCTCTGGGGTTGCTGAAAACAAGTTTATTGAATTCACAATACAACATGATTTAGAGCAATTAGTAACAGAAGGCATGAGAGAGAATAACATCCTGGACCTCATCCTCACTAACATTAAAAAAAGTTTAACCACTATAACAGTAATGCATCCCTTAGGGAACAGTGACCACAGGATGGTAGGACTAGAACTAAGCCTATCAATTGCCTACAATAGGGGTACTACACAGATAAGGGACTTCTGCAGAGCTGACTTTGATGCTATTAAACGACTTCTGATAGCATGGAACTGGGAAGAAGAATTACATAACAAAAGCTTGTCTCAAACATGGGACATTATCAAGCAGAAAATATCATACTTGATAAACATATGGGTACTGTTAAGATCAAAATATAAAAATGCTCACAGGGTTCCATTATGGTTCAATAGACATATCAAAAAAATAGTTAATAAAAAAAAGCGATTATATAAAAAATATCATAAACTACCATCAAGCACAAATTTGATGGCATACAAAAAAATGTTTAATACTGCTAGAACAGCAATATGAAAGGCCAGACAAAAGCTTGAGCTTAAATTAACTATTGACACTAAAAATAATAAAAAACAGTTTTATAATTATGTTGGATCTCTCAAGGGTGACAATCAAGGAGTTGATCCTTTAGCCCTGGATCCTCTGTTTGTAGCACAATGGGTCTCCAGAGAGGACGAATTGGAACATATGGAGAATATTACCTATATGGTCCACTTACAAAAAGACAGATTCCTGGAGATTTAGCAACCTTGGCAGACCTGGAGGGAATCCTGGAGGGGGAAGGGAGAGCCGGGGGGAACAACTCACAACACAGAGTGTAGCTGCAAGTCTTGCTGGTATTATGGAGGGGCTTATGGAGGCTTGTGAATATGGGAGGGATGTATTAAACCTTAATGCCTGATGCAATAGAAGGGAAGGAGTGAGGTTAAGGTGTTGTGCCTAAGGTCTTAAGATCAGATGCAATCTGTGAATGACAATGTTTCTGTGCATCTGCATTGTATTGTATTCCACTTTGGTATTTAAGTTATATCAAGTTCCAGAAGAATTAATGGACATATTTTTGTTTATTGAAAGATAATCGACCAAATGGACACTGAGACAAAGACTTGGTTGACACTGCAAAGAACTATTTCCATCAAACCGAAAGCTAAGGCTCGAAGCAGTGTGTTCTTTTATGTCCTCTTTTGATTTTATTTTAGGTCCTGCCAGAATATTGTATTCCTTTTTCTTCTTTTTCTGTAATACTATGAAGCATTATTCTAGTAAGTGACAAATTTGTACAAATGCTATATTTTGGATGAGCTGTTGTGCTTTATTTTGAATCTACCAATAAAAAATGATGAAGTTAAAAAAAAAGGAGTTGGTCCTTTGCATACAAATGTAGGAATTATTAGTGATGAGGTTAAGATGACTACAGAATTCAATACATGTTTCTTAAGTATCTTTAAGTTAAATGACCCTGCACCCAATATTGACCAATCCAGTCTTGAAAAACTTGATGAAGTTACCATCAATGAAGTATTTTGGACAGACCACACTTCAAGACTCCAAAAATCCTGATGCAGTGTAGTAGAAAGATTGTCTGTGTCGGAGCACCTAGTGAAAATAACTGCATCATCTGCATAGAGGAGAACATTCACAGAATGACATGCACTGGCATGTCATTTGTGAAAATGCTAAATAATAAAATAAAAAAACAGAAGTGAGTGTTGAAGCACTCCAACAGACAGGCTTAAGTTCAGAGTAGGAACCATCGATTTGTACTTTTTGTTGCTGATCGTTCAAGTAGTCTTTAAACCAGGACATGGTATCCTGCAACAAACCCAGTTTAAGTAGCTTTTCCAAAAGGTAGCCATGATTTAAGAGGTCAAAGACCTTTGTTAAATCTATAAAGACTGCCCCAACCATGTACCCACTATTCAATGCCTTGATTATGTGCTTAGTGAACTCAACCAATGCAATCACCATACTATGTGATTTTCAAAATCCATGCTGATTTGGGGAGGTGGGACATAATGGAGATTGGCCTATAGTTTGAAACTCTATTTTGGTCACCACTTTTGAAAACTGGGGTAACATGGGCAATCTTACATACCTTGGGGAACTGCAAAAACTGCAGGGAGACAATGAACAGTTTTGTTATTGGATATGCATTTCATCTACAACAATTTTCAGGCACTTCATGTCCAAGTTATTTGCCCCCATTCTAATTGTATTCAACACTTTAACATATTTTACTACTTCACGCTTAGTAACTTGTTTAAAATAAAATTTGGGGTTATCAGAATGAGTACTTAGGTCAGTCCCTCCATCATCATACAAAGCACAGCACAAGTAAATATTCTGTTTTGCATCAGAATAGATCAAAACCAATAGAAACAGAGCAAAACTCAGTTTAACCTATTGCAGAACACCATACTGCTTCCTGATATCTCATGAACCTTGCGCTTCTACTTAGAGTGGGGTAACTGAAAGCATGTGGTTTTGATGGGATTTGAACCTGAACTTGCTGTTTTCCAAGCTTGTGATCTGACCACTAGACCCTAATACCAGCACTCTGTCACATTTATAAGGCTGCTTAGTGAAGCATAAAGCAGACAGTAGTGGAACTGGGAGGCAACCCGGGGGAACTTGATTCTGGGAGTGAAATTGAAAGTCTGACTCAGTTCCAGGAGTAAAATGAGGAAGGACTGCTTCTATGTAAAACACACACCCCTAAAGGCATTTAAAAATGCAACATATAATGAAGAAACACATCCCCAGACCTCTGTCAGATATGAATGTTCGATACTAGATCATGGGTGATGGGTTCCCTCAGTGAAGCCTTTCAATTTCTGATGTTGAAAGCAGACTGCTTGTTAATGGTCCTTTGGTAGTAGGTACAACAAGAAAAATGTGAACTTGGATCTTTTAACCTCTCTAAGGGACAACATCAGTGGGTTGCCAACAACAGCACGGCTGTAATGCAATACTATAGAGTGTGTAGGAATCTATACCATAGCATACCAGCTGCTTAACCCCCCCTCACCCCATTTCAAGTTGTTCCTGGAGGGTAGCTGAATCCATGCCCCATAAACATTTTCCCTGTTGTCCAGTACATTTGGGTTTTTACATCATAATAATGCAACAAGTAAATTACAACTAAGCCAGACATTATTCATTTTCCCTTATCAGGCTGATGTATTAGCAGACATATTGGCTCTGAACAGAGCTTGTAAGCATCAGTGATGATCCCTTTTCTGCTTCCTCACTAAACCCTTTACATTGTTCCAGAACTTTTCAGGATTAGTCCAGCTTTGCTTTTGTTGTTTGCAATAATCAGATTGTTCACATCTTACCTTGTTTGTATATGTTTCCATGTTCTTTAAACATTGGGATATGTGCTTGATTTTTGGTATCGCTGACCAGCGACCACCATTTGTCCCTTGCTTTCATTAGTTCTCTTAGCTCTGGGGCAGCCAGACAATTGGGTCACCTCTGACTTTTTTTTTCAACAGGCTTCAAACAGATCATAGCTTTGTTACAGTAGTTTCTGAGCACAAAATGTCACGCCAAATCTATATCCAGAATAATAGCCACGTAACTACAATTTGTGCCACATATTTTCTGAACTCCATTAATTTATTTTTGTTTAGAACTCGAACCCACCCATGAGGTGGCAATATTGGACCTGGTGCTCACAAATGGAGTCAAAATAATGTATGTATCGGTGGGCAGCCATCTAGGGTCCAGCAATCACCATACCATGGTTCAAGGTAAGCACAGTAGAAGAGTCAAGTCACACAAAAGCAAGTGTCCTAGACTTCAAAAAGGCCAATTTTGCAAAAATGGGAGAATGCCTCAAGAAAACACTGGCAAGAGGGAGGGGGTAGAGGAACAGTGGAAGAACCTCAAGAGAGCTATAACAGAGGCAACAAGCCTTTGTGTAAAGCAAGCTAACAAAGCAAAAAGAAAGAAAAAAACATTATGATTTTCAAAAGAAGTGACAGGGAAGGTCAAAGAGAAAAAAATGGCATTCAAAAGGTACAAAGAAACACAGAGGAAGGAAGACAGTGAACTATATCAGACAAAGCAGAGGGAAGCAGGGAAAGCAGCTAGAAACGCAAAGGGGCAAACAGAGGAAAGGATAGCCCAGAGAGTAAAGAAGGGGTTCAAAACTTTCTTCAGGCACATTAGGGAAAGAAAAAAGACAAAGGGAGGGATAATGAAGCTAAGTAAAGGGGGGGGGAGGGGGCAGAGGGAGACCTGGAAAAACTGAGATCCTGAATGAATACTTCTACTCACTATTTACAAAAGAAGGGGAGGGAGAAAGACCAGGATTAAGCAGTAGAAACACGCAGTGAAGAGGAGTAGACACAAGTTTATTCACAGAAGAGAGAGTCCTAAAGGAACTCTTGGAACTGAAAGTGGATAAGGCAATGGGGCCAGATGGGATACATCCCAGAACACTAAAAGAACTCAGAGAGGTTCTAATGACACCACTCACAGCCCTATTCAACAAATCACTGGAGGAGGGAGTGGTGCCAGAGGACTGGAGGAGGGCCAATGTGATACCCCATTCACAAAAGTGGGAGTAAGGCAGAAGCGGAAAACTACAAACAGGTCAGTTTGACCTCTGTTAAAGGAAATGACTGTAGAATTTCTAGAAACCAGTGGGTCACAAGACCCAAGGCAGCATAGATTCAGAGCAGGAAGGTCCTGTCAAACAAATCTGATACATTTCTTTGACTGGGTGACAAGGGTGGTAGATCAGGGATGGGCGGTGGACACGGCCTATCTAGACTTTAGCAAGGCATTTGACATGGCCCAGCACAAGAGGTTAGTTAACAAGTTGGGCAATCTGGGACTGGGTCCTAAGGTGGTAAACTGTGTCAGAAATTGACGTAGCAATAAAACACAGAGAGTGGTGGTGAACAGAGTACAATCCAAAGAGAGGTAGGTAACCAGTGAGAAGCCATAGGGTTCAGTGCTGGGGCCGGTGCTCTTTAATGTCTTTATAAGTGACATTGCAGAGGGACTTGAAGGAAAGGTATGCCTCTTTGCAGATGACACAAAGATCTGCAATAGGGTTGACACTCCAGAGGGGGTGGAGAGAAGAGATTTATGCAAGTTGGAGGAGTGGTCATGAGTGTGGCAACTCAAATTCAATGCAAAAAAGTGAAAATCATGCACTTGGGGAACAAAAACCCAGGGGAGGAATACACAATGGGGAAGGGGGTACTAACAACAACCAAAAAGGAGAGGGACCTGGGGGTAGTCATAACAGACAACCTAAAAGTAGCCAAGCAATGTGAGAAGGCAGTGAGGAAAGCCGGTGGGATGCTGGGGTCCATTGGGAGAGATATTACCAGTAGAAAACAGGAGGTGGTTATGCCACTGTACAGACAGTTGGTGAGACCTCATCTCAAGTACTGAAGTACTGTGTGCAATTCTGGAGTCCTCATCTCTGTAAGGACATAGACAGGGTGGAGGCAGTCCAGAGAAGGGTAACAAAAATGATACAGGGAATATACCAGAAACCATAAGAGGAGAGACTGAGGGAACTCAGTATGTATACCCTGGAGGAAAGGTGGGGGACATGATAGAGACTTTCAAGTATCTCAAGGGGATTAACAAAGTTCAGGAGGGCAGCATCTTTCAGAAAAAGAGATGTGCAAGAACAAAGGCTCATAATATGAGACTAGAGGGGAAGAATGAGGGGCAACGTGAGAAAGTATTTTTTCATGGAAAGGGTTGTGGATGCATGGAACAGCCTCCCTGAGGAGGTAGAAGGGCCAAAAATGATAGGTGACTTCAAGAATGCATGGGACAGACAGAAGGCAACCCTAGTGGTAGGAAAGGGAAGGTAAACTACAGATCAAATAGGATCTGGAGTTCATACAACAGTTAAAGAAATGGGCAGACTGGGTAGGCCAAGCGGTCCTTATCTGCCGCCAGATTCTATGTTTCTGTGATTAAAGACTATTCAAGGGGGTGGCTTCAATTACGTTACTGCCCATTTACACTGCACCGGAAAATGATCACTCAGGCTATCAGGAAGTACTTCAGTTTTTATCCTGTCAGCATGTGTTATCAGGATCCAGTCGATTAGTGTCCTCGTCTGTGTTCTATAATTGGTCCTGATGCATTCAGAGATTATTTGAATCAGGAAAAGGCTTGAAATCCTGTCCTTTAATCCATTATTAGTCCTGGAGCACCAGATTATATTAAAGTCTCCTAACACAATTCTTTCCTAATTTTGACCAGTTTGTTCAAAATAGTGAATAAAGGATTCTAGCCCGATTTTTTTTATTTCTCTAGGGTATATAAATTGTCCAGATAACCACATTTTTGTTTCCTTTGCTAACAATTAATAGGCAATCATTCACAGTCTATTTTTTTTGTAGCTTGCTTGATTTTTGTGGCAATTAAATCCAATCTCATGTATACTAAGCAACCATCAACCTTTTTCTTCAGTTGACCTTCTCTAAATGACTTAGAACTCAGTAGGGTAATTTCCACATCTGAATTTTTTGATGACAGCCAGGATTAGGTTATTGAAATTATATCAGGTTGTCTACTGTGTATCCACATTGTAAATTGGTTAGATTTGCACATCAGACTCCCCAAACTGAAGAACACAACTTCAAGGCCCCCCTAATTGATTTCTTCTTTTGGTAATCCATCTGTGGGTCCAAGATTAGGATGTATATTTCTCAAAATTAATAAAAGATAAATTCCAGTCTTCTACTTAATTAAATTCTTTTGGCTTTGTTCCCTATTTCTTGAGGTTAGAGCTTATGTTACTATATTTCCTAGCCTTATGCTGTTTAAATGAGTGCAACATTCTCTGCGAGTCACCAGAAGTTTCAGACCTTCACCAGGGGATAAACATATATACTTATGGTAGGCTGCTAATATTTCTATGCCACCCATGTAGTAGGAATACTGTCTGTGAACCCTTTCTGCAATTCCTACACATTCTGTTTCCTTGTCAACTTGTTAAAATGCCTGGCGTCTGTGACATTTAAAAATAAAAATACCCACCAGATTAGATGACTATCCGATATACAGTAATATTTATAATCATCTTTAACATATTCGTATGTGACATTGGGGAAGGGGGTGCAGGGGAGGATATGCCTCTTCACAGATGATACTAAGATCTGTGAAGGGGTAGATAAACTTTTCTTCAGATCCTCTAAAAATAATTAAGGTTAAATGAACTGTTTTACCTTAGTTATATCTATCTTATAGTAACGCGATTCAGTAAAGGAGCCCAGTCTGACCAGCCTAGTCATGGACTCCCCTAAATTGCTGGTATTAAGGGATTTCAATGCTTGGGTCGAGAATGAGACCTTGCTCTTTGGATAACAGTTCCTTCAGCTTGATGACGTCACTGGTGCTGACAGTCAGTTGCTTTTTGGGACTCACCAGCAGGACCACACCTTGGACCTGGTCTTCTCATTAGGTCCTGAAAGTTGCAGTGTCAGGTTTGATTCAATCGTTTAGTTAGATCATCTCATCATGAGATTCCTTTGTGGAGTTCCCTGGTTAAATCCCCCTCCAGTGAAGCTGGTTCATTACTGCCCTAAATGTAATCTGGATCATAGCACACTCTTGGCAACAATGGCTGTCTCAAGCATGATGGCAGCTTATTGTGCTGAAGGGGCCAGAAAACCTGTGGAGAGCTGCAGTTTGGCCCTTACAACTGCCCTGGACTCTCAGGAATCCTACCGTGTTCAATATGGTTTACGAATCCTTGGCATGTCCACAAGATGAAGGACCTCTGATAACCAGCTGCCAGCAAATTCCTTTATGATGTCCACTTATACTCCTTCTGGCAAACCATCTGTTCTAGACTGAATGCCCGTACTGAATTTTCAAGATGTTCCCATCTTTATTGGAACAGTCCGTTCTCTTTTACAGGTCCACATGTGGCTACAGTACCATCATTTTATCAGCTTTAGCTGGCACCATTTTAGATTTGAAAACCTGTAGTTCTGCTATTTTAACATTCATAATATGAGCCTGTGTGGAAAACTACTCCATCTTTTGATCTGAGGCCTAAATGACCTTCTGCAGGGCTGCATTGTAAGGCTGGTGTGTCTTGACATCTATGGGCTGCATGGTTGTTTCACTGTTGGGCCCTGTTTTCTGTGTTCTCAGTCCAGTCCTTCCCCAGCTGTTGCTGCTCTGTTACAGAACCCAATATTGCCAAAACAGCCAAATTTGCAGTCAATTATTTCTTCACATTTGTTCAGCCTGTTCAAGCAAAAAATCAGCAATAAATCCAGTTGTGGTTTGCAAAGATCATAGTTAATAGTGCTTATGTACAGAGCTCTGCTTCTCTGTTGCCTGTCAGCTCGGCTGCTAGCTCCTTCGCCCTTTCATTTATTTTAGCAATGTAAACAGCTGCTTTAAATGCACACTGAAAATAGAAAGTTAGAATCCATAATCTTACAAGACTCAGTCTTCTCCATAAATTCCCACTAATGGGTCTCTGACAGAAGCACTACTACTCTGCAAGAGCCAGAACTTTTCTGAAGGGCTGGTGGTGTGAGGAGGCCCCACGTGTGGTACCGCATGCACTTGCTGGTATACAGTAGCACCAGCCCCCAGTTGCCTCAGTTCCTTTTTTCTCACCATCGATTGGGCAGCAGCAATGTTGCCATTCTCCATGTCGGGGCGAGAACGTTGCCATTTATAGGATGACAGTGTTCGGTTCTATGGTTTTAGTTTACAATACACTAGAGTTTGTTATTTTTGTGTCAGTTAATTTAACACACAAATTCAGCCCACTACGTGCTAATGGCCAAAGATCATGGAAGAAGGTAGGGAGACTGAAAAGGCATGTTATTCTGGCAACAGGGCTGTGTCTGGCACTACCTCTCTCTGGATGGGAGCTATGGCAATGGACATCCAGAAGGATGGACAGATCCCAAGGAGTCAGAAAAAGAAACAGTCCAGGTGCTACACATGCTTGGCATCGGACAGTTTTCACCATTCTGTTTCAACCTTTTCCCACAAAAAGCATAAGGGGAAGAAACAACACCAGTTGAGGTCATCCTCTAGTTATTATGGTGTGAGACACTCAACTTCTGCAGATCGGGGAACCCCTCCATTGTCATCGATGACACCGGGGACACCTGGGCCTGCAAGATCAAGGTCTTCATCGCATAGCCCCTCTCTGCCCCATAAAGAGGATGCTGGTGGGCAGTTGGTCAGTGAGTTGCTCTTATGGAACAGTGGGTACAGTGTATAAGTGAAGCGGTTGGCGTGGACTCCTGAACTTTAGGGGCTGATTGAGCTGGCGCCATCTTCAGTGCTGCTTGACTTAGGCACATGGCTGACTGCTACTTCAGCCTCAGGGCTGGGGCTGCTGATTGTATCACTGATGCCTGCCCTACCTGTGGTGTCACATTAGTCCCCTCTGGAGACAGGGGCAGCCATAGTGCCATCACTGGTTCCTTCAAGGCCAGTGGGGTTCTTGACACCATTAGTGGTGCTGTGTCCGAAATTTGGGTTGGGTCCTTCAGGATCAACTCTAGTGTCAGCAGTTCCCACGGTTCTGCTTTGGCCTTCATTGCTGGGATTGTTCTTTTCAGGGATGATCCCAGGGCCGTCCTCAGTGCTGCTGTTTGTTAGGCCCCATGTGGATCTGGGGCTGGTGTCACCAAAACCACAGGGGTTATGCTGTCACCCTTTTGAGCCCCTCCTCTTTATTACTCTCCAGGTATGGAGGAAGTAATGAGAGATAAGTCAGATCCTGACCTCATCATCTCCAATGGACTCGATTTTCAAAGAGCTGATAGAGAGACACAAGTTGCATCACTCCAGGGCTGCAACAATCTTCAGGTGCTCCAGGGACCATGTGCCTGAGTTTAGAAAAATCAGGGTCTCAATGCCAAACTCCCTGGGTTTGCCACAAGCCAACAGCTGGGCCAAACTATTGATGCACCTAAAGTGCCGCGGATCTACCCGCCCAGGCAACACTAGAGGGGCCCAGATGGGTGGGGGTGGGGGTGACTGTGCTGGACAGAAGGTGGGCCTGGGGCAGAAGGGGCACAGGAGATGGCATAGGGAGAGACAGGGAGACAGCTGGGCATTAAAGAGAGTGCTTTGGCACCGGTCGGGGTGCGTTTGCTTTTGTATGTAGTTTTGTATTGTCTATCAATTCCTATGAGAGTACCCCAAAGTACTGTACCTATGAATTATACTGTACAGGGGGTAGGGTTCCAGGGACAGAATGTGACATGGCACCAGGTTGGCAGCTGCACATTCTGTCCCTGGACCCCCATGTACTATATAATTCATTGGTACTAATACTATACTAATAGTATTTATAGATATATGAAAAAGATATACAAAGCAAACGCACCCCCATCAAGCTACATCACTCCCATTAATGCCCATCTGTCTCCCTGACCCCCGCTTGCCACCTTCCATGCCCTCGCCCCTGGCAGCCCAGTGCATCAGACCCAACCCACTGAGTGACACTACTAGACCACCTCCTGGGTTGGTCTAAGTAGTTCCACTGTTATGTCCATGGTGGGGCTTGCAAAATCTCAAAAAGGGTATGTTGCAGCCCACCATGGTACAAGACCCCTTGCAACCTGGCACACTAGATTACTTAATGCAACCTTGATGCAAGGGGGCTTTGTCGCAGCTGCGTCAGGATTTGATGCAGGCTACATTAGAGAATTGTGAATGCTGCAAGTTGTGATGGAAGTTGCATCTTGCTTCAAATTCTTTGGATGCAAGTCACTTGCATCATTCTAACCCCTTTGCCTTGCCTTCAGAGAACCCAGAACCAGTTCCTGTCATCATACCTTAGGAGAATCTTGCCTTTCAAACTTTGCTCAGAAATATAAATTTCGAGCCAGCAGTCATATACAAGGCTAGGCACCTCCAACTACAGTTTCTAAACATGCCTAATATCCTGGTCTCTCTAGTTCCTCCCATTCAGCCAGCCCTGGAGACACTCTCTGAGGCAGCTTGGAGAAGGTCTGCTACTGTGGCAGCTGTCCCCAAGCAGGTAGACAAGAAGCACACAGTGTTTCAATCTAAGCTTATGTATTTCACTCAGCCAGTAGTGGATACCATTGTTATTCTGGTTGAGAATGGTAAAGCCATAGTGTACAAGAAGGTCACCATGCACTCAACTAACAAGGAGTTGTACAAGGTAGACACCATGGGCAAGCAGAACTATGCCTCAGCTACCCGTGGCATGAGGATAGCCAGCTACTAGGAGCACTTCTCTAATTACGAATATGCTCTATAATGGAAGCTTAAGTCTCTGGCAGTGACTCTGCTGAACACAGAGGCAAAACAAGAGATGCTGCTCACTGTTATACAAGACAGTAAATCTAACAGCCACCAGCTTAAAGCTTCTATGGATGCCTTTGATTCAGCAGCTCACTCCGCAGCCGTAGGTATTTGCATCAGGCAGCTGTCCTAGCTGTGAACTGCTGGCTTTACCCTGGACATCCAGCAGCAGATCATTAACGTGCCCTTCAATGGCACTTATCTGTTTGGACAGGAGGTGGAGCAATCTCTTAAGGAAATTAACAAAAAAAGGACAACTCTTAAGACTTGGCTACCTATAACCCACAAGTGACAAAGGGGTAGAGGATGTGGCTCTTTTCACAACCAGCAGTCCTTTTGTAGTAGGGGCAGGGGAGTCCAAAACAATAAATCGCAGCCTCCCCAGGCCCAGAAGAAAGTGCAGCCAAAGGCACAGGTGCCAAAAGCACTGTGTGCCACCATCTGAAGCTCTGACCACAGGTTCACTTCAGCTGCCCAAGGTAGACTACTCCTTCCTAGTAGGGGAATGCCTAACACAGTTTTACGTCGGTGGAAATCCATCTCAGCAGATAAGTGGGTTCTAAGAAGCATTCTAGAAAGATACTTCATGGAATTGTTGGACCCCCCAAGACAGTCCTCCCAGAAGGCAACCCCCCATGTCAGCTCACATGTCAGAGCTTCTGGCACAGGAGATTGTGCACCTTCTGAGAAACAGGGCAGTGGAAATAGTGCCAGAGACCAATCGGAACACAGCATTCTACTCCCACTACTTCCTGGTACCAAGAAATTAAGAGAAATGGGCCCCATTCTTGACCTCAGAAATATGAATAAATACATGGATCAAGAAAAATTCAAGATGATTTCTCTGGAGTTCTTGATACCTTACCTGAAACATCAGGATTGGCTAGCATCACTGGATATGCAGGATGCATACCAATACATACTGGTGCACCACAACCACCACAAATACCTCTGGTTCTGTGTGGAAGGGCAACACTATCAGTTCAGAGTCCAACCCTTTAGGCTTTCCTTGATGCTGCAAGTTTTTGAAAAGTGCTTTACAGTACTTGCAGCACACCTCAGAAAGCTAGGACTCCAAGTCTTCCCTTATCTGGATGACTGGCTAGTTTCAAGTCCATCCAGACAGGAGACACAGCAGGCAGTAGCCACTGCCTCTCAATTTCTAGAGCCATGAGAGTCCTGCTGAATCCCTCAAAGTCTCAGCTGGAGCCCTCCCAGGAACCACTGTTCATAGGAGCTCTTCTGGACATGACCTAGACTTGGGCCTTCCTCCCAGATGGCAGACTACAGGCAATCTTGCAGATGACATGTTACATCATGGATCACAAGACTGTGCCAGCCCACTCCATGCAATGCATACTGGGCCTAATAGCCTCCTCAGTGTTCACAGTGCCTCTAGCAAGGCTACACATGAGGACAACCCAGTGGAAGATCAGTACCCAGTGGTTCCAGGCATTGCACCTTTGAAACAATCTTATTCAAGTGCCCAAACCCCTGGTGAGGTCCCTGAGGTGGTGGTCAGGGGAGAACAACCTCCTCCAGGGCTTCCCTTTCTCCCCACTGAAGCCGGAAGTGACCATCATCATGGATACCTCCCAGCTGAGGTGGACAGCCCAAAGCCAGTGTCTCCAGACACAAGATGTCTGGGGCTTGTCACAAACATATCTCCACATTAATATACTGGAGTTGCATGCAGTTCTGTATGGTCTGACAGCCCTAGTGGACTTGCTCAGCCAAAAAACTGTTCCCCTCCAGATGGGTAACAAGTCTGTCATGTACTATATCTACAAGCAGGGGAAAGCCCACTCTTACCCTCTCTGCAGAGAGGTAATGATAGTGTGGGAATGGTGCCTGAAGCAGGGCAACTTGCTCCAAGTAATCATTTTGCCAGGGTTCCAGAACACTCTGGCAGATAAATGAAGTAAAACAGAGGCAGATCGTCATGAGTGATCACTAGCTCCAGATGTGGTGAGACTGATATTCAACAAGTGCGGTCCCCCTGATGTGGACCGTTTTGTGACTCCACTCAATGCCAAACTGCCTGAAACATACTACAGAAATCCAGGATATGATGTTTTCTGTTAGGACACATTCAGACTGCCATGGAAAAATCTGTTTCTCTGTGCATTCCTTCCAATCCCTCTGTTTCAGAGAATGTTGTTCATAGTGGAGGTGCATGGGTCAAGATGATCCTAGTGGCCACTTGTTAAGCTTAGCAGATATGGTTTACATTATGTATTTATTTATTTTATTTATTTAAAAGTTGGTAACTGGGAGAGGCACACTGAGCCGAGGCTCGTTTTGCAGATGCGACACGGAGAGAAGGGAAGAGGAAGTACAAATTCGTCAAAAATACATGGTGTTGACAGTTGACAGTGAGACAAGGTGTAAATACATAGTACAAGTCATGAAACAAGATACAAATACAGGCGTGGGTATGAGGCAGTTACGTGTAACAGGGTTCAGGTATACATACATTGTAATGAGAGTGCAAGTGAGCAAGAATACAACAATATCAAAAAGAGAAAAATGTTTGCCTGTGAAGGAGGCAAGTGTATGGTACTGAGAATGCAATACTACATTGAGGGAGTGCAACAAGCAGGTTGCCACCAATTTTGGTAGCTTGAAAAAGTGCAGTGCAGGTAAGCAGGTGCCACAAACAATAGGGGCTCACACAAGAATGCAAAGAATCAGGGGGTCGTTTTAGGGACTTTGGAGTCCTAGGATTCGGCAACAAGTGGGCATGAGCAGGGTGGAGGTGGAGAGTGGTAAAGGTTTCTTTTGAAGAGGTTTAATGATGGTAGCATTAAGGGAGAGAATGGGAGGAAGTTCCACAGGTTTGGGAAATGGAAGGAGAAGGCAACCTTGCCCTGGGGCGAAATGGAGTCAGGATAGGGGTCCTCCCTGTCTTGTCCCCATACCCAAGGGCTCTGATATAAATGGGCAGGTGCCAAGGTCTTCCTTGACAGCTCATCCTGCCTTGGCAGTGTTATGCAATGCCAGATACTGGGAGGCAGTATAGCGCAGTGGTTTAAGGCTCTGAGCTGCAAATCTGGTGACATCCAGCAGACCAGACCTGGGTTTGAATCCCACAGCTTCCACTTGCATACTGTGTGACCCTGAGCAAGTCACTTAACTTCCCTGTGCTCCCAGGATGTGCCGTAAAAAAACTTTCAGCTTAGTGTGTCTCACCTGGTTAAATAACTAAAAAAAAAAAAAGATCGACTAAAGACAAGACAGCTGTTATAGCTGATCTTGTTGCAGCGACTGATCTGGCTTACACCACCGAGACCTGGCTGGATGAAAATGCAGGCCCTGTATTGGCCCTGGCAATTCCAACTGGTTTCTCGGTGATACATTGTGCAAGGTTGGATCATAGGGGTGGGGACGTGGCCATTGTGTTTAAGACTGAGCTGGGCCTTGTGGATGTGCCATTGGGAAGTACTAGATCCTTTGAATATATCCTGGGTGAGGGTGTAGGTTGCGGGATTCTCCTCATCTACCGTCCACCAGGAGATGGTGGAGAATTCCTGCAGGAGATAGCAGACTTCATCGTTGAGGTGGTATTGAGGTCCCCCAGATGGATAATTCTGGGGGACTTCAATGCCTGGGCTGACGATGAACTCTTGCATTTTGGTCAAAATCTCCTCCAGCTGATGGTGACACTGGGCCTATCACAGGTAGTTACTTCCTCAACCCATGTAGCGGGTCATTTGTTGGATCTGATCTTTCTTCTGGGTATGGAGATTGCTGATCTGGGGGTGGAACTGGTCAGTTGGCCTGACCATCACACCATAAGGTTCAGCTTCAGGGTCTTCCCTAATAGGTCTGCTCCTACAGAGTTGGTTCAGTACTACCCTTTAAGGGGGATTAACCCCAGTGACCTATTGGCAGTACTGGACCTCTCGGGCTTGTCGAGTGAATGCATTAGTCCAGATGATCTTGTTCTAGCCTATAATAAGGCTGTTGGAGATGCTCTGGACAAGATTGCTCCTGTTCGTGTTCGGCCTCTCACCCTTCGCCCAAGGAACCCGTGGTTTGATGACTCCTTGAAGGAGATGAGGCGAGTTGGTCGAAGGATGGAGAGAGTTTGGCGGAAGTCCGGCCGTGATGATGACAGGCTTAGATTGATGGCACATTATGATAGCTATCAATCAGAAATCACCCATAAGAAGGCAAAATTCCTGTCTAGAGAGATTTCTGCTGCACAGAATCGACCAGCTCAGCTTTCCCGGACTGTTGACAGATTGTGCAATCCAATCTGTCTCCAGCCCAGAGAAGCTTTTTCTCAGCTAAGATGCGAGGAGTTTGCTCGATTCTTTGCAGATAAGGTTGCCAGCATCAGGTCTGGCATTGGTTCATCCTCTCCTATGAGTGATTGCAGTGGTCGACGGGAAGTGACTGGCACTTTGTCTGTCTGGTCAGATTTTCACCAGCTGGAGTTCAATGACATTGTGAAGATCATCCAAACATTACGTCCAACCAGTTGTAGTTTGGATCCGGGCTCTACACCCCTTTTGGTGGGTTGTGTAGCTGTTATCTGCCCAATCCTTGATGACATTGTCTGGAAGTCCTTGGAGAGGGGAGTCTTTTCTGACTCCCTTAAGGAGGCAGTTGTTCGACCACTCCTTAAGAAATCCTCCTTGGATCCAGACTGTCTAGACAACTACTGACCTATCTCTAACTTGCCATTTGTTGGTAAAGTTATTCAAAAGGTGGTTACATTGCTGTTGGATGATCATCTTATAACTCACAATGTCTATGATACTCTCCAATCCAGTTTTAGGAAGAAGCACAGCATGGAGACGGCTCTTGCCCGGGTATTGAATGACCTCCTAATGGCTAGAGATTGAAAAGCATGGTCCGTCTCAATCTCTCTGCTGCATTTGACACTGTAGACCATGGTGTGCTATTGAAGTGCCTGCGGTCTTTATGTGGACTGTCTGGTACAGTCCTTTTGGTTCCATTCATACCTCACAGGCAGGTCTCAGAGAGTGGCCACTGGAATTTATTCCTCTGGCGCTCACTCCCTGCGTTATGGGGTCCTGCAGGGCTCTATATTAGCCCCCATGTTGTTTGCAGTGTATGTGCTGCCATTGGGAGATATCAACAGGCGATACAGTCTGAATTTTCACTGCTATGCAGATGATACTCAGCTGTATATGTCCTTTCTGCCCAGACAGAATGATGCAGTCTCTGTGCTGAATAGTTGCCTTGCTGAGATCAGATCTTGGATGAGTTTCAGCTGATTGAGACTGAATCCAGACAAGACTGAAGTGTTGGTTGTGGACCCTGGTCATCCCGAGGGTGGGTTTGGGGGTTGGACAACCATCAGGTTTATTACTTGGTGGTGTGCCACTCACCACCTCAGACCAGGTGCATAACCTGGGCGTTATTTTTGACGATGGCTTGACCTTAAAATCTCAGGTGTCAGCTGTCATCAAATCCTCTTTTTATCATCTGAGGAATATTGCCTGGGTGAAACATCTGGTTCCCGTGGATGATCTTCCAACACTGGTTCATGCCTTTGTTATGACCCGTCTTGACTACTGCAATTCTCTCTACTTAGGGCTTCCAGGGGGTTGATATCCACTGCTTGCAGCTGGTGCAGAACATGGCGGCCAGGCTTTTGACTGGGACATCTAGGACCAGTCATATTATGCCTGTGCTCCACGAGCTGCACTGGCTGCCTATTCAGTGTCGGATCACCTTTAAGGTTGGCTTGCTAACCTTTAAAGCCCTACATGATCAGGGACCTGGCTACCTGCAAGATTTCCTGGTACCTTACAGCCCTCTCCATCCTCTCCATTCCACTGGCGAGGGATTGCTAGAGGTTCCCAGGGTATGATTAAAGATGTCTGGTTCTCATGCCTTTGCTTTTTCAGCTCCGATCCTGTGGAATTATCTACCTTGTCGGCTGAGAGAATGCCCAACCGTCAGTAGATTTAAAACTGAGCTTAAAGCTTATTTATTTGATCTGGCCTTCCCTAGTGATGGATAACATAAATTCTATGTTTTAAATGTTGTTTATATTGGCTGTTTCTGCTTTTATGTTAAGCATCTTGGTTTCGAAAGGTGCTATAAAAATAAAGTTGAATTGAACTGAATAGAGCTGCAGTGAGGTCGTGGAGGGCAAAACAGTGGGGATCCCGCTCACGGAGGCAATAGGAAGTTTGTGGAAAGGGGGATAGGGGGGAGGTGAGGTAGGGAGTGAGTGTGCCAAATCAATACTTGGCTGAGATGATGGCAGTGTGATGGTTATGATTGGAGGATAGGGAGGACAGTGATAAGGAAGAGTAGAGGGTGCAGTGATGAGTCCTAGGAAGGATGTTTAAGGTGAGAAGACAAAAAGCATTGAAAAGGACGTCCAATCTGGAAAGGGTGGATGTAGAGGCAGCCCTGTAAACTACATCTGCATAATCAAAAAGAGGAAGGATTGTCCTGGTGAGGAGGATCAGGCAAATGGGGAGGGATAGGGCATCTTTATTTCTGTAAAGCACACCAAATTTGGGGCGATGTTTTGAGTGAATGTGGTTGATGTGCATGGTGAAGTCTAAGTGGCTGTTGAGCCAGACACCTAGGTACTTGCATGCTGGGACTATGTCTAAGGTAATGCCATCAAGAATGGAGAAAGAAGGGGGAGTGGAGTTTGGCAAGTGTTTGGGGTGTGCGGAAGTTCATGGATATGGTTTTTGTAGTGTTTACTTTCAGCTGGTTGTCCTGGAACCAGTTCAGGACACAAATGAAATCTGCTTGTAGTAGGGAGGATACCTCAGAGGCTGATGGGCAAGAAGTGTAGAAGATGGTATCATCTGCATATAGGTGAATGTGGGAGTGATGGCACACAATGGTGAGATCATTGAGGAAAATGGAAAAGAGGATGGGACCCAAGATAGAACCTTGCGGGATGCCTGCTAAGATTGAGAGGGAGGAGTATCAACAGCCTAGACACATTGAGATCAGCCTGAAAGGTATGAGCAGAACCATTGGACTGATACAGGGGAGAATCCAGCTAGTTCAAGCTTGGTGAAAAAAGCAGATGAGAGACAGAAGCAAAGGCCTTGGTTAGGTCTATAAATAAAGCTGAGGTGAGGTGGCCTAGGCCCATACCAGTGAGGATGGCGTCTTTCACCCAGAGTGAGAATGATACTGTGGAGTAAGTAAGTAAAATTTATTTTTAGGTGCCCAATCCCAGGGGCTCTGGGCACCGTACAGAAAGAACAACAGCAGGGTCACAATTTAGAGCAACAGAGCAGGTTATAACATTTTTAAAACATCAGGCATGATTTAAAATTCCTCAGCAGGATACTCTAATTTAAAAAGATGGGTCTTTAGGCCCCTCCTGAACACCTCTACCATAGGGGCCTCTCTCAAAGATCTTGGAAGCGAATTCCAGAGGTCTGGGCCGACCACACTGAATGAATGATCACCCGAGGTTTTCAGCCAGGTCCTTGGAACTGCCAGGAGGCCCTGGGTGGAGGAACGGAGGGAGTGATTCGGAATGACAGGAGTAAGGAGGTCTGACAGGTAGCCAGGGCCTAGTCCATAAAGGGTCTTACAGGTGAGCTAGCCCTCCTTGAAAAGAACCCCCCACCTGACCAGCAGCCAGTGCAGACCCCACAGGACCGCAGTCACATGACAGGATCTAGGTAATCCTGTCAGCAGCCTGGCTGCTGCATTCTGCACTAGCTGCAGCTGGCAGAGGTTCCCCCCACTGACCCCGAGGTATAGAGCATTACAGTAGTCGAGTCTCGATGTCACAATGGCATGCACCAGTGATGGCAGATCCTCAGGCAGAATTAGGGGTTTAATCCGGGCAATGTTCCTCAGATGGTAGAAACTATTTTTGATGACAGCTGACACCTCAGCCTCAAATGTCAGCTTATCGTCGAGGATCCCACCCAGATTTTTTACCCTAGAGGACACTATCAATGATGTTGACCCCAGGACTAAGCCTGTTGCCATCCGGGAGGGGTCCCCAACCCACCCGTGGCCAGGCTCACTCACTAGAACCTCTGTCTTGTCAAAGTTAAGTTTCAGCCAGTTGGAGTTCATCCAATCCTGGATCTTGGCAAGGCATTTATTCAGCACTTTGACAGCACCACTTGTTCCTGGTGCAAAAGACAAGTACAGTTGAGTATCATCTGCATAGCAGTGAAAGCTCATACTCTACTGTCTGATGATCCTCCCAGAGGCAGCATATATACCGAGAACAGCATCGGTGACAAGACTGAGCCCTGAGGTACTCCACAGGTCGGAGGAGTGATTCTTTCTAAAACCCGATTGGTAAGGGGACAGAAAAAAGGAAATAGAAGAGTCTGAGTAAGACAAGGAATTCTTGGAGCCAAGACAGGGAGGAGGGAGATAGGGTAGTAGTTTTCTGGTTGAGCCCAGTCTCCGCCTTTATGAAGTGGGATTACTTTTGCAGGTTTCCAGTCCTGTAGGATGGAGCCAAGGGTGAAGGAGAGATTAAGAAGATGTGACAGAGAGTGGGCAATGGCTGGGGCAGAGATTTGTAGAAAGAGGGGGTTGAGCCCATCGGGACTAGATTTACGAGGGTTCAGGGATAGGAGGGCACAAAGTGACTCCTGGGCTGTAACAGGGGAAACGTAAAGGCCACTGGTGGTAAGGGAGAAGAAGGTGCTGTGGGGGGTATTCGGGGAGGGTAAGGAGATGGGGAGAGGGCTTGGGAGGGGGGTCTGCAGAGGAGGGTAGGGGCGAGGTCATGAAGAAGTTGTTTAGGTGGAGGCAACAGTGAGAGGGTCAAAGATTACGCTGTTGTTGATGGGGGGTAGGAGGAGCTAGGTGGGGGGGTTAACAAGGCAGGAGAGTGTGCCAAAATTTATGGGGGAAGTTGAGATTTTCATGTAGAGCGTTCTTAAAAATTGGGATTTAGCTGCTCTAATAGCTTTGGTGCAGGCATTTCTTAGGGCAGTTTTCAGAGGCTATCCTCTGTTGAACTGACTTTCAGTCAGCAAACTGAGGGTTCTGCCACATCGGATGGACTTGCTGATCCAAAGTCAGCTAGCCCATCCCAACCTGTGCTCCCTTCACCTTCAGGCCTGGCTCCATAAAATATAGAAGTGAACATGTTCAAGATATCTCAGAGGGTCTCTGAAATACTTTTGGCTGCAAATAACCTTTTTCCAGGAGGACATACACAGTCAAGTGGAAAATATTTTCCATCTGGTGCTCCAAAAACCCCATGGACCCTTTCAGGTGTCCACCTGAAAAGGTTTTGGAGTACTTACTGGACCTTTCTGATGCTGGCCTGCAGTAGTCAACAGTTAAGGTCCACCAATGTGCTATATCAACATACCACAAACCTGTAGGTACCAGCAAAGCTGCCACTGTTTAAGAGGTTTCAGTGGTATTCTGCAGATATGACTTCCCATCAGGAAGTCACTGGTCCCCGGGATATCAGCATTGTGCTGGGTATGCTCACTCACAAACCCTTCAAGCCTATTGCAACTTGTGACTTGAAGTTTCTAACTTGGAAAATGGCATTTCTGATAGCTGTCACTTCTGCATGCAGAGTATCTGAAATCCATGCTTTGGTCATAGATCCTCCATATACTGTTTTCCATGAAGATCGGGTAGTACTCCATACATACACACTCCAAGTTTCTGCCTTAGATGGTATTGGAGTTCCATCTTAATCAGGCTGTGATCCTGCCTATCTACTTTGCCAACTTCTAGAATGAGGGAGAAAGGATTATTCACTCACTGGATGTTAAGAAGGTTGTTAGGTTTTACCTGGACAGGACTAGGGACTACAGACAGTCAAAACAGCTCTTTGCCTCTTTAGACCCTAATCAAAAGGGCCAGCCTGTCACAATCAAATGTATTTCAGCCTGGAATGTTAACTGCCTTTGCCACTGCTATGCCATTCTTCAGGTTAAACTGGAAGGGCAAAGTATATGCCCACTCCACCAAAGCGATTACCACATCCATGGAGAAAAACGCTCTATGCCTACTGGAGAAATTTGCAGTGCAGCAATTTGGAGCACAGTGCACACATTTACCAAGAACTATGACCCGGGTGTCATGCCAAGAAGCATGTCACTTTTGGCAGGACAGTTCTGAATGAATGGATTGCTATCCTGAGTGAATCCTGAGTTCCAGACTCCCCAGTCTGGGGGGGCCTTCTCTGAGCTTGGTACTTGGATACGTTAGTGGGAATCTATTGAGAAGATTGATTCTTGGAAAATATAAAAGTTACATACTTGCCGTAACTGTTATCTTTCTATCTTCTCCATAGATTTCCACACCTGCGCATTGTTCCCAGACTAACTCCAGTATTGTTGTGTTGGTCTTCACCCCTTTGTACTTGGTTGGGCTGTGAAGACGCTGTGTTACTGGATTTGGTGGACCTTTTTACATGTGCTACCAGGACTATATTGTGCCCTCAGGTTAAGTGCATAGGTTACTCATTAGGTTCTTGCTGCTTACCTCATCGGTAAAAAAAGTACTGAGGCAGTTGGAGGCTGGTGGGTGCAGGTGGTGATGTGTGCCCAAGGTCTACTTACCCCCACTAGTCTTCTAGAAAAGTGTTGGCTCCCTCAGGGTCCTGGCACCTCTGTCACACATCCAGTAGTGGTAATCTATGGAGAAGATATTCAGGAAGATCAAGAGTTACAGTGTTATGGTAAGTATGTAACTCATTTTCTAACATCTCTTCTTCAGGAATTATCTATAAAGAAAAAAGAAGCATGGTTTTATATATTTATATATATATATATATATATATATATATATATATATATATATATATATACACACACACACACATAGATAGATAGGTAGACAGACAGATATATTTTCTTTTTACTCAGTAGAAAATTCTGGAAGACAATGGTTGAAAGTCAATTTTAGGTTCCATTATCGTGAGTATTATCTTGACCCCTTTCAATTTACATGTCAAAATAGCACTGTTTTTCTTTCTCTTAAACTATTGTGTACTGAGCCAGCCTATCAATGCAGTGATAGCACTATCTCTTCTGACACCAGTGACCTGGGTTCAGGAATTATCCCAGGTTGTCAGGGGCCAGCTGGGGAGGAGGCTAGAGCATCCCAGAAGATGCTGTCCTCCTCAGGGGAGGAGGAGGGACACTCTGCGCTGCTCTGTGCCATACAAGTCCTGCCACCTGTGGAAGTATGGAAGGTGGGCTCAAGCTCTCAGAGTCGGGGAGGAGATGATACCATTAGGCATTTGGCTGCGATGTGCCTTCGCACTCAACCAGTCTGGATAGATGTCCTCCAAGCTGGATCTCTCTAGGGGTTGCAGCTACAAAAACAGGGGAAACAATGGATAAACTCTTTGGCTTAGAGTAGCATGATGCCGGGATCCCAGTATGCTGGGACCCTGCTAAACAACAGGGGGAAGGTAGGTGGTATCCCCTGGGTCGATGATCGGGGACAAGAAAAAACAAAACTATTGTTTAGTGAAGCAGACTGTAGTGGTTATAACAGTTCATATGCTGGGTACATCTGTTAAGATGTGCCAAGATGGTAGGAGTGGGGGGACTACATGGACCATTTGATGTTTTCTTGGTCTTGAATCATTTGTTTCTAGAGCCATAGAATTTGAAACAATAGAAACATAGAATTTTATGGCACATAAAGATCGCTTAGCACACCCAGCCTGCCCATTTTTCCCTACGTATATCCTTACTGCAGACAGTGCTTGATCTACAGCTCTTTCTCCCTCCACCTTCCTGTCCACTATAACTCCTTGTGCCTATCCCATGCATTCTTGAACCCCACCACTGTTTTCTCCCAACCACCTCCACTGGAAGGCTGTTCCAGAAATCCACCACACTATGTGAAGAAGTATCTCCTCACATCTCTCCTCAGTCTATCCCCATCCAGCTTCATAACATGTCCTCTTGTTCTTGAGCATCCTTCTCTCCTCCAAGGTTCTGACATGCCTCTCCAATGCATTCTTGAACCCCACCACTTTTTTCCCCAACTACCTCAGCAGGAAGGCTATTCCAGGGGTCCACCCCTCTTTCTGTGAAGAAGTACTTCCTCACATCTTTCCTGACTTTACCTCCCTCCAGCTTCATAGCATGTCCCCCTTGTTCTTGAGCACCTTTTGTTCTGAAGAATACTTCCCTCCTGTACCTTATTTACCCCTGTGAGTTATTTAAAGGTCTCTATCATATCCCCCCTCTCCCTCCTCCCTTCCAAGGTGTACATATTGAGGTCTTTAGTCTCATCATAGGGCTTCTGATTTTTCATTGCCCACCTCTGGATTGCCTCCACTCTGTCTGTGTCCTTGTGGAGATGTGAGCTCCAGAACTGGACACAGTACTGTAGGTGGGGTATTAACCAGTGATCTATGCAAAGGTAAGACCACCTCTCTCTTTTTGCTGGTGATGCCCCTCCCTGTGCACACCAGCATCCCACTAGCCACCCTGACTGTCTTGTCACACTGCCTGACCACCTTTAGGTAATCATATGATTACCCTGGGTCTCACTCTCTTTCATGCTTGGTAGTTGTCAATACCACCCCCATCCATTTTGTACTCCACCCCTGAGTTTCTATGCTTAACTGCATTATTTTGCACTTTTTTTGCATTGAAACACAGCTGCTGTACCCTTGACCACTCTTCTAGTTGTCTTAGGTCTCTGCTTATCCCTCCCCCCGAAGTGTCCACCCTATTGCAGATTTTGGTGTCATCCACAAAGAGGTAGACCTTTCCTTCCAGCTTCTCTGCAATGTAACTTATAAAGACATTAAAGAGGACTGGTCCCAGCACTGATCCCTTAGGCACCTCACTGATCAGCCTCCCTGCCTCAGAGTGAACTCCATTTACCACCATCCTCTGTCGCCTAGCCCCTAAGCAATTTCATATCCAATTCACAACCTTTGGATCTACTCCTAAGCTACCCAGCTTGCTTGTACTAATCTCCTATGTGAATGGCATTGAAAGCCTTATTGAAATCTATGTTGGCCACGTCCACCACTCCACCCTGATCCCTAATTCCTTGGTCACCCACTCAAAGAAATCTATCAGATTCATTTGACATGACCTCTGCACTGTGAATCCATGCAGCTCAGGTCTTGTAATCCACTGGATTCAAGATATTCCACAATCCTTTTCTTTGGCAGTGATTCCATTATCTTTCCCACCAATGATGTCAGACTGACTGGCCCATAATTGCCAGCCTCCTCCCTGCTACCACTTTTGTGTAGTGGGACTACATCCACCCTTCTCTAGTCCTCTGGAACCACTCCTGTTTCCAATAAGCTTTTAAATAGGACTGTCAGAGATGCAGCCAATACCTCCCTGAGCTCCCTGAACACCCTTGAATACACCCTGTCTGGCCCCATTGCTTTGTCCTCTTTCAGATTGGTGAGTCAGTTCAAGACTCTCTCCGACAAAAAAGGACTAGTGTCCACCTCCCTCCCTCCCTCCAAAGCTTCTGTTACTTTTTTGTGGCCCCTCCCCTTCTGCTTTCTCTGTGAACACTGAACAAAAGTATTTGTTCATGATGTCTGCCATTTCCTGGTCCCCCTCTGCACAGTCCTCCCTTCCCTTTTTAACCTTACAATCCCACCTCTTGTCTTCCTCTTTTCACTTACATTCCTAAATAATGTCTTGTCCCCTTTCGTTACCTCCTGGGCTATTATCTCTTCCATCTGTTCCTTTACACTCCTTACTGCTTTCTGTGCTTTCCTCTGTTTCCCCTGATACACCTCCCTATCCTCCTCTTCCTGCATCTCCTTATACCTTCTAAATGCTACCCTTTCAGCCTTTACCTTTTCTGCCACCTCTTTCAGGAACCACAGCGGTATCTATTTCCTCTTGCTTTTGTTCACTTGTTTTATAGACATTTACTGCCATTACTATGTTCCTTTTTAACTTCCCACACCATTCCTACACCCACAGCCATCCCCCCCAGCCAGAGTCATCCCTAAGGCATTCACCCATCTTTATAAAATCTGCCATCCCTGAAGTCCTAGGCCCTCACCCTTGTGTGGTTCAATTCAGCAGCTATCTATATACTGAACCACACCATTCAGTGATCACTAGGTGGCGTCTTACCTTAATGTCTACTACACTGTCCCTGTTAGTTAGCACCAGGTTCAGTAGTGTCCCATCACAAGTGGGTTCACTGATTAGTTGACTGAGAACACCCCCCCCGCAGAGAATTTAGGATGGCCCTGCTTCTAGCTGAAGCCACTGCTGGGAGGCTCCAATCTACATATGGCAGATTGAAGTCCCCCACCAGCTGCACCTTCCCCTTTTCTGCCATCATGCCAATGGCTTCCACGAGTACCTTGTCTAATTCCTCCCCATATACTGGAGGTTGGCAGACCACCTGAGTGTAAATAGTGGCTCCATTCCCCATCTCCAGGGTGACCCACATTACCTCTGCCTCTCCCTGTATTCCTTGCATCTCTGTCACTTTTATACTTTACCTCACATAAAGTACCACACCTCAGCTTTCCTTCTCATCCAGTCCTTCTTGAGTAGAGTATAACCTGGCATGGCCATGTCCCAATCATGGATTTCAGTGCACCACGACTCGGTAATGGCCACAATATCCAGGTTCACCTCTGCCATGATGGTCTCTAGGTCTGGAATCTTGTTTCCTAGACTTTTAGCACTCACACACATGGCCTTCCAGATCTTATTTCCACTCTGCTTGTTGCCCCCCCTTTTCTCCTTTTTGCCATCCCTCTTTCTTGTCTTTCCTTTTGATGCTGTTGTTCCCTTCCCTCTTTGTCTCTACCACCCTACTTCCCTTAATAATTTGCACCCTGGGTGACTCCTCTCCCTTTAGGTTCTCCTTACTCACTTCAACCTGTGTAGGGGAGCAATTTATATCTCCCTGATTCTTTCTGCCACCCCCTCAGCTAGTTTAAATGTTCATCAAATATCATTTAAACTGTCCACTAAGGACTGCAGTTCCACTCCTGGATGGATGTAGGTTATCACCCCTGTATAGGCCTGTATCCTCCTGGGGTGGTCCCCAGTCCCTAATGTAGCCAAACCCCTCTTGTCTGCACAATTTCTTCTGCTACAAGTTGAGTTTTCCCTTTTTTTGTGTTGCTTGCATGCATGTGCAAGAAACACATTGCTTTCAGCAGTTAGGGAGAATGCCTAAATACATTAGGAAATGTGTGCCACATCACCATGCAATCAGCTGTTTTGGTGCATTACAAGCTACCAAAACAACTGATTGGTGTCCCCAAGGCAATGGCTTCTCTGTTGGCCTCTCACAGTCCCCAGGAAGCTGAAGGAAAGCCGCCACTCACCGTTCAGTGTGCCTTCCTGGTGAAACATTTCAATACAAAAAAAAAAGCTGACGGGGTGCCCAATCCCCCTGTTGGCATGCCCCCTTCCAGTTCAATTTGCCGATGGGGGAGCCCACTCTCTGTCTGCATAATGTCCCCCCTCCCAAATTTGTTGTGTGACAAGGGGTGCCCAATCCCCCTCGACTCTTGCCACCCCACCACACTAATGCCCCCCCAATTTCTTGTTTGACGATGTGCCCAATCCCCCTTGGCTCTTGTTCCCTCACCCCAGCACTCGGTATGTGCCGACGGAGATGCCCAATCCCCATCGCCATAGCCCCCAAACACTCATGTGGCATGCTGGAGTCCACCCCAGCATGCCAAAATTAAATGTCCTGCAAAAGAAAACCTTCCGTGAGGTTTTTTTAAATATAAATGTGTAAACTAGAAAACAGCCCTAGTTGATTTGGTGATTGGCTCCCCAACCCGTGCCCACCCTCTCACGTACCCCTCCTCCCCACACCCCCCTTCACCCCATACTTACCTCCGGAGCCCGGCACAGTGATCTTCGGTGGACCGGGAACATGTTTGCACTCTTCAAAGCTGACCACGAACTGAAGAAATGCCGGTAAGCTGTATAATGGCATAAATGTTTTTTTTTTCAACCTTGGTGCATAGCTTGGCCATTTTTGGGAATTTATTCACCAAATTTTCAACATGGAGTTCTTGAGACCCCACCTCATGAACTCAGTCACTGTCATTTTGTTATTCGGTCCCGAAAGGTGATTTGAGGTCGCAATAACTGGACCACCTTTCAGGACAAAGTACGAAATGACAGTGTCTGGTCATGAGGTAGGCCTCCAAAAACCCTATGTTGAAAATTTGGTTAAAAAATTCCCAAAAATGACTGTTTTATGAGTGTGCGTTGCGGAGTTCCTACGCACGCTTGTAACTTTGAGCATTTTTAATATTTTCACTCCAAATTTTCAGCATTTCCATTTTACCACACCTTCTTATGAACAGTACAGCTGTCATTTTTACATCTCGCCTGAAATGTGTTTTCACACATGTAGCGCACAATGGCGTGGTCAGTGTGCGAAATCAATGTTCAGGACAGATTAAGAATATCACAGTGATACTGTTCATGAGGTCAGCCCCCAAAAACCCTTTGTTGAAGATTTGGTGAAAATATTCCCCAGAATGACTGTTTTATGAGCTTGCATTGTGCAGTTACTACGCACGCTTGTAACTTCAAGCATTTTTAATATTTTCACTCCAGATTTTTAGCATTGCCATTTTACCACACCTCCTTATGAACAGTACAACTGTCATTTTTCACATCTCACCCAAAATGTGTTTTTGCACATGTAGCACACAGTGATGTGATCAGCGTGCGAAATCAATGTTCGGGACAGATTAAGAAAATCACAGTGACACTGTTCATGGCAGAGGTCTTAAACTGGCTATGTTGAAAATTTGGTGACAAAAGTCCATAACATGACTGTGTTACGAGCATGCATTGTGCAGTGTCCATGCACCCTCGTTAGTTCACAAATTCGTAATCTTTGTTTTTTTCCTCAATTCTTTTTTCTTCCTGGTCGGGTCCTGGGAGCCTTTCTCAGGCATCTGATGGAGTACTGCCCTGCCTGAAGTCCTCCTGACCAAACTCTCCTCTCTCCTCCACCCCACCTCACAGCTGACACCCCTGGCTCGACCCCTCCGGGGTGGGGCTGCCTCTCCTACGTCGGGCACACTTGCACACATAGACTCCATCTGCGGGCGTGGGCCCCTGGTTGAGGAACTCTGCTAGGTCGGACCCAGTAGTGGGCATGGGGGTTGGTGCTGTCACCTACTCCTAGGACCAGGTTTTTCTGTGTTCTGCGGTTACCCCCCCATGCGTGGGCATACCCCGACTCTTATGTGCATGGCAACCCTGCCTGCGTCGGCCACGCTAGTACGTGTTGCCTGGCTTGCTGCAGTGCCCCCCGGTCTTCACTGGGGGTCCCTGACTCGCTGGGCCAACCCCATCCTCTTGGTCTGGGGAGGTGAGCTTCATACGGGCGTTCAGTCCTCAAACCTCCCCTGCCGACCCCTGGTGCCTGAGTCCGTTCCTGAACCCGGGTCGCCGGTGCAGTGTGAGGTATGGCGTCCAGCACCTCAACCCTCAGCACCACCAGACACATTCATAATCTTTTCAGTCCAGATTTTCAACATTGGCATTTTTCCACACCTCCTTATGAACATTTCAGCTGTCATTTTTCACACCTTGGTCGAAATGTGTTTTTGCACTTCTGGCGCAGAATAGCACAGCCGCTGTGGAAAATCAGTGTTTGGGATAGATTAAGAAAATCACTGTGACACTGTTCATGAGTGGAGGTCCCAAAATACCTATGTTGAAAATCTGCTGTAAAACATCCCAAAACTAATTACACTATGGGTGTGCATTGCACAGTTTCTACACACACTCGTGACTTCACGAGTTTTTTTATATTTTCACTGCAGATTTTCAACATTACCAATTTATACACCTCCTCACAAACAGTACAGTTGTCATTTTTCACATCCTGTTCGAAATGTGCTATCGCACCTGTGAATTCTTAGATAAGCTGATCATGAGTCTAAATTCACCTTTAGGCTAATGAACTGATAGTGTCACTGTTCATGCGTTGGGATCACAAAAAGCCCATGTTGAAAACTTGGAGTAAAAATACCAAGAAATGGCCAGGGTGTTAGGGTTTTTGACCATAACGCCCTACCCTATAGGGACTGACAGGCATCAGAAGTGTGACTTTGGATTGTCAACAGTAATACTCATGCCATTCCACTCCCACCCTGCAGCCAGTGGCAGGCATTGAGGTGCTCCTTGGACCCTTTGACCCCAGAGTTCACCCCATTTTCCTATACTGCACCCATTTCAGTGTATTTCCTTATGGAATGAGGTGAGTGTAAAGCCCGAACACTTCAAAGCACACCTCGACACTTGTAAGTGTCTGCAGGGTAGGGTGAGGTGATATGTCATGACCATTATGGATGACGACCCAAAGGCACACCCCACTGCCTGTCCATCTCTGCAGGGTGGGTTGGAGTTGGCGTCAGTTCAATACTTCACTGCCATTCCTATACTGCATCTGTCTAACTCCTGCACTTCCACTGCTAATGACAGCAAGCAACACTTGGCATTGACAAATGCTTGTTCTTGTTTCTTTTTGTGCTACCCATTGCCTTTTTTAAATCTCTTTATATTCCTACCCTAGGTAGGATGTTACTCCTGTTCTCAGTTTTGGCCTACCATTGACCTTCTGCCCTTCCAAGTAGTGACTGTTACACAGTAGTGAACAGATGAGTCACCTTAGTTGACCAACAGAGTCCTCTGCTTTCTTGTTTCTTTCTGACGCCTGCCGATGTCTAAAACGCCAGTTACCTGTTCCATCTTTCACTGTTCCACTCACTCATTGGGACACAAACATGCTGAACACGTTAGAGTGGAAGTGTTTTTACAGTGCTCTTGTTAGAAGGCACTAAATTTCTGTAAGCTCCACCCCCCCTCCCCTCCAGATTACACACCTGATTCACAAGACTTCCTGAATCTACTCAGCTCAGGATGAACCTCCTGAGCTAGTTTTCCCCACACCACCTGTTAACAATTTTGAAGACAAGTTTCAAAGTTCCCCAAACAACTGCCTACAAATGTCTTTTTTCTCCCCACTTTCCCTGCTACTTTCAGTATGAAGAGAATATAGATAAAAATAAATATACCTTTAATGTAAAGCTAGGTGCTTTCACTGCTCTCTGTCAGCAAAGTCTGTTCTTCAAGTCCTATATGTTCCATGATAATTAATTCCTAATGTGGAGGATCTTATTGCTCTTATAAACTGATGAAGGCACGGATATGGATTTTGAAAATTTTCCACACTTTTGCTTGGCAGTATTGAAACTTCAGAGTAATCACCATGAGGTACAAACTGATTTATAGCCAATTAGATTGCAAGTTCTCATTTAAAGAGTGAGAAAGAAAAAGTAATGCAAATTCTCAGAATCACAAACTGAATAGCTTTTCTCAGCAAGCATGTTGACAACCAGACATTTCAGAGAAACTGCAGAATGCTTCAATTTTAAAAAATCTTCTATTACTACCTGGTAAAATCAATATGCTATCATTGGATACAGTCAAGGTTAGGATTTCTGTGCTGCAGGAACCACATATCCATAATAAAAGACATTATATTTTCACAGGCACCTATTGTGTTCTTTATAATCAGTGACCAGTAGATACCTTCCTGTCCCCCCCCACCCCACCACCACCACCACCACCAACTGCAGGCTGTTTGTTGGCAACATACAGTATGTTCATGTGGCTGTAGAGGTTGCATCCCAAGACAAAGTAAGAACATTTTCTGCTTAAGTGATCCTAGATCACTTTGAACTTAAAATGTCCTTTCATGCAAAAAGTAACTTTTCCAACATCCAGGATGACATAATGTCATAACTGATCCTCTAATTTCAGAAAAGCTTTCTCATGCTATCAGGATTATAGCTTCCTTCTCGAAGAGCACAAACAACCCTAATGTACCATTTCAGTTTGTTCTCAGCAGAAACTCTAGCAGGCCCCTTTGGAATCTCTTTCTTTATTACATTCTTCACATGTATAGTATCTTTAGCTGTTTCTCTGTTATTGAAATGAATCTAATCTCACACTGGAACCCATTCACTCTTCTCTAGTATTATTTTATCACTAGTAACTCCCTTCTTGTGGATACCTCACAGTCAGCTGACACTTTGGGCCCGATATTTAGACAGTTAGTGTCATGCAGACCAGATTAGTGCCATGCTAATTGTGAATAGCATGGCTTATAGCCTGTTACTGCAGCAATTACTGCAGCGCTAACCTGTTAGCTCATGTGCACTAACTGGTGCCTAGCACATATGTGAATGAATACCAGAGCACTGCATAATACGCTGGCATATTGAAATATTTTTGGCAGTGCTATCAGGTACAGTCATCCCTTTCTCAACTTGATCCCCCTCTGCACATGAACAAAATAACATTACTTTCCCTGGACATCTAGTTGACCCCCCTGCCTTACTCGAGCCCCATCTGCACATAAATATAATATTATCTTTCTCCCTGGTAGTTAAGGGAACACCCCCAATTGAGTTGCCCACCCCTCCACCCCCTACATAGCCCTGTCCCAGTGATGATTATCTGCACAGACCCCACCACTCACCTCCATGACTGACTGCCATCTGTCACACACAAGTCCTGTATCACTATGCGGCTCTGTATACACTACAGTGCTTGTGGGATGTCAGTTGAAAATGTCATTCCTTTTTAATAGATGCCCTGCAAATACTGTATTGCTATACAGAGATGTATACTGGTACAGGACTTCTATGGGGCAGACAATGGATGCTGCAGAGGTGAGTTGTGGGTTTGTGGCAGTTTTCATCACTGAGACCAGGCTGGGTTGAGGTTAGAAGCATGGGCATCTTCTATCAGGATCAGGAGGGTGGTCCACTAGACTAGCAGATAGGGAGATAATGGGCCTGATTTTCAAAGGGCTTGGAACAACACATGGGACTTGGATCAAAAGAGTTTGATGCAAGAGGTAACTCGCATCACAACTTGTCTCAAATGTGATTTTCTATCACAGCCTGCATCAAATCTAGATGCAGCTGCACCAAGCCCCCTTGTGCAAGATTGCAAGGGGGCTTGCACCATGGCAGGGCTGCAACATTCCTTTTTTTGGTATTTTGCAAGTCCCGGCTTGGAAGCAGCAAGGGGCACCACTTAGACCAGCCAGGAGGTGGTCTAAATGGTTTGTGCCAGTGGGACAGGTGGACAATGAGCTGCTGGGTGCAGTAGGGGCACAGAAGGTGGCATAGGGGTGTCAGGGGAACAGCTGGGCATCGGCGGCAGTGATGTACTACCCAGTTAGGTATGCTTACATTGTGATATAATTATATGTGCAGTAAACATGTCTTCCCTGGTGGTCTAGTGGATCCCCCAATCGCTGTTGTTTGTATATCTTCCCCAAGTATATAGATACAACATTTCTGTTGCTCTAGCAGACCCCCCAATTCCCAATCTCTGCCAAAACCATTTAGATAACAGTCTCTGGTGGTCTAGTGGACCCCACCTCCTGCCCTGGCAGGCAATTGCCTACCTCCCCATCCTTTCTACAAGGCTGTGACAAGCATGGCTGGCTGCAGACTGATCTGTCAAGAAGTGCATACAGTATTCAGTATGTGCTCGTTGATTAGCTGTCAAGTCAATGAGCACATACTGTATACAGTATGCGCTTCTTCACAGATCAGCAGCTGGCCATGGTGGTGAGTGGAAGGGCAGTGCTGGCTGCAGTCTCATGGAAAGGATGGGGGGAGTGGGGTGGTGGGGCACTGCCTGCTGAAGTGGGGAGGGTGGAGGTCCACTAGACCACCAGGGACTGTTATCTAAATGGTCTGGGGGAATTGGGGATTGGGGGGGGTCCGCTACACCACCAGGGATGTTATATCAGTATACTTGGAGACTGAGGATTGGGGGGTCTGCTAGACCACCAGGGAAGACATATAAATATCAGGGATTGAGAGGGTCCACTAGACCACCAGGGAAGATATACAAACATTGGGGATGGGTGGTCCACTAGACCACTAGGGAAGATATCTAAACATCAGAGATGGGGGGCCACTAGACCACCAGGGAAGATATGTTTACTGTACATATAATTACAGCACAATGCAAAGCACCCTGCTAGGTGCCACATCATTGCCGCTGATGCCCAACTGTTTCCCTTGACTCCCCCATGCTACCTCTCATGCTCCTACTGCACCCAGCCACCTCCTGTCCAGCAGCTTCACCCCCATCCCACCATTCTGGCACCTCTAGTGTTGCACTGGGTGGGAGGTGCAGATCCCTGTGGCAATTCCCACAGGTGTGCCAACTGTTTGGCACAGCAGTCGACTTATGACAAACCAGGGGAGTTTGGCGCCAGGACCCTTATTTTTATAAAAACAGGTGCAAAGTCCCTGCCACACCCAGAGTTTTCTGCAGCCCTAGAGTGATGCAACTTACCTCGCTCTAAGGGCTCTTTGAAAATTGTGCCCCGTATACTAGTATTTATGCACAGATTTCATCAGTGTGAGCTGAGAAGTCAAGTTTTCTGTCCAGCCACACACTGCGGTACTTCAAAGTCTGCATCACTTCAATTGGGTGCCATCCAGTGTGGTGAAAGTAGGGTGAGTCGGGAGTCTGGCCAGCTGCTGGTTTGTAAGGGTGTAATTGTGGTATAAGTCTAATCACAATATAATTTAGTTTTTTACTTACATTCCTGTTGTTTTTGCTTTGCAATTTAGCAACATGTCATTGCAGCTGCTGATATGGAGACAGTTTCATTTTTAGCTGCTGGGTTTATCTCTGTCTCCTGACAGACATTTTTATGTTTGCTTGCATGCATGTGCAAGAAACATAGTGCCATCATCCAAGTTTTTGTAGGTGTGGCACCCTGTCTTCCAATTCAGTCAGTATGTTTGCAGGCACGTCCACAGTTCACCAATGAATGCTGCAGCTGTCTATGATAGCAGTTGAAAATGCAGTGGTGTACAGTTGAAAGGGAGAGCTCCGCTTAAGTGAGCAGAGATAAGATAGTGTTGATTAGTATATTGCCGGCAGTCCTGCTTGTATATGTCTCTGCTTTCTCTTCCGGGAACATAAATTCAGTTTGAAGTGAACTTTTCCTAGGACTATCTTTCCGGGAGGAGGCAAGTGACTAAAATGTCATCCTTGGAATGTTTCCAAAAAAAGATCTAATTGCCATCCTTGGAATGTTGAGTCAGAGTTCAAGGTAGGAGCTGCATTGACAAAAGCAGGAAAACAGAACCCCAAAGAGACTGAAAAAGTAGACGCAGTTGTCATCTGTTGGCACACCTGATCAATATTGTAATAATATTCCCCAACTCTCTGAGTGTCTGTGAATTGTGCTCCCACCCCGCCCGCCACACACAGTATGGCTGATGGGGGTGCCCAATCCCCTGTTGGCTCTGCACCCCCCTAGAGTTCTAGGTGCCATGCTGGGAGCCCACTCCAGCATGGCACAAATGAGAATGGTGACTGGGGTACCCAATCCCCTGTCGGCTCAATTAACCCCCCCAAAAAAGAAACAGACTTCCAGTTGCCACACTGGGAGCCCACCCCAGCATGGCACACATCTGTATGGCCAACGGGGGTGCCCAATCCCCTGTCAGCTCCACTGACCCCCCCAAAAAAATCTTCCAGCTGCCACACTGGGAGCCCACCCCAGCGTGGTACAAGTCCCACGTCGTCTTCCTGAAAAGAAAAAACTGTCCCTCGTTGATTGTCTTACCCCCCCAACTTGCGCCCACCCTCTGTGCTTCCAACTCCCCACACCCCCACCTCACCCCATACTTACCTCTGGAGGCCAAGCGAGATGATCTTCGGTGGACCAGGAACACGTCTGCACTCTTCAAAGCCGACCACAAACTGAAGAAATGCTGCTAAGCTGTATAATGGAGTAAATAGGGTTTTGTCAACTTTGATGCATATCTCAGACATTTTTTGGAATTTTGGCACCAAATTTTCAACATGGAGTTTTTGGGGATCCATCCTCATGAATTCTGGCATTGTCATGGCGTTAATCGGCCCCCAAAGATGATTTTGTGGTCACTGCGTGAAACCACCTTTCAGGACCAATTTATGAAATGACAGTGTCACAGTTAATGACGTAGGCCCTCAAAATCCCTATGTTTAAAATATGGTGAAAAAATTCCTCAAAATGACTGATTTACGAGCATGCATTGCGCAGTTCCTATGCATGCTCCTAAGTTCATGAATTTTTAATATCTTCACTCCAGATTTTCAACATTGCCATTTTACCACACCTCCTTATGAGCAGTATAGCTGTCATTTTTCACATCTCACCCAAAATGTGTTTCCATGCAGGTAGCGCACAATGGCGCAATCGGTGTGCGAAATCAATGTTCAGGACAGATTAAGAAAATCACAATGACACTGTTCATGAGTAGAGGTCTGAAAGTGGCTATGTTAAAGATTTGGTGACAAAAGTCCATTAAATGACTGTGTTACGAGCGAGCATTGTGCAGTTTCCACGTACCCTCGTAAGTTCATGAATTTGTAATATTTTCAGTTCAGATTTTCACCACTGGCATTTTTCCACACTTCCTTATGAACAGTACAGCTGTCATTTTTCATACCATGGCTGAAATGTGTTTTCGCACTTTCAGCGCAGAAATGCGTGGTCACTGTTGGAAATCACTGTTCGGGACAGATTAAGAAAATCACAGTGACACTGTTCATGAGCAGAGGTCCCAAAATGCCTGTGTTGACAATCTGCTGTAAAAAATCTGCAAACTAATTACATTACAGGTGTGTGTTGCACAGTTTCTATGCACGCTCGTGATTTCACCATTTTTTTTTATATTTTCACTGCAGATTTTCAACACTGCCATTTTTTACACCCCCCCCATGAGCAGTACAGCTGTCATTTTTCACATCCTGTTCAAAATGTGTTTTTGCACCTGTGGTGCTAAATGGCATAGTCATTGTGCAAAATCAGCTTTCGGCTAACAAACTTGATATTGCCATTGTTCATGAGGTGGGGGAGGGGTCACAAAAAAAAACATGGTGAAAATTTGGAGTGAAAATACCAATGAACGGCTGAGGCGTTAGGGTTTCCAATCATAATGCCCCACCCTGTAGAGACGGGCAGGCATCAGGGGTGTGACTTGGGATTGTCGCCTGTAATGCTCATACCATTCCACCCCCACCCACACCCTGCAGCCAGTGAGAGGCGTTGAGGTGTGCCTTGGACTCTTCGGCCCCAAAGTTCACCCGATTCTCCTATACAGCATCCATCTCACCATATTTCCTGATGGAATGGGGTGAACATAAGGGCCAAAGATCCCAAGGCACACCGTGACACTTGTCGGTGTCTGCAGGGTAGGGTGTGGTGAAATGGCATGGCCGTTATGCCTGACGACCCAAAGGCACATCCCAATGCCTGTCAGTATCTGCAGGGTGGTGCTGGGGTTTGCTTCAGTTCAGTACTTCACTACCATTCCTATTATGCAGCTCTGTAACTCCTACACTACCAATGCCAATGCCAATGCCAACAAGCAAACATTCGGCATTGACAAATACTTGTTTTAGGTTTGAAACTTATTCCTGTTGTGCACTTTTAAGATCATTTTTTTGTAACTTGTGCCATGACCAAAAAGTGGAGCTTTGAAATGTGTTTATTAAAAGCTGAACACAAGGATAGGCTCATTGAAATATCTTCTTTGCAAAAACATCCTGACATATAATACAAAATGCTTAACATTACATTACAATAAACAAGTTATGTTCTAATAATATACAATGGACAGAAAAAATCCTTTAACCTGATTGGTCAGCTAAGGTCTTTACTCATGGGTAAATTCTGCAATAACCCATGGCTGAGGAAGGGCATTTATAAAAAAAGCAAAGCAAACATATCTTTAAAGTTATTTTTCATGTGGGTTCATTGTATAATTACAATAAGGAACTCCAGGATGTGGATAATAGGAGGATTACCCACTTCTTGTGTGGTTAAGTCACCTGGCTGTGCCTCGTGATACACCACATGAGTCATGGGTAAATCACCCAATAACCCATGCCCTGTCATGCCTTATACTTAAATGACATGGAGTTCTTGCTGTAGATCTGTAGGTACATATTTCTGTCATCACTTGTTATTAGTGGTGCCCAGGTACTGTTTTTGTGGACCCGACTACACTTTATAGGACAGTGTTGCTACCCGCCTTTGAATCCGGCAATAATCCAACCAATGTCAGAGTCAGATTGTTGTGGTTGGATCCAGGTATCGAATGTCAGATCCATCAAATGATACATGGCTAGCTTGATCTGATGGTCTGATGCTACCTGGATCTGATGGTCAGTTCTATTAGATCCTGGTCAGATGCACAGGGAACCTTGGATACTTAGTTTGGATCCATGAAGGGTGGATGTGTTTGTCATCTGAGGTCATCCAAATCCAGCCAAAATGATGGTATCCAATGGTATCCTACCTGGTAGGATACTATCCGAGCAACACCACTTGTTATACATTGAGATGCCTGATTGCACTGGTGGCTCCACTTCACTCAGCCACTCATGATGTCAGACAGTCCATTCATATCTCATAAAAATAAAAAAAAAATCTGCAGCCAACCAATGTCATATCAAGGTTCAAGGTTCAAACTGCTTTATTGTTCAACTGTTTTTCAGTTTTTACAGGCACAATTCACATACAACATTATAAATTAACATCCATATTTAAAACACGTGCTTGAATTCAACATATTTTAATGCTCACAAGCATGCACTGTTTCTATGAGCTGTACTGGGTATTTCTAGGCCATTAATGTCCATAACAATAACAAATAAGAGACTGCTGGACCCTTATGAATAATTAATTCAATTTGTAATCCCTCTTGTCCTCCAGTGAAAGGGCATGCTGACTCCAGAACAAGGTAGTGGCTGAACTGCTAGCTTGCTGTTCTATTAGTGGACCTTAGGTACTGTTTGTGAACTCTGTTCTGAAACCACATCTTTTGTGATTGGTTGTTTAGATCTTCCATATGACATACGACCTAGCCAGTGCCGTGGTGAGAATTGTGAACCTGATTGGCATGATGCTGCTGCTGTGCCACTGGGATGGTTGCCTGCAGTTCCTCGTTCCCATGCTTCAAGAGTTTCCCGAGGACTGCTGGGTGTCACTAAATCACATGGTGGTAAGTTACAGCTTCCAAATATCTTTCCAACAACAATGTCTATTTAATGGCAGAATAAAATCACAGATGGACATACCATGGCTATGATCATTTACACAGATAGACTTTTTTGCAAATGTTATCCCCATCTGATTAATTATACAGTATTCTATGCAACAAGGTCACTTACAAATCCTAATTACATTTTTTTTAATTTATGTGCTTAGGATAATGTGATTTAACGATCATTTTCCTTGTTGACAAATCCCATGTAAAAAAGTGGTTTTAACCCATGACTAGGCTTGAGTGCAAAACAAGAAAAATTGCTTTACCTTTTGATTGGGCATAAATGTGTATCTTCTGAAGCTTTCACAATCCTTCACATAACTACTAAGAATGGTAATGCTGATATGTGTTTATCGGTATCTTGTTTTTTGCACAAGCTGATGTTTTTCTCCATTTTATTATTTTATCAATAGTTATTATTTTTCATCTAAAACACATTTTCTCCGAAATATACCTGAAGTGAATTTGTTTCAGGGAAAGTAATGTCTCTAAAATAAGTACTTATGTTCAGTTTTAAGTTTATATTTCACAGATGACTTGTTGAGATTGTACAGTGATGGTTTTTACTTTAAACTCTTTTATGACATTTACTTTTAATAAAAGAAATGTTTATTGGTATCCATCTACATCATATAAATGATATAGTTTCATAGTTTCATAGTTGTTTACAGGTTCCTAATGCTGAAGCCCATAACGAACCCGCCACCACTGATCAGTGGAGGTAGTTGTAGTTTTGTTTTTCCATATAGTGGTCCAAGTTTTTTTTAAACTGATCTACTGTTTCACTCATAAGCACTTGTTTTGGTAATACATTCCATATAGCAGGAGCTCTTTGTGTGAAAATTTGTTTTCTGCTAGTGGTTTTCCTTACTGCAGTTTTTAACTGATGCCTATGGGACCTAGTATTGTTTTGCGTCAATTGTTTTTCAAGACAAATTGTATCAAGCAATGAGGTATTTAAAAATGCTTTAAACAGGTATATGAGGTCTCCTGTTAGTGATCTGTATTCTAGGGAATACAGATTCAGGGTTCTTAATCTACAACTATAATCCATATTTTTCACACTGCTTATTTTTTTCATAACCCTCCTCTGGACTCTCTCATATAGTTTTTTTATTTCCTACAGTTGTGGGGGTACAGAATGGAGCACAGTATTCCAGATGAGGGCGAATAAGACTAGTGTGTAATGGAATAAGACTTCTGCTGATCTACTTCTTATGTGCCTCAGAATACACCCAAGGATACCATAAATGTTTTAAATTACGTTATGTGTGTATCAAATTTAAGGTCATCTGAGATTATGACACCTAGATCCTTTTCTTCAGGTTGTTGTTGATAATTGTATATTATTCATTGTGTAGTGTGCTTTAACATTATTTTTGCCCATGTGCATCACTTTGCACTTCTGTTCATTAAAACTCATTTTGTTATGATTTGCCCAGTTACATAAATTATTTAAAGTATTTTGTAAGTTGTTATTCATTATTGGTTACAATGCATCCAGTTTTGCAGTCATCTGCATATTTGCTAATCCAGACACCACTATTTGTCTGCATATTTGAAATGAGTATATTGAACAACAATGGGCTCAACACCGAGCCCTGAGGCACCCCACTGGTAACCGATGGAACATTTTGAAAGCACTCAGTATCCAGCCTAGTAACCCTATAACCCTCATTGCTTTTATTGGTTATGACTACAAAGGCTTTGGAACATAATAAATCATTTGATTTGGGTAAAATGACAGCTAAGATGAAATATTAAGATTCATGAGAGCTGTAGAGAATGTAGAGAGAACTAAAATATTTAATTTCAGCTTTATCCCTTTGTGGCAAAAAAAGCTTTGGGTTGACTATCCTGGCCTGAAACTTGACCGTACTCTGTCTTTCATTGACCACGTTGACCAATTCATTAAGGATATTAATTCCAGACTCAGATTCCTCTACTGGAGCAAGAGGACTTTCCTTATAGAGATAAAGAAACTCCTTGTCTAGTGCTTTATATTGAGCTCCATTGTCTATGGCATTGTGGTCTATGGGTCTGGGAATAACTGCACACCATCCTGGGTCAGGGTTCTGCTGAACAGGGCCTGCCACTTTGCACTTGGCCTCAAACTGGACACACACATACCTGTGTCCTCTATAGCAAGCCAGTCTGGCTAAGCCTCAACTCAAGGGCATCATATCATACCTTGGTACCAGGCAAAAAAGGCCTTCATGGTCTGCTCACCCTCTGACTTGAAATTCATGTTCCACTAAGTAGACAATACATATACCACCAGAGACAGGACAAATGACTCTGTGGTACTACTTTGCAGGAACACCTCCTTGGGCCAAAACTCTTTCTTGTTCAGATTTGCAAAGTGCTAGCATGACACCATTGAGTTGTTAAGAATGTGTGATTCTATTGCATCATTCAAGTCTTAGCTGTTGGCGATACTTACTATCTCCAGAACATGTAAATGCTACAAAGAACCATTTCTGTAATCCTAACAATGTTTTTTTTTTTCATTTTCATTAGTACCCCCTGTTTTTCACCCTGCTCCTTCTCAAACACGCATGCGTGCTGTGGAGAGCAGCGCATATACGCATTCCACCATGCTCCCAGCTTGCTCCCCCTCCCACCTAAGCCATCAACAGACCTCCACCCAGTGGCAGCGGAACTACTGGGTGGGGCGACAACCACCCCCGGAGAGGAGAGTTGCTGTTAGGTGGCTCAGTCCCACTTCCTCCTTCCCCCCCCATGCTCGCAGTCCAATGACCCGAGATCATTCCTGAACCTGGGTCACCAGTGTAGTGCAAAGCAAGGCATAGCGCCTCAGCCCTTAACGCCACTGGGCCGGCTCCTGTAATTCTAACAGTGTATATTTATATATACTGGACCTGTTTGCCCATAACCTGTATTCTATTCCAGTAACTGTACTCTGTGTCTCTGTACAACCACTCTGTGTATATGTTTTAGTGTCTATATACCTGACTCTAAATCCTTTGAAAATAGGCTTTGCATAAAGGATATTATGGGAAATAAAAAACTAAACTAAAACCAAAACTAGACTGAGTTTGCTCTAATAGTAATTCTAGGTATAGTAAATTCAAACTTACAGGGTTCTTATAGGTGATAGGGAAACAGTTTTTACACCTATAGGAGCCCTTCAGTTGTCCTTTTAGTTTCTACCCATTATTCTGATATGTTTTTGACCTTTTTTGTTTAAGGAAAATGAAGAAAAATGACCAGTTTCCCTCGCTGCTGCAAAAATGCCCAGTTAGCAGTTTTAGATAGTAAGGGAATTTTTTAAGTAGTTATAATTGCTTTATTAGTCAGCAAAACAGCGAGCCACAACTTCCAATTCCTATTGCTGAAAATCACCATCTCATAAGCAGCCACGTGTCATGAAGCCCCCTGCAAAAACACATATCGTTACTTTTGTTAACGGTGTGCACTCTTCATGTTACGGTCAGTGTTTTGTCTCAACCTTATTTTGACGCACATACATTTTCTCTGCACTACTGTTGTCTTGCATGATTTCACCCATGACATAATGACCCGGTGCCAGAAATTCAACATTCCACACAGCCCTAATACACAGGAGAAACACTATTCTGCACAATAAGGTAACACTTCAGCTGATCTTGTACCCCAAGGTTACTACGGTAAGGGGGTAGTGCTGTTATGCAATACATTAATGTGGTAACACTGTTTTGGGGGCAAAACGAAAGATTATGATAGCTACCACTGCAATTGTGGGTAATTTAGACTTACAGTTTGGGGCTGTTAAACTACTTAGAGAGCAAAATATGGGGAGGAAGGTGAAAGGGTCTATTTAAATGTGAAAGAATATATTGTTGTCACAAATTAGTTCTCTCCCAGAACTCAGCCTGTGACTGTTACCAGTTTTCTTAACCTTTTACATACCTACAAGAGCAGCTAGATATTCTTGCCACCACTAAACGTGACCCACACTTGGGGTAGCTCTAGGTCTGAATCCCACAAGAAACACTGTCAACACAGTATGGTGCTCTTTACCAAAGAGCAAACAAACCCACCCCTTCTGTAACCACTGAGAACACCTGACTGGTAACAGTAACTTTACTCACAGCTTTTGTCAATTACTCCAGTTATCTGTAGAAGAAAAGACTCAGTCACAAAAAGCCAGACATATATAAATATAATATTTAATACTCCAAGATATTTACATATGTTACTATGGGAAAAGTTAGATGTGCCATGAAAAACAACTGTTTTGTTGCTGTGAGAAAGCAGTATTTACTGTTGCAAATGTGGAATGTAGTGTTGAGATTCAGCCATCTTGTTTTCAGTTAGCAAGGCAAACAAATTTAAATATTTCAAAAAATACTGACAGATGGTAAACATCAACAGTTGTGTTTACCCAATCGGGGCCCTAGGAATCTGATTCTGAGGTCTGTTTGCCAAAACAATGGGCAGAAATATGTTTATTTTATCAATGGAGTTTTACTGGAGGACAAAGCAATGGGGCCTGATGGAATTCACCCCAGAATTCTAAAAGAATTAAGGAGAGAACTAGTGACACCACTGACTACCATTTTTTAACAAATCATGGGAGGATGATGTGGTACCAGAGGACTGGAGGAAGGCGGATGTGATTCCCCTTCACAAAAGTGGGACCAAGACAGAGGCAGGAAACTACAGACCTGTCAGTTTGACCTCTGTGGTAGGGAAAGTGATGGAATCACTTCTGAAGGAAAGAACTGTTGAGTACCTAGAGGCCAGTGGGGCACAGGACCCAAGGCAGCATGGGTTCACAACAGGAAGGTCATGTCAGACGAATCTAATTGATTTCTTTGACTGGGTGACCAAAGTAGTAGACCAGGGAGGGGCTATGGACATGGCCTACCTAGACTTTAGCAAGGCATTTGACACAGTCCCACACAAAAGATTAATAGTCAAATTAACCAGTCTGGGAGTGGGTCCCAGGGTAGTAGCCTGGGTAAAACATTGGCTGGACAACAGGACACAAAAGGTAATTGTAAATGGAGTCTACTCTAAAGAAGGAGGAGTTACTAGTGGGGTACCGCAGGGTTCAGTACTGGGTCCAGTCCTTTTTAATGTCTTTATAAGTGACATTGCAGAGGGACTGGAAGAAAAAGTATGCCTCTTTGCAGATGACACAAAGATCTGCAACAGGGTTGATAAAAAAAGAGGCGTGGAAAGGATGAGAAGGGACTTGGCAAGGTTGGAGGAATGGTCAAGTATGGCAGCTTGGATTCAATGCAAAGAAGTGCAAAATAATGCACCTAGGAAACAAAAATCAGGAAGATTATACAATGGGGGGTAGTAACAACAACAAAATGGAAAGGGACCTGGGGATAATCATATCAGATGACCTTAAGGTTAGCAAGCAATGTGAGAAGGCAGTAGGAGGGCTGGGGATACTGGGATGTATAGGGAGAGGCATCACCAGCAGAAAACAGGAAGTTGTTATCCCTCTGCAGACAGTTGGTGAGACCCCATCTTGAGTACTGCATCCAGTTCTGAGACCCCATCTCCGCAAGGACATAGACAGGATGGAGGCAGTCCAGAGGAGGGCAACTAAAATGGTGCAGGGTCTGCAAGAGAAGCCATACAAGGAGAGACTAAGCAGACTTAATATATATACACCTTACTTCCAAGGAGGAGAGGTTGGACATGATAGAAACTTTTAGAATTACCTCACTGGAATCAGCAAAGTCCAAGAGGGTAGCATCTTTCAGAAAAGAGATGTGCAAGAACAAGGGGACACAATTTGAAGATAGAGGGGGGGACGGCTCAGGGGCAATGTGAGGAAGTATTTTTTCACAGAGAGTGTGGTGGACGCATGGAACAGCCTTCTTGAGGAGGTTGTGGGGTCTAAAACTGTGGGAGAATTCAGGAATGCATGGGACAGACATAAGGCAATTTTGTGGGGGGGGTAGGAAGAAACAGGCTGTTGGTTAAATAGGATCTGCTGCTTATCCTGTAGGTAGGGAAGTAGGCAGACTAGGTGGGCCAAGTGGTCCTTATCTGCCTGGCCTTATCTGCCATAGAAGTCTATGTTTCTATGTTTCTTACTGTTACAAATTGCAGCACTATTTCTGTGAAACGGGTGTTTTGTTGCAAACTGCAGCAAAAGGACTCAGTGTTTCGCAAAACACCGTTCCTTTTGTTGCAATTTGCAGCACAACTTTTTTATGTCTGTAGCACCTACAGGGGAGTTCTAGGGGGGTACAGTCCCCCTGAACTATATGGACTGAGACACAGAGGGAAATACCAGTAGTAATTATGACTTGCATACTCAACATTTAGAATAATATGCACACAGGAACACAGAATGAGTCAGCAGAAAAGGACCAATAAGCCCATCTAGTCTGCCCTATTTACCCTGCCTATTAGTACACCCTGTACCTTAATTGGTCACAGGTGCCCCTCCTTCCTCCCTTACCTCTACCTATGATGCCCATGTGCCTATCCCATGCATGCTTGTTACTCCCCACTGTCTTTGCCTCCACCACCTCTTCTGGCAGGCTGTTCCTGGCATCCACCATCCTTTCTGTGAAGAAGGATGTCCTCACATCCTTCTTAACTCCACCTCCCCCACTTCACAACATGCCCCTGTGTGTTGGTGCTTCTTCTTCTCTTAAAGAGACTCCCCTCCTGCACTATGTTCACCCCCATGAGATACTTATAGGTCAATCATGTCCCCGCTCACTCTCCTCTCCTCCAGGGAGTACATGCTGAGCTCCTGTAGCCTCTCCTTGTAAGGTTTCTTGTGCAACCAACCCCTGCACCATTTTGGTACCCCTTCTTTGGACTGCTTGCACTCTGTCAATGTCCTTGTGGAGGTGTGGCCTCCAGAACTGGACACACACCAGGTGGGGTTCTCACCAGTGAGCAATACAGTGGCAACACCACCTCCCTTTTCCTGCTATAAATCCTACCTTCCCTATGCACCTCAGCATCTGGCTAGCCTTGCCTGCCTTGTTGCACTTCCCTGCCACCTTGAGAGCCTCAGATATATTTAAAGTCCCTCTCTTGCTTGATGACTGTAAGTACACCTTCCCAATCATATACAGTGACCCCAGCTTTCCCCTGCTCCAGTCTATTTCTTTGTCACTTCATAGGGCATAAATGATGGGTGGGGTAGAGTGCTGCCTGCGAGGGATGCAGTTTGTGGCACACTACTGTTATAAACTTATCCTTTTCAGTACTTTGTTGCCATTGATGAGCTTGCAGTATTACTATAGCTAGAGCAGATGTGTCATAAAATAAGTAAAGAGCTGCCATATTTTCATTTCAGACACATAGTACATATTTACACGTACATATTTCTACATTTTTCTGATGGTCTAGTGGCCCTCCCTCTCTGATCCTGATGCAGGTTGTGGCACACTACTGGACTGTTGCTCACATGTCCTTGCATTAGCCTCCCCACAGCTCCAATCCCCTATCGCTGTATGTAACCCCCCCCCACTCACACACTCAATGCAATTATCTTTTTATTTATTATTTCATGTACATTTTCCTGGTGATCTAGTGGTCCTCCTTCAGCAATCCCTGATCTTAATATTTGTCTTTGTCTTTAATATTTCCTTGTGGTCTAGTGGTACTCCCTCCTCAATCCCAGATGCTCATTTTGCCATTTCATTGGTAGCTTGTGGCAGCCCCCACCTTCCCATGTCCCCTTGATGCTGAAAATAAGAAAATCATCCCTTGATGTCTGTTTTAATTTTTTTAAACCTGTAACAAAAAAACTGTCCATCGCCAATCACACCTCCACCCGACCTCCCACTGTGCACCCACTTCCCACACATCGCCTTGACACCCCCACACACGCCCTCACTCACCTGAAGAGGTCCCTGGTTTGACATCTGCTCTCCTGATCAAAGACACGTCTTGCTGCTGGAACCGGCAACTGCAATACGAGAAACTAAGGTAAATGTGCTTCAAAGTATTTCAACGTTTATGCATAACTTTGGCATTTGTTTGGATGTTGACCCCAATTTTTCAATATAGCTTTTTGGAGACCCAGCCTCTTGAACTATAGGGCTGTCTTTATGCAACTTCTGCCAGAAAGGTGATTTTGTGGTCAGTTTGCAAAATCACCATTCCGGCTGGATTTGTGTACAGACAGTCATATTGTTCATGAGGTGGGGTCATAAGAAGACTATGTTGAAATGTTTGGGCCAAAATTGTTAAAAATGGCAGAGTTATGACTATTCATTGCAGTTTCGCTATGCACACTTGTAACTTTGGGAATTTTAAATATTTAGATCCCATATTTTCAACACAGCCTTCTTATTACCCCACCTCATGTATGTCACAGCAGTAATTTTTCAAATCCTGACCAAAATGTGTTTTCGCACCTGTGATACGGAATGGTGTTGCGGTTGTGTAGAGTTATGTTTTGACAGGGATCTGAAAATTTTCTGCACTGGGTGCATGAGGTGGGGTAATACCATGGCTATGCTGACAATTTGGTCACTGCTGTCCTGTAAATAGAGGCCCTGTGCTTCCACAGCTATATACATATATACATCTGTAGAGGGATGCGAGTGCAGGGCCCGGGAGGTTCTGTGCTCGCACAGACAAATAAGGATACGATTATACTATCTGAAAAAGTAAGGAATTTATTTGCAAAAAAACTCTGTTAATGCATCAGTTAGGGGTAAAGTGGCAAAATTATGGAAATGTGGTGTTAGGGTTTCCGACCCTAACACCCCATCTCAACCCTGCACACACCAACAGGCATCGGGGTGTGCTTTGGGGTTGTCAGCCCTAATGCTCACCCTGTTCTCCTATACTATACATATCTCCACTTATTTACTTATGGAATGGGGTGAGCGTTAGGGCTGATGACCTAAATACACCCCCCCACTGCCTGTAGGTGTGTGCAGGGTGATGTTAGGGGGTTAGGGTTGGAAACTCTAATGACACATTGTCCTACTTTTGTCGCTTTAATCCTAACTGATGCATTAATGGTGTTTTTGCAATTAATATATAATTTCTGTCTATCTCATATATATATATATATATATATATATATATATATATATATATATATATATATATATATATATATATATATATATATATATAAAATGTCTGTCTGTCTGTATATCTAGTTATCTATAATATCTGATGGCAAAGTGTTGTATATGAGGAAATATACACATGGAGGGGAGCTAATTAGCTCAAAGACCCATAAGCCCAAAGGGCAAGTGGGATTATAAGCTAATAAGCCCCCCCAGATGAGGACATTTCAAGAGTTTCCCATCAGATGTTTTACATATTACATCTGATCAGTGGTTTTTGTTTTGCAGGTTTGTGTTTGTGGTAGGTTTGCTTTCTGCTGTAGTGTTTTCCATACTGTACTGTTTTCTGTAGTGTAGTAACAAGCGTAGACACATTTTGTAGGTTTTTTGTTTAGTGTAGAGTATATTTTCATAGTGTAGTGGGATGCATGCACTTTTATCTATCAGCGTGCACTTTTGGTATAAATTGTGCAAATGGGGACCAGACGTTCCCTTAGTGATTCAGCATGGTGCAAGTTGTCTGTGTTTGCATTTTGGGGAAGTATTTTTGTGCAATCGGGTGTGGCAGTTGCCTGCTGCAGTCTGTTTGCAGTTGAGAGAGACTGTACAGAGCAGTATACTAGTGAGAGGAGCCCCCCTTTTTTGCAGCCGAGAGCATAATAATAGTTGGTGGCAGGCTGAAGGCACTGGTGGCAGCATGGTGGGCTTTGCTGTGGAGGAGAGACTGAGGAGCTGCAGCATCAAAGGATGTGGCTGTGATGTAAGTATGGCAGGAGTGCTGTGTGCCTGATAGTGTTGTAGGTCAGGGCATTTTTGAAGGTGCATTTGCTTTGTGGTGTATTGGAGTTAAGGTGTTGAAGTTGTGAGACTTTGTGAGATATTCAGGGTGAGTTTTACATGCGTTAAAAGGTGAAGGTTGTATTTGTTATTAAGGTGGTTGTTACATGTGATCTTAAGGTAGTTATTACATGTTTTATTAAGGTGGTTACTACATGCATTGTTAAGGTTGTAATAAGATGGTCCATAGTGTGTTTGTCAGGTATTAATGTGTTATTAATGTGTTCGTAACACATAAATTAAGTGGTCTGAAGTATATCTAATATCAGATATGGGGAAATAAAAGACAGTGGATCCTACTGGACAAAATCCGCAACCATGTGATATATGAGTATATGCTAAGATATCTTTTTCACCTTGTCATTTTTACCCACACTCTTGTTGTATGTGTGTCTATATCTGTATCTATATTTATATCTATATGTATATTGCTACATCTATATTTATATAATTTACCAGAGTCAAGGACTATAGTGGGAAAATATTGACCCCAGGGGATGAACTATTGCCTGACAATTGTTATATTGCCCGAAGCAGAAAGATGAGGGCAATGGGACTATTGGAAGGCAATAGTTCATCACAAGGGGTCAAGATTTTCTCACTATAGCCTGAATGACTCCGATCAATATTTTGTGAGTTATGTGCCTGCCCCTTCCCCTCCCCACACACAGTAGAAATGTCTTTAATAAGAACATAAGAATCTGATGGCAGATGGGAACTGAGTGGCCCATCTAGTCTGCCCATGAACCTAAGCCCCCCATATGTTGCTGTTTTTGTTTATACCATAGTGCCAGTCCCAATCCCATGCCTATTTGAAGCCCTGCACTGTATTCATATCCACCACTTCCTAAGGTAGGCCATTCCATGCATCCACCACCCCTTCTGTGAAAAAGAACTTCCTCACATTACCCCTTAATTGGCCTCCCTCTACTCTCATACTGTGTCCTCTTGTCTTGCTATTTTCTTTCATTGAAACATGTTAGACTATTTCACCTTGTTAATGCTGTTAAGATGTTTGAATGTTTCGATCCTATCACCTCTTTCTCCCTCCTTTGCTCTAGGGTATACATATTGAGCTCTGTTAATCTGTCCTCATATGTTTTCTGATGCAGTCCCTGCACCATTTTGGTTGCCCTTCTCTGGACTGCCTCCATTTTGTTAATGTCCTTGTGCAGGTGTGGCCTCCAGTACTGCACACAGTACTCCAGATGGGGCCTAACCAGTGTCTTGTAAAGAGGGATGATTATTACCTCCCTTTTATGACTTGCGATACCCCTACTAATGCACCCCAACATCCCTCTAGCCTTACCTACTGCTTTAGTGGTCTGCTTGGATGATTTCAGGTCATCTGTGATGATGACACCCAAGTCTCTTTCTTCCCTAGTGATTGCCAGCAACTCCCTTTCCAACTTATAGGTAGCTGCAGGGTTTCTCTTCCCTATGTGCATGATCTTACACTTCTTTGCTTTAAACCCCATTTGCCACTCTTCTGACCATTTTGCCAGTTTATCCAGATCTCTTCTTATTCTGCCCACCCCATCTGGATCATCTACTCTGTTGCAGATCTTGGTGTCATCTGCAAAGAGACAAACCTCACCCTCCATTCCATCTGCAATGTCACCGATGAAGACATTGAAGAGGACTGGCCCCAGGACTGATCCCTGAGGTACCCCACTTGTGACTTGCATCTCTTCTGACTGTATACCATTTACCACCACTCTCTGTTTTTTGACCACCAACCAGTTTGCCACCCAGTTGACCAACTTCTGACCAACCCCGAGCCTACCCAGCTTATTAATCAATCTTCTATGTGGAATAGTATTGAAATCTTTGCTGAAGTCAAGGTAGGCGACATCAACTGCTCCCCCTTGGTCCACCACTCTGGTTACCCTGTCAAAGAAATCTATGAGATTAGTTTGACAGGACCTTCCTATCGTAAACCACTGCTGTCTTGGATCCTGTCCTCCTATGGATTCCAGGTGTTGCACTATCCTTTCCTTAAGGAGTGCCTCCATAATCTTGTCCACTACTGAGGTAAGACTGACTAGCCTGTAGTTCCCTGCCTCCTTCCTGCTACCAGTCTTGTGGAGCAGGATCACATGAGCCCTTCTCTATTCTTCTGGGACCTCTTCTGTGCTCAGAGACTCACTAAACAGTTTTGATAATGGCTCTGCTAGTTCCACCCTTAGCTCCTTTAGTACCCTGGGATGTATGCCATCGGGTCCCACTTCCTTGTCCACTCTAAGCTTAGCAAGCTCTTGTAGAACCCTTTCTTTTGTGAAGGGACTGGTGCACACCTCCCTCCCCCATGTCCATGGTGCTGAGCTGTGGGCCTTGCCCTATATTCTCCTCAGTAAATACTAAGCAGAAGTATCTATTTAGGATAGATGCTTTTCCTTGGTCCTCCTCACACTCCCCCTTATCCCCTTTGATCTTAGCAATACCGCCTCTGGAATTTCTCCTTTCACTAATGTATCTATAGAACGTCTTGTCACCTTCTTTTACCACTCATGCTGGTGTTTCCTCAGTTTGGGCCTTTGCCTGCCTTACTGCTTTCCCTGCTTCCCTTAGGGAAGTTTGGTATGCCTCCCTATCTTCGTCCTGCTGGGTTCCCTTATATTTCCTGAAGGCCAGCCTTTTGGCTCTGACTTTTTCTGCTACTGTTTTTGAGAACAAAAGTGGTTTCCTTCTTCTTTTGCTCTTGCTTTTCTCTGTAACACAGTGGGATGTTGCTTCAAGTATTGCATCCCTAATGCTTTCCCACTTTGCCTGTACCCCCTCACCTGTATTTCTCCTTGCTAGGGCTAGTTTAACTCTGTTGACCAGTTTATCAAAGTCAGCTTCTCTGAAGTCCTATATTTTTGCCTTGGAATGGAATGATTTAGTTCTAGTGTCCAAATTGAACCATACCATGTGATGGTCACTGGCCCCAGGTGACCTTCTACCTGGAGATCTGCGATCATTTCCCTGTTACTCAGTACTAGATCTAGGATAGCCCTGTCTCTTGTGGGTTGTTGTACCAGTTGTTTGAGGCCCTCCCCCTTACGGGAATCCACTATACGTCTAGTTCTGGCAGATGTTCCTGCTGGTATTGACCACTCTACATCTGGCATGTTGAAGTCTCCCATTATCAGAACCTCCCCTTTAGCATTCATGTTTTGTATATCTTCTTACAGTAATGTGTCTATGTCCTCCCCCTGGTCTGGAGGCCTGTAGACAACCCCAGTTTGTATGGCTGTCCCATTTCCTGTTTCCAGGGTGACCCACAGTTCTTTTGGCTCCTTATGTGTATTCTGAATTTCTGTAGCTTTGATGTTTTCATTGACATAAAGGGCCACTCCAACCCCGCTTTTTGCACCTCGGTCTCTTCTGTACAGTACGTAGCTGGGTACTGAAGTCTCCCAAGTGTGGTTACTGGTAAACCATGTCTCGCTAATGGCTACTATGTCCACTTTAGCCTCTGTCATTGTTGCTTGCAGGTCTGGGATCTTGTTTCCCAGATTGCGAGCATTTGTGTACATGATGTTCCATTGGCCAGTTTTCGGTGTGTTAGTTGTTCTTACCTGGTGATGCAAATGAACTACAAACATGCTGAACTCCTGTTTGATCACTAGCTGAGGGGTGTTCTTCCCATTCGACGTATCGAGTGCTACACCACTCTCCCCATTTGCTAGTTTAAATATTCTGCAAAGAGGTCAAACTTCTGCCTCAATGTACTGACTCCCGCCTTAGTCAGATGCAGTCATCGAATTTAAAGAACTTTCACTCCCAAAACTGTTGCCAGTTACCTACAAATTTGTGTTCTTTTTCCTGGCACCAGCCCTTGAGCTACATTTAGCTCCCCTATCTCCCCTTCTCTGACCTTCCGTCCATCTGCTCCCTTCTCCCAGATTGGCAGGATCTCAGAGAAGGAGATGCTGAATGAAATGGATGACAGTTTGTCACCCAGCCTGGTCAGGTGTTCCTTGGTCTCCACAACTGACCAGTTGCTGAGATCATTAGTCCCTATGTGTACCAGGACATTGATGTTTTCTCCTGCTTCCTGCATGATCTTAGCAATGTGATCAGTGTATCTCCACACTAATGTACCTGGGAGACATCTGATCATTACCCCCCAGCTGGAGGTAGGTATCAACTCCCCGAATCATGAAGTCTCCTATGATCAGAAGTGTTTTGGATTTCTTTTTGGTTTTTTTGTTTTGGTCCCTGTTTTGGGTAAGTTTTGTTGTGCTAGCTCCTGTGCTGCAGTGTCCAGCTGTGCAATGTCCTCTACTCCTTTGTTTGATTTTGCAGATAGAGGCAGATACCTGTTTATAGTTGTTGTATGGTTTGTGGAGGTGATACGTTGGAGAGCACTGAGTGATGGGGCACCCGATTTGACCCTCCTAACCACCTACCAACCTCCCAGACCAACTACCCTCTGCAGTTGAGGTGCTGCTGTTGGATGTCAGGGAAATAGTGGGCAGTTCTTATAATATATTTCCTCCTGAATATGCGATTTGAGGTGCGCAATCTCTGCTCATGCTGCCTGAAGCTGATCCCTTAGATCTCCAGTGGTCCAGCATGTAGGACAGTGTCCTAAATCCTGTATAACTGCCCTTTTGAAAAGTGTCTCGCAGTACCTGCAGTTAATAATATCCATTCCAGATGAGTTGCTGGGTTCATAACCTGGTCAGAGTAATTAGTAGGAGGAAAATGAAAGCAAAAGTTTGATTTTGTGTTTTGTTTGTTTGTTTTTGTATAACTTGTTATATCAAGTTAAATTACTTATGCCCCTGTAAATGAGGTCACAATGTGGATACCCCTCTGATCCTCCCCTTCCTGCTTTGCTACAGGAAATGTCATGACTGTGCTACCCTATAAAAGGAGTATAGCGTGGGGTGGTTAGGGATGGGGGGTGGGTGGCTGGGCCCTTCCCCTGCTGAAAAAGAACCATGGATGAAAGAAAAAAGGAGGTAAGAGCAAAAACAATTAACCAACAACAAAAGCAGTAGCCCTGAAAGCTTAGCCTAATGAAAGATAAAACTGTAAAATCTGTAAAGCACCACCTGTAATAATTTTGCAGATGATATATCCTGTAAAAAAAAACCTTTACTATAGAGAAAAATAAAGCAGTATCAGAAGATATGCCTTGCAAAAAACAATTTGAATCAGACAAGACAACAGCAGTAATCTGTAAGCACAAACCTGAAGGCACACCCTATAATAATTCAACAGAAAATATACCCTGCAACAACAATTTGAATCAGAGAAAAATATAGCAGTAAAATGTTAACAACAAACAGTAACAACCACTGTGAGTACAAAAGAAAATAATAACACACAGTAAATCTGCCTAGCCAAAAGAAGCCTTAATCTTTTTCCTTGCTCTGATAAGGTTCCTTATTCTGCCCTTACAAGCAACCTAGAAGAAAAGAGCTCAGGTGATGCTAGGTGCATTTGCCAGCAAACCTAGTCATACCCCCTTGATCCCTTCTCTATTCCAGGAAGTACAGGTTTAAGTCTTGGAGTCTAGACTTATATGGCTTGAGATGCAGGCCCTGCACCATCTCTGTGGCCCTTCGCCGAACTGATTCCAAATGCTCTATTTCCTTCTTCAGGTGGGGCCATCAGAACTGTACACAATACTCCAAGTGTGGCCTCACCAGGGATCTATAGAGTGGAATGATCACTTCTTGTTTCCTGCTAGTTATTCTCCTGCCTATGTATCCGAGGATGCTGCTTGCTCTTCATGCTGCTTTTTTGCATTGATTTCCTGCTTTAAGGTAATCTGCTATGATTACACCTAAGTCCCGTTTAGTCCTGGTCTCTTCAAGTCGATGCTATCTAGGAAGTATTGAGTTCTTGGGTTCTGTTTTCCCAGGTGAATAACTTGCATTTTTTAGCATTAAATCTAAGTTGCCAGTCATTGGACCACTGTTCAAGTTTCTTGAGCGCCTCCTTCACACTGGAGGCTTCCTCCTGATTTGATTACCCACCATATTACATAGTTTTGTATCGTCTGTGAACAGGCAGACTTTACCCTCAAGACCATCATCATTGTCGCTGATGAATATGTTTAAGAGGACTGGACCCAGCACTGATTCCTGAGGGACTCCACTGGTCACAAAACCCTCTTTTTATATGGCACCATTTACTGTGACTTTCTGAGTTCTATCCTGCAGCCAGTACACTACCCAGCTTACTATCTTATGACCGACACCTGTCTCTTTATTGATCAGCCTCCTGTGTGGTACAGTGTCAAAGGCTTTGCTGAAGTCCAGGTACACCATGTCCACTGTTCTCAATCCCCTTTCCACTGTTTTGTTCACCCAGTCAAAGAATTCAATCAGGTTAATCTGACATGATCTACCTGCAGTAAATCCATGTTGTTTGGGGTCTACTTTTCCTGCCTCTTTTAGGAAGTCTACTATCCTTTCTTTAAGGAGTGTCTCCATGATTTTACCCACCACCAAGGCCAAGCTGAACAGGCAGTAATTTCCTGCCTCCTCCCTGCTGTCAGTTTTATGCAAGGGTACCATGGTAGCCTTCTTCCAGTCAAGTGGCACCTTGCTGCTTTCCTGAGATTCATTGTATAGCTCAGCTAATGGTGCAGCAATTTCTTCTCAAAGTTCTCTCAGTATTCTTGGGTGAATTCCATCTGGTCCCATTGCTTTGTCTGTACTCAGCTTTTCCAGCTCTTTCAGCATCCTTTCCCTTGTGAAGGGGCTGGCGTCTGCCTCCCATGCAGGGTGCTCTGTTCTCTTTAGTGCCAGACCACTACTGTTCTGCTCATTTGTGAAGACTGAGCAAAAGAATGCACTGAGTGCTTCAGCTTTGTCTTTTTCCACTATCTGACCATTGCTTGTTGACATTCAGACTATCCCCCCCTTTGCTCTTCCTTTTTTCGCTGATGCATCTAAAGAAGGTTTTGTCCCCCTTCTTGATTCCCAACACTATTTTTGCCTCCGTTTGGGCTTTTGCTAATCTGATAGCCTTTTCAGCCTCTTTGAGGTTCTCCTTGTAGAGCTCCTTATCCCCTTCCCTCTGTGATTCCTTGAACTGCCTAAAGGCTTGTTTCTTTTCTCTAATCTTTAGTGTTATCTCTCTAGTAAACCAGAGGGGGTTTCTCTTCTTTTAGATTTAGTTACTAGCTTTGTGCAGTCTGTTGTTACCACATTCAGTGAGTCTTTTAAATTTTTCCAGCGAGCTTCTACATCCCCTGCAAATCTGTCTCTCAGCAGTACTTTAATGCTGGATCTCATTTTCTGGAAGTCAGCTTTTTTGAAGTTGATAACCTTTAGTCTGGTGTGTCCTGGAACCACCATATTATTGATTTATAGCCAGACAGACTTTTGATCACTGGCTCCCAGATTGATGCCGATATGGACGTTGGCTATTCTGTGGCTATTAATGAGAACCAGGTCCAGGATTGCTTTATCCCTGGTGGGTGAGTGTGCAAGTTGGTTCAACTCAGATTCCTTAGTTGTAGTAGTAAGTAGTAGTAGCTTCCTTAAGAGTGATAAGAAATTCTCTGCTCTTTTGTGTGAAAGCTGTGCATGTGGACCAGTCGACATCTGGTAGTTTAAAGTCTCTGACCAGAAGCATCTCCCCTTTGTCAGCCATTGAGCGAATGGTCTCAAGAAGCTCCTTGTCAACTTCAGAGTCCTGGGCTGGGAGCCTATGCAGGATGCCCAGGTGGATAGGGAACCTGCCCCCAGCTCCTAGAGTGACCCATAGGGCTTCTGCATTGCTGTGTTCCTGCTGAATCTCTGTTGCCTTGTTTCCTTCCTTGACATATACTGCAGCCCCCCTTCCTCTCTTATTTTTCCGGTCCTTGCGGAAAAGTGTGTAACCGAGTATGCTAATATCCCAAGTGTGGTTATCAGAGAACCTTGTTTCAATGATTACTACCCAATCCAGTTGTTCCTCTGCTGTAATGGTGGAAAGCTCAGGGATTTTATTTGAAAGGTTGCATGTGTTGATGCACATTGCCTTCCACTCCTGAACTATTGAACCACCTGGGTAGTAATTTTGCCTATATTGAGGGAGGCCCCCAGAAGTTTTGTTTTTTGTAGGTTTTGTGCGACTTTGTGGGCTGAGATGCTGCCAGATGTAAATATGATCCTTGATGTTTCTGTTGGAATGCTAACCTGTTCCTGCACCCGATTGGTTGACAGGGACTGTTGTTGGTGTAGATACCCGCTGGACGGAAATGTGATAATTGCTGCTCTTGATGGTATGTTTATATTGGTTTACTGACAGACTGTTGTAAGGAATTGATGGGGAGGGGTGAAGGCAACCCATGTGTTGTGTTGGGTGCCTGTGCCTCCTCTCCATCCTCTAGTTTAACTGACTAAGATGGACATCAAACTTCTGGCCTAGTGCCCTAGTACCTTGTCTTGTAGGGTGTAGCCCATCAGATTTGAAGAACTCCCTGTCCCAGAAGTTCTGCCAATTGCCAATGTAGTGGCGTCCTTTCTCTTAGCACCACTGTTTCAGCCAGCTGTTCAGTTTAATTATATCTCTTTTCCTGATCCTCTGCCTGCTTCCCCCCTTTTCCCACACAGGCAGGATCTCCGAGAAAGAGATGCTGGATGAAATAGAAAATAGTTTATCACCCAGCCTGCACAAGTTTAGCTTGATCTGTTCTAGAGTTTGACTGGCCAGGTCATTTGTTCCCAGATGGATGAGAACATGTGTGTACAAGCTTTTCTATACAGTATGTGTCCTTCCATGCTGCCGTCCCATGCAGGTAAATGACTGTAACTGTAGCTCAATCCTGCTGCTGAATGGGTGACTCTACACCCCATATCATGGAGTCACCTGGGACAAGTATGGATTTTTTCCCCTTAATCTTACATTTAGTTTCGATGTAGGACAAAGTTTCCTAATTTTTCTTTGTTCTTCTTTTTTTCCTACACACTTCATTGTGCTGTGTCCCACTATGAGAGGGCTGTGTATTCCAAATCATATCATGGCATGTCTCTCTCCCTGCCATTATAATAGGCAGAGGTGAGGGAGAGATACCATCACTGGCATGCAGGTGAAATTAGGAGAGTGGTGGCAAGGGGTGGTAGTGGTGGTGGTGGCAGGAGAAAGCTGGTAAGCTCTCCTATGTGAAGGTGTTTTTTTCCACAGTGGCATAGGAGAGAGAAAGATCTCATTTTGTTTTGTAACCAAAAATGAACACAAACAAGAATCGCAAGTGCTGTGAGTCAGCAGCTGTGGTCAACAGGGACACTTACAGAAGACATGGGGCCTTCCTGAGTTTTAGCTGACCTGACTGTGTCTGCAGGGACAGCGCTATCAATTCAGCATCTCCATAACATGCCAACTGCTTAACATTTAGTGTACAGAACTTGGAATAAACAACTCTTTCAGTCCATTATCCCTAGTATTTCATATCTGAGATGGTGGCCAGTAGTGAGGCTAATGGCTGATTACAGCTGCCATCTCACAGTGCAAGAAGGAAGCAGAAGTGGGGAAGTCAGTGAAAAGGGGAGGACAGGTGGGCCACTAGACTACCAGTTGATGTTAATAGGGAAAACATCTGTAGATTAAAAAAAAAAATACAAAACTTTAAAAACAATAATAAATAACAAGAACACTGCTAACAGTACAGTAAACACACTCTAGATTTCAGCATGGGGGGACATGGTGAAGGGTAGTTGACAGGTTGATGAGGCAATAGTTCAAAAGACTATTACCCAGTTTAATGAACTAGTGCCCATTTACAAAGTGAACTATTGACCAGTTTCAGTTTGAAACCATTCAATAGTTCAAAAACCTTCAATGTCAAGTGACTGGCTCTTGACCAGTCATATATATATATATATATATATGACAAAGAACCTCTGTGCGCACACACTGAGGCAATGGTTACCCCAAAGGGCATTTGGCTGGGAAGCCAAGTTTCAAAGAAATGCAAAATCACACATGCCCCCACGATGCAAAGCATCAAGGGCTACATATGCAAATCACCACAGAATATTATGCTGGTTCAACTTTAAGCAGAAATGCATGGTGCCAAAAGGCCTCTCACACAGTTTGCAAAGGGTGCCAACAGAAGACATAGACACATGTTTCATCCTACCAGGACTCATCAGTATGCCTCGCCTGTCTGACACCCCAGAGGAATGAACCAGCTACCCTAAGATGGTCTATCTGGGTTATGTTGTGGTAAACTCGATTAAAACAAAAAAATATTTAAAAGACAAAGAACCACTGTGCACAAGCACTGAGGCAATGGTTACCCCAAAGGGCATTTGGCTGGGAAGCCAAGTTTCAAAGAAATACAAAATCACACATGCCCCCACAATGCAAAGCATCATGGGCTGCATATGCATATCACCACAGAATATTATACTGGTTCAACTTTAAGCATAAATGCATGGTGCCGAAAGGCCTCTCACACAGTTTGCAAAGGTGCCAACAGAAGACATAGACACATGTTTTGTCCTACCAGGACTCATCAGTATGCCTCATCTGTCTGACACCCCAGTGGAATGAAACAGCTACCCTAAGATGGTCTATCTGGGTTATGTTGTGGTGAACCCAATTAAAACAAAAAACTATTTAAAAGACAAAGAACCTCTGTGCGCAAGCACTGAGGCAATGGTTACCCCAAAGGGCATTTGGCTGGGAAGCCAAGTTTCAAAGAAATACAAAATCACACATGCCCCCCACCATGCAAAGCATCATGGGCTGCATATACATATCACCTCAGAATATTATACTGGTTCAACTTTAAGCAGAAATCCATGGTGCCAAAATGCCTCTCACACAGTTTGCAAAGGTGCCAACAGAAGACATAGACACGTGTTTCATCCTACCAGGACTCATCAGTATGCCTCATCTGTCTGACACCCCAGTGGAATGAACCAGTTACCCTAAGATGGTCTATCTGGGTTATGTTGTGGTGAACTCAATTAAAACAAAAAAACTATGTAAAAGACAAAGAACCTCTGTGCGCAAACACTGAGGCAATGGTTACCCCAAAGGGCATTTGGCTGAGAAGCCAAGTTTCAAAGAAATACAAAATCACACATGCCCCCACAATGCAAAGCATCATGGGCTGCATATGCATATCACCACAAAATATTATACTGGTTCAACTTGCTTTCTCAACTTTGAGATAGTATATCTATGGAACCAATTAACTTTTTTAAACCTAAACAGCATAATTCACATCTGTGAGACACCCCCCTTTGTACTCTGCAAATTTGATCAATGGATTTTCACAAAAGTTGGCATGCACTGTCCCATGAGGTAGATCTCTTGATGTGGCAAGTTTCATTCTTGTTGGATGTTCAGATTCTGAGACCCAGATAGTGCAAAAACCTTCAAAGTCACCACTTTTTGTAGTTTTTTTCTCATTGTCTTGTGCCCAGATGGTGTGGAATTTTGGTGTGGATTTTTATGCTAGAAACAGCTTGGGCAACAGAACTGCCATGCAAGTGTTTGGTGAAAAAAATATACATTTTTTGCAAAGTTATTCAGTTTTTAAGTTCCCTTTGTTTTTAATGGGAAGATCACTTTCCAGGATAGAGATAAAAACTTCGACAAAGGATTTGATCTCACACAAAGGATTCTTTTTTGCCAGGGGCCGTTCCTTTTCCATGAGGAAAAGTTAATTTTTCACGAGCCACTATCTTGTTAATTTTTTCCACTAACTAAAAAGCTTGGAAAATACATAAAAATGCCATTTTACAAATCAAACACCAGAACCTAGTTAGATTCTGGTGTTTGTTTTTCTCAATTAGAGCCAGAAATACTTTTTCTGGGCATCCAAAATCCCAGGTGCCCAGCTTAGCAAGAGGAACGTTTACCCCATGTTCTCTGTATGAGAACTGTGGATTTTCTTGACTTCTGCAGCCGCAGCTGAACTCATGCTGCTGGCTGCAGTGTGAGCCCCCTTGGCCTGGTGTCTAGTGGCACCCCCCACCCTCCGATCACCATCCCCATAATTTTTAGTCACTGTTTTTTATTTATATTTATATAATCCGACACAGAATGCCCACCCCCCAGTGTCAGATGCCCCCCCATACAGCCTGTTTACTGTAGCTGACACTGGGGTGCCCAATCCCTGGGTCATTTAGAGGCCTCACCCCAGCAGCGAGGTACACTGAGGAGCCCACCTCCAGTGTACAGAGATGGTTTCTTAATGTTATTTTTACCTGCAATAGGAAAACTGTCCCCGGTGTCTTTTTTTTTTGTTATTAACCTAAAAGCAAAGAAAATGGACCCTCATCATCACTGCTGACTCCCGCCCCCATCCTGACCCTCCCACTGTTAACCCACAGCCCTACCACCCTTACTCTATACTTACCAGCTGATGTCAAATTCAGTCATCTTGTGTGGACCGAGATATGTCTGCACTCTTAAGGTAAGTGCCATATTCATAACATTGCCATTTTTAGGAATGTTTTTCTCTAAACTTTCAACATGGCCTTTTTGGGACCTCACGTCATGAACTCTAGCAGTGTCATTTTGTTAATTTGGTCTGGAAGGTGATTTTGTGTTCCCTACATAAAATCACCTTTTGGGACAGAATAATGACATTTAACCACCAGTGCTCATGAGGTGGGGTTCCAAAAAGGCCATGTTGAAAATTTGGTGAAAACATTCCTAAAAATGGGTGAGTTATGAACGTTCATTGAAATTTTTCCTACATACGTGCATAATTTTGGTAATTTTCAATATTTTGACTCCAAATTTTAGACATGGCCATTTTTTCACATCACCTCATGAACAGTACAGTTGTAATTTTTTGCATGCACTATCCTGTGGGGTAGATCTCTTGATGTGGCATGTTTTGTTCTGGTTGGATGTGTGGATTCTGAGATCCAGATAGTGCAAAAACCTTAAAAGTCACCACTTTTTGCAGTTTTTTTCTCATCACCTTAAGCCCAGATGGTATGGAATTTTAGTGTGAAATTGTATGCTAGAAACAGCTTGGGTAACAGGACTGCCATACATTTGTTTGGTAAAAAAATATTAATTTGTTGCAAAGTTATTCAGTTTTTAAGTTCCCATTGTTTTCAATGGGAAGATCACTTTCTAGGACAGAGGCTAAAAAGTTTGACAAAGGATTTGATCTTGTGAAAAAGGATTGTTTTTTGTGAGGGCTGTTCTTTTTTCATGAGGAAAAATTCTTTTTTTGCAAGCCGCCATCTTGTTGATTTCTTCCACAAACTAAAAAGTGTGGAAAATACATAAAATGTTGTCATTTTACAAATCAGACACCAGAACCCAGTTAAACAGGCAAGAGGAGTGCTTCCCCATGTTCTTTATATAAGAACTGTGGATTTTCTTGACTTCTGAAGCTGCAGCTGAACTTGTGCTGCCTGCTGCAGTGTGAGCTATGAGCCCCCTTGGCCTGGTGTCTTGTGGCACCCCTCATTCCCTGATCACTGTGCCCCTAAATGAAAGCTATATTTCCTGGTGTCTCGTGGCATCCCCCACCCTCCAATTGCCATCCCCCTTATTTTTATGTAACTCACTGTTTTTTTATTTATATTTATATAATCCAACACTGGGATGCCCACCCCCAGTGTCTGATGCCCATGCAGTCCATTTACTGTAGCCGACACTGGGAAGCCCAATCCCCGGGTTGACATTTAGAGGCCCACCAGCAGTGTGGGACACTGAGGAGACCACCTCCAGTGTCCTGAGATAGTTTCTTAAAGAGCAGCTGACACCTTCAGGAGAACTTTAACAAAATACAATATTTAGATACAATTAAGCTTGTATTTCACATTAGTTTTGTATTCCTCTTCCCCCATTATTTATTACTGAGGTCATTTGCATGAAAACAGGATCTTTGCTCCTGAGGAGTTTGTCTATTCCTGTTGCCTTCTCCCTGCCTGAGGCCATAATGCACTGCTTGTGACATCACAGTTACTCCCATGGCAACAGATTGTGATGTCACAACACAGAATTTTGACTTAAAGTAGGGAGTGAGCTACAGAGGCAGATAAACTCTAAGGGAACTCTAAGGGATAACTAGTGTGTAGTCATACAAATTTATTCAGTAATAATAATGGGGATGAGAAATATGAGAAATATGTAAAATATATATATATGGAATGCAAGCTGAATTGTACCCAATTATTATGTTTTTTAAAGTTTTCTCTAAAACATCAGTAGTGCTTTAATGTCATTGGTACCCGCAGTAGGAAAACCATACCATGATCTCTTTTTTTCTTGTTACCCTGTAACAAAGAAAACAGTCTCTCGTTGTCGCTGCTGATCGCCTCTCCCCATCCTGACCTTCCCACTGAGCATCCACCTCCCCACCCCCCTTACCCTATATTTACCAGCTGATGTCAAATTCTGTCATCTTCTGTGGATTGAGACATGTCTGCACTCTTCAAAGATGAACCATGAACTGAGGAATAAAGGTAAGTGCCGTATAATGCATTTCAAATGCGTTTTGAACTTATGTTCATAACTTTGCCATTTTTTAGGAATTTTGTCACCAAACTTTCAACATGGCCCTTTTGAGACCCCACCTTATGAACTATAGCAGTGTCATTTTGTTAATCGGGCCTGGAAGGTGATTTTACATTCACTTCACAAAATCACCTTTTGGGATTGAATTATGAAATTTCACCACCAGTGCTCATGAGGTGGGGTATCAAAAAGGGCATGTTGAAAATTTGGTGAAAACATTCCTAAAAATGGCCAAGTTATGAGCATTAGTTGAAATTTTTCTGTGCACATGGATAACTTTGTTAATTTTCAATATTTTGATTCCAAATTTTCAACAGAGCCATTTTTCACACCACCTCATGAATAGTACAGCTGTCATTTTTTACATCCTGTCCGACACGTGTTTTCACACCTGTGGTGCAAAATGGCATTTGGCATGGATTTGAACATTTTTACCTATGGGGTTTATGAGGTGGATTCATAAGAAGACTATATTGAAAATGTGGGGTCAAAATATGAAAAAAATGCCAAAGTTATGACCATTTGTTGCAATTTTGCTACACCTGCTCATAACTTTGGAATTTTAAATATTTTGACCCCAGATTTTCAACACAGCCTTCTTACTATCTCACCTCATATATGTCATACCTGTCATTTTTCAAATCCTGCCAAAAATGTGTTTTCACACCTGTGGCATGGAATGGTGTTGTAGTTGCATAGAATTATGTTTTGGTGGGAATTCAAAAATTGTCTGTACCGGGCACATGAGATGGGGTAATAAGATGGCTATGTTGACATTTTGGTCTCTGTTGTCCTATAAATGGAAATGCAGGGCACAGAGGGCCTTGTGCTTCCACAGCTATATACATATATGCCTCTATGGAAGGATGGGAGGGCAGGGTCCGAAGGACCCTGCTCTCCCACAGTAAAATAAGGATACTATTACACTATCTCAAAAAGTAAAGAAACAGGTTGAAAAAAAACTTTGTTAATACTCCAGTTATGGTCAAAGCGACAAAAGTTGGGAAATGAGACATTAGGGTTTTCTCAACACCCCACCCTCCTAAACCAGGCAGCAGAGCAGGTGTGGGATGTGCCTTAGGCTTCTCAAGCCTAATGCTCACCCCATTCTCATAAAGTCTACACATCTGACTTTATTTACAGATAAAATGGTGGGGGTGTTAGATCTGAGAAGCCCAAGGCACACCGCACACCTGCTGTCCTGCCTGGTTTGGGAGGGTGGGGTGTTAGGGAAACCCTAACACCTAATTTCCCAACTTTCGTTGCTTTGACCCTAACTGGAGCATTAATAAAGGTTTTTGCAACATACCTCTTGCTCGCTCTCTCTCTCTCTCTATATATATATATATATATATATTTATATATACACAAACACACACACACCAGGAGTGGGGGTAAAAATGACAAGTTAAAAAAGATACCTTAGCTAGTGACATCAGTAACAGTAACACATCAAACAAATGTTGTTACTAATTGCTGCTTCACTGCCATCACTGTGGAATACTAAATCAATCAGAGAGCAGCTTTTGCAATGCTGTTGACACCATAGTACCTAGTGCGGCACTGAGCTAGTTGTTAAAATCAAAGCAAAACAGCAAAATCTTCAAACTGCAGATTTAAAAGCTATAGAAACATAGAAACACAGAATTTGATGGCTGTATGTGCATTGCAATACTCTTAATAAAGTATATTTAATTGCAAAAAAAAGAATCTGATGGCAAATAAGGACCCCATGACCTACCCAGTCTGTCCATTTTTCCCTGCATATACTGTCTCAACAGACACTACTTGCTGTCTGGCTTTCTCCCCTCACCCCAACCCCTTTTCCCACAAAGACTTCCTTGTGCCTATCCCCTGCATGCTTGAAGCCCACCACCAGAGGCATTTCTAGGATCTGACAAGATCAGGGGCTTGAGCCACCACTCCTCCTGCCCTGTGAAAAAACAAATTATTAGGGTGGAATCAATTTTAGAAATTGAGAATCTTTTATTCAGGGCTTATAAGAAAATCTTGGGAGCTCCAGCCCCTAATGCCCACCCCTAGTGATGCCCCTGCCCACTACTGTTTCTGCCTTCACCTCCTCAACTGGAAGACTGTTCCAGGCATCCACCAGCCTTTTAGTGAAAAAGTACTTCCTCACATTGCTCCTGAATTTATCCCCTTCAAGATTCATTGCATGTCCCCTTGTTCCTGTGCTTTTTCCCCTTAAAAATGCTCCCCTCCTATACCTTATTTACCCCTGTGAGGTATTTATAAGTCACTATCATATTTCCCCACTCTCTCATCTAGGGTGTACATACTGAGGTCATTCAGTCTCTCCTCATAAGGCTTCTGATGCAGCTCCTGCACCATTTTAGTTATCCTCCTCTGGACCGCTTCCACTCTGTCTATGTCCCTTCTTAGATGTTGTGTCCAGAACTGAAAACAGTACTCCAGGTGGGGTCTCACTAGCGATTTATACAGTGGTCACACCATCTCCCTCCTTCTGCTGGTGCTAACTCCCTGTGCACCACAGTATCCCACTGGCTTTACCCACTTCCTTGTTCCGTTGTGTAGCCACCTTGAGATTATCAGATAGAATTACTCCAAAGTCCCATTCCTGTTTGGTGACCATCAATATCTTTTCTCCCATTTTATATTCTGCCTCTGGGTTTCTGTACCCCAAGTGCAAGGGGTAGGAAGTGGTGCGTTAAGTGGAGTGTGACCTTATGGTGGGTGGGTCAACTCTTGCTGTGGTAAGGAAGCGGTGGGTGGTGAAACTGGAAGTGGTTGGCCTTATAGGTTAGTGGCAAGTACAGGAGTCATGTAGTTTGCTAGTAAGTAGGTGTCTGAAGCTGCTGAGGGGGATTAGCTGTTATAGTTTGATACTGGATTGAGTTTTGTTCCAAGCAGCTGGAAGAGCATGGGATATAGCCAAACTTCCAATGCGGGAGTGTGTGCTACAGTAGGGATGTCCAACATGGGGTGGTTGGATCCAGAAGACACCCTGGGGTGAAATGGAAACCAGATCGTGGTTCACCATGTCTAGTGCCCATACCCAAGGGCACTACTGATTGTGGTAGGCAGATGGCCTGGGCGGCCCAAGAGGTTTGTCTGACTCGGGTGGTATCGTGCAATGCCAGGTCCATTAAGAATAAGACTGCAATTACTGCAGATCTTGTTGATATGGTGGACCTGGCATGCATCACCGAGACGGGGCTGGATGAAAATGCTGGCCCCATTGTGGAGGCTATGACTTCAGCTGTGTACCCGATGATACACCGCCTGAGATTGGATAGTGGGGGAAGGGGTTGCAGTCTGTTTCAGGACTGAACTGAACCTTACGGGGGTACTAATTGAGGAGGCTGACTCCTTTGAGTGTACAGTAGTAGCAGGTGTAGGTTATTGAATCGTCCACCCGGTGATGAGAAGTGATTCCTTCAGGAGGTGGCGGACTTCATCATTGATATGGAATTTGAGTTGCTCAGATTGATGGTTCTGGGTAACTTCAAGGCATGGGTCGATGATGAACTCTCGCAATTTGGTCAACACTTCCTCCAGTTAATGACATCTCTGGGCCTTACACAGGTGGCTTCCACTGCTACTCACAAACATGGACACTCTTTAGACTTAATCTTCCTCCTAGGGATCGAAACATCTGACTTGAGGGTAGAACAAGTTGGGTGGTCTGATCACTGCACTGTGGGGTTTAGTTTTAGCACCCCCCCTTGAAGGCCTACCTCTGTGGAGATGGTTAGGTACTGCCCTTTGCAGGATATAAGTTCCCATGGCCTTGCGGCAGTCCTTGACCTCTCTTGCCCCTGCATTGGCAAGCAATGATCCAGAGACCCTCATGTCAGTCTATAATACAGCCGTTACAACGGCTCTGGATTTTATTTTTCCAGTCCGAGTTCACCCTCTCTCCCTTCACCCCAGGTCCCCTTAGTTTGATGGGACTTTGATGGAGATGTGGCGATTGGGGCGAAGGTTAGAGCATTGCTAGTGAAAGTCCACCCTTGATACCCACCACCTTAGATTGATGGGCCATTATTTAGTCTATCAATCTACAATCACCCATAAGAAGGCAGAATTCCTGTCCGGGGAGATTGCGGCTGCTCAGAATCAACCAGCTCAGCTATTTTGATCTGTGGACAGACTGTGCAATCCAGCCTGTCTGCATGTTTGGAAAGCTTTTTCGCAATTAGAGTGCGATGAGCTTGCTCGATTCTTTGCAAATAAGGTGGCTGACATCAGGGTGGTACTGCAGCCAGCACACCCTATGGGAGCTTTTTGCTATCAGTATGGGGTCACTGTACCTCAGTTTTCCTGGAGTACCTTCAGTCGACTGGAGCTCTTGAATGTCATGAGGATTATCCAAGGTATGCATCCTACATGCTGTAGTTTGGACCCTGGACCAACTTCCCTAATTGTGGGTTGTAGTGCCATCATCAGTCCAGTTCTTTTTTGGATCGTCTGGTGCTCCTTGGAATCGGGAGAGTTTCCTAGCTCCCTGAAAGAGGCGATGGTGACACCGCTCTTGAAGAAAGCTACCTTGGACCCAGACTGTTTCGCAAACTACAGACCTATCTCTAACCTTTCCTTTGTTGGGAAGGTGATTGAGAAAGTAGTGGTAGCACAACTGGAAGACCATTTGCCCATGCATGACATCTATGAACCGCTCCAGTCCAGTTTTCGTAAGAGACATAGCACCGAGACTGCGCTGGTTCGGGTGCTCAGTGATCTCCTGATGGTGAGAGATCGGAAGAACTGTTCCATCTTGGTTCTTCTGGATCTTTCTTCAGCTTTTGACACCGTGGACCACATGGCATTGATAGGACGCCTGAGGCATATTTGTGGAGTGTCGGGGACAGTCCTCAGATGGTTTACATCATTTCTCACTGGTAGAACACAAAGAGTTGTTTCTGGGTTTTTTTCTTCAGGCTGAACTGCTTTGTCTTGTGGGGTGCCTCAGGGTTCTGTGCTATCACCCATGCTATTTGCGGTGTATATGCTACCCCTAGGAGACATTGTAAGAAGGTATGGGCTGAAGTTTCACTGTTATGCAGATGATACCCAGCTCTACCTTTCTTTTACACCCGACCAGGATGGAGCACTCTCGGTCTTTATAAACTGTCTGAAAGAAGTCCAGGAGTGGATGGATTCTAGTTGGCTGAAGCTGAACTTGGAAAAGACTGAGGTACTGGTTGTTGACCTGGGTCATCAGATGGGGGGTTGGGTGTTGGTGTGCCCTCTGGAATTTTTCTTGGTGGCATCCCTCTCCCGACCTCTGAATGAGTGTGTAACCTAGGGGTAGTTTTTGATGATGGATTGACCCTACATTCTCAGGTGTCGGCTGTCATCAAAACTTCCTTTTATCATCTTAGGAATATCACCAGGGTTAGGCATCTGGTTCCGTCTGACGACCTTCCCACCTTAGTCCACGCCTTTGTGACCTCGCACTTGGATTACTGCAAGTCCCATTATCTAGGGCTTTCTGGGGTTGAAATCCATTGCCAGCAGCTGGTGTAGAACACAGCAGCCCGGCTTTTAACGGGTGCTACTCGATCTTGCCATATTACTCTGGTGTCGCGCGAACTGCATTGGCTGCCAATATGGTGGCAGATCACATTCAAAGTTGGTTTACTGACTTTTAAAGCCCTACATGGACAGGGCCTGGACTATCTGAAAGAGCTTTTGGTTCCTTACTGCCCTGATCGATCACTCCGCTCGGCCGACGAAGGGTTGTTGGAGATTCCAAGGGTGAATCTGAAGTCATCGGGTTCAAGAGCTTTTGCCTATGCAGCCCCCACCCTTTGGAATTCTCTACCCCATCGGTTACAGGAGTGCACAACTGTGGAGGAATTTAAGAAGGGCTTAAAAACCTTTCTGTGGCAAAAAGATTTTCTAGATAACTGAAGTGTTTATTATTGATTAGTTTATGATTTTAAGCTGTATTGTTTTGTAATTGGATTTTATATGAGCTGTTTTTATATTGTTAGGTGCCTTGGTATTGGAAAGGCACCCTATAAATTAAAATATTATTATTATAATTAACATAATGTAGGAGGTACTATGTAGTGTGTGTGAGGAGATAGATCACCGGAATAGAGTAGATATATATGGGGGGAGTTTTGATAGCAGCACTTTGCAGAGCCAGGTGAGGGAGTGAGCAAGCCTCCTGGTAGGTAAGGTGGTCCAACCCAGAGAGGCATAAAGGACACAGTGGTGTGTGTGACAGTGAGTATTTGAAATGAATCATATTGATCTGTGGTACAGTGTATCCAGTTGGTGTAGCAGGGAGTCAGAGCAGCGGCCATAAATAATATCCGTGTAGTCATGGAGTGGTAAGAAGGTTGTCTGAACCAGTCAAAGCCTTGTGTAATTTTTCATTACAGGGAAATATGACATCAATGGAAAACTAGTTTTGAGGGGCTGGTTTATTGATGAACCTTAAGAAAACACAATGCATGACATTTGAGAGAAAATAGAAAGCAGACTGGTGAGGAGTTAGAATTATTTTTTATTAATAAACAACAGGTACCCAGGGCAAAAGTTTATAAATATTTAGGAGTGTGGATAGCTAGGAGGTTAACCTATGAGGAATATGTGAATTTAACGGTAAAAAAGTGTAATGAGAAATTAGGTGCCCAAGGTGTATTTCTGCTCCCCTTGGGAAACCTACCAACTTATACTTCCTGTTTTGAATTATGGTGCATTAGTGTATAGAAATGCCCTGAAATTTGTTATAAAAAAGGCAAATCAAGCATATTATAGATTAGCAAGATTTGCTAGTGGTTGTAAATATGGAATGCACCATTGTCAAGTATATGATAGTTTAAAATGGTTGGACCAAGATATTAAAAGGGATATACAGTGGGCCAAATGGAACTCATTATACCCTGGGTGGCCATTTTATATCAGATGAATCAATTGACGGTTTGGACTTCATACGGAGCTATTGAGCACAATGAGTTAAGTTAATGAATGGGGCCCAAAACGCATCCCCTGAAGCCTCAGATTACTAATGGTAATAGAGAAATTAGTTATGGATTGAGGGAGGCTTCTTTTAAAATTGATTGTCCCAGAATGAGTAATAGATATGGTGATATTGCATTGGTCTCTCCTCTAGGATGTATTTGGAATGCTATACCAATATCGATAAAATTAGAGAAATATGTAAGAGCATTTGAAGTGGAGTTGGTGAAATTTAAAGGTAAAAGATGTACGTGTTATGCCCCCATGTAATTGTTCAAATATCCCAATGCTGGTGAGACATATAGGTAAAGTATGTATGTGTTAGTCCCCCATGTAATTATTTAACGTACTGCTTGCTTTTTATGTTTTTTAAGAATCGTACTTGAACTTAATATTTTATGTACCTAGAAATCGATGTAATAATATTGTTTTTATTGTGAGATGGTATATAAATGTTTCTGTGTGGGGCACTGTTTATAAACAGGGATTTTTCCCTAAATTTTGCTCCTGGATAAAAATAAAAATGTTATCAATCAATAATTTGTAAACAGAAATGTACTTCTATAAAAGAAGACCAGTCTTTGCCGCAGTTCCTTTGCAAGAGTGGTGATATGGGCAGAGAAAGTGAGGTGTTGGTCTAGCTCTCAGCCTAAGTATTTAAACTTGGTAACTACCACGAGTCTGACATCAAGGGGGGTCTTTATGGGGGGAAGGATTACTAGCTCCCTTTGGGTGTTAAGTAGATGAATGGAGTGGAGGTACATAACTTTTGTTTTTTTGCATTTAGAAGAAGTTTAAATTGTGCAAGACTGAGCTGGAGGAGGTTGAATTCTGACTGGAGTTCCCTGTGGGCATCAGCTGCTGAAGGTTTAGAAGTGTAAATTACTATGTCATCCGTGAATAATTGTAATTTTGCTTTATTTGTGTTGTTTCCTATGGTCTTAATGCGCAACATAAATAGGAAGAGGCCAAGGATCGAGCCTTGTGATACACCTGTCTAGAGAGGAAGAGGCAGGGAGAGGGAACCATCTGCTTTCACCTGTTGCTTTCTGTTTGTTAGGTAGCCATTGAACAAAGCCAGTGGGGGATCATAGATACCATGCTAATGTAGTGTATCCAAGAGTAGCGCATGATTGACAATGTTGAATGCTTTGCTGAGGTCTAAAAAACAGCTTCTGTGACTTGTTTCTTGTCCATGGCCATAAGTCAGTCATTTGTGACTGATGCTAGGGCTGATGTGGTGCTATGGGCGGGCCTAAAGTCAGACTGTGAAGGGTCTATTAGGTTGTTTTTGTCAAGGAAAACTTTTATTTGAGCATTAACCAACTTCTCAAGAAGCTTTGAGAGCAGGGGCAGGATGGATATGGGGCAGTAGTTATTTAGGTCCATAGGGTCACCCGTCTTGAATAAAGGGATTACCTGAGCAATTTTCCAAGGCTTTGACATAGTGCCAGAGCTGATGGACATATTGAACAGGTGCAAGATGGGGGCTGTTAGATACCTGACTCCAACTTTAATGAGGTATGGTTCTTTTTTTTTTTTGAAATTTAAGTTTATTGATTTTAACATAGTCAAAACAAACAGACCATAATAATACATGTCCAGTAATCATACATGATATAAATAAGGAAAAGGAAAAAAAAAACTCCCCCTCGCCCTCACAAATCCAACCCATCCCTCCTTTCCCCTCCCAGAACTACCCACCCACCCACCACCTTACCACCCATAACGTATCCACCCCCACCCTACAAACACCATCATAGAGTGTGCAAAATGAATGTATAACTAATTCTGTTGACAAGGCATACAGGGTACTAGCCTGCTCATGCAGGCAAATCAGGAGGAGCAAGTGGAGAACAACAAAAAAGAAAGGAAGAAAGAAGAGAGAAAGGAGGCTTTGTTGGGCATCTTGGGGGGCGTCAAGAGATCACTGATGTAAATATAGAGCATACAGTTTGCCCCATCTTTTATGGAACAGATCCATGCGGTTGCGGGAACTGGCCATAAGTCTCTCCATATCGAAGCACATTGAAAGTTCAGTCAGCCATTCAGAATAGGTCAGGATCAGCTGATCAGTCCAATGCTTGAGGACCAACCTCTTAACCACTATGGACACCAAGGCCATGTAATATCGCCTTTCCAGGCAATCTGTACTGGAGTAGTCACCTATAATACAGATATCAGGCGTAAAAAGGTTGGTAAGACCAAGCATCGGATCAAGTTTATCCTGGATAGAGGTCCACAAGGGGGCAACTTTAGGGCACTGCCAGAAGATGTGGAGTGGATTCCCCCTCACTATGTGAACACCTAGAGCAGAGAGGGAGAGATAGTTTATCGAAGCGGAATAGTTTACTTGGGGTATAGTACATATTGTTTAGTATATAGTACTGGTTGAGCCTAAATCTGTCTTGAGTGTGGTATCTATGTAGGTCTTTCCAAATTCGGGTCCAGTTAGGGATGGATTCTGGGAGTAGGGAGATGGCCAGATGCGGGAGCCCTCGAGCGGCTCCGGGAATTTATAATCCAGTAGATATGAGTATATTGATGAGACGGAATGAGGTTTAGAGGCAAGAGTGAAGACGTGGGAAAGGAAAGGGCTGACCCTGGAGTCACGAAACTCTGAACCAAATTTAACAGCAATAAGATGTCTTATTTGGTATATTTTGAAGACCTTACAATTGGGAATGTCAAATTTAGTTAATATATTTGGGGATGAAAGAAGGGAGCCTTGGTCATAGTAATGTTCTAGAGTAGTTTCCTTAATTTGTGGGAGCCACTCAGGAGTAATTATCGAGTTGCCTAACTTAACATTGGGATTGAGAGTGAGAGGTTGCACAAGGTCCGTTTTAGGGGAGATTTTGAGAAAATACAAACATTGAAAGAGAGACTTGAGAGATGTGGTAATTGTTTGATCAGACAGCCAGGGTGTAAGTATCGAGGCAGGAGCATAGAAAATTGCTTGGGGATCTATTTTAGTCTCTGAGAGGATCTTTCTCTTAATTTGGAGCCAGATCGGAGGAGAAGCTCCTGTATGGGTTGAATACCATTTACCCAGCTTGGAAAGATGGGCAGCCCAATGATAGAATATTAGGTTAGGGAGTCTGAGACCGCCTTTGTCTTTAGGGAGGGATAGTTTGAGGAATGAACGCCTAACAGCTTTCCTGTGCCAAATAAATTTGGAGAAAATTGTATGGAATTGGTGTAAATAGGAGCGTGGTAGCCAAAGGCCTAATAAATTGAGGGTAAAAATACGGGAAGAATATTCATCTTGATAATGTTAATCCTACCCACAGAGATGGGAGGTTAGCCCATCTTTGTAGGTCTAGTTGTATATGGACTTTGAGGTCATCTAGGTTGAGCTTCTTAAGCAAGAGGGGGTCTGAAGCAAAGTGGATGCCTAGGTACTTAATCGACTTGGGGGACCATCTCATGCCAAATTTGTTGAGCTCATGTTTATATGTAAGGGGGTTCAGTGGAAAGATTTTGGATTTTGATATATTTAGTTTGTAGTGAGATAGATTGCCATATTGAGTAATAAGGCGAAGTGCATGTCCTATGGAAGTGGCAGGATGGGTGACATGAAGTAGTATATCATCAGCGTAAGCTGAGAGGACTAATTCCTGTTGACGTATCTGACAACCTTGGATAAATGGGGAGGATTTAAGTTTCAGGAGAAGGGTTCAAGATATAGATTAAACAGGAAGGGTGAAAGGGGGCAACCTTGTCTGGTGCCAGTGTGGAGATGAAAAAGAGAGGAAAAAACACCGTTACAGTATATCTTGACTGAAGGGGACTTATATAAAACCTGGATCCATTTGAGGAAGGAGGGTGGAAAGTCCATTTTGGCCAGCATAGCCCAAAGGAAAGACCAGTTGACTCTGTCAAACGCTTTTTCTGCGTCTAGTGAAATCAGGGCCATTGGGTGGGGGGATATTTGGGCGGCCTGAGAGATATGGGAAAGGGTTCTAAGATGGTCTGCTGAGGAGCGAGATTGCACAAATCCAGCTTGTTCCGGGCTGAGAAGATGGATCCAGACTTTTTTGATCCTCTCGGCCAAAATCTTGGAAAGGATCTTCATATCGCAGTTTAGGAGAGAAATGGGTCGGTAGCTTGCCGGGTCCATAGAGGTTTTATCGGGTTTGAGAATTAGAACAATAGTGGCCTCTAGGAGTGTAGGGTCCAAAGTGTCGGCAGTGACAATATAGTAGTATAGCTTAAGGAGTAAAGGGGCAAGTTCTTTGGAAAATACCTTGAAGAAATTTGAGGGAAAGCCATCTGGGCCTGGTGCTTTGTCTGGGGCCATGGGCGATAGCTTCTTCTACTTGGGAGAGAAAGGGAAGTCAGAGTTTCTTTATGTGAGACCGAGAGTTGGGGAATGTTGAGGTCTGCTAAATAGGTTGATATATCTGAGAGTGATGCTGAGGAGGAAGGGTTATTATAGAGGGTTCTGTAAAAATCTTCAAAAATCTGTGTGATTTCTCTGGGAGATGTTTTAATGAGACCACCAGGAGCTTGCAGGGCCGAGATTAATCTAGAGCTCTCCAATGTACGTAGTCTTAAGGCCAAAAGTCTACCAGCCTTTTCGCCTTGCTTAATATATTTAGTTTGGGTTTTAGGTATGTTGTATTCAGCTTTTTCTTTGAGAAGGTCCGTATATTCATTTTTAGCTGCTAAAAGGGCTTCGAGGGATGACAGGGGGGAAGAGGGGAAGTAGGAGCTTTCTAGCTCTTTGATTTTGGCCATTAATAAAGAGGCATGGGCTTGCCTAGACTTTTTCCTCGCCGAGGCTAGTTTGATCAGATCGCTTCTTAGATAACATTTCAGAAAGCTCCAGATAATGTCGAACCACGGGGTAGAGTTAATATTGTTCTCGAGGAAACTAGAAATGGAGGTTTTAACGTGCATCACCACTTGGGAGTCCTTTAGGAGCTGAGTGTTAAGTTTCCAGACGGTATCCCGTTAAAAATTGGGGTCGGGAGAGATCCTTGTCCATACTATAGCATGGTCGGAGAGCACGATCTGTTCAATACCGGCTTGAAAAAGACCAGGGAGGAGAGTTTTGCTGATCAGAATGTAGTCAATTCTTGACCAGGAACCATGAGGTTGAGAAAAGAAGGAGAAGGACCGAAGGGAGGGGTTAGATAAGCACCAGGGATCGCACAGCCTTAAAATATGTAAAAAGTCTGACAGGGATCTTTGGACCGGAGTAGGTGGGCGATTTGGATCTGGGGCTTTATCCAGGAGGTAAGACGGTGGAATGTTCCAATCCCCCCCTAGTATAAGCTGGAAGGGGAGGAGAGCTAATCTTATCTGCCAGGGTCATTAGAATTCAGAACTACCCCTACTGGGCCATAAATAGAACCAAGAACAGTAATACAGTTATTAAGGGATCCTTTGACCAGTACGAATCTACCCTCTGGGTCCATTACTGTAGTGTCTATCAGGAACGTAACATAATTTTTAATAAGAATAGCTACACCCCTACTAGATCCTGACCCATTCGCAGTAAAAACATGTGAAAAGCCAGATCTGAACAGCCATTTAGTCTCAGAACTGAGTAGGTGGGTTTCTTGTAGCAATAGAATGTCGTTTGAATGAGGTTGCAATGATTAAAGTCTTGGGTTCTCTTGACTTTCTCCCTGAGCCCACGTACATTCCACGATGCGACTTTAACAGAATTTATAGCCATTTCAAGAATAGGAGTATAGAGGTAGTCAACAGAGCTCATAACTGTAGCCATTAAAAATAGCACACTCTAGTCCCAAAATCCCAATCTTGTAAGCTGCCAAATGTTACATAACAAATGTAATACATACCATAAACAGAAAATGTAAATCAAAACTGCCTTGGGACATATGGAGTGATAGGCAGCCCAACCACCATCCCTTTACATAATCCCCTACTAAATCTATCCAACTATGTACACCCTAGTACCAGACAAAATAGCAAGAGTCGGGACAGAAGTCTGGGAACCAGGACCCCATTGTAAACCCAGCATGCAACTTGTTGCTGGCATCCTGTACATCAAAGGGTCTTCGAAGGGCTAAACAGAGCAATATAACAGTAAGCCAGACAAGACTAGTCAGAGAAAACCCCACATGCGAGTCTGGGTTTACATACCCCCCATCTATAGGTTAGGTGAAGCAACTTCATTGCAGCTATGAATATCCCAGGAGCTCCCCACCAGCCTCCATCATAGGTGCTATAGCAGGGATTGCGACTATGAGGGGCGACATCCAACTGTTCGTATAGGGAGAAACCCAAAAGTATAACTCACCCCCTTATCAGGACTCTTGCGGGATTCTGAGAGATGGCAGGGTAAATCGAGAGATGGGAGTATTGCCACTCCATTACAGATAATGTTTCCCCGGGGCGCGGTTATGCAGTGGAACCAAACCAGTCCCATACTAAAATAGCCAGGCATAGCTCTTGTTTAGTTCCGGGTAGTTGCGAGGGCCGGAGACTACGCAGCCTACCCTGACCTACTTCTGGGCCTCCGAGAACTCTCCACCCATTGGGATAAATCCGGAACCAGCTGACAAGGTAAATACAACATGCAAAACATTGAATTTAGGCTAGAACATCGCCTTGGTTAGAAAACTGGGGGCTAAGAGTTCTGGTACTAGCTTTAAAAAGATTAGGAAATTTAACAGTCAGGTCTTTAAGAGCAGAGTCCGGGGTGTCATAGCTCATGGAGGTGCTTCCAATTGTGACCTTGAGGGTGGCAGGATACAACATCCTGAAAGGGATGCCCGCCGCGATAAGCTTCTGGACAATGGAATGAAATGCGGTTCTCTTCATTCTGATCTCCTTAGGCAGATCTTGATCTACTCGAAGTTTGGCAGATCCCCACATAATTGATTGCAGTTCACGAGCCTTGGTAAGAATGTGCTGCTTTTCCAGATAACTGAGAAATTTCATAATCAGCGGTCGCGGACGAGAATCTGGAGGGAGCCTGGGTCTCAGGGATCTGTGCGCTCTTTCCAGGAGATAGCGAGGATTTAGAGGTGAAGGGCCCACTATTTTGACTAAAAATTTTTGGAGAAAGGCAATGGGATCAGACCCCTCTTCCAGCTCAGGTAAACCCAGGATAAGCAGGTTGTTTCTCCTACAGCGGCCTTCTAGGTCTTCCATTTTTAGTTGTAACTTTTTAACTTGCTGTTTTAATGCCACCAAGTAGGATTCTGCTGTAGATTTCCATTGTTCCAGGGAATGAATTCTAGCTTCTGAGTCGGACACCCTCGTGGCGAGAGAGGAAAGGTCACCTCGTATAGATCTGAGCTCCGTGGTAATATCTTGTAATACTTCCCTCAAAGGTGTTAATTCTTTTAGGAACTTTTCTTCGGTTAGAAGGTTAGTCGGGGATACTTTGTTGTCCGTTTTCTCGGGGGTGGAGCCGAGTTGATTTCTCGCTTTTAGGCAGCTTCTCAGGAGTAGCTGGTGGTGTATGCCGGATTGCGGCCTGTTTTCTCCGCCTCCATCCTAGTTTTATTAGAAGGATGTGAAATCAAAATGCCCTAAGGCGAGAAAGGCAGAGTGAAGTAAGTCAAATAGTATGTAAATTATTGGATTCGCACTTCAGGAATCACCGATAGAAGTTAATAAGGCTGGAGGGAGTCGGGAGCTCCAAGACACTGCTGCTGCTCAGAAGATTAGCATCACGTGATCTCCGAGGTATGGTTCTAAACCGTCAGCACCAGCCCCTTTGTTAACGTCTTGTTGGAGTAGGAGATCTTCTACATCTTTGAAATGGAAGGGAGTAACAGAGAAGATGTTGTTGGATGGTGATGGGGGAAGTCTGGGTATGTTGGATATTAGGGTGGCTGCTTTTGAGGTATCAAATGCTAAGGCCTGTGGTGGAGAAATGGTCATTAAAACTATAAAGTATGTGTTAGACTTATCTGAAAGGATCTGGCCCTTGAATGAATTTTGATAGGTAAGGAGGAGGAAGGTTTAGCCCCTTTTGCTGATTTAATGATCCACCAGAATTTACTGGAGTTTCCCTTTGCGGAGTCAAAGGCAGCTAGGAAGTGGGAAGCTTTTGCAGCCCTGATCCGTTGTTTGGTGCACTCATTTCAGCAGGCTGTGAAGGCCGCCCAATCTGCCAGGAGTTTGGTCCTTCTGGCTGTAGCCCAGAGACGATCTCTAGCTGCCCTTGGTTCAGCTGTAAAACAAGGGCAGGGGAGCTTCCGTGTTCTACATCTTAACACGGGGTCATGTTTATTGATGATAGCATTAAGGTATTATTGAAAAGGGAGGTTGCCTCATTGATATCCTTAGACAGATAAAAGTTGGTCCAGTCTATATCTCTTACGTCAGTCAGGTAGAGAGATGGGTTGAATTTGTGGAAGCTCCTTTTCCATGTGAATCTATTTACAGGCTTGAGTGGTTGCTGTCCTCTAACAAAAGGCCATGGCACTATGATCACTAACAACATTGTAAAAAACTACTAAGTGTATGATTTTATGTGGTCTATTCATAAGAATGAGGTCAATCAGTGATCCATTTGAGGCGTTTTGGGATTTGGACGAGTGTACTCAGATACCAGTCCAGTGAAGCCAGCTTCATCTCAGTAGTCTTTGAATTGTGAACATTTGTTGCAGGATTTATGCCAATCAAGATTTAAATCACTGAGGATGATTTAATTCTGCTTTGAGTCGGATATATTGCGCAAGTGATTTAAGATTTCCAGACCCCCAGAAGGTGATCGATAGCAGCCTATTATCATTAGAGTTTCCATAGGGGATAGAGAAAGGTTTATTAGGATGGATTCAAATTCCTTTGGTATGGTAGCAGAGGCAATATTGGAAACAGTAAATTTACCTTTGACATAGATAGCTATGCCTTCTCCCCTGGTTGCTCAATAGCTATGATAGATGTTATAGGAGGGGAGGGATACTGCTGTGTCAGGGGTGGAATTTTTCAGCCATGTTTCGGTTAGGATTAGAATGTCTGGGTCTGTGTGGTAAACCCAGGCCTGAACTAGGTCTACCTTTTATAATAAGCTGTCCACATTAAGATGCAGACATTTCAACCCATTAGTGTCAATTAAGGCAGCCGGCGATGCTAGGGTTTGAGGGGGACCAGGGTTTAATTCAACATTTCCTGTGCAGATTAGCAGCAAGAAGATTATGTTACCAAACCATCTGCAGAGCAGTTTAATTTTGATGGTTTGGGGGCATCTACATAGGGGGATGGTAGGTGGCACATAAGGACCAGACAAGTGGAGCCAGGAAGGGTATAAGGCGTAGAATATCAGAGATATGCGGTAGATTTTGGGGTGGGGGGTTGTAAGATGTGCTGCTAATATGGTGGCATGGAAGTCCCATAGGAAGGTTAAGTGTAGGTGGAGGGGGGCGGTGGAAGGGTGCAAATAAGATCTCGATGCGGGCGGTAAGAGTTCAAACTCAGAGCAAACTGGGGGTATCGTAGAATTCTAAGGAAGGATTGGATGGGGAGGGTTGTAGGCAGGAGAGAGCAGAGTGCAGAGAAGGAGAGCACCTGGGAGTGAGATCATGGTCGGGGGGGGGTGCCTTGGTGTTGAATATGCTTATGTGCCTAGCCAGACACAATGAGGCTCTGCGGAGTTCGCACCAGTAGTGGTATAAACAATAGGCTTAGTGCCACAATAATGACAGGTAAAGGGCAGATATATAAAGGTTTAGGGATGCACTTAGATTTTAGGTTTTGGGAAGCACTTAGATGACAGATTGGTGATGCCTATAGATAGTATCAGTGACCTGTAGCGGGATATCTAGCTTAATAGTATTGTTAGCACATCCTCAGTGAGGTAGGCTATGGCTGGTCTCAATGAGGATCGTGGCTGTGGCTATAATTGGTTAGTTAGAGCTGCAGGGAGGAGTCAATGGTGCAGCGAGCTAATTTAAAGAGTGACGGGGATGGGGGGGCAGGAGAAAATTTAGGTCAGTCTAATTTTGTTCCAGAGGTTTGGTGGAGCCCAATATGGGCAGAGCTTGGTGGCAAGCAGTGGAATCACACATGAACCAATGGGGCCCCTTGCACTAGCCAGGAGTGGCTAATCCCAGGAAAGCAGCAGAGTGGGCACCAAGAATTGAACACTGCTGTCTGGTAGCCGTACCTTGTTGGGATCTGGTAAGGCTGTGCTTGGGGTGGGTGGCAGCAATCAAGGGGGCCCAACCATGGAAGGCAGGAGTGACGAGTGCCCGATCAGGGGGCTCGCAGCTGCAGAGAAGAAAGAGAAATGGGTTAGTTATAAGTGCACAGAATCGGGGTGTGGTGTGGGCAGAGACAGCTGAGACAAAGGTGGGTGAAGGAGCTATCTCTGAAATTGGAGAGAGGGCGGGGGTGGCTGCTACTGCAGACTGCAAGTCTCCTCAGGTCTCTGCACATTCTTTTAACCCCTTCTGGAGTGTCCATCCTAGTGAAGATTTTGGTATTATCCTCAGAGACAGATTTTCCCTTCCAGCTCCTCTGCAATGTCACTTATAAAGATATTATTTATTTATTTGTTTGTTTTACCAGGAAAGTTCCATTGAGCGATGCTCATTTGCAAGGAGGTCCTGGGTAGAACAGGGAGAATACAAGAAATTCAATCAAACATGGCATAGCACTTTCAAAGCACATTACATACAAAAAGTCAATGAACAAATCATGAAAATGGGAATAGATCACGCAGAGTAACAAACAGGGTACATAGTACTGACTAGGAGTCAAAAAACATGAGAAGGTGCTATAAAAAGTTGCAAATTAAGATATGTACTAACAGGGTCCCCTGAGACAGAACATACGGAGATAAGCAGAGAAAGATGAGTAGAGGACCCTTATACGAATATAAGGGAAGTACAGTAAAGGGCCAGCTAAGCAAGATTAAGAGCAAAGTGACAGGCTACTGCAGGAAAACAATTCACAATGTGGCACACTTGTACAGTGCTAGTAACAGCCGCATTTATCTATGCAATGTCGGGATAAAATGGTTTGAAAGTGCTGAGGACTGACCAGAGTAGGTAACTTTTAATTAGCTTCTGGAGGGCGTTCTTTGCTTTGGGGGCCACCCAACCAAAGACCATCTTCCCATATTTTGAGAAGTTTATTTATTTATTTATTTAGCTTTTGTTAACCGGGTAGGTACACTAGACAAACTGTATGCCTATTTTCAGGTACGACCCAGGAGAGTACAGTGAAAATACAGGTTCAAACAAGGTACATAACAACAAGACGGGTAATGTACAGAGTATCAAGAGAGCAAGATGAACATAGATAGTCCACAATTAGTAGTAATAGGTAAAAATATACATATACATATAGAATAAATAGAATAAGACATTCAATGGTTATTACATTGTATGAGTGACCCTTTTTTACCAGGGCCACATAATTCATAATCAGATGGCAATCAATCACATGCTTCCCAGTGTTAAAGGACAGTTGGCAGTGGGTCGGATGGGACCAATTTGGAGACCTGGTTAGGGTGGCTTGGGAAACCCACACATCGAGAACAGTTTCAAGTGCTCCCACAGGGAATTCTGGAGACACAGTTGGGAGGGGGAGGAACATACGTGGTCAGGAAGGGAGTTCCATAGCCTCGGAGCACATGTAGCAAAGTCCCTGTCCCCCATGAGGGTTCGAGTATATGGAACTTCAAGCACCACTGGACCCTGAGACCTAAGGGAGTAGGAGGAGGATTTAGCAGGCTTGAGAAGCTGCGCCAGCCCTGGAGGGTGCTGGTTCTGAGCACCTTCCTACGAAGCAGCCCAATCCATATTTCAAGTGATTGGCCTGGGAAAGCCAGCTCAGTTTGTTGTATAATTTACAATGGTGGGTGAGATGTGGGGCTGCCAGGGCAAAGAGACAGATGTTGTTGTAGGTCATGTTCCACCTGGCAAGGTGGACCTTGGAGGTGTCAGCGAACAGGAGAAGGCCATAGCTAAGTGAAGTGCATAGGAGTATCGAGCGTAAGGACATTATGTAAGTGAAGTGTATAAGGGCCATGTGACGTGAATAGGAGTGAAGAAATATAAGAGGTTAGGGAATTATTCAGGGCTTTAAATTAGTGTTGCTCAGATAGTATCCTAAAAACTAAGATACCAACAGATACCTCCTATTTGGCCAGATAGTTGCTGTGGTAGGATAATAGTGCTATCTGACCATGGAGCCTACCCTCTAGGATCCAGTGCATGGATCCTACAAACATTGTGGATCCTGTGGATCCTAGCAATAGATTCAGCTTGGATCCTAACTGTCTGACCTCAGATCCCTGGATCTGACTTAGGATCCATCGCTATCTGACCCCAGATCCTTACTATCTGAACTAGGATCCCTGGATCTGACCTAGAATCCCTTGATCCTGACTAGGATCCATCACTATCTGACCCTGGATCCTAACTATCTGACCTAGGATCCTTTGATCCTAACTAGGATCCATCACTATCTGACCCTGGATCCTACATCTGTCTTTAGTAGGATTTCTGGTAGGATCCTAGGTAGGATACCAGCACTATCTGACAGAGAGTGGTAGGATCCACAAGAACACCATCTGAGCAACACTACTTTAAATGTCCAGAAATTCAGATGTCTTAACCTTTTAGCAGTGAGCGATGTTCAACCTGTTTCCTCATAGAGGAGACAGTGGTGGGTATTGGCAGGGAGATCACATATAAAGCGAAGCGCCCTCTGGTACAGCACATCCCCAGAATAAAATCTAGATACAGACGAATATGTTTTGAATATGTAGCAACAACTATTTGGAATTCCTTCCCCTCGGAAATACACAACATACCCACTTATAAATGTTTTAAAACTGCCTTTTCAGAACTCCATCCTCTTGTATGTGATTGTTATTAACTTTGTAATACTATCAATTGTGACTGTATGTGTTTTCCTTTATGTTATACCATGTATATGCAATATACATAGGATAGCCCTGAAAAAAGGCTCTGCCTAGTGCCTTATCCCATTGTAACCCCTAGGTGGCGTTATCCCAAGGGAGACTAACCCTGCCTGCACTGTGGCCTGCAGGTTGAGGGGCCTGGGCTCTCTGAACGGGTGCCTTCACCCGGCGGACAGGATTGTTGGTAGGGTTGTCAGAACTAGTTCGGAAAAGATTCAAACCCATCACGAACCCTGGTGTTCGAGTCCTAATTCAGAACTTGAACACTAGTGGGTTCGCAAATGGGTTCGAATCTAACTACAACGCAAGCTTGCCTAGCGCAGTGTCAGCTCCGAAGGGACGGGATGGAGAGAGGTTGAAGGAGCAGGATGGGATTGGGAGGCACAGTGCCAGACCCTCCAACATTTAACGGATGAAAAAAGGTATACTTCTGTTGCAGTGAGCGGGGTTGGGGGAGCAGGGGAGAGCACCCCAGCCACTTTTGCCCATGAGTATTCCAATGGCCCATTCAATTAACTGGGATGAAAGAGTTAGGAATCATCTGCAACTTAAGTGTGTTAATCACAGTGCTGCAGCCAGTCAGTTACAGAATACCCCCCAAAAAACTTAAAGACTATTCAGTTGTTTCAGAATCTTGAACTTCTGCAGTAAGTACCATACATAACTCTCAACACTTTGTCACTGAAAGTGACAATAATAAATGAGGGACAGTGAGGGGCACTGCTTCTCATGATGAGGTAGAGACTCACAAGCTCAGAACACTGTAAACCCACTGCCCTTTGTTTATATTTTACTTTTTATTTAACATTTTAAAATATTATACATCTGTTTTGAAAATGAAGTCTGAATTAATAGCCCCTTCTATGTGGGCTCTTTACTAGAACCTTTTCAAAGCGGGACAGAGAGCAATGTAAGTGGTGAAATGAGGGGTGTCCCTCCTAATCTGACAATCGAGAGGTACTGTATGTGGCACTTTCACTAATAAGTGGTACTCCTCTTTCTCTGTTGAGGAAGGGGGTGTTTAAAATTAGTAGCAAGAATATATAGGGAATAACAGGGGTACTTTTCAAACTGCAGACGAGCAGGGTACCATAATTTGACTGCCACCACGGGTATGTTTGCCACCAAGACTCATTCTCCCATCTTTGCACTTAAGATCGCTGCCACGAATTGTAGGAGACTGAGAGAGGACAGAGTTTAATTCGAATTAAGACAAAGTGACGCTTTACCTACAGCGCTGTAGCTAACCGGCTTAGAGTGCAGCACTGCAGTGAGGGGATTTTGATGTCTCCACGGTCATGGACCTGACCCAGTGGAGATACAGACAAATTAAGCCTGATTTTTAAACTTAAGCACTCATCAGAATTAAACAAGCGGACGAGCCACATTTACTTTCACAGTGGGATGGATCAAGTACTGCGGTCATCCAGACAGTCGTAAACACCCGACGTGCCAGTATTTTGCTCCTCAGCTCAGTGACAGCTCCTCATATCGCTGACAGACACTCCCACCAAGTCTGTCAGGGGAAATATCCAGGCTGCAGCAGCTCAGTTGGTTTTGGGGGTTACAAGCACGGCGCATGTCAGTGTGGTTACCATGGGGACAGGACAGATGCTTTCCCCTCTCGGCCCACCTGACTTGTACTCAGTGACTCATTGCAGCAGACAAGACTGGATTTGAAAACTACAAAAAATAAGCATTTCTCGGGCCACCATGCTTGAAGTTGCACTGGTACACTGCAGCAGACAAGATTGCCAGGAAACTGAATAATAAATTCAGGTATTTCTCAGGTGGCCGAAATTCGGTACACACTGAGAACTAGCCGGGATCTGGTACCACTATCAGAAATCCAGTATTGTACCAGCCAAAGCGGTACAGTTGGAGGGTATGCAGTGCCACAGGAGGCAGAAAGGAGGTGGAGGGAAGGGTCACGGGTGCATGATGGCAGCATGCACAAACTTGTGGGGGCTGATGTGGACTGCACTGAGTCGGAGTCTCGGACTGCGCGCCTGCGTACTTCATCCCCACAGTCGTGTTACCACCTGACCATCTGCTCTGCGGTCAGGTGGTGGAGAGACATAAACCAGCACGGGGTTGCTCCGTTCATTACCCAGCCAGTGCCATAAAGGAGTTGCTGGGCAGGCTGCAGCAGCTTGTGCTAATCGCTCGCTCCCTCTGTCTGGGCTAGCTCTGGCAAATGGCAATTGCTTGCTGATTAAAATCGTTGTGTGTTTGGGCAAACTGAAAAAATAAATAAAAAAGCTAAGGGGTGGGTGGGGGTGAAAACTAAAGGTAGGGGCCGGGGGGGGGACTCAGGGTTGGGATTGGGAGTGGGAACAGAGGAAAAGAAAGGGCCTGAACGAACGTAGGAACAGTTGGTGAGAAAGCTCAGCCTCAGAATGAGACGGACAGAGCAAGGGAAGGAAGTTAAAGTTGCTGAGTATTTGAGTGAAACTGAGAGAAATTTATCGTAGTCTCAAACAACAGTTCAAAAACTTTATTTTCTGCATGGTGTAGTTGTTTCACACTGGGAAGAAGGAGCGAGCATCAGATGGCTGGGGGAGAGGTGAAGAAATTAAAACAAACAGATTGTGACTCGAGGAAAATTAAGTTTAACTTTAATGTGTGAGTCTCTGAGAAGTTGAAACATTTCAATTTGATGGCATTTTTATTTTTTACTTACTTTATACCCTACTCCACAAAACAAAGTAAAATAATCAGGAGGACAGGGAGGGGAGGGGATTCTGTGGTACTGTGCTGCTGAGCGTTCTTCTATTCCACCCTATAAAATTCCTGATAGAACAACACCAGGCTGTTTTTAGTTTTTTTTTACACAGTACTCCCTACTTGTGTGTCGTGTGTGTGACTCCACTACACTGTATCTCTCTACTCTCCTGTGGTGTTCCCATCACCCTGCTGTGGCTGCTGACTGTGTACCCTACCCATTGTGTGTTACTGTGAGAAGCCCATTGTTGGGCAGTCATGTGGTGGCATTATCCTTAAATGCATGACAGAAGCCCAGAAATATTTTTCCCTGTTGGGAGGAGAGACAGAAAAATCTCTTTCCTCGGTTTGTGCGTGTAACTCCATCTCTTGTGGTCAGCCCATCACCCTGCTGCTGTGCACCCCTTGACTGCTATGCGTATGCCTATGCCCAGCAGCCCAATCATTCTGTAAGCCTTGAACCTGGGATCCTTTAGTTGCAAACCGTCATATTCTTCAATTACTTTCAGTCCACTGCATCACAGTGTCACATAGCCAAAATAAAATTTTGGAGTTGTAGCCAGTGATCATAGATCACGTTACTTTCTTACACAGGAATTGTGTGGGTGTATTCTCTGCAGTATACTGGTTCTGTTATGGCTGACACCAACATAGATGAAGCATCTAGTGCTGGTGTTGGAGCAGGTGTTGGTGGTAGTGGTAATCCTGGTGCTAGCAGAAATAAGCAAAATGTATCACATGATAAAAATTCAACAAACAGCAAAAGAGCAACAGTGAAGTGTGGTAAAGGAGGACCTTTTAAGAAAACCCGTACAGCTGCTGGGGTCACACGGAGAGGCACCATAAGGTATGCCATTCATGCTGTTAAGATCCCTGTGACTAGCAGCAATAATGCAAGTGACAGTGAGTCCCTCTCTGACTCAGACAGTAGCTCTTTGTCTCAGTCCGACACTGTTGTGTCTCAGGACAAATCATTACTTCCTCAACAAAGTGAAATGAGCAAGTCTGCTGACAATGAATCAGGTAGTGCACTTGCAAATACATCCAGCACTGTTGGCAATGAAAAGGACATATCCATTGAATCCACCACTTCTGTGTTGGCCAGCAATGAAAATCCATCAGAGTCTTCTGCCCACTCTTCTAGCACCAAGGAGCATGTCCCAGGTTCTGTTAGGACAGGTGAAAAGAAACAAACAGTCTTTAGCTATCTTCCTAGCACTCGAACAAAATCTGTCACATCTGAGGTGTGGAATTATTTCTCTGTCAGTAAACTGATCCATGCAGAACAATTTGTTCCTATGTAAACAGAGTGTAAGCCGTGGTAAAGTTGTGTCATGCCTTGGCACTCACAGCTCTTAAACGCCATCTGAAAAAGCATTCAGTTATGCTTGATCATCCAAAACCCATGTCCTCCATCTTCCAGACCACATGTGAAGGTCAGGAATCTGAAATGGATACTGAATTGTCTGAACTTGATGCGGGCAGAACCACTGCCAGCCCTAGGATCACTGTTACCACCAATGCCAGCACCATTAGTACCAGTTGCACATCCAGTGATGGCACTGAATGTATAAGTCCTAGTCCACCATCTCCGCGTCCATCTGCCCATTGAAGCACGGTGTATAATAAACCAGCAGGGACATGTTGCAAACAGCTAACACTGTCTCAGGCATTTGAAAGGAAGAATACCTTTACTAGAAATCATCCAAAGACCCTTCATCTTAATCACCGAATTGGTGAACTGTTAGCCGGAGCCCTTCTCCCATACTCTTTGGTAGATCATGAGGATTTTAGGGAGCTCATGACATTAGCAGAGCCTTGTTACAATGTTCCTCATCGAAGGTACTTTTCCTATGTTGAAATACCAAACATTTATCAGGCTTTAAAAGCGACAGTGATGCTTGCACTTAAAACTGCGGAGGGTGGGGTTATTCATGTCACAACAGATATGTGGACCAGCACTCAAAACATAGATTACATGTCCCTTACTGCTCATTGGGTCACATTTTCTTGTGCTTCTTCAAAACAAAAGACACCCCAAAAGATAGGCTGCTGCATATAAAGTTTGGGCAAGATCATACTGCTGCAAACATCTTGCAGGAACTAAATGACCTCCTTGATGAATGAGTTTATTCTCATGGTCTAAAATGTGGCTTCATAGTAAGTGACAATGGAGCCAACATCTTGAAAGCAGTACAGGATGGAGGATTTCTGCATGTTTCTTGCTTTGCACATTGCTTACACTTAATTGTCATGGGATTTCTCAGCAACGAAACACAAGTGGATGGTATGATTGCTGTTTGCAAAAAAATTGTGACTCACTTTTCACATTCAACCAAGGCTATACGGACATTGTCCGAACTGCAAAAAAAACACAAGCTGCCCCAGCAAAAGCTGATTCAAAATGTTTCCACTCGTTGGAACTCAACACTTTATATGCTGCAGTGCCTCTTGGAGCAAAAGCAAGCTGTACATGAGTATTGCTCCAGTTACATTACTGGAGATGGCATTATGCTGTCTGTGCTGCAGTGGAAATTAATGGAGACAGTGTGCTGTATCCTAGCTCCTTTGAGACAGCTACAAGGGACATGTCTTCTGAAGGCACATCTGTGAGTCAGGTTATCCCACTCATAATGCTCATTTCACATCATCTTAGTGTTCTAAATCTACAAATAGAAAAGACAGATGTGAAGCCAGACAACATGTCGCATGTATCATGGGAATCTCGTAAAGAGAATGAGCGAGCGCTTCAAAACCAATGACAAATTAGTTGCAATGACGAAATCAAAACACTACATCCTTGCAACTCTCTTAGATCCCAGGTTCAACGCTATACATCTTCCAAAAACAGATGATATAGAGCAGTACAAATGTATGTTGCTAGATGAGCTGCAGCACTCACAGAAGTCAAACATAGACACGCACAGTACCCTCAGGTTGTCATCACCACAACATGCAGGTTCATCTTCACAAAGGGATACAGAACTGGAAAAGTCACCAAACATTAACAGTAGTTGTTCCACAACTGCCACTTCTTCAACCCTTAGTAGCAAGCTAAATCTGTGGCAAAACCTTTCCCAAATTGCTGCCATACCAGCTTCTGCTGATTCCTCTTCTGAGCGGTCTCTGTCCATCATGGTAGACAGTTACCTGCAAGAACTGCCTATTCCTATTGATGCATGCCCTTTTGAATACTGGAGATCAAAAAAAGTCAATTTGGACAGAGCTGTATGATGAAGCCAGTAAATATCTTGGTTGTCCTGCAACAAGTGTCTCTTCAGAACGCATGTTTAGTACAGCTGGCAATATTGTGACAGACACCAGAAATAGGTTGCTGCCAGAAAATGTACACACGTTAACTTTTATTAAAGTTAATAAGTTAAGATTTTCGTATCCCTACAAGAGTATACAAACTGATCCTGAAGTGATTGATGTTGTGGATGTTGATGGTGATGACAACTCAGATGGTGGTGGCTGGTAAATACTGTGTGGGACAGAGTCTCTCGGCACCAAAAAAGGAAACTTTTACAGACTGTGATGACTTTGGTTGTCTCTCTCCTTCCTCGATCTACTACCTTGGACTATATACCCCCCAAAACTTTCACCATTTCATGGCAAACTGCTTTGTAGCTAGGGTCTAAACTAAAGTCAACAAGTTTTATATACAGGGCAATTTTAACATCAGTGGGAACAGGCCCAAATTTGGCATAAAAGGGACACTGTCACGTCAATCCTTTCTGTATCATATTATTTATAGTTAAAGTGCAAACATATCTTTTTGGATTTACCTTCTGCGACTTTGTGGTGCATCAGTATGGGCTGGGACAGGAGACGGTCTATTTTTCAATTTTAAAGAGGACAAAACAATGAGTTCTAATTGGTAGCTGTTTATTATTTTTTCAATTACAGAAATGTTAGCCATAAACCAAAAATGGATGCTAGTGCATGGGTGAGGGTTGTGGGCTGGTTTTAACATGGTTGTAAGGGTGGCATGGGTGCTACTGCACAGATGAGGGTGGTAGAAGAAAAGTGGAATGGGTGATGGGGTGAAAGGTGGGTGTTGTTTTAGTCCTTTTATTTACAGATTCGTGATCGGCTGGGGATGGTGAGGAAAAAAATGATGACAGACCGAACCTACTGTACACATAATATATATTCTTATTAAATACATTGCAAACTGCTGCCACCTAGCACAATTGTCCTGTCCCCTTTAAAAAAAGAATAAAGGAATCAGAAATAAAAGAAAATCTGCATCAGCAGTTTTCACAGAATGTGACCTATCATAAAGTGTTTTTGCTTTACAAGTAGTGGTAATTTGATACATAATGGGGTTGACAGACGCTGTCCCTTAAACATCACATGCCAACTGCTGCAGCTACATTAAATGTTCCTTAAGTTAGTATGTGGTGAGGAAACCACTTTTTTTATTTATGTGACTGAAATACAGATTTTATTGAAGTATCAGCTGCAAAAATGCATCATCTTAGAAAGTTGTATGTATTACTTCAATTTGAAAAACAAAAATGTTGGTATATGTATGCATTATCTTAGAAAATTGCATGCATTTTTTGCCAGCAACAATGACTGGCATATTTTTTTATTCAAATGTCTTGACTGACTACGTTATGACATAAGCTGTTTTGCAACAGTTCCACATGCTGCTGCTGTAGTACTTGGCTTGACTTTGTTATAAAAGCTTTCTTTTAAACAAAGCAACTTTTGATTTACTCATTTAAAACAGAAAGCAGCAAATAGCTGAAATTAGGTAATATCAGTTATTTTTTCTCATAATTCATGACGATGAGTATATATAACTGAGTACATTAATGGCTAATGTGCCTCTTTCTTTCACTAAGGAACTATGATGATGCAGCTGCAGCAGGAAAACTTTAACATATGGGTGGGTGGGTGGGCCTGTTACGTATTAAGTTGCTGGCTTTAGCAAACAGAAGAAACCATAGATAAACCTAGTTGTATTCCTATCAATGTCACACATGATAATTTCACTCCCCTTATACTGAACAGTTTTTCCCTTTACATGTATTTTATTACTATCTTCATTACTGGCAGCACAATAAAAAAATAGGGTTCGAGTTCTAAAAAGTTCTAAAAAAGATTAGAACCCTAGAACTTTTTCAAAAGTTCTAGACTAGAACTAGAACCCAGAACTTCAGAGGGTTCTGACAGCCCTAATTGTTGGCCACGTGACTGCCTTGGGTACAGCCCTCTGACACACTAATACCCCCCTCCGGCTCCCCTAGTGGTTTGACTTTGCTTGCGGCTACCCCACACCAATACACTTTGCAATATACAGTGAATTTCCCCTGATTACCATTTACCACCCAGGGCTGGATTGGCTGGAATGCCCAGGAGACCCCCTGTAAAACAAGGCCTATAACAGTAAACAGCAATATCACAGAGCTTTCAGTACAGAGGTACACCACTAGCAGTTTAGATGCAAAAAGATTTAGATCTGATTTATTAGGGGGACATGAACAAGGGATAGGAGTAGTAACCTAGAGGTTGATTCTAGATCTGATTGATTCAGGTTATAAGGCATGCACTCAAAGGTCCCTGTAATACAGTCAGACACATTCTGGGTACCTAGCTGGAACTACAGGCTAGTCTGAAGAATTGCCCAGGGTAGGGTGGCGTTGCAGCTGGTTGGGGCCCTTTGGAAGAAAGAAAACACAACATGCACTTTAACCCTTAATTTGTAATCCAGAGCTGGATGGCTCAGTCCGAAAAGATTAGCAACAATTACTAAATCAGTTGACACACTTTGATTTGAGCTTTGTTGCAGGGAGCTACCCTGGTGTTTACGCACACTACCCAGTACAGGATGCAGGATTAATGAAATGGAGACCTCTGGATGAAGAGCTGGATGGCCAGGAGAAGCAGGGCCCACATGAAGCACCGTGATGTTGTTTCTGTCTGTTGTTGTTGAGCAGGGAGCCGAATCCCTGGTGGGTCTCTCGTTGGTTGTTTCTCTGTGGAGTGAGCAATTGTCTGGGCCAGATTGGCAAGGCCCAGATTGGGTGAACAATTCAGATACAGTCCATTTACGTGCTGGATACAGTTCCAGCAAGCGTGACGCATTAGTCAAGGTGGGGAACCAAATCACGACCCACACTCCACGATCATCACACTTATAGTAAAGGTAGGGAATTACCACTTATTCAGATGACAGTCCAGTTACAATTTACAGTGTCTCTGAGCAAACCATATGCTCTGCGGTTGTTTTGGAAGTCCTGAAAGGCCGATCCCTTAAACGCAAGTCTTCGGTCCTCTTCAGGAGAAATGTAGTCACAATTCAGCGATCTAGTAGCAATGCTTCTTTGGATGCAGTCCAAAATATTGAAGGCAATACTTCCTCACTAGGGAGGATGGTGGCAGATAGGCCAGACACAGCCTTCTCGCCGATTTCCCTTGCGCACTACACAGAAGCAGCTGCCCGACTCTCTCGAGCTGTTCACTCTTTCCTCTCAACTCTACTCTGACTCTCTGCGGCTGGCAGCACAGGATTTTCTCCCTGATCCAAAAGGTTCGATTTGTGGATCCACCTGTCTGTCACAGCTAGAGCTCTCCTTCCAGATCCATTTAGGCGCCAAACTGTCAAAACTACAATTCCTACCGAATTTTACTCCCACAAGGGCCCCCGGGGGCAGGCTCCATTTTAGGCCCCCAAAGGTGCTAATTGGTGCAGATAGGCAGTCCAGAACCAAAATGGTGGTACATAACAAAATGCCCATGCTGCAAAGAAAGACAGATTAGACAAACCACAATATCATTTTCCATTTAGCACAGATGATAGCAAACAATCACAGAGTCCTATAGTGCTCCTTCTGCACATTTAGTGACGGCAGAAAGAAGTGGCTGTACTGCAGCCCGGGTAGGACTCAAGCCTAAAAACACTCGGTCCTCACCCAGATTAATTATAAGTCGCAAAATAGGCAGCTCTTAAAGAGACAGGCAGGAGGCCAACTGGGCACTCACATGCAAACACTTTTAAACCTGCTGAGACACAGACCATCACTCTGGCAGTGGGCATTTAGGCTCACCTAAGGAAGGCTTTCGGGAACCCCCATTTGTAGGAGAGTTACACTGTTAAAATATAAATAAAACTTGAAACTTGAACTTGATTTAGGTTACCAGGGATGAGCCAATAGCACTTCTATAAATTATATCACCATAATCAAGCAGGGGGAGGAACATAGCCTGAACCACTAACTTCTTAGCTTCGCAGGTGAGGCAAGATTTATTACAGAAATAGAAACCCAGTCTTTGTCATAGTCTCTTACACAGAGATTGAATGTGCACATTAAAGATCAGTTTAGTATCTACCCACATGCCTAGGTATTTAAAAGAGTCCACTAGTTCAAGTGGTTCGTTAGTGAATGTAGTGATGCCTGAAGAAGGGGGAATATGGTTAGGTTTGTGCCCAAGAATCATATATTTGGTTTTAGCTTCATTTAGGAGCAACTTGGAAATGTGGAGATTAAACTAAAGTATATTAAAGTTGACTAGTCCCAGTACTGGGCCCTGTGGCACTCTGCTGGTCACTTCCCTTTTGCCAGAGTGAACTTTGTTTACCACCACCATCTGTCATTTAGTACTTAACCAGTTTGTTACCCAGTTTATTACTTTTTGACTTACCCCTAAGCTGCTCCGTTTCCTTATGAGTCTCCAGTGTAGAATGGTGTTGAAAGCCTTACTGAAATCTAAGTAGGTTACGTGCACTGCCCCACCCTGATCACTTTCCCTGGTCACCCAGTCAAAGAAATCTGTCAGATTTGTCTGACATGACCTCCCTCATGTATCCGTGTTGCTTCAGATCTGGTAACTCATTGGCTTCAACTTACTCCGCAATCCTTTTTTTCAGCAGTGACTCCATTAGTTTCCTCACTACTGATGTCAGACTGACTGGCCTATATTTGCCAGTCTCTTCCCTGCTACCACTTTTGTTAAGTGATACTACATCTGCCTTCTTTCAGTCCTCTGGAACCATCTTTGTTTCCAGTGAATTGCTAAAAAGGGCTGTTAAAGGTGAGCCAGTACCTCCCTGAGCTCCCTCAGTACTCCTGGATATATCCCATCTGCAGGGCCACAGCAAGCAATTCTGGGGCCCTGGGCAGGCAGTTTGACTAGGGCCCCTGTATCCCTAACCAAGTAAGCCGGAGGTCTGTGTGCTGCCAGGCCCCCAGAAGCTCTGGGGTTTTTGATGCTCTCTGGTGAGTTTTGGGGCTTTTAGTGAAGCTAAAAACAAGATTTTGTGAAGCGTTTCCTAACCAATAATCCTTAGTTGAGGGAAGCACAAGACTCAGATGTATGGTCCCATTGCTTAGAAGGTATAAGGGGGTCATTAGGGAGCCAGCAAGGGGGGCAGAGCAGGACTGAGCAGCCAGAAGGTAGCTTTCCTCTCTGGGGGTTGTCACCCACCCTCCACTGACATGTAGTGGGTGGGTACCTTGAGACATGACGCATACCTCCACATGCGTGCGTCCACAGTCGGCGGCTGGATCACAGTCCAGTTCTTGCTGGCTGGCTCATGAGGGTGGGTTGGGAGACCGGAAAAATAACATAAAATTACCTACTGGGGGGAAAAAAAAAGAAGGTGTGAGGGTAGGGTATTCTCCCCCAATTACTCCCACTGCCAAGGCTCAGCAATATAATCTATCAGGTGTTGACCCTTGGTCTTCCCACCTGCTTAATGCTCTGCGTCTGTCAACATCCTGCACCACAGTATATCAGAATCAGGCACCCACCCCCCAAGAAGGAGCAGGCTTCCCATCCCACAATGTGGGTAATCAATGGTGCAAACATCTCCCTACACCACCTGAAATTTGCTTTTTACACACCAACAAACAACACATCACACAACTCCAACAGGACTGACACCCAACTGCCCCCCCCCCCCCACACACACACACTTTATCATGGCAGGGCTGCAAAGGAGGGCTATAGAGAGGAGCTTCAGGTTCTGGTGACAGGCATCATGGGGTGGAGGCTGGTGTTTTCTCCCCTTGGTTTTCCTTCCCACTCTCCCATTACATCATAGTTGGTACCACAGATTACCTTGAATGCCCCCAAAAATGTCCCTGTGGGAGGCAAGCTCTCCTGCCAACCACTTGCTGGTGCTGCTGTCATACCAGATGCAGCATCATCCTCTCTCTCCCCAGGCCCAGGCTAACAGGGTCACATTGCCTTGGCCAACCATCCTGCATGTCCTAACTAGCTAGACCTATGACAGAAAAGGTAGAAATAAAAAATAAAATAAAATGGGTGTTCAGCAGCAGACTTGAGGTCTAAGTCTTGCTGCTGGACTCAGACTATTTTTAAATCTCTACCTTTTCTTATCATAAATCTAACTAAACAACGCCAGCAGGAACAGCGGGTTATGCACTCATCCCCAAAGATCCATCTCCAAACATCTCCACACTATGTATGGCTTACGCTACTAGCATAATGCTAGCAACATTTATTGTTACTTATATCAGCTTTTTTTTTTCATGTTTTACCTAGATGGTGGTGATAGATGGTGGTGGATGCAGTCATGGATGTCTGGAGGACAGTGGAGAACAAAACCGAGGGGAGACACACACACACATGCACACACACTGCATACGGTTTGTGAGGGGAACCTCTAGTCTTGAGGATGTGGACGCTTAGTCCAAGAAGTGAAGACTGATGATGACATCCTCCTCACATCACCAGGCCACAGGTGACTGATGACTGAAGCCTGAAGGTGATGGGCCGGCGACCCGACCACACTACTGGACAGCTGCTGTCCTGATGTACTCTGGCGGTGGCCACTCCAGCGACTTGTTGCTTTGGATTGGAAGCACATACTGCCTGCCCTCGTCATTTTAATAAAATCTTTATGGGCGACAGTAATGCGAAGTGCTCTGAGTGAGAGACGCACAACAGCACGCACTAGGCACTATAGAGGAGCTGCTTCTGCTCACAACACCACAAAACACGCACAGCGGACCATTTCATCAAGTCTAGGACTGTGATAAATGACACCCCCAGCCTGGACAGTATTACAGTGGCGCAGGCAGCCAGCAATATAAAGAAAAGGACAGCTAAATTAAATAAATATATATATAAGCACTGCACAGGTGGGCCCCCATAGCTCAGGGCCCAGGGAAAAAAGTCCCAGTTGTACTCCCATAACGGTGGCCCTGCCCCTCTGGCCCCATAGCTTTGTCCATTTTCAGATTTGCAAGTACTTTCAGGATACTGTCCTCTGTAAAGGGTCTTGTGTCTACCGCCCCACATCCAGTGTTCCTATTGCTTTTATATGGCCCATCCCCTTCTCCTTCCTCTGTGAAGACCAAACAAAAGTACAGTCGACTCCACTTACAGTGACTACACTTAATGCAGGCAGTCGCTTGTTTCAGGCAAATCCAGAAAACCATTTGCCAAGTCAATAGCTGACTATTTAAAATCCTCTGGTTATAATGATCTAGAGCCGCCTGGTATACCGAGCAATTTGCGGCCAATTAAGAGGCAGTTTAAGATGTGCTTACGGCTTTCACACCCAGTTGCAGTTAATTAGTGGCAGTTAGCGGTTCATTAAAATCACCTCGCCTGGCTCCGATCTCGAATGTCCTGCAGTTGATGTACTGTATGGTGCTCTGTTTCAGTTTCATCCATGGTGCTGTTAAAAAAAAAAAATGAAGAGCAATTCCCTGCTCCATACCCTCTCTCCTCTTGCCCAAGACTGGCCCATCCGGTGTTCGGCCAACACTCTGTTTTCTATAGCATCTATACATCCATAGCGCTCTGTTTAAAAAAAAACAAATGAAGAGCAACCCCTAGCTTCATGCATTCTCTCCTCTCTGCCACTATGAGGAAATTTCTGTGGAAAGCCAGCATACTCCAGAGCAAGAAGATGGCACAGGCACAGTAGTGCAAACTAAAGTTACAGCTGGTAAATTGCTCAACAAGTGAAATGTTGAGAAGAGTATTGTACTGCACTGCATTTTGTGGCGTTGCAGGGGGTCCATGTAAATTAAAAATATGAGCCGAGTTTAATTTGCAGATACAGTATACAGTAGACGCTGAAGAGTACGGTACTCCAGATAAATTACAGGTTACCTACATAACAAGCAAAGCACTGATTAGAGTACAGTGCAAATTAAAATTAAAATGCAAGTTGAGTTATGCTTTTTTTTTTCAAAGCATTAGGCCGACCTGTGCCTATAACGGGCAGAATCTGCTTACACAGATGTGCCTGTTATAAACGTCTCAGACTGTATTTGTTTAGCATATCTGCTTTATCCTGATTCTTCTGTGCACAGTTCCCACCTGATCTTTTTACCCTCACAATCCCTCCCTTTGTCTTTTTCTTCTTACTTACCTACCTACAAAATGTCTTGTCCCCTTTCATTACCCCTTGGGCTATTCTTTCCTCAGTTTGTGCCTTTGTGCTCCTCACCCCTTTCCCTGCCTCCCTCTATCTTTCTTAATATGCCTCTGTGTCTTCTTTTCTCTCTGTCTCTGTATCTCCAGAAGGATACTCTTTTAGCTTTAACATTTTCCTCTTCTTCCTTTGAGAATCACAGCAGCCTCTGTTTCTTCTTGTTTTTGGTCACTTCTGTTGCACAGAGGTTTGTTGCCTTCAATATGCCTTCCCTTAGTTTAGCCCACTGTTCCTCTACCCCCAACCCATATAATACAATCCAACCCTTCTAGATAGTTTCTGAAGCACTCACCCATTATGTTAAAATCTGGGCTCCTGACGTTCAGGACTCTCATCCTTGTGTGGTTCACTTCCACCATTGCCCTTATGCTGAATCACACTGCATGGTGATCTCTGGTCCCCAGGTGCCCCCCCACCTTCACATCTATAATACTGTCCCTGCTACTGAACATTGCCACATCTCAGGTGGGGTCCCTGACTAGTTGCATGAGACGCAACCCCTGCAGGATGTCTCTGCTTTTAGCTAAAGCTGTAAGGAAAGGGGAAATTGTTTAACCTGGAAAGACACATTAAGCAGGAGCTGGTTTCCAGGTGTGACCTGGGAGAACAAGGAAGTTAAGTGACTTGCTTGGGGTCATGCAACATGCAAGTGGAGGCTGTTGGGTATCCAGGTTTGTAGCTCAGTGCTCTTAACCACTGAGCTATACTGTCTCCTACCATTATGCTATACTGTTTATACTGTAACTGGTAGGCTGTAATCTACATCTGGCAGATTGAAGACCCGCACCGGCAGCACCTCCCCATTTCCTGCCATTGTGTTACTGGCTTCCATCGGTGCTTTATCTAAATTTCCCCCTGTGTTAAAGGTCTGTAGATCACACCAGTAAGAATGATGGCTCTGATTCCTGTCTCCTGGGTGACCCATAGTCCCTCTAACCCTCCCATTCCCCTACGGATTCCCTGTGTTTCTGTCACTTTGATGCCCTCACTTACATACAGCACAACTCTTTCTCCTTTCCTTCTATCCCTATCTTTCCTGAAAGAGTATAGCCTGATATGGCCATGTCCCAGTCATGGTTTCCTGTGCACCATGACTTAGTAATGTGATGAAATCCAGGTCGGCCTCTGCCATGATGGCCTCTAGATCTGGAGTTTTATTTACTAGATTTCATGCATTTGTACTCATGGCCTTCCACATTTTATAATGTATGGGAGAGGCTTATTATTAATCGAAATCAAGAAGATTACTACTTTGTTATGCCATCACTACGTCGTCAGGTTGTAGTTAACCCTTCTTGAGTACATCATAGTGATGGCATAACAGCATTGGTACCTCTGTGTATGTGCGTCTCACTCTTTCCGCATAATACCCTCAATGACAAAACAGGGGAGCAGCACCAAGGTGTGAAAGTTACCATGACACTTGTTCTTGATGGGGCTGAAATCATTTATTTTCTAAAAATACACTCTCGGTCAGAGATAGAACGGTTCGGTGAGTGATCTTGGGGGGGAGGGAGATTTGGAAACATTAGGCTAGTCCGAGGAGAGGCAGAGCAGAAAGTCTGGGCTCGAGGGTGAATTCAGTGTCCGAATGCTGCCCACACACTATGAAAGATAATGGCTCTATCCTCTATGTTACCACTCTGCCTGCTACTTCCTATGTCACCTTTTTTCCCTTCCTACTTTTCACCTTTCTTTTTACAGCTCATGATCCCACCCCCTTTCATTTTAACCACTATATCTTTTTCTTTTTCTTTATTTGGCACCCTGGGGAATTTATCTCCCCTAGAGTCATCCATTCTGTCTTCTACAGTCTGTGAGGGGCAGTTTATGCCTCCCTCATTTCTTTTGCCACCCCCTCGGCTAGTTGAAATCTTCTTTTTTTTATTTCCCCAGCTCCTGGACAGCCTCTCCTTCGGGCCTTCCTACGCCCCTCACAGTCACACTGCCCTGACACAGCCACCTGCCACCCTACATTGCAGCCCCCCAGGTAAACAGGCGTAACCCTTAGCCAGATGGGTCCTTCTACTCCAAGGGGAAAGGTGCTGGTGGGGCAGGCCAGTGCACTCATTCTTGGCCTAGGAGCTGCTGAGGTGGTCTGTGGACTACTCAGGGTCTCATGGCAGCAGGAGCTGGCAATCATTATCCAGTTGACCACGGAGCTAGTTTCTCATTTGCTCCCCAGGGGCACCACTAACGTCAAGGCGTACACTGACATTCACCATGCCCCATTAGTCAGCGGGACTAAGTGCATTGCTGTACCCCCAGCTTCCACCAGGAGTCAGTAAGCACTGGGTCACCTCCATGTCCTCCCCCTAAGGGAAGGTGAGCAGTCATTTTACACCTGAACCCTCTCTCCCAGGGCCGGTCCTCCAGCATCCTGGGTCCATTCCTAAACCCAGGTCACTGGTGTCATAAGCAGAAATCCAACCAGTACACCGATGGGCCAGCTGAAGTGTTCTTTAAAGTAACTTTTAGACCTTTCACTGAGGACTGCAATTCCTCTCCTAGATGGTGCAGGCAATCACCTCACTATAGGCCTTCACCCTCTAGGTGGGTTTGCAGTCCTCAATGTAGCCAAACCCCTCCTCTCTACACCATTACTTTAACTGCAAGGTGAATCTCCTGGTGCAAAGATCCCTAATATTCCACCTGCCATAGACAGGGAGCACCTCAGTGAAAGCCACGGAGTGTGTTACCTGCCTAAGTTCCGTCTCCATTTCCCTAAAATCACCCTGCACAATCCCAGCCCCATCCATAGCCAGGTCATTTGTCCCTGGGTGGACAATGTCATCCAGTTCCCCCTCCTGCTCTGCCATCCTAGCAATCCTTAGGATCTGCTTTCCATCCCTCTGAGTCATGGTGCCAGGTAGGCACCGCACCTCACCTCCCTCTTTCCCTCACTTCCTGTTCCCAAATGTACCCCCCCATCTGTCAAGTCTCCAATAAGAAGTTGCTTCCTCCTCCTATGATGGGTTTCCCTTCCTCCCACCATGGGGTCTCTCCTACAGAGGACCCTCACATCCTCCCTGGCCACTACCACGGGAGTCTTTTCCAGGCAGTCCCATAACACTATAACTTGTAAACTACTGTTGTATATATCAAATATACAATACCCTAACTCAAAATAGGCAATTTATCATCACTTGTGAGTTAACAGGACTTTCACAACTCATTCGTGGCTCTGCCAGTCATGAGTTATGATCCTGCTTGCTTACACTTGAAAATAAATAGCACATTATGAGCCAGTTCACTGCATATCCCCCATAGCTAGATAGACAGACAGCCAGTCATACAACACTAGTTGGGGTAAAAACAACAAGATAAAAAGTAATATCTTATACATAACTTACAAAATATAATTTTATCTTGTGAACTAACAATGTCACAGATTACGTCTTGCCTGTTGGGTACATCACAATTGAAAACTGTACCTGTCAGAGAGCAGCTTTCACAATGCTGATAATGTCACAGTAGACATGTGCAGCACTGAAGTTAAAATCAAAGAGAAACAGTTAAATCTTCATGCAAACAGATTTAGAAATTATAACTAGTACATTGATGATGTATAAATTAAATATGTAATCGCCTGACTCAAGATACGCAGTTTTATTTACCGGTGACTCTGCCACTCATGATTTACAGTATTGCCCCCTCACACATAAAGATGAATTGCTTATTTTTTTGTCAGTCTGTTGCATATACCCTATATATTCTGCTAAGAGCATATTTTGTGTATTGTGTATTCTACAATATTTTGTATGTATAATTGTTTAGGAATGTTCCAAGTGTTTTCTATTCTTGGTGATATAATTTCAATGGGCCAGATTTTCTAGCCGTGGCACAGGGCTTGCATCCAGCCCTGCACCATGGCTTTTAGGTGTTGGTGGAGCGTCAAACTCTTCACCGCATCTGCACCCAATTTTACAATCTCGGATATAGTTGCAACAGTTTTAATGGATTTCGGCAGCTTGAGCCAAATATCTGGCGCAAGCTCTGTAATAATGGCCCCCAGGATTGCCGCAAGTTAGATCAGAAAAAGTTGGTCTAATTTGTGGCAATTGCTGGATGGGATGGAAAATCCCATTAGAGTGCCACAAGTCCCATGAGCTGTTTCATCAGTGCACCGAGTCTTGCAGCGATCTAATACTTTTGAAAATCCTGCCCAATGTGTATACCCCAAATCACCTGGGACATCTCTGGAAATTTGATATTCAGACAGAATTCTGCTTGTATTTCACATATCGTCTGTATATTTCTTCCTAACTTTCTTTACTTACTATGGACAACTGCTTAAAAATATGATCCTTGTACCTCAGACTTGATCTGCCTATATGTGATGTCATAACCCTCCATTACAGCTAATATTTTTCAAGTCAAACTACCTCTGGCTGGAAGCTGCAATACTGAACATGGGATTTGCAAGAAAGCGAGTTGTGCTCACAACAGAGGGAGGTGAACCTTACAATTGTCTTTGGTATGTAGCAGATATTCTGCAGGTGGAGGCTACTTCTAACTGAAAGGTGAAATAAGGAACTTAGAATTATCAGGAAAAGACAGTCTTTGTTACAATTCTTAAGATTTTCAGTGCAGGAAGAGTTTAAACCTTGGGCTAAGAATTTGTCATAAATCCTGAAATAAGTGCAGGTACAGGTTGTGTATTTGACCCAGACAAGTGCCCCAGGGGATGGAAACTGTTTTTTGTGTTTATCTGTGTGTGCCTTAAAAGGAAATTCCAGACTTTAGCAGGAAGTGCTTACATCATAGCTACTTATCAGCCAGTAGCTTTGGTAACAGACCTGAGAACAATAGTATTATAAGCAAGTGTTTTCTAGCAAACTCATCAGAACAGCTAATATTTTTCAAGTCAAACTACCTCTGGCTGGAAGCTGCAATACTGAACACAGGATTTGCAAGAAAGCGAGTTGTGCTCACAACAGAGGGAGGTCAACCTTACAATTGTCTTTGGTTTGTAGCAGATATTCTGCAGGTGGAGGCTACTTCTAACTGAAAGGTGAAATAAGGAACTTAGAATTATCAGGAAAAGACAGTCTTTGTTACAATTCTTAAGATTTTCAGTGCAGGAAGAGTTTAAAGCACAGCTGACTTATTTTGGGGCTGACTGCTTTCAGAGCACAAATCACCAGGCTGTTTTGGGGCTGGGGAGGTTTTACCTGTGTCTGACTTGGATGTCTGGATTTTCCTCTGTTTGATTAACAGGGTATTTTCTCTGTCAAATTGTTGTGTAGGGTATCTTGCTGACAGGAAGGCACTCATCGCAGCAGTGGGTCAGAGCTCTTGGCTGATTGTTTTGTGAGGGCACAGTTTAGGCCCAACCCCTTCCCACCCCTCACCACACCCACCCCTGGAAATAGTTCCTTTATACCTGGGGTTCTGACATCATTTCCTCAAGAGTGCAAGGTGCATATCACTGTCATATCCTCTGCACACTGCACTGACAATATAAGCATACACATTGTATAATATATATATTTCTATATAACAAATCAATCACACACACAAACACACACAAAAAAAAGTAGATAAACATGTGGGAGTAGTGCAATGTAATGGCTGTGGGGCAGCAGTCTTCCGGGAGTCTTTCTGGAGGCTGAGATGCTGCCTATTTGCGAGACAACTCTCTGCCCTGAGGAGGAAGTTGCCCATCTTCAGGCCACACTGGACAGTAGTAAGGGAACCTTCCCACAGGCCACACTGGACAGGTAGAGAAGGAACCTCCCGATCCAGACAGCACCAGAGCCACCACCACTACCTCAGAGGTTGCGAAGAAAGCACAGCAGTTGGACCACAGTGGGCTCAGGGAGGGTGAGGATGGTGGAACAGAGGCACACCCAGTCAGTTGTTCCACTCCACAATCCATACACCATTCTGGGGCATAGCTCCCCTATGGATGCACCCGCAGAGAGACTAAGGGAGGCTGAGGACAACTGTCACAAGGGGAGGCCCACAGGAAGGAGGCAGAGGGACACCACAAGGAAAGGAAGCAGCTCCTGGTGAGGGACTCAGTTATTAGGGGATAGAACTGGGGGAGCAGGGAAAACTGAAGTAAGGTTCCTGCCTGGTGCCATGGCTTGGAGGGAGAGGAAGTGCATCCTCAGGATCATGAGAACAGCTATACGGGAGTCTGAGCTGGATGTCATTGTCCACCTAGGGACAAATGACTTGGCTCAACATGAGATTAGAGCAGTGCAGAAGGACTATGTAGAATTGGGGAGGGGCCTAAGACAAGTAGCACACACAGTATCCTTCTCAGAGGTGCTGCCTGTCAATGGCATGAGTGAGGCAAGGGTACTTTGCACCATGCCGTTTAGTGAATGGTTGAAAAAATGGTGTGGAGAACAGGGGTTTGGCTTCATTAGGGACTGGGGTTCCACCTGGAGGGACACCAGCCTATACTGGCAGGATGGTCTGCATCTGTTCAGGAAGTGAACAAGTCTTTTGAGCAATGGGTTTAAATGCTTCATTGGCAAGCTTTTAAACTAGTCAAGTGGGGAGGCACTGATAAGCAGCAGGAAAATCCCAGCCTCTCCCTACGAAACAGGGTACTAAATGAGAAAGAGACCGAGGTAGAAAGGTCAGTGGTGGATGCTGCAACAGATGGTAAAGCCATCAAAAAATGGAGAGCAATGAGTACCAATGCCTGTAGTCTGAGTAACAAGCTTCCTGAATTAGTGGCCTTGATGGAGGAGGAACATCTGGATATCATGGCAGCCACAGAAACATGGTACACACAAAACCATGACTGAGACGTAAACATACCAGGATACACTATCTACAGGAGGGACAGGGAGGGTAAAAGAGGAGGAGGAGTAGCTTGTTACATAAGGGAAGGAATCAAAGCAACAGAACAAAAGGGAAAACAGGGAGGAGAAGAAGCACTATGGGTAAATTTGGAGACCGGCAATGGAACCACAATCCGCACAGGGGTTGTATACAGACCCCCTTCTCAAGGGGAGGAAATGGACAAGGAAATGATAGAAAGTATACTTAGAATGGCAGAAAAAGGGGAGATATTACTGACGGGTGATCTGAATATGCCAGATGTTAACTGGAGTGCAGTTGCAGCAGCCACTTCGAAGAGTGGGGTTATTCTATATGCCCTACAGGGGGCATGCCTTAGACAACTATTATTGGAGCCCACTCGAGAGGGAGCAATCTTAGACCTGGTTCTCTCAAATGGAGATGAAGAGAGGATCACAGATGTAGAAGTGGGTAGCCATCTGGGAACTAGCGGCCATCTAACGGTAAGGTTCACAATAAACACAGCAATAGAGTCAAGTCATACAAAGGCAAAAGTACTGGACTTTGGGAGGGCTGACTTTGCCAAAATGGGTGAGTGCCTAAGGAATGCACTAGCAAATGGGAAGGAAGGAGGGGTGGAAGAACTATGGAGAATAATAAAAACTGCCATCACGGAGGTAACAAGCCTTTGTGTGAAGCAAATAAACAAAATGAAATGATGTAAGAAACCACTATGGTTCTCAAAGGAAGTGGCAGTGAAGGTTCAAGAGAAAAAGAAAGCATTCAGGAAGTACAAAGAATCACAGAAGGAGCAGGACAGAGAACTGTATCAGTTAAAGCAAAAGGAAGCTGGGAAGCAGTCAAGAACAGCAAAGGCCCAAACCGAGGAAAAGATAGCCAACCTCGGTTAAGAAGGGATAAAACCTTTATAGGTACATAGGAGCAAAGGAAGACCAAGGGAGGGATAGTGAGGCTTAATAAAGGGAGGAGGGTGGGCAGAGGGTGACTGTGAAAAGGCAGAGATACTAAACAAGTATTTTGCTCAGTATTTACAAAAGAAGAGGGAGGTACCTAAAACAAACAGTAGAAACACTCTGGATACAGAAGTTGATACCAGCCCATTTACAGAAGAAAGGGTTCTGAAAGAACTCTTAAAACTGAAGGTTGGACAAAGCAATGGGGCCTGATGGGATTCATCCCAGAATTCTAAAAGAACTAAGGGTAGAACTAGTGACACCACTGACTACCCTCTTTAACAAATCATGGGAGGATGGGGTGGTACCTGAGGACTGGAGGAGGGCAGATGTGATTCCCTTCACAAAAGTGGGAGCAAGGCAGAAGCAGGAACTACAGACCTGTTAGTTTAACCTCAGTGGTAGGAAAAATGATGGAATCACTCTGAAGGAAAGAATTGTCGAGTATCTAGAGGCCAGAGGGGCACAGGACCCAAGGCAGCATGGATTCACAGCGGGAAGGTCATGCCAGACGAATCTGATAGATTTCTTTGACTGGGTGACCAAAGTAGTAGATCAGGGAGGCTGTGGACATGGCCTACCTAGACTTTAACAAGGCATTTGATACAGTCCCACACAAAAGATTAATATACAAGTTAGCCAGCCTGGGAGTGGGTCCCAAGATTACAGCCTGGGTAAGGAATTGGCTGGAGAACAGGACACAGAGAGTAATAGTAAATGGAGCCCACTCTGAAGAAAGGGAGGTTACTAGTGGTGTACCGCAGGGTTCAGTATTAGGACCAGTCCTCTTCAATGTCTTTGTAAGCGACATTGCAGAGGTACTGGAAGGAATAGTATGTCTCTTTGCAAATGACAAAGATCTGCAACAGAGTTGATGCACAAGGTGGGGTGGAAAGGATGAGAAGGGACTTGGCAAGGTTAGAGGAATGGTCAAATGTATGGCAGCTTAGATTCAATGCTAAGAAGTGCAAGGTAATGCACCTGGGAAACAAAAACCCAGGGGAAGAGTACACAATGGGGGGTGAGATACTAACAACAACAAAAATGGAAAGGGACGTAGGGGTAATCGTATCAGATGACCTAAAGGTGGGCAAGCAATGTGAGAGGGCAGCAAGGAGGGCTGGGGGGATACTGGGATGCACAGGGAGAGGCATCACCAGTAGAAAACAAGAAGTTATTATCCCTCTGTACAGACAGCTGGTGAGACCCCATCTGGAGTACTGCATGCAGTTCTGGAGACCCAATCTCCTCAAAGACATAGACAGGATGGAAGCTGTCCAGAGGAGGGCAACTAAAATGGTACAGGGTCTGCACTGGAAGACATATGAAGAGAGACTTAAGGAGCTTAATATGTATAGCCTCGAGGAAAGGAGGGAGAGGGGGACATGATAGAAACTTTCAAGTACCTCAAGAGAATCAACAAAGTCCAAAAGGGTAGCATCTTTCAAAAAAGAGTGTGCAAGAACAAGGGGCACAACTTGAAGATAGAGGGGGCGGCTCAGAGGTAATTTAAGGAAGTATTTTTCATAGAGAGGTTGTGGATGCATGGAACGGCCTTCCAGAGGAGGTTGTGGAGTCAAAAACAGTGGTGGAATTCAAGCATGCATGGGACAGTCATATGGCAATTCTAGGGGGTGGGAGCAGGAAGAAGTAGGCTGCTGGTTAACTAGGATCTGCAGCTTATCCATTAGGTAGGGAAATGGGCAGACTGGGTGGGCCAAGCGGTCCTTATCTGCCATCAAATTCTATGTTTCTATGTTTCTATTAACAGATCATAGTTGCTTCCTCTGGAAATGAATATGGTGTCCCAAGCTGGAGATTATTATATTTTGTGTAGGCAAAAAGCAGGGGCAGATGATGTCCTAAGGACAAATATCCTGTACTTATATAAATGTCCATGGTAACAGAGAATATGGGGAAGATAAAACAGGAAAAGGAAATATAAATGCTGGGTCAATAGCATGGCAAAAAACTACTGCTTTATACCCCAGCAACCCAGGTTCAGAAATGGGCTCATGTTGCTTGGGGTCTGATTGTCACTCTAGGCTTTACAGAACAAAAACTTTCAGTAGGCACATTACTTCAAATGCAAAAAGAAAAAAAAAACAACATTTTAATTATTGTGCAAAATTTGCAATGTACAGAAAGCCTGACTGAAAATTGTTTGATTGCTAATTCACAAAATTGAAGTATTGTCCAAGGGTCTTACCAATGGCCAGATGCCCTGGCGCTTTACTCTAATGCTGCTTTGTCAGGACCCCCATGGGGGCTAGCTAGGGAAGAGAGGATAGAGTGTCCTGTGGACTGCTCTCCTCTCTGTAGGAAGGAGAGACATGTTGCACTGTTTCTTGGCTGCCACTTGGTGGAAGCTGGGTGGTAGCCCAGCATGAGCATCCACTTGGAAGATACTTGCCTTCAGACGTTGATGTGCGTGTGAGTGCCTCTGCATATAAGCATGGTGCATCACTGCATGTTCAGCAGCCCTGGGGAGAAAAGACAGAGGAAACCCCCTGACAGCAAAGCATGGTGCTGTGGTCCACTACACCACCCTTCAACTGACTAGGTTCCACCTCTGTAGCTATCTGGATTGTGCACCGGATGGGCTTGGCCAGACTCAATGGCCCCACTATAGGGGGGTAAACCATGGTAGGTTTCACCGGAGGTAAGTCATAAGGAATGCGGGAGATGGGGCAGGGTGGACCAGTGTGGATAGGGGCCAGTGGGTGAAATGGAGGAACAAACACCTTGATTGAAAAAAGAAGAAATATAGTAAGTACATTAAAAATGCTAAATAATTTCCAAAGTTATCCCAGATGTATTAAAGGCCCTTACAAAGGTGTATAATGTATAAACTTTAACAGTCCTTCTACTCAATTGCAACAAAGTAAACCCACAATCTAAGGGGCAAAGCTGATTGCACTTTGGGGTCATGTTGCTTCTAAAATGGTAGCATACCCCCATTTGTGCTCACAAAACAGTGCACATGCAAGGCTGACAAGCACAGACACTGAAACCTGAAGAGAATTACATTTTGCTAACAAAGGTCCCCATAGTCATAAGGTTAGTGTGGTGCTAACAGGCATAGCATTGCGGTAACCAGACATAGTGATACTGAACAGGGCATGGGCTACATTCAAAGTACTCACCACGCATGGAGACAAATGATCCACTCACTGGTAAAAAGCTTAAGAATTTATTCTGAATCACTTTTATGTACACCAAAACTGATCAATATTTCGTAGTGTACCCACTACTTCATCAGGATCTACAACTTTATATACAAATAAATATTATAATCACAATTAAAGTTTTATCCTGTGTGATTCCTACATCTATTCCACCTTACATTTCTTGATCTCAGCATACATTTTTATTTGCTTACCATTTCTAAAGTTAACACTTAATTACCATAGTGTCTCTACTGGTGGCCATAACACGGTGTTATCACTTTAAATAATATTTTACAGTATTACATTACAATAAAAAATATGCAATATTAAAATTATAACTCCCACCTTTCAGTGTATATTGCACATCCTTATTAATGTTATGGTGGATCTCCATATCTCTTACCTAATAAACAGCTAAGTTTTTACAAAATTCTTAGAATTTTCTTATTTTAAAATGAAAATGTAAATGTAACAGTATTTATTTTTATCACCTCAAATTAATAGATAGATAGATATTTTTTTTTTATTCAGCTGTTGGCTATTACCAAAGAGAGACTTCAAACATACATAAATTACATTAAATATAATCACAAATAACATTTTATGAGGAAGTTAACAAAGACATTACAGTACGAAACCAAGACAACTTCTTACTTACACCCTAGCATCATTACTGTCAGCTCTATGATGCCAGTTCAACAAGAAAAATGTCGACTGGCATCACAGCGCCAGGCTCCATGTCAACAGCAGTTTGCAGTCGACATGGAGCCTCACACATCGCTGTGTGTTTTTATTTCGGGGGGCTTTGCCCCAACCCCCCTGTACTTTAGGATTCTAACTCCAGGTCGGAGATGGTTCAGGGAGGAGGTACAGGTCAGGGAAAGGGGTTTCCCAGTCCCAGCGGCACTTCTGCTGTGAAATGGCGCTGGTGTCGATATCGACGCATGTTGCCGTAGAAATGTCGCTGTTCAGGGGGCATACCATTACTGTCTACTAAACAGACAACTTAACATTTTGATCTATATTGCACATTTAGAGCATCCAAGTTTATATTAAAGTGCCTTATTTTTATACCAATCAATTACTAGGTTTTTTTTTTACTCTGATGCTTGAAATTGCCTCAAGAAAACATGCTGTTCTTTGAATAATCAGTTGTCCTTATTTGTAAAGAGACTAGCTAATAACAGGTGTTCCTCACACATATCTATCCCATCCCAAATTGGTACTAACCAGTGTTTTCTGGGTTTAGCATATCAGGGACATTTGAAAATCACATGAAAAAGATCTTCAACATGTAGGTTTGAACAGGAACAGTAACCTGACTGTGCGTTCTGAGATTTCTGGTATCTGGCTACTAAAACATTACTCAGAAATAATTCAAATCTGTATCTTGTATACAGTTTTCTTTGTTTGGGCTTTGTGAGAACATCAAGGTAAGTCTCTATAACAAAAAAAAACTGTCATTGTGTACTACCTATGGGGAGATCTTTAATTGTGAAATTATATTTAAATCTACATTTTTGTAATAATTAATTTTCTGGGTGACATAAGTTTTATATTTTAAGCTTATATTGATATTCTTGGGCAGATACACTCTCAGAAAACTCGGTCCTACATCTGTTAAAATGTTGAATACCTTTAGAAGCCATCTTAAGCAATTTAATTGTCCCCATGTATGTTTCTCCTCTAAACAGAGGAGAGGAAGTCTATTTTTATCCAGGGACAATAGTTTGATCCAATAATTGACTTTCCTAACATCCATATATGCTTTAATTCAGGCAAAACCAAGTTCAGCCCTTACCAAAGAAGCCGGGACTGACTGATTCAGGCCCAGGGTTTTTCTATATAATTTATTAACTGGAATTTCTAACATGTCAGAATACTCACTATCCCATATTTCAGCTTGGTAAAGTGCTTGCTCAAAATATTTAGATTTAATTGCTTGAATTAGAGGCCTAACAGTACTACCTCCATATTTAACATTTAATATGTTCAGGGAATTGACTGTTTGAGCTAACTTAACTTTCAAATTCTTTAGATGTTTAACCTAGGCACCATCATTTGACAGTTGCAGTCCCAAATATGTATAAGATTTAACCGTACTTAATTTCTTTTCCCCGATCCTCCACCAGTTGTTTATCTTATTAGACCCCAAAATCATCACTTGACTTTTGATCTCATTAATTCTAAACTCATATTTAACTGAGAATGAGTTCAGCAGATTTAATTTTGCTTGTAGGCCTGACTTTGATAATGAAATGAGGACCAAGACGTCAGCATAAGCAAGAGCTGTGCAAGTCTTTTTACCTATTTTGGGGGACTCAGATATGGAGTTTTCCAGGGCAACAAGAAAATTATTAATATATATATATATAAAACAGTGTGGGGGCAAGGACACATCCCTGCCTAACGCCTCTGTTAATAGGTATTCTTGGGGATGTTTGACCTATATTCCCATACTTAATCTGTGCCCAAGTGCCTGTGTACAGTTCTCTAATAATATTAATAATCTTGTGACTGATGCCCCATTCCTTCATTACTACCCATAATAAATTCCTTAATATAGTATCAAACGCTGAGCTAAAATCAATATATGCTACATATAGCTTCTGCTTCCTTAATTTGGCATATTTTTCAAATAAGTGCATGAGCACAAAGCAGTTGTCAGTAGTAGAATATCCAGCACAGAAGCCAGTCTGATATTCAGATAGTTCGCCTAACCTATGAATTTGTTCTAATAGCCTGTCCAAGATTAATTTGGAAAATACTTTACCCAAGTTATCCAACAGAGATATGGGTCTATACATAAGTAGGTCTTTTTTATTCCCTTTTTTATATATAGAGATAATCGTGGCTCCCTTCCACCCCTCTGGGTTTTTAAGATTCAGCAAACAAAAAATTAATATTGAGGTGACAATTGGTGCCCAAAATGCAGGTGCTAGCAGAAAGACTTCCATCAGTATTTGATCAGGACCGGGAGCTTTTTTCTTTTTCATGGTAGCTAGTGCTAAATAAACTTCAGAAACCAAAAAGGAGTCTAAGATGAGAAATATCATATACAAGCTGTAAACTATGTTCAGTTTGATTTGCATCATAAAATATGTTTAAATAATATTCCATCCATATGTCCGGCGCAATGTAGGAATCAGTCTCAGATTTGACCTTATTAGTACCCTTAACCACCATAAGCCAATATGAATGATAATCCTTGCTATTTATGACTGTTGGCATTGTCTCCCATTGTTTGTTTTATAAATTCCACATGTTTGTATTTTAAAAGACCCTTGTATTCACCTCTAGCCTTATTCAATGTTTTGAAGCTACTCTGGGAGCTTTTTACTTTAGCATGTCTAATAAGATGAATTATACATTTTTTTGCAACATGGCAATCTTTCTCAAACCAGGCATTTAAAATATTTTTCTGAGTGTTCTTTGAAATATTTACTCCTAGTAGGGCTCTAATTGTTTAAAAACATACATCTAGTGATTCCAACAGGATGTGACCCCGTGGAACTGGATACAGTAAGGAAGAAAAGGTTGTCTGAATTAATTTTTATATCTCCGATTGCCACCTAACATTCCATCTAATTTTTATTGTTTGCCTTATTTCAAACTGAGGGTTTAATACCTTCTCCATATCAATTCACCCTTCCTTATTATATGATAAGGCCAAAGGGAAGTGGTCACTGTCTGGCTTCACAATAACTTCACACCTATTCCAAAAATTTGTATTTCCATTCCAAAAAAAATAATCAATCACTGATGGTTCTCTAGAACAAAAGTGCGTTGCTGCACCCTGAGCAGCTCCCTTTATCTTTTCATTTACTGGGGCTAGGTTATGGATCTCACTGACCTCAATTAATCTGTGACCCATCCTATTACTTGTTGCATCAGATGAAGATCTAGGCCATCTAAATGCGTCTTCAAAACACCAATTACGAATATCACTATCAGAGTAGCCATCATAATTGCCTGTTCGGGCATTAAAGTCCCCACACATTGATGAATTCTTACACATTGTTATTGCCCAAGTGTTATGTAAAATAGCTTCCATATCCAGCCAAATGCAGTCACAATAGTACTTGGAATTAAAAGGAGGCACATAGACATTTATCAGACAAAACTCACTCTTACCCAGATAAACAAAACTTTGCATGTTAAAATTACATTGTATCTGTTCCCTTCCTTATTCCTGACCCAGGTCACAAGCCCATCTGTCTTGTTTACCCCGTTGCCTACCAGGCACCTAGAACATGGCGTACCCATTGAGGGAAACATCATTATTTGGTAGATGCCATATTTCCTGTAAACAAATTATTAGAATTTGGTTGATAAAATCTAATTATTCTCTATCTGCAGACTTGGGCATTAGCCCAGCCTCATTCCAGGATGATATAGTTGTAGATGATGCATGTTAATTTTGAATAGAGCTTTCTGCCTCTTGATTTGTAGGCAGTCAGTCTGGTAATTTATTCAATATATCACATTTATTTGCTGTAGGAATTTTGTATCTTGGTGTACTCTCAATACTATTTTGTAAATTTACTTCATTCCTAATATTCCCTTGTGGCAAGTCCAGATTTCTTTGGGGACACTGGACTTGTATATCCTGAGGTATAACCAAATGAATTCCCATAGTGTACAGGGTAGACATGCTATACATTATTTTATTATACAGGCCGGTAAAATTGACTATAGGTTGAATCAGGTCATAATCATGTTCATTACTAGCGCTTGTCACCATTAAGGCATTTGGGTCCTCTATGGATATGTTTAATAATTGTTGGAACAAATCCATTATAACTGGTTTTAATTTGTTATCATTTTCATTGTTTCCTGTACTCAATCATAGATAAACAAATTGTTTGACACTTGGGGTTCATACTTCAAGCCTCTTTGGGCTTTTGGTGAAACAGCCAGTATGTTACTGTCCACTATATGAACTCCCACTGTGTCCAATACTGAAGCTTTTTGTAAAATTCTTTCAGCCACCTCATCTCCTGTTAAAACCACATCAACCTGACCTGACCTGTTACTGGCATAGTGCCTATGTACTTTAAAGATTTTAATATTTGATGGGGGGATTTTTAGGACATTATTACACAGATATATTATGGCATTTTTAAGTCTGCCTGGGTTCTCATTGGGTATAGGTTTAAGCCCCAAAATACTGAGTTGTCTGTCATTACTTGTCTGAAAATAGTCATATTTTGTGGCTACGACACCTCACCCGGTAAACAAAAATGAAATAAATAAAATACTTAGATACTGGAAAGATTACTATAGTCACCAAACACTGAAATATCACAACTGTTTTCAAACAGCTTTGGTGTAGATGATAATCTAGTGATTTCCTGACTAGATCTCAATGTGTCGCCACTCTGCTTCAAATTGCCAGATATACCTGGTGTTGATAAAATTATCGCTGATTTGTCCGCTTCCACTGAGTCTACTTTATTAAAATGGTCACTGATCTTTGTTTTATTTTCTCCCATTGCTTATTTGTCTTAAATTTACCCTTCTTTGATTTGTTAGATTTTGTGTCTATTTTTTCCTTTTTTTCTTGTTCTTCTTCTTATTTTTTTAGTTGTTTTTGGCCCCTTATGTGTTGGAGACACTGTGATATTAGTCACAAATTCCACATCATTATTCAATTTGGTAGTTGATTTGTTATAATTAGCTAATTGCTCTACCTCCCTCTCTGCATCCATGCTCAATTTAGAGGCTTGTTTTCTAGTCAAAATAATCACCCCCACTAAGAGAACTTGAGTAGAAGTACAACAGTAAGTTGAGACTGGACTAATAGGGTTCAAGGTATAAGGTTGCAAAAACGTTGCTAATACATACAGCTTCCTCTGAAAATTAGATATTAGATAAAAGTCTCTTCCTCCTTAAAATGCACATCAAGCCATCCCAGTCCAACACAGATTTTTACCACATTAATATTTAGTGGAAGCAAAAGTACTGAGAGTTACAAATACAAGATCCTACACAGCCTTCTTAGGCTGAAAGTTCCTGTTAAGAGACTTGGTTCACAATTCGGATCACAGTTCACAGCCAATCTCTGAGGATAAAAACATAAATCATATATTGGAAAAAGTTACTTTTCTCTGATGGCTTATCTGGCTGCAGCCCCAGTCAGGCTCATTCAGCCATATCACAAATTAACCTTCACTAGACACTGAACACCACACAATTCAACAATACTGAAGGGTTCTGCCATGTTCTTCCACTCAGGATGACTCACTGATCAGACCATAGGCCCCAGTTTAGGTAATGTAATAAATGCTAGTAAGCTCTAGACGCCCACTTGGATGGAGATATGTCAACCACCTTGAGGCAGAAAAAAGGACAGAGTAAAGTATTTTCACCAGCCCAACAGTTAATCTTAACTAGATGCAATTTGGGGGTGGGGGAGGTTAAATCCTAATCTGTCCTACAGTTTTACGCAGTCAATTAATCTGCTGCTAAAATAAACATTGCCCACAGTGTTACTCACAGAGTAGTTTACAGCACATAATAGTACAATAAATTGTGTAAATTGGGTAAAAGACTATCTCATTAAGTGTTTGTTGCTACAACACTACTATTTAATTATTGAAATAGGGTCCAAGCATCCAAACAATTCTCTGTCAAATATATCCTATATATACATGAAAAAATAATTACTTGCTTAGTTGCCATCAGCAACATCTTTATCAAAGGCAGCATAAGTTACACAGCCAGGTTTGCTCTAAGATACAATGTTCTATTAAGCCACAAAACACGGCAGCTCAAAAAAAAACACACCAGACATCGCACGCGTCTATTGACTCACTGATGGTTTACTGAAAACTTACTGCCATGCGATGGCAAATAGCAAGATAGCAATACAGTCTGAAATGACTAAAAAGAAAATTGTGCACTAATGTGAGTGGCCATGTTAGTGCACAGCCCAAGATGTTGAATCTAGGGAAAACAAATGCCACACATGGTCTTTAAACTCAGCAAAAAGACGTTGATCATTAAGTGATCTATGAGTCAGCGATATCAAAAATGGCAAGTTTTTCTAAATTTAAAGAAGCCACGGTTAATTCAGGTATGAGAACAGGCAGCACAATTGCTAAAAAAGAACAGACTAAAACGCTACAGAAAAAAAGAGACCAATATAAGCATATACTCCCAAGCTAAGCTAGTTAATAAAATACTTTACCTTATTAAAATATTTTCCAACAGCATTACATGAACTCAACAGCCCACTGGACTAGGGGAAGTACAACAGTCTAATAGGAAATTTACACAGATATTCAGGGAAGGTCTAAAAAGTAGAACATAACTTCTTTTTCTTTTATCCCTTTTGGGAATCCAGACTGGCAAGGAATTTTGCATCTTCGGTCCCCCACAGGACTGTCTGCTGCCCTCCTGCAGAGCAGGCTAGTCGGCCACCTCGAGAACTCCAAGCATTGTGGGAAAGAAAAACAGGCAACAGCAACGGTGAAAACAACACTGCAAGAGCAGACACACAAGCTGTACTGGAAAGATAACCAGACTCCTCATATAGAGCAAATAACTATTTTGCTATTGCAGTTCAGGCAGCTGGTGGCATATCTTATGTAGGTAAGAGTAGTGCATTCGGGCTATTCTGCTGTCTCTGCTTCTCCTCAGTAGAGCAGCATGCAGTGTCAAGCTCCTTCCCAGAATCCTCAAATGAGTAGGTTCAAGACTTGTCTCATTACGATTTGTTTTTAATGATGTTCTAAAAGAACTGAAATGAAGTTTGTATTTATCCATACTATGCCAAGCCAAGAGGGCCTCACTGCCATTATGTGTTAGCTGTGCCTGTATTCATAGTGGCCAGAGAACTGCATGCAGGGGATATTAAGATCACACTAACTGCACCACTGCACCCATGCAAATGAGGGAGCCCGCTTACATTCAAGGTACAGTGGTATACCGAGACTGCTAACCCCTAAAATATATTTAGAATATTGGTGCAAAAGTGCTGGTTAAGTGTAACCTTTTAGTTAAAATCACAGAACTGAGTGGGAACCGGGAGTTCTAGGCTTATATCTAACTGCAACAAACTTACTCTGGGCTTGAGCAAGTCGCCCAGTCTCTCAGTACTTCAATCTTCCCCACTGTAAGATGGGTAGAAGCAGTAGACTTTTCAGCTCAGAGTTGCTATCCTGGTAAATAAATACATTAAAATGGTGATGTATACTAGGTCTACGGTACTGAGCAGCATGGAGCTACATGGAACACTTGTTGTAACCTGAAACCACAATGACTAGCGTGGAGGCTGGCAGAGAGGGCATTTCCTCCTGGGGGGTGGGTGACATGAAGTGTTGCTCACTCAGAGAGGCCTAGAGGTGGTTTCATGGAGGTGCCACTTGTGATGCAGGTGACTGAGTCATTTACCCCCCAACCAGGGCTTTCAGGACTTCACTTGATACAGAGATGATACACAGCTCTATCTTTCTTTTGGCCCCGACCAGGAGGAAGCTCTCTCGGCCTTCAACAGCTATCTAAGAGAAATCCAGGAGTGGATGAATTCCAGCTGGCTGAGGTTGAAAGCTGATAAGGCTGAGGTATTGGTTGTGGACCCGGGCCGATAGATGGGGTGTCGGGTGGTAGTGCGTCTTCAGGAATTTTTCTTGGTGGCGTATCTCTCCCGACCTCTGAATGGGTGCTGAACCTGGGGGTAGTTCTTAATGATAGGCTGACACTGCATTCGCAAGTGTCTGCAGTAGTCAAAACTTCCTTTTATCATCTTAGGAACATCGCCAGGGTTCGGCATCTTGTTCCATCTGCCAACCTGCCGACTCTAGTCCATGCCTTCATGTCTTCATGCCTGGATTATTGCAACTCTCTCTATCTAGCGCTGTCTGGGGTTGAAATCCATTGCCTGCAGCTAGTGCAGAATGCTGCAGCCCGGCTTTTGACGGGTTCTAGTAGATCTTGTCATATTACTCCGGTGCTGCATGAACTGCACTGGCTGCCAATTCAGTGGCGGATCACCTTTAAAGTCAGCTTGCTGACTGTCAAAGCCCTACACAATCTGGGTCTAGCCTATCTGAAAGAACTTCTGGTTCCCTATCACCCTGATTGATCTCTCCGCTCGGCCGACGAGGGGTTGCTAGAGGTTCCAAGGGTGAATTTGAAATCTTTGGGTGCTCGGACTTTCTCGTATGTTGCCCCTTCCCTTTGGAACTCTCTACTCTGTCAGTTGTGGGAGTGCACCTCTGTGGAGGGTTTTAAGTGGGGTCTGAAGACCTTTCTGTGGGAAACTGATTTTCCTGAATACTGATTGTTTTAATTGTTTTGGTCTGGTTGGATTTTTTTAATGATGTTTACTGTTTTAATTGTTATTAGATATGGCGCCTTGATAATCGAAAGGTGCCCTATAAATAAAAATTATTATTATTATTATATTATTATTATTATTATTATTACATCAAAGTGGTGTATGGGATTAAGAACCAGGATTCTCAGAATCAGCTGATTCCAGTACGATTTTAGGATTTAGGATTTTAGGAACTTCTGAATCCTAATCTGATTTCATTTCAAAACCTAAAAGGACCTAGAAATCGGATTTAGGATTCAGATTTGAAATCCTAAATCCTGAATGCCCATGTAAAATAGGTTTTAGAATTCAGTTGAGGATTTAGGATTTTCATACTGCAAATCCGAAAATCCTAAATCAGAAAATCGAATTGGAATCTGACAAATCCAATTCCATTCAGAGGATTTTAAGCAACTCTACTAAGAACATATATATTTTCAACAAGTCATTAAATAGCGGGGAAGTTCCAAAAGATTTGAGATCCACAGAACTCATCCCTATCCAGGACCCTAAAAGTTCAGTCTTTAACTACAGGCCCATTAACATAACAGTGTCCTTGGAAAACTCATGGACAAGAGAGTATGGGCCCCATTTTCAAAAGGTTAGCATGGCACAAAGTGGGTTTGTGCTGTGCTAACCTGGAATAACGCCAGCTGTCAGAGGCATGCCCATATTCAAAGGATACAGATGCATGACGCACCCCCAACAGTGCCATCCCACACAGTATTGTGCTACGCCCATGCAAATGAGGGTTCCCTCATGCATATGCGGTGCAGCACAATATTGAAAGATTTCAGAAGCACTAGACGGCCGCCAGCAGTAGCGCCATTTAATGCTTCTGAAACTCAGCCCTTAACAGTGCATAGATCCGTTTGCATACTGTCAAGAGCTGGGTACCCTGGTGGTGCAGTGGTCCCTCCCTAGCCCCAATCCCTTCCCCGTATTCATTCCCTACCCCCAGTGGTCTAGTGTCCCTCCCCAGCCCCAATTCCCATCCACATATATTTCCCCAACATCCCCGGTGGTCTAGTGTCCATCCCTAGCCCCAGTTCCTTACCCTGTATTTATTCCCTAAACCCTGATGATCTAGTGGTCCCTCCCTAGCCCCGATCCCCTCACCAGTAGTTCATATACAACCCTGGTGGTCCAGTGGTCTCTCCCCATTTTTCAATCGCTGTCCCAACACAAAGACATAAATCTCCTGGTAGTCTAGTGGCCCCTCACCTCCCCCCCAACGAGACCTTTGCCAGCGACTAGCACAGCCCTCCTCACACCGCCATGGCCAGCCACCAATTGAACTGCCAATGGGCATGTACAGTACATAGTATGTGCTCATTGGTTGACCATAAGCAGGTGAAGACAGGATAAGGATTTTTCATTGTTAGCTAAGAAACATTAGTAATGGAAACTATAAACAATACTTAATGTTTCTTATTTGTTTATGTGTGTACTGACAGGGCGTTGATCAAGGAAACAACATTTAATTAATTTGTTTTGTGTTTTATTTAAGGTAATTTTACAGTCGAGTTGAAGTTTTTAGTAAGTAATGGAAGGTCGGTTTTGGTCGTGGGGGACTGATTTGTTCATTGAGTGATGTGGCTACTAACAAATCTAGTCAGGTTTAGGACCAGGATGACTATGCATTATGCTGCAATAATGCATGCCACCTGACTGGTTTTACCCAATTAAATATCTTTAATTTTTACATCTGTTTTATTAAATTAGTGTGTTAGCTAACATGGTGCTACACATGGGCTAATGCCTCCTAAGCTTCTAACACCCCCAGTATGAACAATTAAGGTATTGAAATGCAAAAAGAACTTGAGTATTATAACAACTCCAGTCTTAAGAATAAACTGCATTACCAAATGTTGTTTAACAAAGTAAACTTTAACGATACAAAGACAGTTCATACACAAATCTAGAAAGATACTAGTACCATTATATGGCAACTATGTTAAGTCTATCACCAATTACTGTTCACATTATTGGGGAGGTGTAAGCACTGGTGAAAAAGCAAAAATGGAGACGATACAGAGAAAAGTGACAAAAATAAAGCACAGACTAACAAACATAGACTACACAGAAAGATTAAAGTTACTAAAACATGACAGCCTAGAAAAAAGGTGAATAAGAGTTGATTTATTATATATTTATAATTAATGGGTTTACCTTTCTCCTATAGGGAAACCCGTCATGTAATTTGCTGTTATAAAGGAGTGTTTATAACGGCAAACACACGCAGAGTTTTCCTGGCCCTGCGCGTGCCCAAGTCACTACTCTTCTGGGTTTTCTCTGGTCCCAACTGTGCGTCAGAGACCGCACAACAGATGACTCACCGGTAAGTTACTGGGAGGAGAAAAACAAAACCTCTAAAGGGCAGTGGTAAGAAAAGACAAAACAAAGCAAAAAAAAAAAAAATGTAATTGCCCAAACAGACCCCGGCAGCTCTAAAAGTAAACCGGATGGTGGCTGCAGCAGAACAACATTTATTTTATATAATTGCTGTGACAAGAAAGGTAAACCCAGCAATTATATAAAATAAAATAACGGGGCGGTGTGTAAACTCAAATTTTGCTCACACCCTTGGTGTTGGATGCCTAAATAATCCCTTCGAGCTTTGCTCTCGGGGTTTATGTGGCATCCAGCACCTCAGGTGTGTGTAAAATTTTCATTACATGCACCACCCCATACTTTAGTCTATTTTTAATATACACAAGGATCAAAAAGCAAAGATAGCATTAGGTCTAGCCTTTAAAAATGACAATATCCAAACCAGAAGACATAACAAAACATATCAGAGTGAATAGCTTAGGACTAACAAAAGGAAAAACTAGTTTACTAAACTGCCCTGATATTTGGAGCTGACTGATAGTGCTGCCCAAAAAATAGCACATGGCCAGCTCTGAGCAGTATTCAGTTAATTAGTGTGCCCTAATGGAGTGTGCTAATTGACTGAATATGGGCCGTGCCAGTGCAGCATTAAGTAAATATGAGCTGCGTTGAGATGACCCAATGCTGCATATGGCCCAGAGGAGATATCGTGCAAAAACAGAGACAGCGTCAGCAGTTCTGTGGGTCATATTGAGCCCTAGCATGTAGATGATCCTATTGGTCACACACGGCACTAAGGGATCATTTGTATGTCCATTCTGGGCTCATTTGCTTGCACACAGCAGACCTCCTAGTGATCATGGTGGGTGGTAGACGGATGGAGCTTTGGTGTGTAGTGGACCTTCTCCCCCCCCCCCGATTTGCCCCAGTACAATATTACACTGTCCTCAGTGGTAGTCTAGTGGACCCCACTTCCCTGGTTGTCCCTGTAAATTATTAAAGTGACCTCCCTGGTGTCTAGCAACCCCTCTCCAAGGGCCGTCCCCTAACTGAGCATCTGCCCATCTGGCCACTTGCTGAGGACCACCTGCTCTGTACGCCCTCACCCAGGTCACCAGCACTGCCCTCCACTCACTGGTACAGCCCTCTGCTCACCTCCTCAGCTGGCCACCATCTAAGGATGGGAGTGGAGGGCTGTGCTGAGTACTATCTATAGATGCAGACCCGGTGATCAGGGTAAGGGGGGTGTGGGACAGGTGGTCCTCAGTAGGTGGTGAGGTTGGGGTGACGGTTGGGGAGCACTTGGATGGGGGCTCTAGACATAAAGGAGGTCACATTAATAATTTACAGGGGCGATCAGGGGGTCAACTAGACTACAAAGGAGAGCAGTATGATATTGTATAGGGGAGATTAGCAGGAAAAGGTCCACTAGACTACCAGGGAGGCAGTGTAATATTGTGTAGGGTTATCAGGGGATGGGGTCCTCTAGCCTGTCAGTTAGGGCAGTGTAATATTGTACAAGGACAATTTGGTGGAGGGGAGCCATTAGACCATGACGGAGGTGCTGTAATATTGTATAGGGGAGATTGGGGGAAGGGGGTCCACTAGACTATAAGGGAGTGCAGTGTAATACTGTACAGGGTTTATCAGGGGCCCACTAGACTACCGGGGGCAGTGTAATATTTTACAGTGGTGACTGAGGGTAGTGGGGTTTACTAGATTACCAGGGAGGGCAGTGTAATATTGTACAGGGGCAATTACAGGGGCCCACCAGACTACCAGGGAGGGTAGTGTAATATAGCACAGTGACCAATGAAGGGGGGGTCCACTAGACTTCCAGGAGGGCAGTCTAACATTGTACAGGGATGATTAGGGAGGGGGATCCTTAGACTACCATGGAGTTCAGCTGCAGTACAGCCACCCTACATTCAAGGGTGGGGACGCTGCCTTTGCACCCTGTTATGGCCAGGTTTTGGTAGTGTTAACCAGCACCATGACGGCAGCTGTTAAGTAACAATGAAACTCTCTGAATTTAACAATGTGCTGTTATGCATGTGGGATCCCTCATATGCACAGGTGCAGCGGCATCATTAGTGCAGTCATGCTGCTGGGTTTGGGCAGCACTCGTGGCCTTACCCAGAGCGTTGGGATTACCCACTTTAGCATGGCACTACACCAGTTAGTGCCACATTAACCATTTGAATATCAGGGCCAACGTAGCAAAGGCATCTGGAATGCTTTTCCTGCATCAGTTTTTAATAGTGAAAAAAGTGGCACTTTTAAGGCAAGATTGGCGTATATCATCCAGTATTTCTCAGCATAAATGGGACAGATCAAAATGGACATTTCATGTCCTCTGCTGTCTCTACAAACCAAATATTAAACAGAGAAAGGGAAGCTCTCCCCCTTTGGCCACAAGATGATGGGACACACAGTGGCCACCTGTGTTCTGTATCTAGATAGGAGGGCTCTGCCCTTTCGGACTGGGGGCTGTTCTGTGCAGTTTGTGGCACTTGAGAGCTATGCCTCTTACTGAAGAGGCTAAACATATAGCCTCTTTAAAATCAGAAGTATTATGACAGTATGTTACCAGTTTTTGTCACAGTAAGTGTTAATCATTGCTATTTACCTGTATATTGCTGTTATAAGGGGACCGTACCATCTTTCTTTTGATGTTTTCACCTAACGTAATGGGGTAATAACTATTGTACTTCACAGCTACCTAACAGTTAGTTCAGTGGTACTACAATTATAAGTACACTATGCGCTTGAAATGAACACCTTTTAGACAAGATCGTGACTTTCAAAACGGTCCTAGCATGTTGCTATAATTTATACTATTCATTCCTTTATCAGTTTCATGATTTTGTTTTATAAATTGTGAACTAGCATCCTGCTCACTACTTTAAAGGAGAAAGTCAATCAAAAGTAATCTGACAGAGTGAAAAGACATGGAAAACTCCTTAAAGCGAGGCATAGAACTTAACTGCAGGTGGCAGCAGTCCAGAAATATCCATTACTAAGGCTGCTCATTACTCATTCAATGCTGCATGCTGTGTGCAATTATCAAATTTCGACCAAATGGATTTTAATTTTTTATTATTCTTTGGTAACTGGGTAAGGCCCACTAGGCACAAGGCCTGTTTTCAGGAGCAACCTGGGAGCACCAGGGAGGGTAAATGGCATGCTCCAAGTCAGACAGTATGCAAGTGGAAGTTGTGGGAATCAAACCCAGGTCTGCTGGATATACTGAGCTCATTTACAGCTCGTTGCTCTAACCTGTAGGCTATACTGCCAGCCCCTATGCCATGGGATTTCAGAAAATTTTAGCAGAATTCCAAAACTTTGAATGTGGAAGACCAGACTCATTTTCTGCAATCCCTGGAAAATGATTTCTCAGTTTACATAATCCATCGAAAAATATTCGGCAGTTTACACAGAAAGGCTATTCGGAATTATAAGGAACTCAAAAAGAAATTCCAAAAAGCATTTCCTATGCGGTACTGCCATTCCACACTAATTCAGTGGGCAGAAACCCACATTCCACACAGTTCCAGGCAGCAACCATTTCACTGAATGTTGAGACTGCAAGCAATGTCAGATTTTTTTATTTATTTGCTTTTTGTTTACCAGCTAGGGTACATGAGGCAAACAAATGCCCACTTACAGGTGCGACCAAGGAGAGTACAAAGGTAATGAACAATCAACTACATAGGACAATAGGACCCAGTGAACCTGGGGAGCAACACTTCATAAAAACATGAGAAGCTGAACATAATGCAGTTATGTGTTGCAAAATAACAAGGCTTATAGTGAAGCATATACCTGTAGATGGGATATCAGTCCTTACAAGGAGTAGTCTTCATTTTTCTGGTAAAGGGAAGTATTCTAATTAAGAACAAAGTCTCCATTTCACAAGAAAAAGTTGTGCATTACCAGGAAATGCTTGCAAGACAGTCCTAATGAGCATATCATGTATCCTAGGGGGTGTAAGCTAAATGCTGTATTGCACTACAAATATATAGTATTTAGTCTTGAGACGTCTTGCATATTTGATCTCTGGTCAGTAAATCTTACAAGAAGCTGAGTAGCCTCTATACAGTAACTAAACACCTCTCCCTGCATGTCAGAAAATGCCTATGTGAATGCATTATCCTACATACAATTAACTATGGAGATGTCATCTCTGCCACTACTCTTTAAATGTCACCTGTGACAACTAGGCTTTTTGTAGAACACCACGTGCAGCTTTATACTCTGATGCCCGTCCTGGACACACCATCATTTTCTGTATTGCAGTCTTCAATGGCCCTCACTCATCTGCAGATGCTTACATCATCTGAGTCTATACGTGTTTAAATTCTGGCTTAACAAACTTACCAGTTATCTGAACAATCTGTTTGCTCTCTCCCTGGACTCTGGGCACATTCTATGTTCCCATACTGGCACCCAGTTGCTTGTCTCAAGGTACAAAATCATGTAGTCAGTTTGCATTTGGCTGCAGACTCCCTCATTTATGGAACAGCTTCAACCCTGGGTGTCTGCCAAGCCACCAGTTTGCCCTTCCACTAAACATTTCCATAGTTACTCCTCATATACCATGGTGACTGCACATTATTCTACTTACTTGTCTGATTTATTTTGGAATATTTCAGTACCTATGTACTCTTGTTGTTGTTTTTCACACCTGCAATATTTTGCAATTAATGTATTTTATAACTGGAATCTTGTGCATTTTAGATTTGCTTACCTATTTCAACTCCTGTATACTGTGTTTATGCCCCCTTAAAATCCCTTCCTCTCATCCCCCAGATCACATCAGTAAGTAAGATTTACTGTTTGACTGCATGTTGTATCGTAGAGACACTGTCAATGGGAAAAAATTAATAAATAAATACGTCAGAGAGTCAAAAAAAAAAAAGAAAAAGTTGTGCATGCTTTATTAACCTACCAGGTCTCTATTGGTTATAAAAGTGTCCTTTGAAAGACTTTGCTTTGCAGTCCTCTGGCCCAAACAGCTCGCGGCAACCACTCATAACTTCACTGCACTGACACAGCTTGGGGAAGATTAAATAGACTATGACCTGCAGATAAACAGAGGGCACAGAAACCATTGTTCTCAGCCCCTCAACTCCCACAAGCATTCAAGTGCCTTTCCAGCACACACGTACAGTACAAAGCAAAAAATGTATTCTGCTAAATACATTACTACCAACATTTAATATAATGAAAAGCGAGAAATACATTCATTTCTTCTTGTTGAGGAAGAGCAATTGCAATTATAATTTACATTTATATAGCACTTTTCAACTGCACTGTATCTGGAAGCATGGTACAGCGCGGTGAATTAGACAACTGTAGTGCAGTAAATATTTGCAGTCAAACGAAACGGCCATTATGTGCTCATCAGCTTCCTATGCAGCGCCACAGAAGATGGCATAAGCACCTTTTTACTAACAGAGTGAACATGTTTGCTGGGACACCAGGGATATCCTTAGCCTTTTTATTTTTCAAATAACACAAGTGAGGCTTTAACCACCACCTGAACAACCACCAGAAAAGGGTCAGAAGAGGCATAGATTTTAAAGCAACAGTATTTGTTCATCATCAAAACATGTTCTCTTGTAGTTTTTAACAATAATATACTGTATCTCCTGCATAATTTGATTCATCATCAGTATATTTGTATTTCTCTCTGAAGTTTTGAAAACATCTCTTATTACTAGTTGTATAATTAATGACTTAAAGATGGCCGCCACACTCAATTTTTAAAAACCCTTTACCTTGAAGTTGCGTTTTGACTTTACACACTGGTTTCATACTGTGTATGTAGAAGCAGAGTGCTAACACACATTTCTTATGGTAAGCAGTGCAGCAGCCCACCAAGATTTTTACTTTAATAATAGTGGGCGTGGTGAAAGAGCTGTCATTTTTAAAAGCTTCAAAACCCCATATCTTAGTTCAGGAATGAAATACAAGGAAAATAAAAATGGATATATTGGTGTTTTTGCAGAAATACTTTTTTACTAATCAAAAAAAAACTGCATGTGAAAATAAAAATTCCACTAACAAATATAGCTGCTTTAAGGGACTATTTGTGATAAAGGATAGCACAATCAAGGAAAAGACAGGTGTTTTAAACATTTATTCAGCCACATACCACATAGCAGAAAAATGCTTCAAAAATATTATCAAAAAATGGGGAAGAAAATCGTGCCTTCTGATTGGTCATTAGCCATGTGCTAGAAGTATCTCACGACAGCCGAAGACAAGTGCTGGTCATCTGGTTGCTGCGGATAAAAAATCCTTGTGCCGCTCCCCTGACTGAATGTTGGAACATCTAATAGCCATGTTTTTTTTCCCCGCTAAGCAGGAGTCTGCCACAGCTTTAGTATCTACCATACTTTAGCTGCTTCTTTCTGAGACAACACATTCAGTAAAATCATAGCTGAAAGCCAATGCCTTGCATAAAAATTCTTTTACACTTTTTTATCTTTTTGTTTTCTCAGTACCGAGTGATCTGCCTGCCCACCTGCCACTCACTCCCACCAACTGCCCACTTAGTCAAGCATTTGTAAATGTCTCCTAGGCTGCTTGTGTTTAAAAAGGCAGGAAACTGCACTTGCCAAACAGCCTTGGGACATCATCCTCATTTAATCCAGCCCCCAAGGTGCCGCTGCTGACATTTGACTACATGCATGAACATGACTGACCACGCTACGCACACTCTATGCTGCCCGGCACTACACTACCATTTCCCTTCATCTACATTGACAAAGAGTAGAGTGGCTTTCCGTTTAAACTGGAAGCAAGACTAGTGCCAACACAAGCAAACAGATGCTGCAGAAAAGTATCTAGTGATGTTTTGCATCTTACCAGCAGTTAGGGCTGTGGTCTGTGCTGGAGCACTTGTGTCTTTCCTCATTCCTGCTCTGTCATCCGGTTACTCTTTATTGATACCAGCAGGTTTTTTATTTAATAAATATATAAAAAAAAACTTTAACAAACTGGAGCTGCTTCATTTTATGTGTGCAAGGGAGTGGTGGGGGGATGGGGGGTGTTGCAAGAAGCTAGGGCAGCTACTTACAAATTTCTTGCTTGTAACTGACATGACAGCCAGCTACTACCACATCTGTGGTGGCCACAATAGATCAAAACACTAAATGTCAAAAAAAGCTAATGCAGGTGGATGAACTATTTTACATTAAAATACAGAAATGGTTTTACTTTTTACTGCATTCATTTTAATTTCAAAATGCACATACATATACTTTCCCATTTTATAAGTGCAATAAGCAATCTGGGGTTGTGCACTAAACACTTCTAGCACATTGCCAGAGGCTGAATACACTTAGCTACATCCCTAGCTGTGCATTAGAAGGGTCTGACTAGTATATACCCCATCATGTCTTATTACTTACTTAAAAACTAGTACCTTCAAAGAGTTAGACTGACTACAGCTGCCAACCACTAACTCCCTTCCATATTAAGGTGCTCTACCTTTTTACCGGAGCACAGTTAGTGACTCACAGGTGGTATGTTTAACCCCTCCCATACAGGAGATAACAGTTATGCACATTTTAATTAGTTTCCCAATTTCATTATGAGCCAAATTCCACCGTTTTTTATTAAACAAAATGCTCCTAAAATATGTAACTGAGTAACTTAGCAAAAAATTAAGGACCAGAATGCTGTGTCAATTATAGCTGTTTATGTTTCTATTATCAGAAAGTATATTTATACCCTACAACTAGTCTTTATTTAGCTGTTCCTGAATTAAAGCTAATGTAAAAAAATGCATTTTGTCTTATAAATAACTAACCTGCTTTCAGCCAATCAGTGCTCAGAACAGAGAGCCTCTTCTCCCACATGCAGTTGTCAGCTTGTGCTGCAACATTTCCCTTCAGAGGCCAGGGAAAGAAGCATCATATTCATTTTTTTTAAATGAAGGAGAAAAAAAAACAGAATGTGAAACTTATTATAGTAACTGATGACTCCCTTTACCATACCGATCATCAGTGTGAAACAAATGCAGTAATAACTGGTATGATGTCAGATCCAGTTATGATGTTTGGAGCACTCTGATTCACTTTCCCTGTTGGGAACTTGTTTTTTTGTGCTCATGCCCCTGCACCAGTTATTAGAAAAAATAAAACACAAATGACTGTGTGCTTCTGAAGTTTTTTTATACACCATTGCTGTGTGACGAGCACATAAACCTCTTGAGCTTCACTCTCGAGGTTTATAGGTCATCACACACCTCAGGTGTGTAAAAAAACTTCATAATATAGTCGCCCATGAATTATTCTCTATATAAAACACTCTATTCAGGTGATATATGATAAGTTTATATAAACTGCTAGAGCTGTATCTACTGGTAAAGGAGCATACATCTCTACTGTTCCACATTACAAGGGACTGCTCACATTTTAATCCTTAAAATTGCTCTCGTCAACATCTTCCCATAATGGAAAAGGTGCAGCCCACACAAAGATGGTGCTGTAGACTCAGACTTTAAAGCAGAAATTCATAATATTCTGACATACTGAATTAAAATGAAACTTTGCACACATAAAAGCAATGGTTTCCATAGTGCTCTGAGCTTGAAACACCTCATTCAGTTTCTGCAGACAAAACTGTTCAGCTTTACTTTACAGTCCTCTCTCCAGAACAGCAAAGACATCTTGCACAGTACCTGTAAATTTATACTGTTATTGATTTTATGCTCAACATTCTGTCAATTTCTTTTTGTTTTTCATTCAGCTTTTATCCCTGGGAAGACCCACTGGGATGGTCCTACCGTGGAGAAAAGGTGGATGGGGGTGCACTGGAGTCAGCACTGATTACTGGGGCATCAGGGAGGCACGGACATCATATTTATTTATTTATTTTTAAAAACTTTTTATTTATGGAATTTCTGATTTATACCCAGCTGTATCTCAAAATGAAACATCAGGTAGTGAGGCATGCAGACCTCCTCAAGCCATGTACAGAACTGAAAAAGTAGACTGAGTCCATTACTTTTAGTCCATGAACTGAGGAGGTCCCCAAAGAATTTTTGAAAGGAGTAAAGTTCAAATCGTACTTCTTATAGAGCGATGATCTTCTCACCTGAAACTAATCAACCAAATCTATATCCAAGAAGCCAATCCCCTCGTAGAACTTTGAGGTGGGGGGAGATAACAAGAGGCACAAACACTGTGAACCAATAATCAGACTGTCTGGGCTCAATTAAGTTGAATTACCTTCTTCCAGATTCTAACAGGGCATGGCAACCCAATCCAGAGGAGGAACATCACTAAAAGAATTCTTAATCAAGTTCACACACTGAGTGGTACTTATTGCACCAATCTTTACACCTTCACAGTTGTGGCCTATAGAACATAATAAAATTTTTTTTATATAAAACAATAAGTGGAGCAGCAACTATAATATCAGCCCCTCCAGACAAAGCCCTTCAAGAGTTCAATTATTAACATTAGAAAATACCAATGCGAGACCTTAATTGTCAGAAACTTAAAGCTTTTAAAGTTTCAGACTTCATAGTCTGCTAAAATACTTTTCTTCTGTCCCACTGCATGCCTCAAGCCCTGTGCCCTTGACACCAGAGTCAGCCTCTCTGCTGCTAGGCCAACAAGTCAAGTTAATTTCTCTTGGTTTGTTTTTAAATCTCTTAAAGCTTTTTGGCTTCCCCTCCCCAACCACTTTGTTCTGACTCCAAGGCTACCTAGGCACCATGTCTGTTCACGTTCTATGTGCCTTGTCTTCATAACCACCCAAGGGCTCACCTCTCACCAGCCAGACCTCACCCCATGCCCTTTGTGGACTGCATCTTCATATCTCTCCAGAATTACCCACCCCCCACCATGTCATCACACCCTGGACCCCCGCATCCACCCCCTAGCTGCCCTCCCAATCCCACCACCCACCCTGGCTCCCCTTGGCTCCACCTCCTTTGTGTTTCCCCAACCCTCTAAATACTGCCCATCCCCTTCTCCACTATGGCCTCCCCCCCAACGTACTCCCAAAACATTAACCAGCTGCCTATGGCTAGAACCTTGGTCATTCTATTACTCCTCTCTGGTAATATCCACCCTAATCCAGGCCCTGCCCCCACCAGTCCACCAACTAGGTCCTCTGGACTCTGCATTGCCTCTTTAAACATATGCAGCCTGTCAAAAAAATCTGCAGTGCTCCAATGTTGGGCCACCCTACACCAACCAGACATCAATGCACTAGTTGAGACCTGGCTCTCCAAATCTACTCCTGACTCCTTTGTCTCACTCCCTGGATACACCCTATACTGGGAAGACTGGGTGGGAAAACATGGGAGTGGTTGTGCGATCTACATCAGAGTTAACATTTTTGGCCTCATGCTCCCACCCCCCAAGCTCAAAAAGGGAGCCCAAGCCCTCACCCTAAAAATCACCGTGGACCCCTCCAGGGGTCCACTATACCACACAGTCTCCTATATACCCCCTAAGAACCACAAGCCAGCCATCACATCCCTCACTGATTATCTCTCTACCCTCCCACACAAAGCTGAACAGACACTAGTAGGGGACCTAAATGTCAGCTGACTTGGTCCCTCGGCCGCACCAACAAAGGACTCCTTCACCGCCCTCAACATGGTCCAATTAGTCTCCCAACCTACTAGATTTCATCTTTCTACTGGTACCAGCACCCTCCTGGATATCATTATCTCTAACCACCCCCACAAAATCCAGGACATAAAAGTTCTTCCCGACTCCCTAAGTGACCACTCTCCCTTCCTATTCCTATGGACCTCCTCCACACCCAAACCAGTAGCCCAAACCACCTTCCGAAGGCATCTCCGCCTGGGGGGGGTTAAAAAAACTTAAACAACTTCTCACCCAAATGGACTGGTCCCCCATTAATATAGCCTCCAGCATTGACACTGCACTCGATCTGTTCATGCAGGCCTTCACTAAGGCCTGTGATATCTATGCACCACTCACCAAACACTGCAACAAAAGACAAAATGCACCATGGATCACCCCCTCCCTACTCCAGAAACTGAGGGAAAGGGACAATCTCTGGTACAAAGCTATGGAGTCTGGCAGGTCGTCTGACAGACAATCCTATAATACCACATGCAATGGATGCACGCAAGCCATCCGCAAGGCCAAAGTGGACCACTATCAAACTACTCTCACCACCACATGGGGGTCTGCATGGACCTTCTGGAGTAATATCAAAGAATGTAATAGAAAATCACACCCCACCTCCTTCCCAGCTTTCCATAGAGGGCACCATTTCCACTGACCCACTTACCATAGCAAACTGTTTAAACACCACCTTCACAGATCTCAGCACTGTTCTCCCCAGTTGTTTCTTTGAACCTGTGGCTGAATCCCAGCTCCCAACCCTGCAGTGTCCTCGTTTCCTCCTGCACAAAATATTTACCCATGAAGCCTGTCCGTACCTGAAAAAAGCACTAAACAGCAATAACCCTAGCAATGACCCCCTAGATGCTAGGCTCCTTCAGCTAATCTTCGATGAGGTCCTAGTCCCTCTAACAGACCTACTCAACAGATCCCTTTGCTTGGGGCAGTTTCCCAGTGCCTGGAAGACAGCTGTTATTACCCCATTCATAAAAGAGGTGACAAATCCTGCCCCAGTAACTATCGACCCTTCTCCATTCTTCCCCCCCAAAGCTTTAGAAAAAGTGGTTGCCACACAGCTCACCGAATACCTAGCCAAGCATAACATATTATGCACAGAGCAGCATGGCTTCCATTGAGGCCATACTGTAACACTACCACAGCCCTCCTAGAATTCACCAACTTCCTACACTCCTTCCTAGACTCCGGTAACATTGCTGGAGCTGTGTTCACAGACCTTTCCAAGGCCTTTGACATGGTTTGCTATCCACTTATTCTTGACTCCCTCTACCAATTTGGCTTCTCCACGGGCCCCCTGGCATGGTGTGCCAGTTACCTCTCCATCTGGTCACAATGCATCAAAATAAATGTGACCCTATCCAACACACTACCTGTCCACTCCGGGGTGCCCCAGGGCTCCATCCTGGGTCCACTACTCTTCACCTTCTACCTAAACACCTTGCCAAAGGCCTGCTCCAAAAAAATCCTACTGTATGTGGATAATGCTGTGCTTTATGCCTCTCATCATAAACCTACTCCCCTCCAGGAGTCCTTTCAACATGCCTTCTTCCAAGCTGAAACTTGGTTCAAGGACCGTAGACTGGTCATAAACCTAAAAGAGACAAAATCGATGATTTTCTCCCACCACCAAAACAAAGCGAAAAGTGCACCACTCCTCATCCTCCCCAGCACCCAGCACCCCCTTGAACAGATATCCATCTACAAATATCTTGGGTTTACCCTCGAAACTGGCCTTACTTTCCATGACCACATAAACACCCTAGCAGCTGCTACAAACACTCGGATTGGACTCCTTACCAGCACAAGGACTGCCTCCCTCCTGATGCCTTTAGGCTTGCCATTACTTCTTCTGTACTGTCCCTAGTGGACTATGGGCTCCCTGTTTATGGGGAAACAGATAATTCCACACTCCAGAAAATTCTACTCTCACTCAACAAGGCCTGCAGCCTCCTAACTGGTGCCCCTAGGCTCACCCACACCTGTTCCATCTATTCCACTGCCAATCTCCTCAACTTCGATGAAAGACTCTACTACCAGACCTGCCTACTGACCTAGAAAATTCTGCTCGGTCATTTCCCTCCTGGGGTCACTGCCTCTCTCTAACTTGCCACCCCCTCTATTTTCACCCGCAACTCGGACAAAGCTATACTGGCAGTACCCAGGGTAAAAACCTCCCTTGCCCAGAGATCCTTCTGCTACAGGGCCCCTGTCTGGTTTAATGCACTCCCAGTCATCATCACCAGCACACCCAAGATTGCCCCTTTCAAAGTTGCTCTCCACAACCACCTCCTCAATGTCTGTTCCTGTAACTGCAACTAGCCTGCGATCTCATGCCCTCTAGGGTCCAAACCTCTGGTAAAGTCCAGTATGGACTGCCAGCACCTACAACAATGTCTAATCCACCTCTGGCTCATAAATAAGATGGATTATACAGTAACGGATGCTCTCTCATGGTAACAATGTTTGGCTGTGCTTATGTAACTATCTGTATCCCAAACTGTATATAATGTTTGTAAACAATGTCTGTAACCTATACATGATGGCTATTCCACTGTAACTGTACCCTCTCTGTTTTTTCTGTCCTCCATGTGATGAGGTACCTTTGTAAATGAGCCAATGGCTCAAAGGTTGTAAATCTGATACTTCAAATAAATAAATAAATAATAAAATATAGTTGAAAATAAGCAGGTCTCTAAAGAGAGTTTTATAATATACTTAACATGTATCTATTCTTCCCATGGTAGATATTAGTAATCATTTTAAGTAAGAAACCTGTATACAGTTCTATTATAAACCTCATCCTTCACCCTCTGAACTCTTTTCGGTCAGCCTGAGGCTCTGAATTAGCTTTTCTGCAAAAACTGAAGCTGCAGCAGGGTCTACAAAAACATGAGTTTTGGATGCATGTTTCACCAGTAGTCTTGCCGGAAAATTAAGCTGTGCAACAAAGCCATTTTGAAGGAGGTCCTTCTTAATTATCTGCAGTTCTTTTTTGTGGGTTTGAGTTTGTGTGGATAAATCTGGGAAGAAGGAGGGACGGTGTCCCTCCCAAAGCATCTCCTCTCTGGAATGAGCGGCCTGCAAGAGAGCGATCCTGCCGTCTGAATTCGAAGGTGTGGCAATCGCAGTACACTGTTGCTGCACCCTGCCTCTAGGTTTCTGGCGCTAAGGAATCGAGAAGGCTCTCAGGATGGTGATCCCAACATCTGGTGGCAGTAAATGTAAGTCCTGAAATATTGGTCTGGATATTACAGGCACAAGTTCCTCCAAACGAGCATATTTATTAGGAAAACCTACTATATAAATATTAGCCTGGCATTGAACATTCTTCAGATTCGCCATCTTGGCCGTCCTTAAATTTAGGTCCCTTACGCACATTGCATTGCACTGCTGCTGGTGCTCACCATCTGCTTTGAGCTCCATAATAGCCACAACGTTTTCTTGTATCCGTCGATCATTTTCAGACAGTTTAGACTCGAGCGCTGCCAGCATTTGTTCATTTCATTGACTGCAGCTTGGATTTTTATTAACATGGCCAAGATTTGTGAAGTCAGAAGCTCCGCTGAGGTTTGCTCTTTAGGCAGAGAAGTCCCTGTGCTGCTTGTCACCCCTTGGGAGGTCAGGTAGGAAACTAAGTTCTGGGACGAGCGCTTTGTATCTTTTTTAGGGCTCATCTTAACATAGGGGTATTCTGGTGCACACGATCACAAAAAGAGAGCTTGTTCTTCAAGTCTTTGCAGTAACTAAAACATGTTCTCTCTCTATCAGTATTAGAGCTACCTCAAGATGCTGCTGTCATGTTGCTGTTCCTCAGCGCCCCCTCATGGACATCATTTGTATTTATTTTATTTATTTAGTTTTTGTCGACCGGGTAAGTGCACTAGACAAATCCTGCCTATTTTCAGGCACAACCCAGTGGGAGGGGGATACAGATGAATGCCAACTGACCTTGAACCAGATTAAGCTGTTGGTGGTACTGTATAGCAGATTATATTAGCTTTCTGTTTATATTAGCTATATTAGCTGAAAACAAAGAATCTCTAATATAAACAGACCACTAATATAATCTGCCATGCTAACTGTACCCCAGCAGTAAGCACTGTGCACTAAATATATCAGGTGCTAATATGTACAACTGGAGTCCTCATGCTAAATATATCAGGCACAAATATTAACTGCTATACAGTATTTTTAGTGAATGGTTGGACATTTGGCAAGGGCACTGGGGAAATTCCCCTACTCTTGCTTCCTGTGAGCAGGCGGGACCCTCTTTCCTGTGGGACCAAGATGGCAGCTCCCATGGATCCTGGTGGAGGAAGACTGCATACAGGAGAGACAGAAGACAAGGAATCCCTTTCTGTTCCAATATCTCTTGTGGACAATGTGGACTTGCAATTTGCTACAGATAAGGAAAATGAAAATGATGTTCCTGTTTGTTTCCAGAATCTGACATGGATTGGTCACAAACTGTGGAAGAAGCTACAAACTCAGTTAAGGTACAGTCCCCTTTAATACCTGGTTCAGAACTGTTGCAAAAGAAAGAATAACTCAGAGAGTTATTATTGGCAGAGGAGAAATGTAAAATGCAAAGGAAAGCCTTGCAAATGGAGCTTTTAAAGGTGAGAAACAAACAGGAGTTAAAAGAATGCAAAAAACAAGAACCTTTTATGCCAAAAAGGCAGAGAGATGCAATACCTGCAGGTCTGTGTGTGAAACCAAGGGTTACTGAGGTAACAGATCCAAACAGAGAAGTGCTTCAACAGGAGTTTGATGATAAAGTGTTTACACAATATAGTGCTAAAAACAATGCGTAGACAACAGAAAAGGTTGTATATATGGAAGACACAGCAATAAATGTACTTGAAAAGGAACAGAGTATTCAGGCCCAGGAGAGTGGTGTGGGGGAAAAGTTACTGATACACACTGCGATTCTAACTGCATACCTGAGTAAAACCACGAGAGTGCAATATCAAAAGATGAAGGGGCAGCAGATAAGGACAAGGGGCAAATGCATAAGGTCGGCATTGAGTGTGGACAGATAAATGGAATGAGTGAAGTTACAACACAACATCAGGAACATACACAAAGCACGACCCTAGGAAATGGGGATATGGCACCAGATTATGATAATAATATCTTAGTTACTGGACTGTCAGTAGAAGAGGCACTTAGGCAGGCAGGTTGGGTTCGATACTCTAAGGACCAACCATGGGCCTCACCAGAAAGAACACATGATGTATTAAATGCTCCTTTGGAGGTCTTCTCCACTTTTGAATTAAGAGATTTTCCCCACCCGCATGCACCATTTATTAATCACCTTGTCCAGGCTACTAGAAACACAGAAGGTGCCATACAGCAACAGATGTCTGAGATTGGGATTGAAGATCAACCCCCCCCCAAACCAGCTCCAAGCCCCCCACACCCAGGTTGCCTCACACCAGCCAAGTATTGCTCTTACAGTTTCACAGGCCCAACTTCAAGAAGAGGGCCACTCCAGAAATGAGTCTTCAGGTATTGCAAGGCCAGAAGCACGCCCACAGGGCCCAAAACAAAGAACATTTGCCAGGCTGTTTCATAGTCCACCTGAGCTGGCTAAACGGAAAACTGCTGCATGAATCGAATATAAAGGAGGCCTAGAGGTTCATCCAGATAGATTATATGTCAGGAAAACTCTAATAAAAGATAATAAGAGGTTCTCAGCACAAGAAATCTATGCACTCATCCACACATCTGGTGATCTCATATTTGATGTTAGTTTTAAAACTGCTGAAGGATTGGAACATTTCTGGCAGAGATACCAGGGTCTGAGACAAACAAATGAGTGGAAACCATTCATGGTTATCCCACTATCTAGACCTACTTACCGCACCATCACAGTGTTATTTAAGAATGAGGGTGTGGCTATTGGGGACATTCTATACTGGCTGAAGACAAAATGTAATGTGTTGGGACTTCCTGACCCAATCATAGACTCTGAAGACATATGGACAGGTAGTTGGCGGAATAAAGTTTGATTAAACCAGACACATGGAGTAATTCAACACCTCCCAAGTTGTTTTTATCTAGGTCGTGACTGTGTATTTGTGTTCTATGCAGGACAGTCAAGATCCTGTTTTCGGTGTGGGGCATGCACACACCGTAGCAGTGCCTGTGACCAATTGAAGTGTACACTATGTAATGGCATAGGACATGTCTCAATCAACTGTCCTTCCCCTTTGCACTGCTATCTCTGTGATGAAACAAATCATTCCTTTAGAAATTGCCCATGGGCGGCACACAATAGCCCTGATAATGCTGAAGATGAAGAAGGATATGAGAGGAATCACCCTGACAGAAACTGCAACACTGATCAGAGAGAGCGTAGGCCTAGCCAAGACAGAACTGGGTCTGAACCACAAGTGTGCTGTCCCAATCCAATCCAAGAAGTATCTATGCATTCCGAGGGTGATGCAATTGTAGATGGTAAAGAAAGGGAACATAATGCACAAAGGATGGATGGGACAGTGGGGAATGGAGAATGCCACCCCCTCTGGCAAACAAGGCCAGTCAATGTCACAAGAAGTGTTTCTACTCCCTCCACTCACTGAGAAATGGGAACTGCAAAAGGCCAGAAGAGTCACTAGAAGTCAGCTGTGGAAAGCTGAGGCTCTGCAAGAAACTATTCAGGGGTACCAAGTACCGACAAGTAACAGATTTTCATCTTTGACAAAGCGAAAACAATGGGCAGAGGATGAAGAAGAATCAAATACTTCTTCTATCACATCATCCTTGCCAGATCTTACAACTGATAATGAAAGAATCTCAGGTGATTTTAAAACAACAAAGTAAAAAAAGAAGAAAAAAACAAAGAGATCAAGCAGTAGGTCTCCTGAGGTGGAAGAAAGCAGACTGCTGATACCAGAAGAAACTTGAAACATTTTATGCCCTGGCACCTTTCTGTAGGGTCACTCAACACTAACAGTATCAAAAATCCCCAAAGAAGATGCACTACCTTCTTTGTATTAAGGGAATTATGGCTGAACATTGTGTTCCTGCAAGACACTAGAATATACACAGTAAGGGAGGAATACCTGGCAAAAAAAGAATGGCATAGTGGCCCCAGGAGGCATGTTCTGGCCTGGGTATTTTAATATCAAGTGTGGGTGCAACAATATCCAGGTTAATTGATTTGATTCCAGGTCGGGTCCTAATTTTAGACATGAGGTTTAAGGGGCAGGATCTTAGGCTTCTGAATTTGTACAATCCCAAATGAAATATAAACGTATTGATGTATTTAAACAAGTCCAGCCCTATTTATATACAACAAAAACAGTGATTTTTGGGGGGATTTTAATTGTATTTTGTCTTTACAAGGTAAAACAGGTCTGACTAATAAATTATATAATGATTCCAATTTCCTGAACAGAATGTACAAAAGCCTAAAGTTAACAGATTGCGCTGCTGAAAAATCCATTACTCCAGCACACACTTTTTATAAAGGCAGATTATCAACTAGAATTGATATAGTTTTTGTATCACACTGGGTGCCTATTGCTGCATGTGACACTCTCCCCATTGAAACTGCAGATTATTCTTTACTTCGAGTACACTTTGGAACTCCTAGTAATAAGCCATTATCAAACATGATTTGGAGATTCTATGTGTCCTCCTTGGAGGAACCAGACTTTATGACAGGACTGCAGGAGGAAAGCATGGCCCATCTTTCAGTATTTCAGATATATGATAACCCCCTGCTTTGGTGGCAGGACACAAAAAATGATATACTAGAGTACTGTAGTAAGAGGGCAAAACAGGTGGCTAATGCTAAATACTTAAACTACCTCAAACTTAGACATGAATTAAAAATCTTACTGTCTCACATGGTTGAAACAGAGGAGGATCTTTTTGAGCAGATTCATTTGGTTAAAACTGATATGAAAGAATTTCAATATGACATGGTCCAAATCCTGTTTTTTGAACAAAAATATGGTACCCAGGGGAAAGCACAACAACCAAACCCATATGATAGTTGCCATCAGCGAGTAGAAGCAAGATTTATGACTGAACTACAAACAGAGAATGGACATAATATAAAAGATCGGGTTGGCAAGATGCAAGTAGTGGAGACCCATGTGAGGAAGTCATTTGGACGGTATGTACCATGTTCAGACTTCCTAAGCCACTTCTTGAATAACATTGAGGTCCCAAAAATTTCTAGAGGTGAAGTAAGATTTTTGACTACCCCAATTACAAAAGCAGAGTTACTAGTGGCAATCTCAGCAGCAAAACTGGGCACATCCCCTGGACCTGATGGTCTCCCAGGCAAGTTTTACAAAAAAACAGTAGAACTTTTAGGAGACCATCTACTACTGGTATTTAATGAAATTTTAGGGGGGAAGCACCTTCCCTAAAGCGTTAGCTGACAGTCTATTGATTTTTATTTATAAAAAGGGGGAAGGGCTCACATCTCGAATTGTAGACCAATCAGCTTAATAAATTCTGACTGGAAAATTTTAAGTAAGATCTTATGTGCCAGGCTAGCTAAAATTGCACAATATGTGGTTTCTACAGCTCAGACTTGTGGTATACCCCAGCGTTCAATGATGGACAATTTAATTAGGGAGTTGCTCAATCAACAAGGAGCCTCGGGCATCCTTCTTACCCTCAATCAGTCATAGGCATTTGATGCTGTTCCCCATGAATATCTTTTTGCATTATTAAAGAAATACGGCATTCCTGAGCCATTTGTGAAGTGGGTGGAAATTCTGTATGAACATGCCTCTACTAGCCCAGTAGTGAACGGCAGAATGGGGAGGCATGTTCAAATTTTAAGAGGGGTAAGACAGGGGTGCCCATTGAGCCCCCTATTATATGTACTGGCTATTGAGCCCCTCTTGAGAAAATTAGAATTTGATGGGGAAATACTGCATATTGAGGGGTCAAACCGGTGTTTGTTCCCAGTAGTAATGACATATTCAGATGATGTCACACTGTTGGTGGTGAACAAGACATCAGGGGAGAGAGCACATGAAATTGTAGAGGCATTCTCCAAGGTATCAGGTTCTCAAATTAACAAGACCAAAAGCGGAGGAGTGGTGCTTAGTAAGCTAAGGGACATGGATAGAGTGGTAATAGGTGGTATTCAGTTATCAGAACCTCTAATAAAAATATTGGGGATATCCTTTGGTACCAGGGATTCTGCTGTGTTAAATTGGGAAAACTGTATTGAGAAAGTGGAGGAAAAAATAAATCGATGGAAAGCCTTTCCCATGTCAAGAAAAAAAAAGGGTTTTCGTGTATAAAACTTTCATTATTCCTCTCTTCCTAACTGTAAGTAGTATGTTTCCTTTACCAGTTAAGTTGGAAACCAAAATTTATAGTATTGCTTTTAGACTCCTGTGGGGTAGTAGGTTAAACCCGGTTAAATGCCAAATAACTTATAGGTCAATTCATGAGGGGGGGTTAGATATGTTGTACCCTATAATTTTTTTCTTTTCAATATATGTGTACTCCAACCTTCTTCCTTTGATAGTTGGTAAAACAGTGGAGTGGGTAATTTTTTTTAAGGATAGATGTGATCTGATTTTTTCATAAATGGGAGACCCAAAAGTGGGGTTCTTGTAGAACCCCTTTGGTAGGGAAGGCTGTATATTACAAGGAGGTATTCAAGAAATTGAAGGAATGGAACTTAACAACACAGGACATGAGGTATACCACAAGGAAGACTATTTATAAAAAATATCTTGGCAAAAGAGGTAGATAAAGTTCCTTGTTTTACTCTCCCAAATAATATTTCAGCCTTAGAGGTCACATCTCAGCTCATAGAAGTTAGGATTCCCCTCAAAATGTGGGACACACTGTGGATGTGCTGCCATGACTGACTCAATGTCAAAGGTGATCATCACCATAAAGTGGTAGCAGATAGAGTGTGCCTGAGGGACGGTTGTATAAATCAAATTGAAACTATGAGTCATTTATACTTTGAGTGTATATATATTGCTAAAATATGTGACTCTTTGGCATTAGCATGGGACATGCCACAACTGAGGAAAATGAATTATGATACCCTGATTTATGGGGCAATAGGGTGAGAGTGGAAGAAGTTCCATAAAGGGACATTTCCAGTGGTTATGGCAACAATTAAATGGGTCATATGGCAAGTCAGATGCCAATACGTATTGCACCAAAAAAATATAGATGTGGCAGGGTTGATTGGGAGAATAAATACAGACGTGAAAGGAATTTACAAATAGGAAAGGTTGACATTCCCACTGCAGATGCATGAAATCTGGTAGAAAGACTGGCCCACATGTATTAAAGGTTAAAGCACAGTAATTAGTAGAATATCCTACTAAGAGACATGGCTACATTTTATTTAAATGGTTTTTGTACCTTTCTATATAAGGCATGAAGTTAATGAAGGATTTCAAAAAGTGTAAATATGAGTGTAAAGTGTGTGTGTTTTTCTGTTTTTTTTTCTTTCCCTTTTCTTTTTCATTCTACTTTTTTCTGCCCCTCTTCATTTTCCCTCCTTTTTGTTTCACCATTTAATCAAATGTTATGGTATGCTGTTAATACCTGTTTTATGAGGGGTTTGGGGGTTCAATAGATTGTATACAGTTTGTAGGGTGTTTTCAGTTATTTTTGTTCATGTTTCTATGATGTAATATGTGTTTGTGTTGTGATATGGTTTCCTTTAGTACTGAATAAAAAAATACCCTACTCTTTTCAAGAAGTGCCATGGGATCTTTAACATTCACCTAAACTAGCACCAGAACAGGCAGATGGGACCTCAGTTTAATGTCTCATCCAGAAGATGGCACCTCAGGAGTGCCGCACCCCCTCATGCTGTATTACAGTGTCAGTATTGGGATATTAACCCAAGTGTCTGGTGTGGGGATAGAGCCCACAGCCTTCTGATCTCCTGGCCTCAGAGGCGAGTGTGCTACCTGCCAAGCCACTGACACTGACTAATCATCTGTCCTGGGCCAATCAATTCTTCCCCTCCCCCCAAGTTTATCCCTCTCTCCTGCCTTAGATAGCTGGTCCTTACTACATCTATCTTTCCAGCAGGAAGAACTGACATCAGGTAGCCACATGCAACATTAAATTACTTCCTGGATACCTGCCTGATCAGTCACTGAGCAGCAGGGAAGGTTAGATACTCACCCAGAGTGCAAGTGCACTGCCTCTTTAGTACTCCTGAGAAAATTCCAGCTGGGGCTGGCAGTCAAGATCATGACTTGAACTAAACAATGACCTTTCAAAGTCCACCACAGGATACTGCATTGCACTAGTGCCAGTGTCACCAGGTCAGTTTTTTTTCTTTTGTTAAGGGTAATTTAATCTTATTTTTACACTCTATCTTGTATTGGTTGTGCTTATCAAATTATTTATTTCTGGCTGTGGAGTGTGGAGCTTCTGTTAGCTTTACATACATAAATACATTGATTCTGACAGCAGGCTCCTAGTCTATCCAGTCTGCCCATTTCCTACCTAACACCATGTTTGACCTTATGTCAGACCATAGTTTCTGGGTCTCTTGCCCTTCCAGTGCCCCAGCACTCTCCCCTGGCTTTCCATAGTCCTACCTTCCTGTGGTCTTACTATCCCCAGGTATCTATCACATTGATGTTTGAAACTGATCATTGATTTGTCTTCTGCCACCAAATTTAGTAGACTATTCCAGGCATCCACCACCATCTTCATGAAAAAAGTATTCCCAACATCCTTTTTGAATCTCCCCCACCAACTTCCACCACGCCCCCTTTTCATTCCTTATAAATAAATCCCTGCAGTCTTCTCTGTTTATACCCCATCTAGACACTGTAGGTCTCAGTCATGTCCCCTCCTCTCCTTTCAAGCCATGTTCATCTTCTCCAGACTCTCCTCATATGTCTTCCCCTGCTGCCCCTGTATCATTTTGGTAGCCCTACTCTGAACCCACTCCAAGAGATCCCTGTCCTTTCTGAGGTGGAAGTCTAGAACTCTAGACTCTTACACTCCATGTGTAGTCTCACAATGGACCTGTAGAGGGGTAGTATCCCCTTCTCCCTTCTACTGGTGAATGCCCTACTTACACACTCCAGCATTCTGCTTGCCTTCCCATATGCCTTGTTGCACTGGGCTGATGATGTATTGTCATTGATAATGATCCCTAGGTCCATTTCTTCAGTAGTCTCAACCATCCTTACTCCCCCATACAATAGTCAGTTCTAGATTTTTTTAATCACTATTTATTTCCTTCCTACCTGTGCCCCCTTCAGCCTGACCAGCCCCCCCAGCCCTGACATCCCAGAATTACTGGGGCTTACCTTATGCCTGACCCAGGAGCAGAGCCTGTGGAGGGTCGGGTGTCATCCTGCAGCTGGAGGATCCAGTTTTCTCCATTTTTTTCACCCAATTACTCCAGGGCCCCATGAGTAGAGATGCATGCTTGTGGAGGTGCGGATGCATACTACATCCCCAGTAACAGCTCCTTCTGCCCACCCATTTGGTCTAGTGCCTGGTGCTTCCTCTAGCCTGCAATGTCCCCTGGCCTCCACTGTGAGGCAGTCAAGAGCTGAGGGATACCACCATCCCTCTCCAGAGAGGAGAGCTGCCTCTCAGTGGCTCCATCCAGCTCCATGCCCTCCTCCCACTGACCTCCAATGGCCCATGCTCATTCCAGAATATGGGCTGTCAGCGTGGCGTGAGGTAAGGCATCCAGCACCTTAGCCCTAGGTGTCACCAGGCCAGTTCTAGGGTTTTTCCTACCAATATGCATACCATACATTTTCTGACATTGGCTTTAAGTTGCCACACCTTAGATCACTTCTCCAGCCTTTCTGGGTCCCTTTTCATGTTCTTATTCCCTCCTCTGTATCCACCATCCCACAGATCTTGGTGTCATTGGCAAACAGACAGATATTACTCTGAATACCCTCTCCTGTGTCATCACATATGAAAATTTTGAACAGCACCGGCCCAGGACCAGTACTTGTGGCACCCATTGATAACCCCCGACCACAAAGAATTCTCCATTACCTACCACTTTCTGAGTCCGACCCTACAACCAGTTCTCTTTCCATCTGGTAAGTTTGGTTCTTTCTGTCTGGTAAGTTTGTTCCACAGCAAAAGGGCCTCACTTTTTAACTAGTCTTCTATGTTGTACAGAGTCAAAGGCCTTGTTGAAGTCCAAGTATAGCACATCAGCTACTTGTCTCCCATGCACTTCCTTTTTAACCCAGTCAAAAAAGTTGATTAGGTTAATCTGGCATGACCTTCCTGCAACAAACCCATGCTGTCATTTGTCCTGTAGTCATTTAACCCCCAAAGATATAGTGCACCGGGCTTACAGCAATGTAATGGGATTTTCTATCCTGCGTGGCAGTTGTCACAAGTTAGACCATCTTTTTGTGGTCTAGCTTGCTGCAGTCCTGGGGACCGTTTTTACAGAGCTCACACCCGGGATTTGTCACAAGGTGCCGTAAAGTGGGAAAACTGTTGCAACTGTGTCTGACTTTTGAAAATCAGGTGTAGTTGTGGCAAATGGCATTGGCATAGTGGCAATTTCAAAGTGTTGTGGTGCAGGGTTTGATGTACGTCCTTTGCCACCCTTTGAAGATCCAGCCCATTGTGTCTGTGAGCTCAGTTGTCAGCTGCTGCTCATGCTCTGTCACACAATGGCTCTGCATTGTCAGATGTAAAACTGTGCATTTAAACCTAGGGTCAAACATGGTGGCAAAAATGTAGTCTGACCTATCAAAGGCTGTGGCAAACCATGACCTCAACTCTGACCTCAGTTTTCCAGTAAGTTCCTTGAGGTCATCTGTATACAGATCAGTACCGTGATTCTGTTGCTCAAATCTGCCCAGAGAGGTCCTGAGTAGGTAGGCTGCAGGAATCACCTGACTGAGGGGAGATGATTCATAGCTGAGATCACAGGTGCCCTTTTCCAATGGTGCAAGCATATTCATTGTACCCTCAATCAACAACCAGTCCTCATGTGATAAGATACTCACCCAATGTTGTGCTTTAAAGATAGGTTATGGAGAGCCTGCTTTTTCTCAGGTATGTGATGCAGCATTTTGTATGTACTGTTCCACTTAGTGATAACATCCTGAATCAGCTGGTGCTTTGCCACTCCAAACTGTTCTTGTACATTTCGAAGCATGTTTGTTGCCTTGACTGAGCAGTGATAGTATCCACAGATGGAACTTGCAGTGCAAGAACATCAAAAACAGACTTGCTGTTTTTCAGTGCACTAGTGATGGCCAGGTTTTGTGTATATGCAAAGCAGGGGATACCGTGGTAGTTCCCATCACTAAGTACTTTTACCATATTTGATCCACTGTCAGTGGCACTGAAGCCAACATGCAGATTTGTCCACTCTGTCCGGGAATCCAGCATGCCTCATCTCAATTTCTTTTTCTGGGGGAATGTATTCAGACCCAGGTGATTCATGCCATTCATCATTGCCATCTTAAGATGAAAGTGGAGATGAGAACGATCTCTGAAATTGTCTGCATGCGTCCCAAACAGGGGTGACTGGGGGAGGCAGTAGTAGTGGTGGTGGTACTGAAGACAACAGGTTGAACTGTGGTAGTGGTGGTGGAGGAACTGATAGTACTGGCAGTGTTACAGACAGTGGTCACAGAAGGTGCTTCAGACAAGTTGATAGTGTCATTGGCAGGTGTACAACTTATAGTGTTGACAATAGTTCTGTCAGATAGAGCAGACATTCAACTCAGAACAGCAGTGGTAGTGGCACAGGCAGAAAAAAAGCAGTGATAAATTTTCAGAAGCATGCCCATAGATGGGACACAGATATTATACACATTGGTCTCACAGCACAGCCTGAAGACATACCCTTAAACAATCAGAAAATAAATTAAGATGATTTTCAGTGATATAAGTGGTATAGTACAAAAATGGAAGAAAATCTGCACAGTGCACTCTCACATCTCACCCAACTGGAACAAAGACACTATACAAATTGGTCTCACAGCAGAGTCCAGATATATGCCCCTAAACAGTTAGAAAATTAATTTAGATGATTTTTAGTGACATGTGTGGCATAGTACGAAAAATGGAGGAAAATCTGTGCTATGTGCTCTTACGGCATAGGGACAATAGAGAAATTAATCTGGTCACAGCAGAGCCAGAAATATACCCCCGAACAGTCAGAAAATGTATTTAGATAATTTTTAGTAATATCAGTGAAGTATGAACAATATGGAAGAAAATCTGCACTGTGTGCTCTTATATCCAATAAAGCCGACACACGGATGACACAAACCAAAACTGGGCAGTGAGACAATCAAAGCTCACAAATAAAGGCAGTACCAGCACAAGAAAAAACCAAAAAAAAAAAAACAGTGAGCTCAGACACAGAGTGAGCTAGCCAGCTAGGCCTAGTAAGTCTGCAGTTTGAAGTTTCCCCTTCCCCTGCCCTGTCTCTGAATCCCTCAAAATATCGAAGAAGAATTTCTTAACTAAAACAAAATCTCATTTGAAATTGTTCAGTTTCTGCTCTGGTATGTTTATTACACAGACTGTTGAACAATACCAGAGAAAAATACTTTCAGAAGGTCTTTATTGCTGATCGAAAAGCAGCAGCTTAAGATCCAGCTCAACACAACAATCTCTCTCTCTCTCCCTCTCTCGCTGTCTCTCTCTCTCTCTCACACACACACACACACACACTGTCTCCACAGACCCAGTGACTTCAGTGTGGTCTTATCTATTTTTTTTTAGATAACATTGTTTATTGAAAAATATTCAGCAAACAAGACAAATATTACTATCCAGAATACATAAGTAAAATTCCTATTCAACAAAATAGATAGTAAAACAAGTAGTAATAGTAAGAATAATATTTCAACATGCTAATACTTTTTTCTTAAAATTATTCTTCATAAAGCCTATATAAGGTACTATGGAATTTACTGATCATAGAAGAGAGCACCTAGAAAGTCAAGATACTCTTTCTTGTGGATAAAAGACTTTAATTTGTATTCCATGTTCAACATATATCAATCTCACTTTAAAAGCACCTATCAAAGAAGACAGAAAAGTAAAGAAGAAAAAAAGAGAGAACAGGCAGTAAAGAAGAAAGAAGAGGCTGTGACATCAGCAATTAACTACAGAGCTGAAATACGTATCGGAGAGAAAAAATATAGATTGTAGTGTCTAGCACAAAGATGGCATGTAATCCAGAAGAGACATACTTTTATCAAAATTATATATATTGCCTTTGAACCCATGTGATAAGTTCTTGAGTTTAATGACTTCTACTAATTCGTTAGACCATTCACCAGTAGACAGAGGTCTATTATCCGCCCAAAGTTTGAGAATTCAGTTTTTGCTGCTATAGAAATTAGATAGTGAGTGTTTTATCTCATTAGCAGTTTGTTGAGTTAAAACAGCCTATTATACAAGTGTCTGTATCATGTATTTGTGAATATATTTAAAGTTTATTAATCTCACTGTAATGTCCTCCCAGAATTTTAAAATTGTTGGGGAATTCCAAAACACGCATAACAAACCTACATTCTCCGAGTCACGTATGTGACAATTGCTAGAATCCATTGGTTTCATATTTTTCATGTGTGAGAGAGAACAGTATAACTTATTAACAATCTTAAGTTGTATAACTTTATGGTTTACAGGTGAAAAGGCCTTATAAGAAAATTCACATATTTTCTCCCGGTCCAATTCTGGTACATTTTTTTTTTAAAGTGTGTGTCCACCATATGATCCCATCCTCAGGTCTTCTTCTTACTGAGTCAATTAGTAAACTGTGTAACTCTTTAATGGATGGCTTATTCATAAAGATTTTGAGAAAAGTTTACATGTTAGAAGTTGTATGGAAAGCTGTATCTGTACTAATGTAGAGATCAAGAATTGTTTGTTTTAATTCTGAATACAAGTGAATATCATTATCTCAAAGTTTTCTCTCATTTTTAAGTCCATCAAAACTCTGAAAGTTATCACCTTCAATTAAGTCCTGTATTAGAAATATAGAGAATAATGAATGGGTAGGTGGCTATAACGAGGATTTTACCCCCCCCCCGAGTGGGTTCCACATAAACCTTGAGAGCGAAACTCGAGGGGTTTATTAAGTCATCCCACCCTGAGGGTGTTTGTAAAATCAGAGTTTTACACACCTACCCATCCTTTATTTTGTATAATTGCTGGGGATAATTTTTTTGCCACAGCAATTATAGAAAATAACTGGATTTTTTTATAGAGTCAAGCTACGGACCATTGGGGTTTCAACGCGATTCATGGTAGCTCATAAACTGAATCAATGTTTATTTTTTTTCACTGTGATAATGGTTTGCTGTGCCCAGTGATATTTTTTTTATTTATTTTTTGTTTGTTTTAAAAGAACTTACCACTGAGTTCTGTCAGGGAAGTTTGCAGTGCCAAGGAATGGGGACTGCAGGGAATGATACAGAGATGAGGATGATTGTGGTAGGAGCATGTGCCAAACTAGGGAAACTGGGCACATGTTCATCATTATAACCTGCTGGTTATAACAATGAAATTATAACCCAGTTCCCCATATGGGAGAAAATGTTCCCCAGTTATTATATTTCTTTACTACTCCAGTCTTCATTAATAATGATTTAAGTATTTATGTATAAAATTGAGTTATACTATAGTGGCTGAAGGGTGTATTTATTTAAAGTTAGAGTGATCAGTTTTGAAAGTTGGTCTCAAATTTGTATAGAGTTAGATGTTATCACATTGCCTAAAGATTTCCTTGGTTTGGCAACAATCAAACACCTAAAGTCAGCTGTGTTGTTTTTAGCTATTTCCTTTTTCATTAGTACCCATTCTGGGACATGGTCTTTCCCTGTATCAAATGAGCTGCCATTTAAAAATTTGTTGTAGCCTAGTTGCCAGATAACACAATTTAAGATCCAATGGTCTTAGCCCTCCAATGTTTATTGGCTGGGTAATCTTATTAAAAGCCCACCTAACCTTTTTATGGGTCCATAAGAATTTATTGATTGGTCCTTTCATTTTGATGAACTTGTTGACTGGTATTTTTTGTGGAATCATATAGAAAATATCAATTAATTAGATAAAACCATCATTTTAATTGCCTCCAATCTCCCCCAGAGCCCCAGTGGTAGCCTATTCCAATTATTTAGGGTTTCTATGATCCGGTTCTTAATTTTGTTTTGGCTGAAAGATATAACTTTCTGTGTGGTTGTGTAAATATCTAGTCCTAAACATTTAATATACATAGATACATAGAAACTGATGGCAGATAAAGACCTTATGGCCCACCCAGTCCACCCTATTTATCCCTACCTAGTATGAGATCTGATGCACAAACTGAACTGTAGAGCACCCCCCCCCCCACTTACCTCCAGGATACCCTTGTGTCTAGCCCACTCCTTCTTGAATCTTGTGACTGGTTTAGCCCCTACCACCTCCTCTGGTAGGCATTCCAAGTATCCACCACCTTCTCCATGAAAAAATATTTTCTCATGTTACCCCTGAGCCACCCCCCCAACTTCATACTGTGCCCCCTTGTATTGGAACATCTCTTACTTTGAAAATATGCTCCCTTCACATACTCTATTTATACCAGTGAGGAATTTGTATGTCTCTATCATGTCCCCCCTCTCCTTTCTTGCCTCTAGGGAATACATGTTTAATTCTTTTAGTATGTCCTCATAGATCTTCTCCTGCAGATCCTGCACCATTTTAGTTACCTTTCTCTGCACTGACTCCACCCTGTCTATGTCCTTTCTCAGATAAGGACTCCAGAACTGGACACAGTATTCCAGGTGTGGTCTCACCAGTGTCTTATACAGGGGCAAAATGACCTCCCTCCTTCTACCTGTGATACCTCTTCCTATGTATCCAAGCATCCAGCTAACCTTCCCCACCTCCTTGTCATACTGCCTAGCCTCTTTTAGGTAATCTGAAATGATAACTTCCAGGCCTGTTTCCTGCTTTGTGACTGTTAGTACCTCCCCTCCTTGTTTGTAAGTTGCCCTTGGGTTCTTCTGCCTTATGTGCATGATTTTGCACTTTTTTTACTTTGAATTCCAGCTTCCATGCTCCAGACCATTCCTCCAGTTTTTTAAGGTCCTCCCTCATCTTTTCAACCCTCCTAGTGTATTCACCCTATTACATACCTTCGTGTCATCCATGAATAGGCATACCTTTCCCTTCAGCCCCTCTACAATGTCCCCAATATAGACATTGAAGAGGACTGGCCCCAAAATTGACCCCTGTGGCACCCCGTTTGCTATCTCTCCTTCCCCAGAATGTTCCCCATTTACCACCACCCTTCAACTCCTGCCAATAAGCCAGTTCTCTACCCATAGAACAATATTAGGATCCACTTCTAGGTTACGTAGTTTGATTATCAGTCTTTTATGAGGGATGGTGTCGAAGGCCTTTCTGAACTCGAAATAGACCATGTCCACCATCCCACCTGGTCCACTACCTTAGTCACCCAGTCAAAAAACTATTAGGTTTGTCTGTTTGTCAGTATAATCAGATGCTCATTCTATTCCTAGTTCTACTATTTCTCTTTTATTACAATGACTATTTAGTGGTAGAAAACATGTTTTCTTTAAGTTTACTTTATACTCTGAGAGCATGCCATATTCTTGTAGAATTTCTAGAACTGAGGCTATGGACTCTTTGGGGTTTGAGATAGACAAAAGTACATCATATGCATACAGAGTCCATAAGTATTCTTTTCCCTTAACTCTAAGCTGATTGAGGAAATGAAACTATGCCCATTTAAGGCCTAGCTACTGCAGTACCTGGCCACTCTTAGTAACTGTGACTGTGTCACCTGTGTATAATCCTACTGTTATTGATAGCTTATCTGTCCTGTATAGCACCCATCTCCCCCCAACTTCCTCCCCTGCCTGGTGTGACCCCACTAAGCACTTACCCCCATATCCCCTCTTTATCCCCCCCACCTTCCTGCTTTCTCTTCACAAATATTAACCCCAATTTTCACCCCTCCCCCAGTTTACCCCTCACCTCACCCCCACTTTAAAACCCTTTCCCTTATCCTCTCTTCCCCCACATCACCCAGCCCCTGCCCTATCACCTACTTACTTAACCCTGGGTAGATTCCTATCCAATCCCACCCTCTGACTACTCAACCCCCATATTCTGTCACCCCTTGTCTCTGCCCCCACCCTCCCCTGCTCTCATCTATTCTGTCATCCCTCTCTTTTGGTCACCACCACTTCTGACCCTCCATAACTCTACCTGCATGCTCTAAAGCTCAGCTACCATTATAAATTGCTTGTCCACCTTAGGTATTCTTTTAGTACTGTTGCAATAAATTTGACCTCTCCTACCTGATGTATTTTAACTGTACTTGCTTGAATCTGTATCTGTATGTACCATAATGTACTTGCCTGCTGTATATACCCCCCTATCTGTTTTGTAATGTCTACGTACCTTGTCTATTGCCTTACGACGTGGAATCTTTTGTAAACAAGCTTTAAGCTCAAAGGTGTTATCCGAGATGCCAATAAATAAATACATTTCTCATACATTTAATTCCTTTTATTTCTTTTTTGGATTCCAACTTCTGAACTAGTGGATCCAAGGTCAGATTAAACAGTAGGGGAGAAAGGGGACAACCCTCTCTTGTTCATCTTTCCAATTTAAAAGATGTTGAAATGAAACCATTGGTAAACACCATAGAAGTTGGGTCAGTATATATAGTGTGGATCCATTTAATATATTCCGATGGGATGCCATAGATAGACAGATAAAACTTTAAAGAGATGGGAGTCACGTGATGACTTGTGACAGGTTGCAGCAGGGAGGATGAGCTCTGCTTGGTCTTTGTTTTAAACCTTATAAAAACACAGTAAATTCAAATAAATTGGAGCATAAGTTACTCAGCAGCTTCTATTAACCTTACCTGCAAGCATGTTGGTGTTTTTTTGTAATCAATATGTCCTTATTGCAAGCACTGTTAGAGGAGGAAATGGCAGGACTGACAATCTCCAGAAGATTCCCAGCCTGTAAGAGAAAGATTGATTTTTCTTCCCAGGGCAATGACATGATTGAAAGAGCAATCCTGGAGTTGGTGGGTGAATACCACTTTATTAAATCAGCACTAGGTAATTGAGTTGAATGGATGGGGGACGTGGAGGCCTATTTTAGTTCTATAGAGGATGAAGCTAGCCAAGACACCACTGAACCGGTACTTCTCCAATATAACATCAGAAAACTGGAAGAACAGATCGATGGCCAGAAGGGCCAGAGCTGCTGCAATACTCTAGTTATCGTATGGTTGCCAGACAAAGTGGAAGGCCCAAGTCCTGTCAAATTTGCACAGAAGCTCTGTGAAAAAATAGGTGGCCAATCACCCAGTGGGCCCACGTATGTTATCGAAAGATCTCACCAGTCCCTAGGACCCCCCCCCCAAGGAGATGGCAAGAGACCGAGGGTAATCATATTCAAGTCTTTTACTTGGACAAAATCCAATTGCAAGAAGAAGCTCAAGAAGCAGAGCACATTGAATGGGAGGGGAAGAAATTGTTTATTTTTAATGACATAAGATGGCAAATGTGAGCCAAAAAGCTGAATACTGAGACATCAAGCCAAAACTACACGCAGCTGGTATTAAGTTTTAAGTCATTTGCAGCCTGGTGGTGCTAAGGGTTGAGGCGCTGGATGCCACACTTCACTCCGCGCCGGTGACCCGGGTTTGGGAGTGATCCAGGGTCATTGGGGGTCGGCAGGAGAGGAGTAGGATTGAGCATCCAATGACAGCTCTCCTAGTCCTGGGAAGAAGGGATGGATGCACGCTGTGCTCTGCTGGTCCCTGGGGATGCCCAGAGGTACTGCTGTTGCGCAGGTGCTTAATCGAGGAGAAGCATGGCAGATGTCTACATGTCAGTGCATGGACGTCATTGCATGCCTGTGCTTCCATCAAGGGAAATAAATGGGGAAAAATGGCAGCACAAGTCCATGGCTGCTTGATGGCTGCAGTTTCACCAACCGACGATGCCTGAAAGGCATGTGCCAGTAATGGATCCTCGCCAGGCATGGGGGCTAAGGGCGGACCCCTTTTGCAGGTGTAGTTGCCTATGCCAGCTAGGCATATCAAGCTTCAGGGTCAGCAGTGGAAAGAAGGAGTGGTGGCTAGATATAAGGCAGGACTGTGGCTGCAGGTAAAAATTGTTAAATGATAAAAAAAAAGTTTCAAGTCGTTCACCCGGTCCACCTGATCACCACCATCATTGGGGAGATCTGACGCTTCCACTCTGCTGAACAAGCACAGCAGAAGCTTTCAACCATACTGCCCAATCTTTTTCCAGATGGTCCCTATTCTACACAGTCTCCGAAGACAAGTGGCTTGGCTGCCTGACTTGTGACTACCATCACCTTTTATTCAAGGCCTCTATGCATCAGAGTGTAATTTTGAGCTGCTCAGATTAAGCTGTCAATTTCTTCTTTTGCCTTTTAAACTAACACTGACCTACAATTATTTGGACTTCAGTATGTGGCCATGGTACTCACCGATGGCACTTATTTGCTATGCTTTAAGGAAACATTCTGGTAAGCTGGAATTTATATGACATGCAGCTAAAAAATAAACTGAATGAAAACATATTCAGTGTCAGTGGCTCAGCAGGTAGCACACTCGCCTCTGAGGCTATGAGATCAGAGGGCTGTGGGTTCAGTTCCCACACCTGGCACTTGGGTTAATATCCCAATACTGACACTGTAGTGCAGCATGAGTGGGGTGCTGCACTTCTGAGGTGCCGTCTTTCAGATGAGATGTTAAACTGAGGTGCCATCTGCCTGGATTCGTGGTAGTTCAGTTGGATGCTAAAGATCCCATGGCACTTATCGAAGAGTAGGAGACATTTTTATTGACAAAGAAACTACAAACCAAAATCACATTGACAAAAATAAATACAAAAGACTCATGTAACAGGAAAATCAGAATCAGTCACCCATGGTAAGCATTTCCATGAAGCAAACAATGATCCAGATGACAAACTTCTGAGTTCAGAAAAATAAACATCTTTTAAATCCTGTTCAATGCTTTGGACCACCGGTAGGTGGGACATATCTTTTTGCTACAAGGTGAAAAGACAGCGAGCAGTCCATAAATGCCATTTAATGATGGTAAACAATAAGTTTAGAGTGCCAATATTCCACTTTTTCCAGGTCGCTGGAAACCTATCATACAATAACATCTCATAAGTAATAGAAGTAAATAAAGGTTCCTTTCATCTGTTCGCTAAAAATAACCAAAAACCAGTGATATAGAAACAAAGAAAAAACAGGTGTTGTATTGTTTCATCCTGATTTACACATAAAGGTCTGGAACACAATCTTTCATTCAGCTGTTTATGTTTATGATTTGCCTTAATATTGATCCGTTCATGACAACTAAGCCAATGTAGATCCCACATCTTCTGGGGGATGTGAGAATTCCTTAACAGTGTGTATAAAGCAGGTAAGGAAGTAGGAGGACATTTGGGAAAAATTACAAGGTCTGCACAAGTGGTATCTATCAAAAAATTATAAATGGCTTTCCTATTTTGAGTCATAATGATATGGCTAGTAATCTTCCATTGTTTTAAATTGCAAAAGGCATCGCGAAGATAAGAAGGGGTAGACGATACATGTTTAACCTGTTTCAAAGTGTTAAGGTCCCAAAGGTGAAACCAGGGTTGACAGGAGTGAAAAAATAAAATTCCCATCCCACATCGTAATTAACTAAAAGTGGTTTAAGATTAGTCACAAAAAATAAACTATTATAAAAAAAATAATGGGTATATCATATTAAGACCACCTTCCTTGAAAGGCAAGCAGGTAATAGAACGCTTAATGGGATTCAGGTGGCTGCCCCATAAGGCCAGAAAAAATATACTCAGAAATTTGGTTTCCAAAACATGGGGAGGGGGAAAAACATAAGCCAAAACCAAAAAAATCAGGAGCAAGTGAGACTTTATCAAGTAAACCCTCTTTTTTTTACTGAGTTTCCAGGTGTTCCAAAGAGAAACTTTGGCCTGCGCTAGGTCCAGTTTGGGAGTCCAGTTGAGAATGTCTAAAGGACCTGAGACAAATAGAATACCCAAAATCTTAATAGGGTGTCGAAGTGCAATACTGGAAACTATTACATCATTCGACTGCTGAGATCAAGCTTTAACCGACACATTCTCCAAGTTCAGGGTTGCTCCTGAAACAAGACCAAAGGACTTACAGAGATGGAGAGATGCATCTGCCAAAGGAACATCAGCTACTATTAAACTCATGTCATCAGCACAGGCTAAAACAGAAAGTGGTAAGGAACGAATAGGCCTAACATTGTGTGCTGTATTAATGGTGCGAAGTAAGGGATCCAAAAAAAGATATACAAAAGGGGACTGAGTGGACACCCTTGTCTAACATGTCTCTTTAAAGGTATCAAAGGACCCTTCCAGCCATTAACAAGAGGGACAGAAGTGGCTGTAGAATATAATAAGCGTAACCAGATGAGAGTAATTACAGGAATCCTATAATGTCTCAAAACCTGCCATAAAAAGTCATGACTCACCGAATCAAATGCCTGTCTTTGATCCAATGAATACAAGAGGCCTGTTAACCTATTTGAATTGCCATGTTCCACCAATTCCCGTAATAAAAGGACATGATTATGTATACTTCTGCCTGGAACATTACTAGATTGAGCTTCCGAAATAACAAGAGGGGCCAGCTTTACTAGACGGAAAGCAATAATTTTAGTTAAAATTTTAAAGTCCGTATTAAATAGGCTAAGAGGCCTCCAATTAGTCAGTAATTTTCTGTCTCCTTTCTTATGGATATAGAAGGTACTACCCATATTAAATTCTGATGGTAAAGTATCAGCTTTTAAAAGGAAGTTATAAACTCCGGCCAATTCCACACTCAACTCAATATTAAGCAATTTATAAAGCTCATTCAGAAGGCCATCCAAGCCTGGAGATACTCCAGATCGCAAAGTTGTGATGACCTCAACTACTTCTCGTGCCTGAATATCACAAGCAAGCATATCAGATACTGATTGTTGCACATCAGGAATGGAAATGGAACTAAGGAAGGTCAATATATCATGTAGTCATATAGGGAATGGACTGAATAAGTTTTGAGTATACTCGGCCACATAATTTTGGATAAGCCTAGAATCAGTAATTGTATGACCAGCTTCAGTCACAATAGTATCAATGGTTCTCCCCGTAATCTGTTTAGAAAAATATGCAAATGGGCATATCACAACATAGGCACCTTTTACTCTAAAACGTTGACGTTGTTGCATTGAAGCATATTTTTTGGAGTGCTATTCCATTAAAGATTTTTTCAGGGTACTAATTTGTGAAGAAAAATCCTGGCCAGTGGTATACGAAAGGGTAAGGAGTTTTTGCAGCTGATGTCGTGTCCTATGGTATGTGAAATAACAATCTTCATTATGGGTTTTGCTAAAGGATTTCAGTAATTTCGTCAAATCCTTCTTCGTATCTAACCACCACCACCACCAAGGATCATCGTAAAGAAAAAAACACTGATTTTCTAATTTGAAATAAAGATTTAAGAAGTGTTAACAACAGAGAATTCTCCAATAAGGAAACATTAAATTTCCAAGTGCCAGGACCAAAAGTAGCAACATTCTTAGGACAAAGAAAAATGGTAAGCAAATCATGATATGAAAATTCAGCCACCTGTACTTCAGCAGCGGAAGTTTGTAAAAAGGAGGACACAAAAAAAAAACAACTATCCGGGTAGCTAAAGAGCCTTTATGAAAGGTAGGGGTGTGTGTCTGGGTGAGAGAAAGATAAGCATCCTTCAGTTTTGCAGAAAATAAAAGATTTTTGAGAAAAGTGGTATCACAAAATAATGTTGTGGTTTTTGAGACTGAGGACCTGTCCTTAGTGGACAACCCACAATTGAAATCACCACCAAAAATGACGTGCATAGAGGTGTAAAGATAGGGTCAAACAACTTTCAAGAGTTCAATCTTGGTTTGTGGGGCATAAATATTGATAATCTGAAAAGGGATAGAAAGGAACCTAAAGTCTATCAATAATAGTCTGCCAGGACATAAATCTAGAATCTTAATAATGGAGACAATAGGAAGACGAAACAAAATACCCACCCCAGAACATGGCTTCTGTCCAAATGACCAACAGGAGGGGCCTAAATGCCAGGATTTTTTGGGCCCTAGAAATTTCAGGCAAAGAATATAATCTAACATCTTGTAGAAGTATGAGACCGGCAGTAAGGCAAGACAAAAACGAAAAAACTGAATCCCTCTTATGTTGTTTTTTTATACTGTTAACATTAACAGTATGTATTGCAAAAGAAGTAGACATATGCATAGCAATCACCTCTGTCTACCCTTCCTCAGGGTACATTCTTTATGTTTTGTCTTGGGCTTGGCTTTTCTTTTTTTTGGGACCCCACATTGTCGATAGGGACTTCAGTATCTGTAGTAAGTTCAGGGTGAGAGGACTGGACAGAAGAAGAGTCAGAGTCTGTGTTTTCAGAAGTATGTTGCAGCAATTCATATTTATTCATCAAAGGGAGAGTCTCTACCCTCTGAGCCTTAGAGGAAGGTGAACCAAACTTTCTTGAACCCCTTGTAATTCTAGAAGGTGTAGTAAAAGGGTCAGAAGAGGAAGGTTCCATTGTTTCTAATGGAGCCCGGGGGGGTCCCATAGAAGAACCACCTGAAGTAGAACAGCTAGGAAGAACTGGGGAAGAAGGAGGGTGGGGAGGTACAGAAAACATAACAGGTTGTGGGACAGGCTCAGTCAAATCCTCCCCAGCAGTTACTATAGTGGCAGTGGAAACAACACTATGTGATTCAGCTAAAGTAGAAGGGGGGAGAGGGGGCAACTGTAGAAGTAAAAGAAGAGGGACCCTTAATGTTAGAGCGTTGGGCCACTGTAATAATAAGCCGTTGCTCCTCTCCATCAGCTAAAGTAGGAGAATTATGGGCAGCCCAGGGACACTGTTGAAAAGTATGTCCCAGGTCTCACATAAAACAGAGAGGTTCTTCAGTACACTGTGAGCCTGCATGACCAAGACCACCACAAACAGTACATTTAATAGTGTCACAATGCTGCTGAGATGAGAGGTGGAACCGCACTTATAACAGGCTTTAGGTTGTCCAGAAGAGAACAAAACTCCCCATATCCCTGCCTAACAGAAAACTATTGGGTAGGTGTTGAATACCAGTATCAGTAGTCCAGAGCATAACCCTAACCTTCCACCCTCCCGTCCACAAATTTTCCTAATCAAAAATAGCTTCAGGGTCAGACAGCACTGTACATCTTTGTTTCAGCCAAACTGTAACATCGTTCAAACTAACACCTTCATTTCTAAACAGAATAGTGATAGTCTTTTGTGCAGGTTTTGTTAAAGGAATTGCACTGAAAGGTGACCATAAAGGGGTATTTTTCAACAGATGAAATTGGGACCAAAATTTCTAAACCTTTAAGGTTTTAAAACTTATATCAAAATGGGACCATTAGAAACATGTATTAATGCGTGGATTTCATAAGCAGCAAACTTCATGAAGTCTTTAAGCAAAGTGCGCCCAACAAAAACCCTATCAGGCATTTCAGGTAAACCCCCCAAATACTGTAATCTGACAGCATTGTGTCTCTTAGCCTGTTGGGTGGGAACAGAAAAACAAGATGCATACATTTTAGTAGATGCAGAAGCAAGAGAAGTCGGTCGTTCAGTCCGTTGAGGTGGTAGACCTGGGCCCTGGGGTGGTAAACTTTGGTGAAGAGGGTCAGAGTCCAAAAATGAAGCTGCAGGAGAAGTGGAAACCAGTAAATTGAGAATTGTATTCTGTGTTAAGCGCAAAGCAGGCGTAAGCGTGAAGTCCAACTGGTCTTGCACAGGAGAAATAGCTGGGGCGTCTGCAGGGGTGATCCAAATGGGGGAAGTACCGGAGTGCCAGGTACTGACAACTGGATCCCTCTCCCACCCTGCCACAACAAGAGCAGAGTCAACTGACCAGTCTCCCTGAGGAACAACCTCTGCAGAGGGCAAGTCAGACGCAGAGGTTCGTGGAAGAAGATCGGGGGAAACAGCAAGGTTTTCAGGAGAAGTTTCAGCAGCAGGAGCAGAAGAAATCGTTGAACAGACCGCATTGGAATGCGGAAATGTCAAGGCTGTCTTTCGGGCGTCTGACAGCAGTCTGCAAACAGTGAGTCAGAATCAGTAGGCAGCTGCAAAGCTGAGTTCTTAAGTGCTAAAGCTCCTGTTTCTTTTGTAAGATAGCGTGTTTCCTCAAGTAATAGCGGTAGCCCACATCTGTAGGTCGTAAACATTCAGTATTATGTAGAGACTCTTTAGCAGATGCTAGCTGTTGCAGTATAGGAACAGACTGAGAAGAAACAATTGTTTGCTTACTTTGATCCATCGAGGTTTCCGAGGAAGGAAATGAACTGGGAGATGCTTGCAACTTAGATCCATTAGAAGAAGCTTGAGGAAGAATCGATGAGATCGCTGGCAATCCAGAGACAGGGGAGGAAACCAGCTCCCCTGCCTCCAACACCTCCACGTCCTCCACAGCAAGTCCAGAGGCAGCCATCTTGGTCCCACAGGAAAATGGGTCCCCCCCTGCTCACAGGAAGCAGAGTAGGGGAATTTTTTATTACAACTGAAGAGCAAACCATACATACAATAGTGATTACAGTGTACAAATAATAATACAAAACAAGAATAAACAGAAATAAGTATTACAGCATACACCAAAAGTTAGCAATGATCTAATAACAAAAAAACCACGAATGCCAATTCCCCCCTCAAAGAGTAACAAAATACTTCAGTAAAAGAAATAGATAAGATAGTGTTACTTCACACAAATCATAAACAAGAGCAGATAATAAACAAAAAAATAAATATTTACAGCAGATTTGCAGCAGAAAATCATTAGTATTAACAGCCCAATAGAGCCGGAATTTACTAAATACCCCTCTAAAGAGCAGAGGAATCTAAATAAGAGCAGAACTAGCATCTTATGCAAAAGCGTTATACATCACCAAAAATCATACCCAAAGGGGGTCCAATCCTCTCTTTAGGTATTTACTCTTGACCCAGACCCGATAGAGGAGCTTTAGGGACATACCACAGTAACCCTTACCCTGTATCAAGCCAGGTCATTTTCCTCCACCATAGTTTATATAGTTCAGGATGCACCTTCTCCCTTTCCTGTAGTCTCCAACCGAGTACTGTTTTCCGAATGTTAAAGACAACCTGATACTCAGAGAGTAATTTCTTCCTGAGTGTTAGATTACACCGAGCCTGCCACAGCTGAAAACCAATGTGACCCAGTAATAGGCGAATAGTGACTGCATCATAAATAACCCAGGAGCCCGGAAGGACCCCTTCCACCCAAATCTCCGATGAAGAACCCTGAAAAGGGTTCAGTGGCCACACAGCATAAAAATGGGACCAGAATGATACAAAAAAAGGACAATCCATAAAAAAATGTTGCATTGTTTCCACCACCCCCATACAAGTTTCTTCTCTAGGGTAAAACCTCTCCGAAAGTTCTTTATGCCTCATGTTACCCTTCACCCCCAATCTTTTGTGAAGACAAAGCCATAAAAAATCCCACATGTGCCTAGGAACTCTCTTACTTACTAATAATTGTAACTTAGAATGTTGCTCAGAAATAGATATATCATGAAACCAGGGATCTACAAAAAAGAAATCTTGTAATACAGTACAGTAAAATTGTTGTTGTGATTGGAGAAGAAGGGATTTCTTAACAACATGCCAGGTTTTTAATTTCTGAAACATCATTTGGAAATGACTAGCTAAGGTACACAGCCTAACCTGCAGTGGCGGCTCTACACCAGTGCCTGCCAGGGCACGTGCCCTGGTAAAAAAATGCTGTGCCCCAGTTGGTGCCCCATATGGTGCAGAGCTTCCCCCATAATAACAATATATCAGTGCCCTGGCTGCCATCTGTTGTGCCCCAGCTGTGCCCTGGTAACCATTTGTGGCTAGAGCCGCTACTGCTAACCTGATGAGCCAGAAAGGAATCAGGAACCCAATGCCTGAGAAGGGAATCTATACTATCAGCCACCCTAGGGGATACCAGATCTTAACATCCCCTCTAAGCAATGGAACTAAATTATAAAAAATAAAAATGCTATGCAGAAACACTACCGGATTTAACATCCCCAAACCCCCTTCACTAATAGGTAAATAGGTAACACCCCTCCTCACCGGATTCAATCTACTGCCCCATAAACAAAGAAAAAACACACCATAAAGAGATGATTCCAAAGAAGGGGGAGGGGGAAAAACCGCAGCTATAAACAAAAAATATGGCAACACAAAAGTCTTAATCAGATAAATTTGTTTAGCTTTGGACATTCAGCCTTTATTCCAGAGCATCACTCTGTTACGAGCCTCCAATAATTGCCTATCCCAATTGTACTGTTGAGCATCCATGCCCCCAAAATAAACCCCAAGAACCCTCCTATACCCAGATTCAATAGGCATGTCCCAAATCGGTGCCACATCAGTGGCCCCATATCCTAAAGGCAATATCCCACTTTTAAGTTTATTGATGGAGGAACCAGACATGTCAGAAAAGGATTGTAACAACAACTGTGCTGCAACAGCAGAAGTCCTATCTGATAAAACCAGAACTAAATCATCCGCATACGCTATTGAGACTATCTGCAGATCCATATAACCAACTGACAGCCCAATAATATCCTCTGTACTATTTAAGGCATGCAAAAGGGGATCCAAGGAGAGCACATAAAGTAAGGAGCTAAGCGGACACCCCTGCCTAACTCCCCTATGCACCTCAATTTCCCTTCCCAACCAACCATTTACGCTCGGTAGTAGAGTGATGCCCTTATAACAAGTTTGTAACCAGCCCACAAACTGTAAGGGAAACCCATACCTCCGCAAGGTCCCCCAAAGATAAATATATTCCACCTGGTCAAAAGCTTTGGCCTGATCTAAACAAACCAGATGCCCAAATATTTCCCCAGATGCTCCTTTAGAAACAAGCTCCCTAAGTAGAATCAGTGCATCCTGAACTCTCCTGTGAGGTACACCACTAAACTGTGATGGATGTAATAAGGAACCTAAGACCCCCCGTAATCGAATACATAAGATTTTCATCAGAATCTTATAATCTGTATTTAAAAGAGACAAGGGTCTCCAGTTAACTAGATCACCACGATCCCCCTTATTTTTATAAAGCAAGAGTAACACACCCTGTAACATGCTCTTAGGAAGAGCCCCAGCCTGCAACCCAACATTCAATACTTGACATAGGTCATTACCCAAAACTTCCCACAAGATTTTATAAACTTCATGAGGTAACCCATCAGATCCAGGAGTAATGCCTGACTTTAAAAGACCAAATAACAGTCTTTAACTCTTCCATTGTAATAGGTTGTACCAAATTAACATGCTCATCAGGAGACAAGACAGGGACTGGTCTGCTAACAAACCAATCACAAATAGAATCTTCTGAAAGCAATCTACTCCTAAAGGAGGCGGAAGCATAAGTATGTATAGTGTCTAAAATGCCATTAGTTGTTGTGACACGCCCACCTTCTGTAGTATTTAAATACAGCATGCCCCGAGAGTTTTTAACAAGTTTCAGAGCTTCAAAAGGTAAAGTGTCCTTCTTTTTACCACAAACCCCATATTTATGCTTCCTCTCCATATCCTGCAAAACCTGAGACTGTAATCTAGCCAACTCCACTTTCAACCCCTTAATTTGATCCAGGCAGTCAGATCCCGGATGCTGGCGAAGGGTAGACCAAAAGTGAAGCCGGCCTCTGAGATAGCGAAGCCCATCATGCTTCAACCTCCCATTTAGTCGACCTATAACTTTAAAGTAGGTTTTAACTTCACCCTTGGTATCCTCCCACCAAGTATTTAAATCATCGTATAAGAACAAAACAGACTGTTGTGCCAAAAAAAGGGAATGTAGCCCACCAGCCACACAAGGGATATCTAATAATACAGTGTTCAATTTCCAAAGACCTGGCCCCCTTCGGACCTCTGGTACATCACTTAAGACCAATCTAAGTAGTTTGTGATCCGACGTAGCTACCTCCTGTAAAGATTGGGATTGCACAACAACCCCAGGAGAAAGGAAAAAATAATGAATTCGGGAGGCCCTGGATCCACAAAAATAGGTATTCCCAAGCCCAGCAGTGGTAGGCCCAAAAGCATCTACCAGGCCAGTATCTACAAGAAGTTGCGACAAACTAGCCACATCACAATACACCTTTTTCCTACTCATAGGAGAAACCAGGGAGGGTAATGAACAGTTAAAGTCCCCACCAATAATAGTTAAAGAAGAGGTGCATAAAAAGGGGTAAAGAGATTTGAAAAGAGACACCCTATCAAATTTAGATTGTGGTGCATAAACATTTATCAACCCCGAAGGCAGAGAACCCCACTTGATATCTAAAACTAAGGCCCTGCCTGCCAGGATTTCTATATGATGAATCACCTTAATGTGAGAGAGAAAAAAACAAATCCCAACCCCACTACACAAATCCCCCCCTAAAGACCAAAAACAATCCCCACATCCAACCAGTAGTGGCAGCCTCCAACTCCTCAGGAGAGTGCAAACGAATATCCTGAAGGAAAACACAATCCAAATTTTCATGTAAAAGATGAGAATAAGTGCTCTGACACTTAACAAGAGTTTTAATGCTGTTTGCATTTAAGGTTGCCACTCAAAAGTGAAAGGGAGCCATGAAATGCATTAGGGATAAATTCAATTTACCTTACTAGATGCCCTTGTTATCCTACCACTTTTGCAATCCTGAGGCCGAGGGACTGAATGGTCTTCAGCAGGTTCCTGAGACTCAGGCAGTGGTGGGGGTGCAGAAGGCTGAACCATTTCTGGGACCACCTCTGGATCCTCCACCAAAACTTCAAAATTATTAGGGTCAGCTATAGAAAAAGTTGAAATAGGTACAGCGGGTTTTTTACCCAACTTACCTTTCCCTTTAACAGACTTCCTTTTCTTTCCACTAACCATAATAAAATCATCACCTGAGGGGCCTAAACCAGATGGCAAAGGAGCAAGGCTAGTAGCCCCCCCAATTTCCAGCTCAGACACCTCAGAAGCCCCGACTGCCGATAAACCTATGTTATCAGGAACCAAGGCAGACTCCTCAATCAAGGTTGTCTCAGCCAAGGGGGGGGAACAGTCACAAAGGTACTGGGAGCCAACCTTCTCCCAGCAGAAAGGCCAAGCCATACAGCCACCCGGATATAATGATCCTGAACCCCAAAATCTGCTTCGGCTGTATTTTTAGCGGCCAAAGGGCAAGATTCAAAAGTGTGACCCACCTCATCGCAAAGATTACATTTAGATGATTGAAAGCAATGGGCACTAGGGTGACCAGTCTCCCCACAATAAGAGCGTTTAAGCACTTCACATGAGGTGCTTTTGTGAGTCCGAGACCACATTTAAAACAGACTTTGGGCTGGCCTGGGTAGAAAAGGAACCCCTTATCTCTACCCAGGAAAAAACAATTGGGAAGATGTAATAAATCAGAATCAGTTGAATGGAGTTTTACCCTAAATTTCCAACCCCCATTCCAAAAACCCTCTGCATCCAGGATAGGAACAGGATTCCCCTGGATATCACATTTTTTAGACAACCAATTGACAGTATCTACAATGTTAACCCCCTTGTTTCTAAACAGGATCGTAATGACTCTAAAGGGCTGTTTTGAAAGAGGCAACACAATAAAGTCTGACCATAAAGGATTAGTCTTCAGATTTAAATAGCGGCTCCAGAATAGTTCCAAAAGTGCAGGGGTACGGAAACTGATATCAAAAATAAACTCCCCAGGCACATGTATCAAAGCGTAAACTTCAGAAGGGGAAAACCCCATACTACGTTTCAACAGTGTCTTCCTGACATAAAACCTGTCGGGGGGTTATCTCTGGGACCCACATAGCACAAACGGATGGTATTGCGCCGTTTAGCCAGTTCTAGAGGTTGCCAAAAATGACTAGCATAGGAAGGCTTAACAATAGGTTCTGGAGCTGGCCCCTGTACTTCAGAGGTAGAAGCCTCATCTTCAGCCACCCCTTCCAATAATTCCCCTAAGCGAAGGCCAGAATCAGAAGCCACCTGAGGGATAGGGGAAGCTGGAGAGCCTGTACCCAAAACAACAGAAGATGGAACTGGTATGGTCACTGTACTTATCTGGGCATCCTCCTGAAGAGCCAAAGCTCCTTCATCCGGCTTCCATGTTGCTCCCAATATTGGAATCCAGCCTGCCCCATGCAGCGCTCTTTCCGGAGACCAGGTTGCATCCACAAGGTCCCCCCAAGCCTGGGAAGTCGAACTACCACTCGCAACAGGCCTCTCGGCAGCTGAATGAAGCTTGCTGGGCCCGCTGCCTCAGAAGCACTCGTCGAACCTGAAGATCTCTTCCACTTCCTGACGTCCTCCACTGCAAGTTTCCGATGCTCCTGCGCCAACAGATCACTGACTCAAAGAAGTTCCTCCTCTAAACATCGCTGTTTCTCGGCCAAACTTAGACCCATTACTACAGAAGTTTCCACTAGACCGCTGAATCGGGCGATGTGCTGGCCACTTCGCGGGTGCATCCCAGCCGCCACTTCAGCAGATCCGTTAGGAGTAGATACAGCAGGTATTGAAAGGCTCTGATCTATCACAGCCCCTTGCAAAGCTCCTTCCTCCTCCATGGCTGGGAACAAAATGACTGCTTCCCACAGTGACAGGGTCCCCCTACTGAAAAGAGTAGGGGAATTTCCCTGGTGTCCTGGCCAAATTTCTCCCATTCACTAAAAATACCACCAACAGCTTAATCTGGTTCAATTTGTTGTTTACCATCTGTATTCCCCCCTCCCCCTCGTTGCCCCTGAAAAAGGGACTTCTAGGCCCAGTGGGCTTACCGGGTCAACAAAATTCAATAAATAAATAAAAATATTGCTGAATATAAGTTTTCTGTCCCCATAGGTTCCCAAAAGTCTGAAAGGAAGGCTAAAAGTTGAGATGTAAGTGTAGTGCTTTGCAGTTTGCAGCATCACTAGAGTGTGAGTGGCAACAGGATTAAATTAAGTATATCACCTAAGGACACACAAATATAGTGATAAACAGAGTAATAAGCACATTTTGATCAAAGGAAACACTGAGTGTGTGTTGATTTAAGGTGGCACAGGTTAACGTGGCACAGACTGCTGCACAGAGGAGTTTTTTTTAATCAACTAAATGTTTTTTGCTGTTTCTTATTATAGAAACTGATAAACTGCAAACTATGAAGAAAGCTTATTCCACAGCAGCATGAGGTGATAAATTCATTCTGTTTTTGATTTATATAGGAATGAATTATTGACCAAAACTTCTAGCTGGCTTACTGATGGTACAATTATCTGTTCATATAGTATATTCTGAATAGCCCTTATACTGTATAAATGTGGGAAACCGCTAGTTAATGCTTAATTTACACTAGGACAGGTTGTCTTTAAACCCACTTTTTTGCCTAACACAAAGATTTTTTTTTTGTTTAGATGACTTTTAACATCATATACTATGTATTTTTCAGCTTATTTTATCTTGTGGTTTAAAATCATAGACATTTACTAATGCATGCACAGATGCACAAATGTAGCCTTAGTATGTTTTGTGGCTGTTCTCAGGGAAGAGGCTTATCTATCCTGTGACATTTGACCGTGACATACCTTTCCTTTGATGGAACTCTGTTGCCTTTATATAGTCCTGTGTTGTTTCTTAAAAGCAGTTTAGGCCAATGGGATTTTTAACAACTTTTTATCTGTTTTTTATGTATGATCTGAACTTTAAGAAAGTGTATTCTTCCAAACCAACTGTCATTGTTTTCCGATGAAGGACTCTACGTAATTCAAATGTTCAAGCACCTATTTTCTTTTGTAACATCTATGTTGGACCAGTAAAAGGTATCAAATCATCTTTTTTCCTAAATCTATTGTCACAAGGACCAATGTGGCAACAAAACTAATTTTCTGTGCTGTTCATATAGGGAATTTTCCCGACTATCTGAGGAACACAAAATATAATTGAAACTAAGAGCTGATAAATGTAAATGCAGCTAGTTAATTCACTAATTAACAAATGTGTTTTAGTTTATTAGAAGTAGCATTACTTGGAATATTATTTTATTAGTTAAGAAATTTAAAAATGCTTTTAGAATATTACTGGACTCCCTCATGAAGAGGTTAGGTTACGCTGAAAAGTTGGAGTTTCAACTGTATAGTCTGGATGTTACTTGTTAATAGATTAGAATATCACAAAATGGGTTTGAAAAATTGTGAAAACTGATTGGCTGAGGCCCGTCTTTACTTTTGCTGTTATCTCAGCACAACAGCACTGGATAAAGATCCAGCAGCCTCTTCACAATAAAACCCGATACTAACCACACATCCCTGACTGCCATCACAAACATGGCTGCCACCTTTACTCACTTTTAAAACCTTCAGCTAGACCCCAAAAATAAAACTGCTTAAAATGAAAAAAAAAATAGTTAAATGTCATTTGCCTCATAATCCTCTTCTTACATTCACATACATATATTTAATGCTTGGACTGCCAACAGATTCTGAACATATTGGAATTTTGGACTGATATTCTAGTCTGCGGCATAGCATGGGATAAACATGAAGTACCACAGAACTTACAGTTTTAATTTCTGGTGTTTCTTTGCTGACCATGAAAAATCCCCCTCCTATCCTCACCTGCATACCAGGGACACCTCTGCTCTTTAGCATGCAACAGCTACAACAGAGGGCCTGGTTCAACTTGAAGTCTTCTCTGTGAGTGAGGGGATGAATATTCTGTCAGTAGAACTGAGCAGAGATTTGAATTCTTGTGTGTTCCATTCCAAAATAAACATTCCATCTATTAAGAAAGACAGAACAAAAACATGATGGTGAGAACGGATGAAATAATATAAAGAAGGAGAAAAGGTGAGGAAACAGGCAGATGGTGTGAGTTTGGGAAAACAGAGGGTTTAAGGCCTAATTTGAAAAAATGTGTTTTAGCTGTGCATTATATTTGAAACTGAGATGGCACGACAAATGCTGGGGTGTGCTGGAACTATTTTGCTGGGTAGAAGAACGTTTAAAAAAAAAATCACCAAAATGATTAACATTATTTTATTTTTGTGTATTTTTCACCCCCCCAAAAAAAATCTTGGACCCATTTTATAGTCACAAGACATTCCAGGGTGTGCTTTGTGGTGGGATAATGGTACTTCTCTGGTGCTTGAAGGCACTCAGTGATGCCTTTTGCCTCACAACACACCTGCGGTGTGCCGTCATCCCACCACAGTGCACGTCCTGTCATGTCTTATTGCTTAAATAGCAAATGACTTAATGAGTTGGCCTGTCATTCCAGTCCTTTTGTGTGTCTATGGCCTTGACTGGATTTGGGCCTGTGCCACAAAATAAGTTTCCCTTTCATCAAGGCTGGCTGAACCAGACAGAGATGTTCAGCAGTTATGTGATAACCATACTTCCAAGTTCTGAAGGTACTCAGCATAAATGCCTCATGCCTTATAATGCACCTGGGTGTGCATTTTTCAAATATCTACCCACACCATGTTGTGTCTCGTTGCTTCTGGAATGATGCCCTTTTAGCTCTAACCACCTCCCTACACCTTTGGTAAACCACATTGGTTTTCTCTACTTTCTATTCTTACCCACTTGTTTCATGCAGGTATTAGCCACTTCAGCTATCCCACTTTTGATCATACCCCATTTGGCTTCCATCCATTCTGCCCACTCTACCTCTAACAGTCTCCCTGAGCAGCTCACCCATTTTCCCCAAATCTGCCCTTGTAAAGTCAAGAACTGTTGTTTTTGAGTTGGAGTGATGGGCCCTTTAGGCCAATCTGAAACCATACTGAATTGTGGTTTCTGGACCCCAGCAGCCCCATCATCCTGGTATCCTCTATGACATTTCCATTTGTGAATACCGTATAGAGGATAGCCCCCTACCTGATAGGCTCCTTGAGCCACAGCATAGGAAAGCAATCTTATAGCACCTCTACAGTGGCTTAGGTTTTGGCACCATTGGCCAGTGGGATCACCAAATCTACATCTGGTAGATTCAGATCTCTCATTAGTACTATCTACCCCTTGTTAACAATTTCCCATTTAATCTCTCAGTACCCTGTCCATGTCCTCCCTTTGACTTGGTGGTCTATTCACTCTGCCAATCCTTGGTCCTCCCTCCCATTGTCAGCTACACCCAGAACCAGGCCAACTCTATGTCTCCCTCACCTCCCACTAATGTGTCAACAGTAGCCTCCATGCCATCTTTTCTATACTCCTCCTCCCTTACTCTTCTGCCTGTCCTTCCTATATGTAACTTCCCTCCACCGGCCCCCCTTTTTGTCTCTGTCAACAGGGCTGCTTCTCTCACATCTGGGCACCACCGAGAGGGGTGGGGGTAGTCACTACAAATTATCTTTTGCAGAAACTGTGGACCCATTACTTCTACTACAGAGTCTGCCATACCTCAGACAGACAAACCCAGTGTGGCAACTACCTGGCTCACACCTGGGGGGGGCCATTTAGCATGGCCATGAACCTGGGTCCTTGCGAGAAAGCGGTCGCTCAGCATTGTGCTAGGTTTGTACTTCTGGACAGGGGCACCCAAGTAAATCCGGACACAGGAAGCAATAACTGAAATGTCCAAACCAGGAATGGGATTCTAGAGTGTGGCTTTTATTCACATAACACAGAGAATAACAAAGCAAATATGGACCCCCACAGGGCTGCACTCGCTGGTAATGCAGATTACAGAGGTACAGAGCACACTTCTTCATTACTAACCCTCAGGTTTTGAACGGAGCTGATCACACATGGCCCGAACTGGTACACTTCTCTTCTATTCCTTAACATAGCACCCCGGCCAGTACTAGGAGAGTTTTCCATATGGCATGAAGGTTGATGGTGACTCCTTAAACCACCCATGAGCACTTTCTAGCTAGCAGGGAAAATCCACAATCCCACATCTGGGTGCTTTCTTCAGACACTGGCCAAGTGCCTGAGAGAAAACCATAGGTGCCCAAACTGAACCCGGAAAGGTAAACCTGGTTACTCCAGATGGGGGGGTCTCCCACCTCTTGCTCCCAAATCTATACTTGGCCATTCATTTGGTTACAACACCTTTCTTCAAACTACTGTTTGTAGATGCTCTCTAGAAATGTTTAGCACATTTAACATTCTACATCACTGGAGGTGTCCTGACTTTAAAAGTACTGTAAGTGGCTATGTCTTTAACCACTGTTGCAGATGCTTCTAAGCCATACACAAATTAAAAGTTCTGTACTTGTCAAGTCTTCCTTTGACCCCACAGTAGGCAGACACTTTTACTCTAAATTCTGTCTTGGTGAACATTGTCTCTATATCAGAGTAGAACTCACCAAAGGTATGCAGGTGCCCCAGGGCTTCTTCCCTCAGATATCTCAGGTACTCACAAACAAATCAATTCTCAGGCAGCTTCTCCCTGTCCAGGCTGGCACAGGGGATTGCCCCTGAATTTCTGTAATCCCCCCCATTCCTCCGGGGATGGGGCATTGGAACAAATCTAGAAACGGTCTCTACCACTTTCTTCTGGTCTCTTCTGTGTTCCTCTCTTGGGTGAGAACACACAACCCCTTCTTTCTCTGGTAGCTCTATATCAGAGCTAGGCTCTGAGGAGCTGCAGACTGCAGCACTCCTCTCTCTCTCTCTCTTGAGTCTCCCCACAGACTGCTCCCTGAAGACTGAACTTGAATTCCCCAATGTTCTACTGCTAACCCCCTGCAGCTAGCAGTCTATTGTGGCTAATGCTGCTGTGAGAATTCTATGGTGACATCATCACTCCAGCTCAGCTGAAACTGATAACAGAGTGAAACAGTGTGAAATCCATTTAACTGGCATCTCACAAGCTGCCTTTCCCTGCCTGCCACTGGTTCTAAGTGGGATTCTAGTAACCCCTGGGAACAAGGGGGTTATACCCACCCTCAGCCAGGAAAATGACTGTTCGCAGTCATTATATAACCGGCCCCAGGCCATCTTACCCTATGTGCTGACTACGGGAAGGTAGCACTACCTTCTCCCCTACCATATGCCAGGCACAGGCAGACAACAATAAGGGCCCAGAGGCCATTGGCTGATGCATCAGCCCCTACACTATGATCTTACTATGGTAACCAGTGGCCCTGGAAGAACTGTCCAGAGCATAGCCCTAATAGAGCAGTACTGCAGCCCCTATGGCAGGTCAGGACCACAGCCTGTCTGTCCCCCTAACCCTCTATGGAAAACCTATCTGACCAGAAACAAAACTACCCAAAACAGGGGAACCTCCCCCCATCCCTGGACACCTGCAAACCAAACCAAGGAGCTAACACTACATCTTTGCATTACACTCCCACACTCCCCCCACAACTACACCTGTGAAAGGAAAAGTTAACACATGTTAACAACAACACTGTACTTTAAACACAACTACTTTAAAGCACATGAGGAACTCCGATGAGTCCCTCCACTCCTCTTTTTGTCTTCTCTTCTGTCTTCGTCAGGAACTACCTGAAAGAGAAAACAAAAACACACCCCTAATCTGCAAACACAGTACACTATCATAACCCTTACCATCAAAACACGAGAATACAAAAAAATGTTTTTTAGAAAAGTAGAAAACAGTAGAAAAATATTAACATTATTTACAATACACATTTTTGGAGATGTAGTGCCCTAAATGTCCCAACTAGTGACAACAGTGCCTGAAGACAAGTCCAAGAAAGAGTCTCTCTTGGGCCAGAGCCCGGTGTAGCACAGTTCTTGAGGACTGTAGTCCCAAAGGGGAGAGTCTTTGTGGACAGTTCAAACAGTCTGTAGTCTGCCAGGTGTAGGATGTGTATTGCAATGTCAATAAGGTAAGAAAAGTCTGGACTTACCAGTCCCTTGAAGAACGAAAATGGTACGTCACCTGGATCTCCAGCCAAAGGCTCTCCCTGGCAGCATTTTTCGGATACAGCTGGGCGGAAATCTTCTGGAAACGACAGGATGGCACATCTGGAAACTGCTGGGATGATGTCATCCAGGAGATGGAACCTTGGAACAGGAAAGGAACAGCTGGTCTGAAGTCATCTGAAATCCCAGGCGATGAATCTGGAAACAGCTGGGCTGGTGTCCTCTCTGGATGATGTCATCTGGAAGACCAGGTGATGGAACTGGAAGGCACACTGCAAGACTGACAAATCTGGAAGCACCTTTGGATCCTGGAACACCAGATTGGTGGAACAACATGGGTATGGCAATGGCTGGATGGCAGCACTGACTACCACTGCTCTGCTTTCCACTTGGTAGGTATGGGCACATTCGCAGGAAGTTGGTTGCATTGAGGGAACTACCACAATGGGTCAGGTGCGAGAATTATTACCTCGTCTGGGTGCTCATAATTCACATTGTAGAAGGTTTCATGGCCCTCTCCATCCACGATTCATACAGTGTCTATGAACAGTGTCCTGCCCACTTTCCAATATTTTAAATTTTTTTTAATTACTCTATCTCTGACAAATCGACTTGCACCTGGATGCACGTATTTTGTTGCTTCTTCCACTATCCAGGATTTCCTGTTTCTCTCAATCTCCTCCCAGACTCTCCGAGGAAAGGTAGGAAAGGATATCCCATAGATCTCATTCACCTTCCTACAAACCAGTCTTTCCTCTTTACTACACTTGGTCAACTTAAAACCTCTGGCCTGGCTTGGGGGCGGCCAGTTCTGGTTCTGCCAGTGACGCATGCTCAATGCAATGTAAAATGGATCTCTGACTCCTCCTTGTGGAGAAAGGGCTGTGGAGTCACCAATCTGTCCTTCTTTTTACTCCTCCGAGGCAAGAACTCAAGGCTGTGGACTAGCACCTTCATCATAAGGCCACATAGGTTCCCCCTCCTCCTCATCCTCGCTGAGGCTCTGAGCCCAGGAGTGAGCAGTCATCCTCACTCCTGAGACTGTCCACTCTTCACTGGGTGTGGAGGTCACCTCCCATTCAAGAGTCTCTCTCATCTCATCTTCTCCTATTAGACTAGGGCTTGGCCACTCTTTCTCCCGGATCTGCTGATGCTCCCTCCACTCTCTCTGTGACCTGGACTCGGATACATCAGCACTACTTTGCTCTGCCTGTACAACCACACCCTCTTCCTTTATGCCACACTCTGCTGGGCTTCCCCCAACAGGCTCCATCTGGTGCTGTGTGCTGCCACTTGCAGAATCTTGAAGCTTTGTCCACATGGGAGCCAAGCGAATCTTGGGTGCATTAATTAGGCCATGTTTCTCTAGGCACCCATAACAGTGAGGAACCATGAAGACATCCCTTCCAGCCTTTAGGCACATTATGCACACTCTAACTGGATATCCAGGAATTGCCACATGAAGAGGCAAACGTCCCCCATAGTAACATCTCTCAATGTCTTTCAGCTTGTTAACTTCTTCCACTATTATAGCCTGTGCATGATCCGGGTAGTGGGATGATCCTGATGCCATGACTGCAGAGAAAAAACAAAAGTTCACTGTTATCTCATATCTCACTTTTGTTAAAAAAGTCTTACAAAATGGCTCCCCTGTTGCTGTGTTTACTTTACTACCCCACCCTGTCATGGTGGTGGCAGCACTCCTGGTGCATCAACATTCTGTTTCTGACTGAAGCCACTGCGCATACGATTTACACGCTTTACTGATAAAGTTCACTCAAACTGCACAGACTGCACTGTTTTGCTCCCTCAGCACATCTATATGATTTTTTCAGGACTTTTCATTCGCTTTAAATCACTTGTTCTTGCTTAAAGTCCCTAAAGCCACAGTATTTCATGCACAGAATTGCCTGTTTCTGTTGCATCTCTCATACAACCCACAGTCTCTCACTTTGCTTAGAAAATCACACTGTTGCTGAACCCATAATTATGCTCACAGTCTAATGCTCAGAATTGTTGCTAGGTATGCTGTTTACACACAGATTCAGCTGACTTTAGAAATAAATCACACACAGTTTGAGATGTTTCTCTGACTGGTACTCACTGAATCAGTAGGTGGATTTGAGATGGAACTTTTGGCCTACAGCTGATCCTGGAGGCTTCTGGATTGAAGCTGGCTGGCAGTCCTGCTGATTGTCCCTAGGAACACCACGCTTTCTTCCCAGATGATCGAAATGTGGGCTGAGCCCAATTTAAAACAGGAAAGTCTGATTTTATTACTTTTACAATGTTTTCAGTCACCACAATGCTCCTCCTGGCAAGCCAGCTCACACACCACTCTCTCTCTCGAAAACTGTGCAGCACTCAGAAGCTGGCTTGGGGGCGGGACTGATTGCAGTCTCACCAATCACTTGACACCATGCAAATGAGCCTCTCTCTCTCTTCTTGTGCTCTTCTCCTCCACGGCGATCGTCGAGCAGGCAAAATTTATACTGCAAACCACTTTTTTTTTTTCAACTGTGACTCCTTGACGGGAGCACCATTTTAACCATTTTTCATGGCATTTTCCTCAGCGACTCCCCCAGTCTACACAACAAGCACTTTAAACTTCAATGGCACAAATCTCTCTTTGTTTCCTACAGTTTTCCATACTTTTTCTTGTCACAACTTGAAATTTAAAAGCTGGAAAACGTTATATTTGATGCAGGACAAGGGGCATACACAATCCGGCTTTACTGCTGCTTGGTAAACTGGTGGCACAATTACAGCAGCACATGAACAGCAGCACACAGTGGCACATTTGGATGGCAATGCTTCTGATTTTTGGTTTTTTTGGGCTACCCACTGCCAAACACACAAAATGCTAGCCACAATCTGAGCAAACCTTTCTGGTGTTTTCTCCCAAAATTCCAAAACAAATCCCAGCGGTGCCTCCATTTTGTAACTTCCCCCCACTGGCCCCCCTTTTTGTCTCTGTCAGCAGGGCTGTTCCTCTCACATCTAGGCACCACCGAGAGGGTTGGGGGTAGTCACTACAAATTATCTTTTGCAGAAACTGTGGACCATTACTTCTACTACGGAGCCTGCCATACCTCAGACAGGCAAACCCAGTGTGGCAACTACCTGGCTTACACCTGGGGAGACCATTTAGCATGGCCATGAACTTGGGTCCTTGGGAGAAAGTGGTTGCTCAGCATTGTGCTAGGTTTGTACTTCTGGACAGGGGCACCCAAGTAAATCCAGACACTGGAAGCAATAACTAAAATGTCCAAACCAGGAATGGGATTCTAGAGTGTGGCTTTTATTCACATAACACAGAGAATAACAAAGCAAAGATGGACCCCCACAGGTCTACATTCGCTGGTAATGCAGAATACAGAGGTACAGAGCACACTTCTTCATTACTAACCCTCAGATTCTGAACAGATCTGGGCACACATGGCCCAAACTGGTACACTTCTCTTCTATTCCTTGACATGGCACCCTGGCTAGTACTAGGACACTTTTCCATATGGCATGGAAGTTGATGGTGACTCCCTAAACCACTCATGAGCACTTTCTAGCTCACAGGGAAAATCCACAATCCCACATCTGGGTGCTTTCTTCAGACACTGGCCAAGTGCCTGAGAGAAAACCATAGGTGCCCAAACTGAACCCAGAAAGGTAAACCTGGTTACTCCAGATGGGGGGTCTCCCACCTCTTGCTATCTTGCAAATCTATACTTGGCCATTCATTTGGTTACAACACCTTTCTTCGAACTACTGTTTGTAGATGCTCTCTAGAAATGTTTAGCACATTTAACATTCTACATCTCTGGAGGTGTCCTGACTTTAAAAGTACTGTAAGTGGCTATGTCTTTAACTTAGACCCCCACTGTTGCAGATGCTTCTAAGCCATACACAAATTAAAAGTTCTGTACTTGGCAAGTCTTCCTTTGACCCCACAGTAGGCAGACACTTTTACTCTAAATTCTGCCTCAGTGAACATTGTCTTTATATCAGAGTTGAACTCACCAAAGGTATGCAGGTGCCCCAGGGCTTCTTCCCACAAATGTCTCGGTACTCACAAACAAATCGATTCTCAGGCAGCTTCTCCCTGTCCAGGCTGGCACAGGGGATTGCTCCTGAATTTCAGGAATTCCCCCCATCCCTCCGGGGATGGGGCACTGGAACAACTCTAGAAATGGTCTCTACCACTTTCTTCTGGTCTCTTCCGTGTTCCTGTCTAGGGTGAGAACACACAACCCCTTCTTTCTCCTGTAGCTTTATATCAGAGCTAGGCTCTGAGGAGCTGCACACTGCAGCACTCCTCTCTCTCTCTCTCTCTCTCTTGAGTCTCCCCACAGACTGCTCCCTGAAGACTGAACTTGAATTCCCCAACGTTCTACTGCTAACCCCCTGCAGCTAACATTCCATTGTGGCTTATGCTGCTGCGAGAGTTCTATGGTGACATAATCACTCCAGCTAAGCTGAAACTAAGAACAGAGTGAGACAGTGTGAAACCCATTTACCTGGCATCTCATAAGCTGCCTTTCCCTGCCTGCCACTGGTTCTAAGTGGGATTCTAGTAACCCCTGGGAACAAGGGGGTTACATATAGATGGTGTAGCCTGATACAACAAGGTCCCAGTCATTATTGTTGAATTCCTATGTCTCAGATATGGTAATTAGATCTAATTGGGCCTCTGTCATTGCAACCTAGTCTCCTCTATTTTGTTTCCTAGGTTTCTGGCTTTCACAAAAGCAGATTTCAATGATCCCTGTTTGCCATTTGCCCACAGTTTGTCTTCCTCTCACTGTTTCCCCTGGACTTGCCTAAGTTCTCCTACTTACCTTGATCTCCTCTGTGCCATTTCTGCATGCTTTCTAGCTCCTCCTTTTACAACCACCACCCCACATTCATCCTCTGTCTATGATTTCTGCTTCCTGGTGCAACACCCTGCCATATAAGCTAACTGGTTTCTCTTCTACTAGCAGAATACCCCCTCTTGTGTGGGACCCTCACCTGAGTACCCTCACCCCCCACCAATGATTCTCCTAGCCCCCAGCCACCCTCACTAGTCTAAACACCCAGAAATGTATATCTTAAACTTCAATACCAGTGTCCTTGTTCTCCTCTCTGTTTGGGTGAAGACTGTTCAATTTAAATAGGCCTTTATCCCTCCAAAAACACCCCAGTCTCCCAGTAAGAGAAAACCTTTAGTGCACCACCCTTTCAATCAATTATTAAATTGGTAGATTTTCAACTTCCTTGCCTCCCAACACATACATTGGTTCACAGAGAGGACCTCCAAGAAGGTCACACTACAGCCAACTTTCTCAGCCTGGAGCCCAGCACCCTAAAACTACCCTTCACATCTCTTGAAAGACTCTCTGCCAGGTTATCCATCTCAATACTGACAATAATACCTGACTTCCTACTGATCAGCTTTTACTCCTGGGAGACAGCACTCCCCCCCCTTCTCTTATGGTCTGCTGCACTGATGACATTCTCAGTACACCTCATTATGGAATCCCCTAAAATTAGTACCCTTGGGGGTGCTGTGGAGCATGCTGACTGAATAGATGTGCTTCATTGCAGCTCTACATTCCAACAACTTTATAATTTATAATAGTTACATATTTGCCACTATTTTCAATTTCTACTAGCAGCTTCAGGCAGCTTTTAACAAGCAGAGTATTTTGATATCATTTTTCAGTATGGGATTTACTCAGAATGGAAGCTGAGGGGACCCCAAAAATCAGCCACCCATTGAGCAGCAAGCCCAATCACAGCTAGCAGGAACTGTGGAGTCTTGTGAGCCACCATGGCAGTCTCTGATGCTCTTGATGAGGGCCATAGATGGGAAGGTGAAGAAAATGCCTGGGGGACCAAGATATTAAAATTAAATATGCTACAAAAACTACCACATCTACAGAGGCACAGGCAATAAAAGCTTTGTCAGCCACCAGCCAATTAATGCAAGAGAACAGACAGTCACGCTACTGCTTGGAAGCTATTGAAAATGTGCAGCGTGCGGTGACTCTCCAATTCATTGGCCTCCCGGAGGGATATAAGTGGTCCGATTTGACAGCCTTTCTACAAGGCTGGTTGTCAGGAGCATTAAACATTTCTGAAGGTGCAGACACCTCTTCTCAGTTTGTAAAGGCTTACCACATATCCCCCAGGGTGGCTACAGCTCAACCCATTTTGCCCAGAACTGTACTCCTCGTCACTATGGGATTGAGGATTTGGGGTATGTATCTACAGGCTGCTCGCACCTCTCAGAACTTTACCTTTAATGGTAAGATGCTTCATTTATTTCCCAATCTTTCCTTTGCTATCAGATCATGCCGCAATAAGTTTGATGGTGTTCATGCCTGTCTTTTAAGTCTTGGAGTGGTTCATTTGCTCCTGATGCCTGCCCACCTCTGGATCCATTATAGGGGTCATACCTTTCAATATACAGACCCTTAAGAATCTGTCAAGAAAGTGGATGCCATTGAGCAGCAGTTTGCTGCTGCACCAGTACTAATGGAGGATACCTCAGAGAATGACGCCACATGAGGAAAGCAACTGTTTCATTTTTTTTTCAGCCTTGTCTGTTCTAACTGTTTAGTCAAATATATTTAGTGACTTACAGTGGACTGGGGTCTGAGTCTTTTATATTACATTTTAAGACTGTTTGTTTGCATCTAGATATCTTTTTCTCCCAGTTCTATTGTAAACTGCTGGGCTGATATATTGTTTAATGTTGTTTAACACCAATCATTTTAGGTATTAGTTCTCTTTCTGTACTCTCTTTTTATGGAGAGTAATTTATTGAAAGTCTGCAGAAGTTGTGGGGAGGGAACCGAGTGCTATCACTGTTGCTATTTATGATACATGTTTGGACTAGAATCATATCAACCTAAGTGTTGGATCTAAACTTTTTTGGGTCTCCTTTTTGTGGAAGATCACCACACTCTTGCAAGGTGCAGCTATCTGGGACAAGGCTCTTGGACTGTTTTGGTACTACCCCCACTTCCTTACACCAGTCTACCTAGGTTCTGTGATTTACTGTATTCCATTTGAGAGCTCCTGGTGCTTAGATATGTAGAGTATGCCTGGTAGGCAGTTTTACCTGTATGTTGTTGTTTTCTTATTGAAGCAGTCGAATATAAGTTAAAAAAAAATAGTACCCTCTTCCTAGTACCCCTGCGCTTCTGCTGTCCTCGCTTGTAGGCATTACTGATACAGTGTCCTTGGGATGCAACAGAGTGCTATCCCCTGGGAGGGGGAGTAGCATGTACCACTTTGCACATTATTGTGAATCAAGTTGCAATTTGCAATACCAGGATCCTTCTCCTCCTCTGTCATAGTCATCCACCAACATCCCACCCACTAACTTCCAGCCTCATTGGGATCCCTTTGAAGCCACTGAGGAAGAGGAACTGCAGTAGGCACCCCCACCCCCACTTTGATCTGCTGTACAGTTGGCATAGTTCAGCCCAGCTGGAGCTAGCTCTGAGCTGGGTGTTGCCAAACATCTGCGGACTGGGTAGCCTCCATACTGGCACAGTGTACCCTGAAAGAGTGTGGCATCACAGTTCCTGCAGCTAACTAAATCCCACCCTGCTCCCCATACCTGCCCACAATACATGACTGTTTATGTCTTACTGTCCTCCCTTTGGCATTGTATTACACTAGATACCCCAGAACTCTGTTTCACTATGTATTGACTGCCCTCAATCATCTCTCTCAATTGTGTTACTGTATATATTATTTTTAAAGTGTGTATTCACTTATTATGTATATATAATTAATGGGTCTTCCTTTTTACCATAGGGAAACCATGGCATAATTTGCCGGTGTAAAGAAGTGTTTGTTTATAACAGCAAACATGCTCCCAGTTTCCCTCCCTCTGAGCATGAGCCCGCCGCAGCTCTTCCTTTCCAACTACTAGCCACCTTGTCTTCCCCTGGAGACAGAACCGTCACTCAGACTCAGTGGTAAGTGACTGCCAAAAACAAAATGAAGTACCATAACAACAACAACAAAAAAAAATACTAAAAGTTTGGCTACCAACAGAAATAAATGAAAAATAAAAGTTTAAATAAATAAATTTAAGCAACCGCTTGTTCAAACTGACCGCGGACGCACAGGAACGTCTTTTTTATTTTATATAATTGCTGTGGCAAAACAGGAAAACCCAGTAATTATATAAAATAAAATATGGGGTGGTGTTTAAACTCAAAGTTTACATACACCCTCGGTGTTAGATGCTTTCACAAACCCCTCAAGCTTTGCTCTCAGGGTTTAGCCCAATTTTTCCCCCCAGTCATCAGTAATATATCCCTCCTCTTCTTTACCTCTCTAACCTGCCACCCCATACACGGCCTCGTTCCCCTATGTGTGTAGTTGCCGGCTGCCTCACTCAAACGATCTCTGCTTATAACCCCTGTATGCCTATGGTTGATTGTACATCTGCTGACTTCTTTAATTGTAAGATAATACTGTTTTTTTTTATTTCAACCTTGTACTGTGCTGTATACACTGCATATACTTTTTCTTCCTTGTATATTATTGCTTTTTGTATACCTGCTTCTGTACTGTACTTTGATGTATTCATGACCAGGTCCACCTTGCAAATGAGCCTTGCTCAATGGTGCCCACCTGGATGAATAAAGATATTGATTGATTGATTATGTAGCATCTAACACCTCAGGTGTGTAGCACAGTGGTTTAGGGCTCTGAGCTGCAAACCTGGAGCTCTAAATTTGAATCCCATGGCCCCCACTTGCATACTGTGTGACCCTGAGCAAGTCACTTAACTTCCTTGTGCTCCAAGGTCACACCTGGAAACAAGCTTTGGCTTAATGTGCCTTTACTGGTTAAACAATTTCCCCTTTCCCTTAAACTTTTCATTAAACATGCAACCCCATACTTTATTCTATATATAATGTTGATTCTTATTTTTGCTTCCCCCAGTCACATTTGTAAATTAGATTATTTATATATCTGTATTTTTACTGGTTGAAACAATTTAAAATAAATAAATAGATAAAGATTTACTACTGGCCTAATGTATACCTAACTTTATTACTCTGAATGCATGCCAAAAATAGAAAATAGAGTTAAAAATTAACATTTCTACCATAGGTTTTTTTTCAGGAATTATCTAAAAAAGAAGAAAGCAAAGTTAGTGGAGAGGTAAGGGGAAATAGGGGATACAGTATATATGTGAGGAAAGAAAACTAAGGCAAGGCTATAGGAGAAAAAATTATAATAGGCAAGGTAAGAAAAGAATCAGCATGCATTTAATATTACCATTTGGTTTTGCTTTCAGACCACACTCTGATGCAGCACCTTGTTTTTTATTACTTTGAGTAAACTACTTCCATGAATCCGCACTCAACTGGCGTAAATGTAACTCAGCATTTCAAAAGTTTTCAGATGTAAAAAAATGCAATTTTTTTATTGAGTGTCCATTAAATTGATAATATCATAAAGTAAGAAAAAAATAGAGAGAAAAAGGTGCAAAACTGTGCAGTAAACATCAATTAATCAATTCAATCAATTTCTTTATTTACAAAAGGCACCTTTCCAAAACCAAGGCCCCTGTACAATAAAACCACAAACAATAATCAGATTTAACTAAACAATAAATACAGTGTCAGCTTAATATTCAGTAAATGCCTGACTGAAAAGATGTGATTTCAAGGCAACTTTAAAACTTTGGATGGTCAGGCAGTCTCGCACCCGATGAGGTAGAGAATTCCACAGGTCGGGGCCACAAAGCTAAATGCCCTTGCCCCATATGTTTATAAACAAACCCTGGGAATCTCTAGCAATCCCTCATCAGTGGATTGGAGAGGGTGGGAGGGACAATAGGGATTAAGGAGATCTTTCAGGTAACTGGGTCCCTGATTGCATAGGGCCTTGTAGGTTAGAAAAGCAACCTTGAAGGATATCCACCACTGTATCGGCAGCCAGTGCAGTCCACAGAGCACAGGTGTTATATGACTGGTCCTAGAGGTACCAGTCAAAAGCCTGGCTGCACTAGCTGCAAGTGGCGGATATCAACCCCAGGTAACCCTAGGTAAAGGGCATTGCAGAGTAGTCAAGGCGGGAGGTAATGAAAGCATGGATCAAGATTGAAAGATCATCGAGAGGAACCAGATGCTCCACCCGGGTGATATTCCTAAGATGGTAAAAAGATGTTTTGACAACTGCAGACACCTGCGATTTTAGGGTCAAGCAGTCGTCAATAATAATGCCAAGGTTCTGCACCCGGTCTGAGGTGGTTAGCTGGACACCTCTGAGCCATAAACCCAAAGGAGAACCCGCCAACAAACTCACCTCATGATGACCTGGATCCACGATCAACACCTCAGTTTTTTCTGGGTTCAGCCGCAGACAGCTCACATTCATCCAGTCCTGGATCTCAGCAAGACAGCTGTTAATGACTGACAGCATCATCCTGGCCAGGCACAAAGGATAAATACAGCTGAGTATCATCTGCATAGCAGTGAAAACTCAAGCCTTACTGCCTAAAAATCATTCACAATGGCAGCATGTACACCGCAAACAACATGGGTGCCAAGATTGATCCCTGTGCACCCTGCAGGATAAGAAGAGTGGAGCCAAGGAAAAAAACAACAACACCACCCTCTGTGTCCTACCCTCGAGGAATGAACAAAACCACCTGAGGACCAATCCAGAAAGTCCACAGATGAACCGCAGGTGATCCAGCAGCACACCATGATCCATGGTGTCAAATGCCGTGGAGAGATCAAGAAGGATCAAGATGGAATGGGTCCTTTGATCTCTCACTGTTAGGAGGTCATTCAGTACCCGGACAAGGGCTGTCTTGGTACTATGTCTCTACCTAAATCCAAACTGGAGAGAATCATAGATACTGTAGCTGGTCAAATGGTCATCCAGCTGAGACACCACCATCTTCTCAATAACCTTACCCACAAAGGGCAGATTATAGAGACAGACCTGTAGTTCACCAGGCAGTCTGGGTCCGAGGAGGACTTTTTAAGAAGGGGCCGAACCACAGCCTCCTTCAGGGGATCTGGAAAGATCCCCCTCTCCAAGGACATCCAGACTGTCGTGGCAAGTACTGGGCCGATGCTATCCACACAACCTACTAAAAGGCGCGTGGGGCCCGGGTCCAAACTACAGTTGGTTGGATGCAATGACTGGATGACCATCACAATATCGTTGATTGTGGGCCTGTTGAAGTCACACTACACAAAATGGGCATCTGACATCTCCTGCTGACCACCAGCTACTCCCTAAAGAGAGGGTCAGGGGGATGCTGGACCTGATTGTGGCAACCTTATCCACGAAGAATTGAGCAATCTCCTCACAACATTCTTGTGAAAAAGCATTTCCAGGCTGGAGACAGAGTGGACTGCACAATCTGTCCACAGTCTGGAAAAGCTGGGCTGGTCTATTCTGCACAGCAGCAATTTCCCTGGACAGGAATTCTGCCTTCATTATGAGTAATTACTGATTGATAGACCCAATAATGGTCCATCAAACTAAGTCTGTCACACTCCAGGCCTGACCACCGCCAGCACCTCTCCAACCTTCATCCAACTCTCCTCAACTCCCTCAATGCCTCATCAAATCAAGGAGACCTGGGGCAAAGAGTGAGAGGGCGAACACGGACAGGAGCACCGGAATCCAGGACCTCTGTCACCGCCTTGTTATAGGCAAGTACCAGATCTCCCGAATCCATGCATTCACCCAGCATGCCCGAAAAGTCCAGCACCACCATCAGGCCATCAGGTGACACACTCCTCAAAGGGCGGTACTCGACCATCTCCATAGGGGCAAGCCTACTGGGGAGAACAGGAAACTGAGCCCTATGGTATGATGGTCAGTCATGGAGTGTTGTCTCAATCTTCAAGGCTTATAGTTCCACTCAGTCATCAATGCCAAAGATAAAAAAGTGCAAAGTGAGGCATATTAGTAGAAAGAGCCTTAAAACAAACTACTGGATGTGGGGTTATGGTGTTGCAGACAACTGAGGAGAGAGACCTGGGGGTCATCATTAGGTCTTAAGTCTACTGCACAGTGTAATAAAGCATATGAGAAGACAGACAGCAGGTTGGGATGTTTAGAAGGAAGGACTTAATATTTGGAGGAAGGGGGTGATACTGCCCCATGTACAGGTCCCTGGTACTGTAAGATCTCATCTGGAGTCCTGTGCACAGTTCTCAAGTTCACAACATGATACATAGGAGAGCCACAAAGATGATGTAAGGGCAGCAGGGGAAGTCATATGAGGAAAGGTTGGCAGACTTTAAACATGTATGCACTGGAGGCCAGGAGAGAGAAGGGGGAATATGACTGAGATATAGAAGTTCTTGCAAGGAGTCAACAGTGTGAATTGTAAGGACTTGTTTCACAAGGAGTGAGGGCAGACTGACTAGAGAACATGGGTGAAGACTGGTGGGAGGAAGATTCATGAGGGCCATACGGATGTTCTGGTTCTCAATGCAGGTAGTGGATGAATAGAAAAGACTGTCCAGAGAGGTTGATGAAGCCAGGACTGTGTCAGGATTTAAAGTTGGGTGGGACAGATGTAGAGGAACAGTGGAACTCAGAGGAAGAAGAGGGAAGGGATACCTGGGGAAGGGGGTGACAATCAGCCACTAGAGCTGTAAGATAAAATCCAGTCCAGCATTTGGCCATGTATGGTGCTAGGCAAGGAAATGGGCAGACTGGATGGACTTCTGGGTCTTTTGTTACTGACACAATCTATGTTTCTATGTTCTTTGACTGACACTTTTGGAATAAACAGACTAGGATCATTGTAAAATGTTTATTTTCAGAAATTCAAAGCTTGGTTGAATAACGACATCTCCCCTGGTTTTAAATTTCATGACTTTTGCAACCTTTTTGCCAGGTTTCATGGGTGACAGGAAAACATGGAGTTCACCTTCAAGAAAATGGGAAAATGCCACCAAGTTCAAGTGTAACTTTTTTGAATTATATATTTTTATTGAGTTTTCTCAAATATTGAAATGTATATATACATAAAACATATAAAAATAATAAAGCAAAAAATTATATATCAGACTAAATTATCATACTGAAAAAAATAAACATAAACAAATTAGTACATATAATAGGCCTTATTGATTATTACAGATATATCAATAATCTGTTTCTGTTTCTGTTTCTTGTGGGATTCAAGCATTATTAATATAGATATTACCTAATTCCCCCATAATTATTTATTATGTCTCGAAAATGTAAATACTGGTAATAAACGTGATAATTAAATTATATAACCTAAATAGTCTCTAATTGATAAAGACCAGGAGAAAAAGTTGTATACTATATAGATGATGCTTTACAAAAAAATAAATCTTGCACTTATTCATCTGTGGGAGGCAGAATAGAGACTGAGAATAAGAACTGAAGTTAAAGCAGCAATATGTGTTAGTTTGCAATACATTTCATGATGTAATTTTAAACACAAACTGTATTTCTGACATCCAAAGATTCCTGTTTAGTATATATTTATAAACAGTGTTTACAGTTAAGTTTGTAACTGACTCATGTCATTAAAGATGTCTGTCAATTGCAATTAAAAAAAATCCCTTCCACTGATGTTACCTGTTGAATGTACATGCTAGAGTCATGCTATAGATTTACTAAAATGGTGCTACCACATGTTTCTGGTGGTAAACAACATAGCACAGTACCAAGATATTTATTTTTTTCATGACAGGCATGGTACGGTACTGGGGACTTTTAAAAACTTCTAAATCTCATACCTTGGTTCAGAAATTAAAGAAAATGGGAAAAAAGTATCTTGATATTTATGCCAGATGAACATTAATGCTGAAAAAAAAACTGTTGGTTAAAACAAATACTGTACTGCTGCTTTAAGTCAATGTGAAGGAATGCAGAGGAAAGAAGGGATAATTATGTAGAAGTTATATTTTCAGTATTAGTGATAGATATCTACAACCTCTCTCATGAACAGCCATGAATATAATGCAAATTATAAATATGCTTGAACAGTCTCACATAGACCAATGTATCTTTAAACATATGTGTCAAAAGTTGTCAATTTCATTTTGAAAGTTGTTGTGTATTCCAGTTCTTTAAAGTCTGCCATTTTGTTGCCATAGTTGCCAAAGTGCATATCTTCTGTTGTGCTTGTGTCAGTGATAATGTTTGAAAAAAATTAAAACTACAATATTTCCATGCGATTGGAACCTTCTTGCCGTGGGGAGACACTGTATTGTTCCCACCCACTAAGACGTAACATATGAGCAGCTCTATAAATAGGTGTAACAAATTTGCCAGTTTCCTACAACCGTGCCAACATCTTGAGTGAGGCATTAAAGCCATCTGGTATAATCTTTCTGGTGCCATAGAAGCATTGGAAAAAATCTTGAACTTTATTATCTTATTCTTTGAATTGATATGTTGCTTATTAACATTTGTATTTTGTTTACCATATAGTAACATTTTCAATTATTAAAGTCTCCATAGACCATCCCTTTTAAACCCTTCCCATTATTATTGCTTCCAATTTTGGGAGAAAATGTTTGTAAACAGTTGGATATTTTATTATCTTTACTCCCATTGTTGTTCGTTCCTGTTTACGATGATTCCACAATTCGTAATGTTCCATAGTAATAAGTTATATATTATGTAACTTTACTCATTTTTTTCTTAATCATTTATAAAAAATCTGCTTTGAGGGCCAGATAATACATCATATTTATGGTCAAATTATTAGTCTTGCAAAGAGTTTGGAAAATTAATAAATTTTGTAATCTTATCATTTTGGATTACATCCAACCAATTGGGAATACATAATGTGGTTAGCTTATAACCTCTTGTTAATAGATATTTTATAATTCCATAGGTTTTTTTATTTCACTAAATACTAATAAATAGGAAGGTTTTGTAAAGAGATTGCCTACCAATATGCTGTATTGCTGTAGCTACAAAGACAAATATAGGATTGATAACTTGATTAAAATTATTAGCAAAAGTAATCAAATCCTGTACCACCAAGTTCGTATCTTCCATATCTGACAGCATTTGTGAACAAAAAAAATTGCTATAAGAATTAATGACCTCATCATGAGGATTTCTTTGATCAGATCAGTGTTAACTTCCATTTATGTGCTAAATTGTAAAAATAAGGCTCTGGACTACCCACCACCCCCATCCTGAGGTCTATTTACTATTAATGTTTTCCATGCTATGTGTGCAAAAGCACCTCTCCATAGTTTTTTTTTAGAAGATCTGCACACTTAATCAGACCCAGAAATGGGTATCTCACCCAATAAAGATTAAATAATGAAACTGAATAGCTTCAAAAAGGGGTGGGATAAAGTTAAGGGGAGGGCAAATGCATCTAGGGAGGAGGTGGAGTAGCATGTAACTTAAAGTACATTGGCTCTGTGTCTGGCAGACTTGATTCACCACAAGGATTTTTTTCTGCTGGCAAACATTTCTGTATCTAAGTATGCATGAATATAGAACATTATAAAATGGGTCACAAAAATCTTGCAACCTCATTGGTCAAAACATGTAACATGACAGTAAGTAAATACTGCAACAGACAACCAGTAAAGATGTTGTTGATCAATTGTTTACTTTCTTTGAACCTAATTCATTGTTTTAATATTTTTTATTCAGATTCATTTTATAATCACGATAATGCACTTCAGGATTTGTGTAATACATTTCAGAATTTGTGTAGTAGTGGGATTTACCCACTTCTTGTGTGGTTAAACTCACTTGGCTGTGCCTCATGACACACCATAAAAAGCATGAGTAAATCCCATGGCAACATACACCCTGTTGTAAACATAATTGTTTAAGTATGTGTGGCATAATCATCATTTTTGGAGTGTCTACTCTGCCCTAAAGGGACAGTGGAACATTTTTCCATCTGTTTAGAAATTGGTCTGTTCTATTCTATTCTTTATTATACAGTGGGGTCCAAGAATCTAGTAACCTGATTGGTTGGCTGGGGTCTTTACCCATGGGTAAATTCCAACATAACCCAGTGCTAAAGTTCCAGCCCTTCCAGCTGACCAATGCGCAAAACAACAAATCCATACACTATTTTTTCCTTTTTCAAAACTCTGCTTAGCAGCCCTGTTGAATTAGTAAAAGCTGCCCATAATAAAGCATACCGACCTCGCAAGACAAAATACTTTACAAAAACAGTCCTCAAACCTAGTTTCTGTATAAAAAATACAATGAGTAATTGTAACAATCAGTGAATCTCTACTTTTTCCATGACCACTCACACCTGCCTCACCTCTTGCCCTTACTCTCGTCTTAATTCCAGCTCTTGCTCTGTACATGCTGTCTTGATCATCACCTGACTCCAGGACCTTCAATCAGAAAGACAGTGTTACATTTTAACAGCTAAAATAAAACAAGTTTAACATCAGCTCCCAATTGAGCCTGCAAGACAGCAACAGTTTCCAAGAGCTTGCACAGAGACCACTCATAGCACACTCAACTATGGAAGCCTCTCACCACTTGCATCATGCTCTCTACTACCCAGTCATAATACATTCTCTCTCTCTCTCTCTCTCTCTCACTATTTTCAAAACTGAAACAGTTTAAAAAAAATACATGAACAAAGGCACCAAAAAATACATTCCACTATGAAACACCAACAATAAACAGCGTAATAGGTGTGTGTGTGTGTGTGTGTGTGTGTGTGTGTGTGTGTGTGTGTTTGTCTGGTGGTGGCTTCTGTAATCCTAGAGTACCCAGCAACAAGACACTTTTTAACATAGGTAGAAGGGATATTTACAATAAAAATAATTAAAAAGCAGCTTTTAATACAGTAAATTTAACATTTTAATAACATTTTTAAAATTCTTTACAAATCTTTGTATAATCGCAGTAATGCGTGCCAGGGTAAGGGTTATGCTGGGATTTACTCACTTCTGGTGTGATTAAAGTCACTTGGCCTACAGCCTCGTGTCTCACCACACCAGGCATGGGCAAACCCCAGCATAATCCACACCCTGTCGTGCATTATTGCTTAACTAAACCAAGGTTATATTGCATAGACTTGGGTCACTTGAAGAATTTACCTTCATGAAAATGAAGTTTGCCAATAAATGGCAGGCCAATTTGTCCTGGGGCCCAGCCAGGGATAGAGAGACAGGAGGGAGGGGGGGGAGTAGGGAAGGGGACATAGACCTCACCACAGGGTCAGATGACAAACAGGTAGAGCTCCCAGGCTATTGGCCGGGGGAGGGGCTGGGGGAGGTGTTCCAGAACAAAGGGCATTAAGGGTATTTAAGGGCAGGTAACCATATTTCGCCCTCTTTTCTGCTGCAAAAAATTTAAGTTACAGCATATCACTTGGCATAGGTAAGGCACAGCCATTTATTCAGCATTACGCTGGTTTTTAGAGAATGAAGTTATAAAATTCAAGAATGCAAGAGTGTTAGACAAGGTTACTAGGCCTGCGGGTAGAGCAGTCGCGGGAGTTTGTGCCAGCGTTTTGGGCTTTGTGGACCCAGAGAGGGCAAGCTGTGGTGCTGGGCAGCAGTTTGTCTATCTAGCAACCGTGCGGTCCCACGGGTAGAACCATGGCGAGTGCTGGTAAGAGAAGCCTGGACTGGGAGCACCAGAGCGAGTGGGTGGTGGGTTTCTTTTTCTTTCTTTTGCCTTGTTGCAGTTTGGGTGAGTAGCGGCCCTGTTCAGACGGTTGGTCTGCAGCTTCGTTTACCAGCGGGGAGGAGAAGACGGCCAGGTAGGCCATGAACCATGTGGTGGAAGCAGTCTCAGGTTTTTTGTCAGCGTTTGGATGTTGGGGGCCCGGAGAGGGCAGGCCCTGGTGCTAGGCAGTGGTTTGTCATGCTAGCAGCCAGGGTTCCAGGAGGTCCTGCGGTTAGAACCACAGCGAGCGCTGGCAAGAGAAGCCCAGACCGGGAGCACCAGTGCAAGTGTGTTGTTTATTTTTACTTTTTCAGTTGGGGCGGGTGGCAGGCCTGTACAGGGAGTCGGTCGGCAACTCCGGTTAGCTGTTTTGAGCAGAGGCCTGCCAGGTAGGCTGAGAACCAGCCAAAAAAACAAAAAAACAGGGAGGCACATTGGTGTTTTGGAAGCTGACACTGTGGTTAGAAGGGCAGGAATGAATGATAGGTTCAGGGGTGTTTGGACCGAAGCCCCATTTGTGGTAGAGTTGGAGAGGCTATCGGTGGGATCGCCACATGGTGAAGGGCGGGGCAGGGTGAGCCCTCCCATTTAGGAGAATTCAATAACCCTGGACCGCCATGTGGCGGTGACCGTACTGGCAGGTGGTTTCATTTTCATGGTGATAAGGTTGATTTTGTGACCAGTTGTCTAGGAGAGTGCGAGTTTAAGCTGGGGTCAGCAAATGAGAGCATGGGCGCTACAGCCCCCGGAGGGCCTAGAGCAAGGGGAAGGTTTCAGATATTGTAAAGTTGGCACAAAAGGTTGATTCTATGTGGAGGCCAAGACCACTATGTGGTGGCGGGGGCTACAGGTAGGGCACTCCTCAGCTGCGGGAGACACAGGCATACCTGTAGAATTTTGTGACTTGATGACTGATTGGGGGAAGAGGTATGCAATGCTTCTTGCAGGATGTTTTTTTTTTTAAATGGCCTGGGTCAAAAAAAAAAGTGTACTTTTTGAAATGCAATAGTTTTGGAATCAAAGGCAACATTCTGGCAGCCCTCCGCTCAAAGGAGTTTGCACATCTACAAAAATGGGCAGGTTTAGGTTTGCACTAGAGAGCGAGGGACAGCACGTTTCATGGATGGTTATACGCCACGGGGGATGTGGGCGGGGAAGGGGATATGCGCAGTGCTGGAAGGGGAGTGGCCAGCCCGTGGCAGCTGCCCAGACCCCACATTGGCACAAGACAACCGGGACTCGGAGATCCGCCAGGTGGAGACCCTCAGGGACCTGGGGGGCAAGGCTGCTTCAAAAAAAAAAAGCAGTAAGGATGGCAGTTGGTATAGGACCCATTTGTTTAATGCCAGCCTGGTCATATTAATGCCAGTTAAGTTCCCACCCTGTGTGTAATGATTTGTTGTGGGTGTCATAGCCTAAGTTTGCTTAAGGTTGTGGGTCAATATGGACCGTGGCAGGAGGACATCATAAAAAAAAAAAAAAAAAAAAATAATAAAAAGAGGTGGGTGCAGGAGTCGAGGAATAGCCAGAACACCCTCTGAACCGGTGGGGGAGCAGCTCTAGGCAGGTGTGGGGCCAATCTGACACCGCATTCAATGGGTGGGTGGGTGAGGGGCTGAATCTTGTGATGGGGACAGTATTCACGTATGTCTTGTTATGCAGTTAGGAAGGATATGGCACCAAAGAGAACTCTGACATCCAGTGCTACCATGCTAGCTGAGGCCGTGAAGCTGATGGCACAGATGACCGAGTTGATGGAGGCAGCGAAGAGAAGGGAGGCCGAGGAGGATGCCCAGAAGAAGCGGAAGAAGCAGAATGAGGAGATTGGCTCCGGAAGGGGCAGAAAATGAGCGAAGAAGGCAGGTACCAGTGCCCAGGCAGCACCAAGGATGGGAGAAAATATGGACGAGCCGCAACCAGATGGGGGTAAGGATAAGGTGGATATGAGCAACGTGGAGAACCTACGAGAGTGTATGGAAGGGTTGGTATGGGATATGGGGGATGAAGGGGTGTCAAAGTTAGAGACAACGTTGTGGGCCATTAAGGAGAAAAGAAAAGGGGAAAGGGGTGGCGGGTGCATTGGGAGGGACACGGAAGTTGTATGACAGTCCGCCAGGTTTCACCCTAGGTGACCACGTGCCAGCATCTATTAAAGAAAAGATCTGGAAAGGTGAGTATGTGGATGTCTTTGGGCTTGTGGATGATGAGACAGGCAAAAAGGTATGAACAGCGGGAATCAGTGGGAAAGTCAGAGATGGTGGTGGCGCTGGCGGTTGTAGGTCACAAGGCAGAGGAGGCAAGGTATAAGGGAAAAAACATTGCCACGTGGCAATCAGGATTTTTGATTTACAGCGCATTGGTACTTGAGAAGCAGCTGGAGCTGGCAATCACACTGATAACATATATGGCAATCATTACGGACGCATACCGGGTGAAGCTGGGTTTTGGATGGCTCAAGTACGATGAGGCGTTCCGGAGATGCATGGCGGTAAAGGGCAACCTGAGGTGGGATTGCACCCACACAGAGCTCTGGGTCAGGACACTGTTGGGGGCAGCAGAGGGCCAGATAATGGAACTGGCAAAAAAGGCGGCACCAGCACAGGGGGGGGCCAAAGCATACTGGGCTTACAACAGGGCAGCATGTAATTGGCCTAGCTGCAAGTTTAGGCACATCTGCTTACGGTGCGGGGGGTCTCACCCGGCCACAAGTTGCAGGGTTGGGGGCGATAAAGGGGGACCAGCTGGAGGGCAGGCCTCTGAGCAGCCCTTTTGGGCAGGAAATGGGGGAGCTGGCACGAGCCGGGGGGGGGCCACAGTAGAGGTGGTTATGCATTCAATTACGGTTGGAGTTAGGCCTGAACGGTCAGAACGGAGGTGGGGATATTCCTTGGCCTACACACCCATCAAGCAGTGGGTGGTGGAACTTTGGACCAGGGACTACCCTGACAAGGCAGGGGCGGAGTTGTTATGAAGTGGTTTCCGGGGGGGAGGTTGCACTGGGTTTCTGGGGATGCAGGTGGGGATGTGCGCTAAGAACTTGGGGTCATTGGCAGGGAAAGAGGACATTGTCCGGGAAAAGTCCAGAAGGAGGTGAGAGCAGGGCAGGTGGAGGGGCCATTGTCCGCCCCCCATGCGCGGATTTCCAGGTGTCACCCTTGGGGTTAGTGCCTAAGAAACAGGTAGGGGAGTTCCGGCTCATCCACCACTTGTCCTACCTGAAGGAGGAGACAGTGAATGAGGGGAATGCAGATGCACTCAGCATGGTCTCCTACGCATCACTGGACCAAGTGGTAGAGATGATCCGGGCGGTGGAGGGTGCTTGGTTGGCCAAGATGGATATTGAGTCCACATTCCGACTATTGCCGGTGAGGCCGGCGGACTGGGACCTTCTCAGTTTTCAGTTCAAGGGCCGGTTTTGCTTTGACAAAGCAATGCCTATGGGTTGTTCCATGGCCTGTGCAACGTTCGAAATGTTCAGCTCATGGGTACAGTGGGTGTTTGGGTGTCGATATGGACATGGCAGGGTAATTCATTACTTGGACAATTTTTTATTGATAGGGACTAGTCAAGCGGAGGCAGAGAAAATGTTAGTGGATTTTCGGGATATGTGCAGCTCCATAGGCATTCCGCTGGCAGCCAGGAAAATCGAGGGCCCGGTGCTCACGCTGGAGTTCCTGGGGATCGAGTTGAACATGGAGGAGGAATGTTTTCACCTTCTAGGGGACAAATTTGAATGACTCAAGGGGCTACTTGCACTAGTGGGGGGAAGAAGGAGGGTGCCGCTGGTACAAGTACAGCAACTACTGGGGCACCTTAACTTCACCTGCAAGGCCATAAGTCTGGGTGGGGCATTTACTAGGAGGTTGGGGAGGGTCACGGGAAAAGCAAAACTACCACATCATTAGGTGGACATCAGCAGAGGGGTGAAAGAGGATTTAATGGTATGGGAGACATTCCTGGAATCCTATAATGGAGTGACGAGTGGGCCCCCAACGCGGACCTCGAGCTGCACACAGACGCAGCCTGGGGCTTGGGGATGGGGGCCTACTTTCAAGGGGAATGGATATTGGAGGCTTGGCCGGTCTGATGACAAGAATGGGGTTGGACAAAGGACATTACATTCCTCGAGATCTTCCCGATATGGGTAGCCTTGGAAGTGTTGGGTGCACAAATGGCAGGTTGGCGCATAGTTTTTTGGTGCGACAACAAGAGTGTGGTTGAAGTGCTCAATAGACAGACAGGCAGAATGGAATCGATAGGTTTAGTGTTGAGGGGTATGGTACTGCTGAGGTTACGGCTTAACCTGTCCTTTAGGGCTAGGCACATTGAGGGAGCTCAGAACGAGGTAGCTGACTGTCTTTGTCGTTTTCAGATGGAGCAGTTCTGAGAGCTGGCACTGCAAGCCGCGCTCACCTGGACCAGGGTACTGGACCAGCTGTGGGATATTGGAGAGAGAAGGCCAGATTTTTGTATAGGGCATCATGGGCAGAGGGCACCCTAAGGGTTTATGAGAGGGTGTGGGTGGTTTTCCAGATGTTCAGGGCAGGAAGGGGGTGGGAGATGGGAGAACCGGCCAAGGAGGAAGAGGTAATGCAATATATGGTCAAAAAATTAGATGAAGGGGTAGCGCACACCACCATGGGAGTCCAGCTGGTGGGAATCAGCTGGGTTTCCATGGATAGAGGGTGGGTAGATGTGATGGGTGGCTGGGCCATCAGGCGGATGATGGCAGACTGGCAGAGGGGTCAAGGAAGGCAGCAGGATGGAAGACGGCTTCTGATGGGGCCTCTTCTCACAAAGGTCTTGCGGGCAGTGTGGGCCAAGTTTGCTATTCAGCAAATGAGGCCTGACTCTTCAGGGCCATATTTACAGTCATGACAAAGGGGGCTTTCCGGGTCGGGGAAATGGTGGCACCCAGAAAGGGGGCAACCAAGGCAGAGTTACAGGAGCAGTGTGTGATTTAGGGGATGGAGAAGGTAACAATTTTACTTCAGAGATCAAAGACGGATCAGCAGGGTACAGGTGCCATCGTGGAGCTGCCGAGGGATGGGACGGCAGACACTTGTGCAGTCCAGGTGATGGAGGCCTATCTGAGAGTCAGAGGGCAGGTGGGGGGTCCTTGGTTTGTGCACAGGGACGGATCCTCTGTGACGGGGTTCCAAGTTGGGGCAGTCCTAAAAAAGGCTTTAGCATTTGTAGGCGAGAGTCCCAATGAGTTTGCCCCCCCCTCCTTCTGGATTGGTGCAGCCTCGGAGGCAGCTATTTCAGAGATGAGGGAGAAGGAGGTCAAGAGAGTAGGGAGATGGAAGTCAAACTGTTATAAGAGATATGTAAGGTATTGACAGTGTCTAATTGGTATCCCCTTTTCTCCCCACAGCAGGCTACAAGAGGCAGGTGTGGATCGCTGAGCACTTGTTTATCTACTGGGCAGAGATTTGCAGTGGCCACTAGGATGGGCACGCAGCTGTGACCGGGAATCGAACACACCAAAGTGAGATGGAGGGGCCTGAGGGGCATGAGGTGGCCGCAGCTGCTGCCATTGTTGGAGGAGCTGCGGGTGTGATGGGCCAGCCCAGACTGTATTATCATCCATCTAGGGGGAACGACTTGGGGGACATGCCCTGGGGATCCTTGATGAAGGGCATTATAACAGATCTCAAAAAGGTAAAAAGCTGGTGGCCCAGAGTGGTTTTGGGTGGTCCGAGATTACATCCCAGAGGATATGGAGGGGGTGAAGAAGCCCCAGGCAGTGGAGGTGATGAGAAAATGCCTCAACAGGAAAGTGGCCAGGGTGGTGATCGAGATGGGTGGGATCCACATATGGCATAGGGACATCTCATTTGATCAAGAGGCTGTGTATAGATCGGACGGTGTCCATCACACTGAGTTTGGCATGGGTTTGTTCCTGCGGCTCTTCGGGGAGATAGCAGAGAGCATAAATAGGAGGGGTCTGAGGGGCTAGCCTGCAAGGAGGGAGCCCCATCTTCCACCGCAAGCTGGAGATGGGGCAGTGGAAGGATTTGGGGGAGCAAGGGAAAGCTGGTGGGGCAGATGGGGGAGGGTAGATACTACAGGCTGGGGGCAAAGGAACCCAGGCGTGGGATTAAAGGGGGAGCAGGAGGAAGGACATAGAGCTAGGTGGTGGATCACAGAGTCCACACCTGGTGTGGGTGAGTGGTCCGGGTAGCGTGGTAACCAATGGTGGTGAGTGAAAAGGGGGGCCCAGATCACGGTGTCCAAGCCCCAAGAAGCATGAAGAACAGGATGAGAGCAGGACGAAGAGACACAAGAGAGAAGACGGGACTGTTATGTCCAAGGCCAAGGGGACTGTTATGTCCTAAATGTAAATATGAACAGTTAAAATGATGATGATTTGTGATGTAACAAATTGGCTGTGCCTATGATTTAATAAACGGTGCCAGTGAGCATCCAAGGTGAGAATGCTGTGGCCAGAGTTATTTCTGGCTGGGGATCGGGGACAATGGAAAAATTCATCCAAATTTAAGAGGAACTGAGGATTACCAGTTGCTGCCCCAATTTTAGTTTTTGAATAGCTCTCAAATAGACCAATAATTTTTTTTTGGACACTTTATTTAAACTTAATTCAGCAGCACAGAGGGTGAACATGCATCAACTCATAATAAATAAGTAATTCAAGTAAGTATACAGACAGGTCATACTGTTCAAATTACTACTCATCCAAAAGATTGTTTACATGGTTCTTCCCATAGTGATATAAGGCATTTATAGGTTTCTGAGCTACAACGCTGACATTAATTCAATTGCTAAAAAAGGATTTATACCAGCTTGAACAAAGACAAGCAGACATTTATCTGCTTCTCCCCCCTAAATTTTATAAAAGCGCTTCAGAAGGCTGGAAACCATGTTTGTGATAAAGCCTTCTCCACTGGGGACCACAATTCCAAAAAAGTATTCAACTGCCCTTTAACTGTATACCGGATTCTTTCATATTTCATACAATCTAAGAGGGCATTAATCCATTCTGATATGGCTGGAATGGAGTGAAGCCTCCAGTGCAAGGCTGATACCTTCAGGCCCATCACATTCCCTAATCTCCATTAGGTCAAATCAGATTTAGTATAATTACTCTTCTCATCTGGCACTCCCAGGGGCAAACCGAGTAGGATGTCCCCAGGATCTAACCTAAGAGGAATATTAACTAGTCTAGAAAGTGTCTCCTGCACTCCCAACCAGAAATTCTGAACTCGGTTACACTGCCAAATCATATGGTAAAATGTACCATTATGAATCTGAAACGTAGGACATAGAGGGGAGTCATTCCGATTAATCACATGTGCCAGCCAGGGAGTATGATATGTTCTAGGAAGCACATTAAATTGGATAGCTTTGGCCCTGTTATTGACTGAACATTTTAGGCTGTTGCTTAAAGTAGATATTCATTCCCCTCCCATCAATCCATCTGGTAAAATATCAGTCTCCCACTTGTCCTTGGTGGCTTCCATGTAATCAGGCAGGGCCCCTATCAACAGTTTGTATGTTCTTCTTAGAGGTTTAAATGAGGACTGCCCTGATTGTCCCCAGAACAACTCCTCCAGTGGAGAGCATGACACCCCATTTCGACCCCTTCTTCCAATCAGTCTCTCAAATGCCTCCTTGATTTAAACATATTGGGGGAAGTGACATTCACTGAGGGATTTGTTTCTCACCAAATACTCAGTACAGCACAGTCTTCTCTCCTGTACCACATGTTGGACCTGGGAAACCCCTCTGCCTGCCCACTGTCTCAAAACAGGAATATCCCAGAGGGACACTCCCCCTCCTTGTTGTAAAAGCCGCCTAAGAGAACCTTCAGGGGACAGACCATCACTCACCCCAATCACATCATGAGCGAGCTTCCAAGCTTTCACCATATTCCCCGTAAATGGGTTGACAGGGATGTTCAAAGTGTTCACCTTGTCACTCAGAGCCAAGTTGTCATGGTACAAAGAAAATCCCCCTGGACCCTCCATCTTCACCCACGACGGCTGTGTCTCCGGGTTCTTTAAAATATCCTGTATACATGCCGCTTGGGCCACCACCCAGTAATGTCTCACACTTGGAAGGCCCAAACCGCCTCTTTTCTGGGGCATCAGCAGTAGCGTTTTTTTAATCCTGGGATCTTATTAGTTCAAAGAAGTTGGGTGATAGCACCTCAATACTTTTAAAATATTTTAGAGGAATTTTCAGGGGGATTACCTGAAGTAAGTATAGAAATTGGGGCAATACTGACATTTTTATCAGATTTACCCTCCCCAGCAGGGTCAGCGGCAAGGCCCTCCACGATAGACAATTATCCTTTATTTTAGAAATCAATCCTGTCATGTTAATTTTAATCAAAGAGGAGAGTTTAGATGGAATTTGAACGCCCAAGTATTTTAGGGATTTAGCTGGTTGGACCAAAGTATGGGCAATCGTAATTGGACCCCTATCCTTTCCCACAGGAACCCATTAACACTTACTCCAATTGATCTTATGCCCTGAAAGAGGACCATATTTCTCAAAGAGCTGGGACAATTCCTCCATTGCCTCCCCCTGGGGATTCTAAGAAAAGAAGGATATCATCAGCAAATAATGAAATCACATGCTCCTGTTCCTTCCAATAAAGACCCTTGATTCAGGCATTAGATCTAATGCTTTGTGCTAATGCTTCAATAGTGAGGACATAAATTAAGGGGGAAGGGGGCGCTCCTGTCTGGTTCCACTTGTTAAAGCAAAAGGGGATGAGATAGTATTATTGGTAAGAATTTGGGCTTTCGGGGATACAGTACTCCCAACCATTTCAACATTAAGGGACCTAGGCCAAATTTCTGCAAAACTGACATTATAAAGGGCCATTCGACATGATCAAAGGCCTTTTCTGCATCTAGTGATAGTAGGCCCCCCGTCCCTCCCCTTGGCCACTGGTATATTATATTCAAAGCCCGCCTAATGTTATGTTTGGCCTGCCTCCCCTTCACAAATCCCCCTTGATCCGGGATAAGTTTTGCAAGAATATTTTCCAGCTTACTTGCCAACAATTTCGCTAAGATCTTATAATCGGCATTGAGCAAAGAAACTGGGCGATAAGAAGAACACCACAATGGGTTCTTCCCCTCTTTGGGCAAATTAGTGATGGTAGCGAGTTCCTGTGATGGGGAAGAGCTCCCTCCTCCAGAGTCTCCTGTATCATTTCCTTCATCAAATATCCCAACTCCTCCCAAAGCATCTTGTATATCTCAGCCGGAATACCATCAGGCCCCGGTGCCTTCCCCCTCTTAGTTTTCCATACCACCTCCTTTAGTTTCTCAAGAGTTATTGGGGATTCTAGTTTACCAACATCCAATTCCCCCACTACAGGGAGGGTGACTTCTTTTAAAAACTGCTCCGGATCAGCTCCTTGCGGGAATTCAATGGTGTAAAGGTGGGAGTAATAAGCTTTAAAAGCATCGTTAATTTTCCGTTGGTCATTAGTGATCTCCCCTCCCTCAACTTCCACCCCCAAGACTGTCCTTCCTGCTCTTTGTCACTTAACCAGACTCGCCAACCACTTCCCAGCCTTGTCCACTTCAAAGTATGCATAAGATTTGGTTAAATGTAGGGCTCTCTCTATGTTTTGGGTAGATATTTGATTTAATTCACACTTCAAGGCTTTTAATTCTAAAAATTTAGGCTGCTCATGTAAGGTCTTTAGTTCTTTCTCTAATTTTTGAATCTGGGCTTCCAACTCCTGTTCCCTTTTAATAGATGTTTTCTTTTTATACGAGGAGTATGAAATGGTTTCACCCCGAATACTCGCCTTAAGTGCTTCCCAAATCATCCTAATGTCTGTGTCCCCAGGTTTATTCACCTGAAGAAAATCAGAAACATGCTTTTTTAGTTGGTGGAGGAATTTTGGGTCCCCCAAGAGGTTGGGGTCCATACGCCAGATGGGGTTCCTACTGGGCTTCTCTTTCCCTTCCAAAGTCACCCTTACAGGGGCATGGTCTGAGATTAGAAGAGGTCCATATTCGGCTTCCACCACGTCTCCCAGCCTAGTTTTTGTCATGAATACATAGTCCAGCCTGGTATAAATTTTATGGGCGTGAGAGTAAAATGAGTATTCTCTAGAGAAGGGATGACAAAATCTCCACATCTCCTGCAAGGATCTCCCCTCCATCATTTGGTGAAGAGTTTTAACATTCTTAGGGCCTGGGCCCTTCCTTACACCAGAATGATGTAGGTGTGGGTCCCAGTATGTATTCATATCATCCCCTATTATTATATCATCTGGAAATGGAGCTAACGTGGTTCCTAGGTGTGTGAAAAAATCCGGGGAGTCTATATTTGGACCATATATAGAGACTACAGTAGTTGGTGTACCCCCCAAGTCCACCACCACCACAAAATATCTCCCCTAAGGATCTGTTACAGAGGAAAGGATTTTATGTGGGAAACTGGACCTAATCCAAACTGCTACACCTCGAGTTTTAGAGGTGAAGGTAGATGCAATTATAGTGCCTCCCCAGGAGCGATGCAAACTATCCAGTTCTTCTTTGGCAGAGTGCAACTCCTGCAAGAATACTATATCTCCTTTCATTTTATTTTTAATCTGGGTTAAAACCCATTTCCTTTTTAACACTGTTCGTAGCCCATTACATTCCATGTAATTGGTACAATCTTAGCCATAGTGATGCAAATTCTTAGTTACTATGGCATGGCCCATCCCTCTCCGTAGTAGCATTACATCACTCCTTCCACTGCTGAAAGAACTTTAAACATTTTCAGAAAAACGTTGAATTGAACTACTTACCTCTTTCCCTCCCAAATAACACAACCAGAATTGTAAAGTTACATTTCCGACAAAGTACCCCACCCCCTCTTCCCTCCCATCAAACCTACTAAACAAGATTAATACCACAAAACTCCCCTCAGACATAAATGTGAAACCCAAAACGAAAGTAACTACCCTCTACTTTTCATGGATTGAGCATCCATCCCTTGCAACCCTTAATTATCTAAGGGATTTCTAAAGTCAACACCTAGTGAACCCTCTAATATGTTTTAAAAAAAAGAACTAATCAGCTGGGGGGATTTCCAGTCTGGATGGTTACCTCACCACCTCAGGCCTGGGTTGCTACCTAGAAGGAAAAAATGGAAAAAAGAATGTATTTATATACAGAAGAGGATCTTTGAGATTTCCAACCCCCTACTGTATCCAGAAGAGGAGCAGGTCTTCCCAAAACTATGGATGATACAACATTGTTCCAAGTGCTCTTACAGTGTTTATAAATTAAAACCGATCCTCTCTTCAAAGCCCTTCCATCAGGGAGCAGAAAAAAAACATGATCAAACCCAGCCGAGTTACCTACCCCCCAGCCATCCATTACATTCTCAATTCCCCTCAAATTGTACCGTGGTGATTTACGTTGAACCTATATTCGTACTTAGATCAAGATTAGGATCTATTAATATAAACGTCCCCCATAGGAAATATGTGGTTAAAGCGTAAAAGAAAACTCAAAAACAAACAAGGTTATCTGAAAGTATGACAAAGTCCTTGTTTTAGGATCCAGGGTCATTTACTGTCCCATCTTCTATAATCACCAAATCAATGCCCTCACTGGATATACCGAGAGGGAGGGGAAGGGGGAACCCCTGAATCCAGCCATTATAGGCCTCAGATGGAGTTATGGACCAGAGAGTCGCTCCCCCCCCCCACCTCCCTCAAACGAAGAAACAGTACCTTCAGGCCGAGGTCTATCGCAACGTTCAAGTAGCCTTTTGCTTCTCCAATTCCCTGGCACACTCCATGGCTGCCGCTGGGTCAGTGAAAGATTTGAAGGTGCCTCCCGAGGGACGAACAATCATCCGAGCCAGATACAAAAGTGAAAAGGGGCAGTTTATGAAGTGTAGGACTCGCTGAACCTCCGCAAATGCCTGCCATTGTTGCTGAAGGAGGCGGGAGTAGTCTGGGTAGAAGATGATTCTTCTTTGCTGCACCAAGATGACGCCAACCTTCCTTGCCGCCTCCAGAACCTGCACCCTGTCCTGATAGTGCAGGAACTTAACAATTATATGTCGAGGCTTCTGGTCCGGAGACGGTTTCAGCCCTGGAGCTCTGTGGGCCCTCTGAATCTCCAATGAGGAATCCTGAGGTAAATGTAATGTGTCCTTGAGCCAGCTCTGTAAAAATTGGATGCAGTTTTTCCCCTCCGTGTCCTCCGGGAGGCTGATGACACGAATGTTACATCGACGCTCTCGGTTCTCGTGGTCATCATTTGAGCTTTTCAAATATTCTCTCTCCTTGACAGCTTTAGCTAGTTCGGCTGCTTGAGTGGAGGACCTATCTTCTTGAACACTAATGTGCTGTTCCACTTCTCCTAGCCGTCGTTAGTGAGATTCAACCTGCTCCGAGGTGACATTTACGGCCTATTGTAAGTGCTGGATTTGGGCCATTACGTTGTCAAAACCGGGTTCCATTCTGGTACCTAAATCATATTTTAGGTCTTTTATTAGCCTCTCAAGTTGCTGGTAGCCCTCAGCCATTGCCTGGTGGGAAGGTGATGCAGAGTATTCTCTCCCGGAGGCACCCTTTGCTGGTTGGGGATTCCTATTTGGATGGTCTGTCCACGAGCTCCCCAGAGAGCATTCAGGTTTAAGAAGGCCTTGAGCTGAGGAGTTTCGTTGAGCTGTTTTAAACGCTATTTTAGATTGTTTTTTTCCCAATTTTTGAGAGGACAACATCAGTTCTGCGTAGTATATCTTCTAGAATAGAAAATTGGGGAAACTGAGTTAAAGTTAGATGGGATTGCGAGGGATGGTCGCAGAACTCCAATTTCAAGCTGCCATCACACTCTGCTGCTAGGCCATGCCCCCAAATAGACCAATAACTTTAAGTATATTTATTCTACCATGGACTTACAGGGATACTGTAAGCTCCTTAGAACTCATATTACAGATAAAAAGCATTTCATAATTGCTTGCTTGTTGAATAATTTTTTGATGTAACTGGTTGTTTTCCATCTTCTTCCTTTTTGTTAGCAAAATAAAAAATAATCCATCAAATTTAGGGCTAGAAATATAGAATTTGTCAGCAGAAAGGGACCCCTTGGCCCACGCAGTCTGCCCAGGTGGTCCCTGCCTAGTCTGTCTCTGCAGACCATAACTACCCAGTTAGAAAGTGTTTTCCTCTTCTAGAAAGCACATTTTTTGACAGCACTGACTACTGTATTTTTTGTTTGTATTACTGCTTATTTATGATATATATTAATTGCAACCCCAGATGTCATTGCTCTCAACTTATGTATACTGTTTGCTATATATTTCTCTTGCTGTTAGTCTGTATTTCTCCCAGGTCATGCCTGAGAATGGGCATACATATGCCTAGTGTATCTTACCTGGTATCAAAAACAAACAAATAAACAAATAAATAACTGGTCTCTGGCAACCCTCCCGCCTCTCTCTCTCTTTTTACTAATATTCCACTATGTCCATCCCATGCATGCTTGAAGACCACTCCTGTTTTTGCACTCCACCACTTCCACTGGCAGTCTGTTCTAGGTGTCTACTACTCTTTCAGTGAAGTAGTACTTCCTCACATCCTGGTGCTGTTTCTCATTTGAAAGAGACTCCCCTCCTGCACCCTGTTTACCCCTATGAGGTACTTGTAGGCTGCCTTGTACCTGCCAGGAGCAGTGTAAGAAGTATGGGATGTGAACTGGTTAATCATTTAATGGTGGACTCTACCATACCTGCATACCTATCTGCTTAAATCAACTAGTGTTTGGCTGGTGTTTGCAAGTTTTATGACTGATACCACATATCCTACCAAGTGGCAGTTGGTAGAAAGATGGGAAATTTGGAATCTTCCTCCTAGATGAGTGGTAGGAGATTAAGGACAAGTACAATTTTACATTTAAATTTGAATGATCCTGTTACTGAAAATTGTATGTGGACTAGTGAGTCATTCCTAGAATTTGCATATGGACTAGAGAGCTGTTCTCGGGCAAGAGCTGGGCTAGCTCCCTATTATATTTTTTCCACATTTAACTGCTTGAACTTTAGACTGGAGTTTGATTCCATTGAGGACTTTGTGGCCATTGTTATGATAGAAGTGCTGAAAACAAGAAAGATTCATGCACAGGTGGTGCAATGGATATAGTGCTGTAATGGATGTGTCAACCCAACTCGAGACAGGACAAAACAAGTAGCTGCTACACTCAAAAACTGAAGACGTGACTTACTGTGAATTTAAAATGGTATTTTATTCAAAATCAAAATGTGTATTAAGATGTGGTGTGTGTGAAGCAAAAATTTGCTAATACACCAGTTGCTCCAGCACTTTGACAGTAGTCCTCATCAGATGGTGGGCTTCTGGTGTTCTCCCACTCCTTAAATATCCACACATCCTAGTCCTAACCAGTAATGTTAGATCATTAGAAATCTGTGATGAGTTGCTGGTATGGTGAGATTGGAACCTATATTCTAGCTTCACAACAAACACAAATTATAAGATTTCTATTTCTGACAGACTGATATAGTTTGCAGAGAGTAAAATTAATTACAAAAAGGTTTACAAATGAACCATTACGCTCAGCTGAATAATATTGTAATGTCATAGCAGTTCATAACTGGCATAAGAGAGAAACAAGTATTCCACCAGTGGACCAACAGTAACGAAATATAGTAAAAGAGGAGAATAAAGTGTGGAAAAAGAAAGTGGGAAAAACTATAGAAAAGAAAATTCTAAACGATGAGATGAAGTGTGTGTGTGTGTGTGGGGGGGGGGCAGAGGGGGTATTGAAAGAGTGAGTAGTAAAAGAAACATGGCCAAGGCATGGAAGAGTGTGGTGGAGGGGGATGGCTGGAAAGCTAGGGGTGGGGAGCAATGGTGAAAAACAAAGTGAAGGAAGAGAAACAAGTGAAGGAAGAAAAGCAACCTTTTCATGGTGGAATCAAAAAGAGTCCTGTCGTTGAAATGTAAGTGTAGTGGGCTGCAATCTTCCCAAGTAAATTTCAGTTTTGTAAATTTCATGGGGATTAGTGTATACAGTATGTCCAACTCCATTTTGCCATGGACCAGGTACTCTGTAGGCAGAAAAAAGAAAAGAGTAAATTAGAGAATGCAAATATACATCACTGAGATTTAATGAGCTTTTCTTGAACTTGATATAAAAAAACTGTACAGATCCAGGAGTGCAGAAATTAATACTGTGAAAATTAGTAATGAGGCTCCCTAAAGGAATAGTTTTAAGTTCCATTCACGGGTTAGACCCTTAGGCAAAAGTGTTCCCATGGTACAAATCCAATAGCATTCTTGCTGCAGGAGTCCTTTGAGTCTGTCCCCATCCCTGTTATTCACTTTGACATGTTCTATTCCTTGAGATTCCTTTTGTTCCTGATATCCTTCAAACGTTTCTGGATTCAATGATGCAAGGAATGTTCAAATGTGGCAAGTGCAGCACTTGCAATCATTATCATCAGGTAAAGGAACTGAGCTTGCAGGAATCTGATAAAAGAATGAGTTGAGAGAATTTATTACTACCAGATCTGTGGTTTATGCCTTATGGTGCCCTTGTTCTAAACTGTACTGTACATAGGAAAGACTATAAGAGCCTTGCATCAGGCAAAGAGACAGGCCAAGGATACCTTGGGCAACTTTGCTATTAGATAAAGATAAGGGAGGTTTAGGAGTCCCACATACCAGCTTCCTACCAAGCATGTCAAATCCAGTACCAGATAATGCAGTTTAAAAGAGGAAAACTACCAAGTTGGGTAACCCTAGGGGGGGAAGAGGATTCACAATACATGCCTTTGCCAGCATAAATCCTGAGGTCATAAACCAATCACAGATGCTTGGAGTAATGATGGAAACATGGGTGGAGGTCCTGAGAGAAGGGGCTGAACATACTGGGCTATGCAGGTTCACCCCAGTTAAAGGAGCAACGGAATTTATTCCGGGGAGAACAAATTTCACTTATAAAAGTTGGGAAAGAATGAGATTGAGGACTGTGGGTCATCTGCAAATAGTAGGCATCCCCAAATCATTTATATAGCTACAGATAGGGCTTTTACTCCCACAGAGAGATTTCTACTGCTATTTGCAGGTCAAAGGCTTCCTGAACAGAGATCCATGCAGATCTCATGAAACAAGAAATAGGACCACTGAGGTAGTAGTGGGGGCTGCATTGGAAGATGAGCAGATTGTATATCCTGTTCTTGTACCTAAATTAAACTCAATCTGCTTGTACAAGCAAAGGTTACATGTCAACAGAGTAAGGAAGGAGAGGCAAGAATTACCCTTTTCAGATTAGGAATGCAAACATTTTTGGATGGGGATCACAAAGACTATTGCATCTGACAACTAGAGAGAGCATAAGGAAGGTGGTGTCTAGATACTGTAGGACTTCTATTATTACAGTTCATTTTAGTCCAAATAACTGAGCAAATTGTTGGACAAACTACAAACAGAGGGCCCACTATGAGCATACTCTGTGGAGTTGCCCAGTTCTGAGGGATTACTGGGGATAATAGCAGAAGAAGTGGGCAGATTTTCTCCATGCCTCCAGCAAACAGTACAAAATTACTTTTGCAGGGACTAAGGCCTGTAGGAGATTCCTTAAAGGGGAAATATAGCTGTATAACATATTTGTAGCTGCAGCTTCCAAAACTAATACACAGAAATGGCTGCAGTCAACTCCACCACAAATAGAGGGCTGGCTGACCAGCTGTAAGCAAATCCTACAGAGAGAGTGAATGACAGCTGAACTCACGGTGACAGTGGAGAAAGTAAAGTCATACTGGTTAACTCTTTTTTGACTATATACTGTAGAAGTGGAGGGTACTCTGGCTTGAGAACAAATTGGCAACTTTCCTTGAACAAAGAACACAAATAAAGGACATATGAAAAACAGGTTCAGATAGGAGCCAATGTATAGATTGATACACTAGTTACCCAGGAACATGGATGTGAATTAAAATATGCTGTACCTAGTGGGCTTGTAATTTAACATTAGTTTGTTACTGTGCTGTGAATTAATTTTAAGTTAGTCTTGTTTGATTTATTAGAACTTAACTTGTCAGTTCTAATATAGAAACATAGAAACATAGACTTTGACGGCAGATAAGGACCACTTGGCCCACCCAGTCTGCCCATTTCCCTTCCTATTGGATAAGCTGCAGACTCTAGTTAACCAACAGCCTACTTCCTGCAACCTCCCACTACAATTGCCTTATGTCTGTCCCATGCATGTTTGAATTCCCCCACTGTTTTAGACCCAACGACCTCCTCAGGAAGGCGGTTCCATGCATCCACCACTCTCTCCGTGAAAAAAATTTCCTCACATTACCCCTGAGCCGTCCCCCTCTATCTTTAAATTGTGCCCCCTTGTTCTTACACATCTCTTTTTCTGAAAGATGCTACCCTCCTGGACTTTGTTGATTCCCTTGAGGTACTTAAAAGTTTCTATCATGTCCCCGTCCCTCCTTTCATCAAGGGTATACATATTAAGCTCTCCCAGTCTCTCTTCATATGGTTTCTGATGCAGACCCTGCACCATTTTAGTTGCCCTCCTCTGGACTGCTTCCATCCTGTCTATATCCTTGCGTAGATGGGGTCTCCAAAACTGCACACAGTTTTCCAGATGGGGTCTCACCAACTGTCTGTACAGAGGGATAACCACTTCCCTTTTTCTATTTGTGATGCCCCATCCTATGCATCCCAGTATCCCTCTGGCTCTCCTTACTGACTTCTCACATTGCTTACCCACCTTTAGGTCACCTGATATGACTACCCCCAAGTCCCTTTCCATTTTTGTTGTTGATAGTACCTCCCCTGCTATTGTGTACTCTTCTCCTGGGTTTTTGTTTCCCAGGTGCATTACTTTGCACTTCTTTGCATTGAATCTAAGTTGCCATATGTCTGACCATTCCTCCAACCTTGCCAAGTCCCTTCTCATCCTTTCTACCCCCCTTGTGTATCAACTCCGTTACAGATCTTTGTGTCATCTGCAAAGAGGCATACCTTTCCTTCCAGACCCTCTGCAATGTCACCTATAAATATGTTAAAGAGGACTGGACCCAGTACTGAGCCCTGAGGTACTCCACTAGTAACCCCCACTTTCTTCGGAATGTGTTCCATTCACTATTACCTTCTGTGTCCTGTTGTGCAGCCAGTTTGCTGCCCAGGCTACCTCCCTGGAACCCACTCCAAAGCTGGCTAACTTGATTATTAGTCTTTTGTGCTGGACTGTGTCAAATGCCTTGCTAAAGTCTAGGTAGGCCATATCCACAGCCCCTCCCTGGTCTATTACTTTGGTCACCCAGTCAAAGAAATCAATTAGATTCATCTGACATGACCTTCCTGCTGTAAATCCATGCTGCTTTGGGTCCTGTGCCCTGCTGGCCTCTAGGTACTCAACAATTCTTTCTTTCAGAAGTGATTCCATCATTTTCCCTACCACTGAGGTCAAACTTACAGGTCTGTAGTTTCCTGCTTCTGCCTTGCTCCCACTTTTGTGAAGAGGAATCACATCTACCCTCCTCCAGTCCTCAGGTACCACCCCATCCTCCCATGATTTGTTAAAAAGTGTGGTCAGTGGTGTCACTAGGTCCTCCCTTAGTTCTTTTAGGATTCTGGGGTGAATCCTGTCAGGCCCCATTGCTTTGTCCACCTTGAGTTTTAGGAGTTCTTTCAGGACTCTTTCTTCTGTAAATGGACTGGTATCAACCCCCCTACTCAGAGTGATTCTATTGTCTGGTTTAGGTAACTCCTCCTCATCTTCTTTTGTGAATACTGAGCAAAAGTATTCATTCAGTATCTCTGCCTTTTCACTGTCTCCTTTTGCCCACCTTCCCTCTCCTTTATTAATCTTCACTATTCCTCCCTTAACCTTTCTATGCTCCCTAATGCACCTATAGAAGGTTTTATCCCCCTTCTTAACTGAGTTGGCTATTTTTTCCTCGGTTTGGGCCTTTGCTATTCTGACTGCCTTCCCCACTTCTTTCTGCTTTAATTGATACAGTTCCCTGTCGTGCTCCTTCTGTGATTCCTTATACTTTTTGAATGCAGCCTTTTTCTCCTAAACTTTCCCTGCCACCTCTTTTGAGAACCATAGTGTTTTTTTACTCCGCTTTGTTTTCTTTATTTGTTTTACATAAAGGCTTGTTGCCTCTATGATAGAGTTTTGATTTTTCTCCATTGTTCTTCCATCCCTCCTCTTTGGCCATTTGCTAGTGCTTTCCTCAAGTATTCACCCATTTTGCCAAAGTCGGCCCTTCTAAAGTCCAGTATCCTTGTTTTGCAAAAGAGTTGTTATGCAGCAGTGGTTAATGTCTTTGTTTTTTTGTATTGTCAGTTTGTGTTTGTGATGTGTGTTATCAGAAAAAAAGTTCAATACATTTTAATAAAGAAAAATAGGGCCCATATCTGCCCAGGTTGGCCCCAGTCCTCAATATAGCCAAAGCCCTCCTCCATGCACCATGCCTTCAACCAACTGTTAAAATCCCTGGTGCCGATATCTATTCCCCTCCACCACAATATACAGATAACACCTCAGCAAACACAACTGTGTGTGCCACCTACTTGAGGCCCCTCTCCCATTCCTTGAAATTTCCTTGAACCTCCTCAACCCTGTCCCTGTCCCTTGGCAGGTCATTGGTCTTTATGTAAACAATGACAGCTAGCTCCCTCCCATCTCCTTCTGCCTTAGCGGCCCTCTGGATCTGCTCTCCATCCCTCTAAGCCAACGCACCTCTCAGGCACTTCACCTCCCTCTCCCTCCTTCCCCCCACTCCCAAGTCTATCTCCCTAACAATCCTATCAGCCTATCAAGTCTATCTCCCTAAGCTTGATGCTTTGTACAAGAATAAAGTGAGTACACCGCTCCCTGCCTGCCAAGAGATTGTACTAAAAATGATCCTTCCAATCATTGACTATGGTGACTTAGTTTACAGTAGTGCCTCCAAATCCTCCCTTGCCAGACTGGACCCTCTTTTTCATTCTTTCTGCCGCTTTGCTGTAGATTGCCCCTCTTGCATTCACCACTGCTCTCTTTACTCAGCTCTTTCTCGCCCCTCTCTCAATGCTAGGTGCCTTTCCCATTGTATCTTTTTTTATCCAAATTTTGGTTTGACACCCTTCCCTCCTACCTCAGATCTGCTCCGCCTTCTTCCTCCTACTCTCTCTCCACAACAATACTTTTCATTCTTTCACTATTCCTTCTAGACAGTCTATTGTTGGCCAATCTGCTTTCTCTTACCGCTTTCCAAAACTCTGGTACTCCCTTTCCCTTTCTATTTGTTCTGCCTCTTCTCCTTCCTCCCTAAAACCTCTTTTTTCTGACTTTTGTCATCCTACCTGCAACTGCCTTTGACCCTTCCTCTTTTTCTCCATTCTCTAGTCTTGCCCTCTTCTTACTGTTCTGCTATTTTTCTTTCTGTATACTGTATATTAGAGTGTGGTTTATTTTCCAGTTGCCTTCGTTTACTATTCTGCCTACAATATTTATGATTCTGCTTGTAATTTCTATATAATTGTACTAAATTTTACTTTGCTTTTTATTTTTAGCTATTTCCTTCTCCCCTTCTCCCCCAGGACACATCTGGAAATGAGCTGTTTTCAGCTCAGTGTGTACTTCCTATTTAAACTTTCAAATAAATAAATAAACAATAGAGTCCACCACCAGCAGCTCCTTCCTTCTTAGATGGTGGTCTCATCCTCCCTCCTTGGGGCCTCCCCTTCTGATGACCCCTACTTTCTCCTTTCCTGCTGCTGTGGGTGCCTCCTCCTTGACATCATGGCAAAGGAAATCTGCAGTATTACAGGCTGAGAAGTGTGTACCCTTTCTGCCACCCTCACTCTCTTGGAGCCCACCAAGGCCCAACCACCCTGCCTCTGCCTAGGCACCTCTAGGGAAATGGTGGCAAACTTGGTGGTCCCTGGGTGGGGCAGAAGGTTCTCTGAACCAGTGTCAGTTTAGCCTGGAGTCCAGCAACCTCTGCTCTCAACACATGAGATAAGTAAAAATGGGGCACACCTCATTCTCCAGAAAGTGTTCCGAAAGACTGCGGCTTCACACCCGCTGCCCAGAACTATTCCAATGCTCCTTCCTTCTTTTACTTTAGTGCCTGTTGAAACTTTCATGTACCTTTCTGCCTCTTTTCTATGCCCATTTAATTCCTACCTCTCCCTTTGGTTGTTTGAAATGTTTTGGTACCCTACCCTAGATACGGTGTTCCTTGTTTTTCCTTTTTAAACCCACCAACCTGTGCCTAACTTGCTCTGGGTGTGTATTACTTCCTACCCCCTAGCCTGAATCTTATTCATTACCCTATCCAAGATAGGTAATTTCCCTTTCAACCCTCTTGCCCATACCTACCTTATTCTGGTGGCTACTACTCCTTACCCACTAGATGTTAACACATTGCCTGTAGCTACCTACCCTGAAGCTGATTGTTTCAGTACACCAGAATACAGTAGTGTGTGTCTCCTACCTTGGCCTGGCGTTCCTCCTACAGAGTCTCCTGTGGCCAACCTATGGATGCCTGCAGGAGCCTACAACAAATTCCTCACTCCTGTGTTGTTTCGCTCATGCATTGAGACACAGCACAGCACAGGACATACAGAGTGCAATAACAAAAGCAGATGCAGACAGCAACACTCTGGAGGAGCCATCAATGCCACAGCCCCAGGACCCCAGGCCCAGGATACAACCCCTGCAGGGAAAGTACATAGATGTGTATGCCCTGGAACAGATGAGAATAAGGCAAGCCAGGACAGGGCAGGGAAATATCCAGCACCTCACCAACCCCATGGCAGGGCTTCAGACAGACATTGCAGGCATGCGTGAGGACCTTGAAGCCATTAGGCATACCACTTATGGAGGATTCAGTAGGCTGTCTGATGTCCTCGAGCGTGGACTCCTCGCTTTGACATGGATGATGATGGTTTGTCACAGTCCACAAACAGAGCAGCCACAGGGAATATTTTTTTTTTTAAAGTGAAAATAATATGAAATTGTGGGTGCTGGGGGAGGAGGGAAAGAACTGAAACTCTAGCAGATGGTGGGAAGTGGGGGTTGTGAATATTAAAGGACTGTGCAGAGGAGGAGGGTGGAGGGATGGTTCTTTTTTTTTTTTTGTAACAAGCACATGAATGACGAACACCTGAATATTTTGGGTCCCCAATATAATATTTGGCCTGAATATTTGAAATAAGGTATTCACTCAGTCCTGGTAAGGACACAAGGCTCAAATGGCAGCAACCACATATGTCCACTTGAAGGTAATAGTCTACTGTTTTTTCTCTGCTTTAACCAATATTAAAATGTATGTAGCCTGGAGGGTGGCATCTTTAGGTGTGTATCCCCAGAGGTTTCACAACATAATCACATATAATATTATACTCTCTCTGCTGTTCTCTTTCTCCTTTTGGAAGTCATGCCTTATAATTGATACTTCAACCTGGCTGCTAAATAGGTTAATGGTCTCTCAGCTCTTTTCTCTGTCTTTCGGAAGTCATGCCTGGAGGATCATGCCTTGGTCATCTCCTTGGCTCCTACCATCTCCTTAGCTCCTTCAGGCTCATTCCCTACCTTTGGCCTGAATGAATCATGTTTCCATGGCACCTCTTGGGGTCAGAACCTTCCTCAAGAGGGTTCTTGTGCCAGTTGGTACCCCCAAATTTGACTTGGTTAGTCATGAACTTCTGATTAAAAGACTGAGCGCTTTGGGTACAGGACATCCTGCATTGCTGTAGTTTACAGATTATTTACAAAACCGATATCAAATGGTGAAATAACATGATTATGTTTCTGAGAAGCTGCCAGTAAAATATAGGGTTCCACAGGGCTCCATATTGGGTCCTATTCTATTTTCTTTGTACTTTGATGGGATTTCTACCATTTTTAAAGATGTTAGCTTAACGGTTATGTGGATGATGCTGTGGTATATTTGCATGGCAAAACAATTTCGGAGTTAAATCCTATTTTGTCTAGAGAAATGGGTAATCTCCAGCATTAGTTAGATGTAAATCATTTGATTCTAAATGTAAGGAAAACTAAACCAATGGTCTTTGGAACATATTCTAGACTGAAATCTCTGGGGACATGTCTTCATATTGAAGCATTAGATTGTGACTTTTTTAAATGTGGCTACTTTTAAATATTTAGGTGTTATATTAGACCTGCTGTTAAGCTATGATTCTCACTTGAGTAATGTTCATGCAAAAATTCACAGTAAGTTAGGTATGTTGTACAGGTTAAGGTCTTTTATGACTGATGATGCTAAAATCGCCATTGTTCAACAGTGCTTATTGCCTATTGTGACCTATTTTTATTTATTTATTTATTTGTAATTTGGAAATAACCTTTGAGCAGGGCTCTTTTACAAAGATTCCACATCATGAAACAGAATACAAAAAGTCACGCACATTGTAAAGATACAGTTACAAGATACAAGTGTATACTTAAAGAAAATGACAAGTAATTACACTGGCAGTTGCATGGGGTGCAGTTGATTCAGTTTGGATAAAAATATCCAGTACCTTCTTAGACACACAGAAGGAGTTATGAGGGGAGACACTACAGCTGAGCAACAAAGGGGTCAGCAAGTGAGGGGGGGTGGGATAAGTGCTAGGGATGCAGCCATAGTGGTTGACCTTGTCAAATGGAGAGGAAGACACTAGGGGAGGGGGTAGGTGAGGCAACTCAGATTGGAGATGGGCTGAGGGCAGTCAATGGGAGGAGAATGCCTCTTTGGGTACTGATAATGCCTCTGTGAATTTTGTGTCTAAAAAGTCTGTTTTACTGCAAACACTGGGAACATTTGCTCTGTCTCTCCCTTGTGTTACCCACCATTGTACAGTTTTGAATAGAATGGGGTGGCTTCCTATTTATGCTAAGTAAGCAATGATATCCAACAGGGTGGGCGGTATTGTGCTATACCAGACCACCCAGGGGTAAATTGAGGCCTGACGCCACAGGCGGAGGACCTTATAGCCCCTGCAAGGTCTTGTATAGCACAATACCGCCCACCCTGGAGGGTATTATTGTGCTTAGAAAATGGGCATCGTAAAAAATTTTTTACTAAAATGTGTTAATAAAAAGTTAGTTTAAATAAGTTTTGTCATAAAATAGTTCCTCCGCCTGCATTATTATGATTTTTTTTAATCTGGGGTGGTAGTGGAGCCTCTGTACTTCTGCCTTTCAATTGGTTGTCAGGGTTAAAACACACACACACACACACACACACACACACACACAGCGCTTTTGGGAGCAATGGCAAAATTAGTTGAGCAAGATAGAGATAGACACAAACTCTGTCCTGCTTTACATCTCTGGAGCTCCTGATCACCAATTCTGGTAAGTTGTGGAGAGATGGGGAGCAATCTCAGCAGTGGGAAGGAAAGAGGCGCGCTGCAGGTAGGAAGGAAAGAGATGTGTTGCTGTTGGGAAGCAGTGAATAAGCATATTTGTTTCTGGGAGGTAGCCAGTGTACTGGAAGCAGCACGTCAAGCGGCACTTGTGAGCTGCTGTGGAGAGGCACGTGACGCTCATTTGGAAACAGAGCTGTCCATCGGAATGATGGCTTCCTTTTTTTCTGCCTTTCTACCATGATTTTTTTTATGTGTTACTGTATACTGTTTAAGTTATTATAGGAGGCGCCCCCTTGGTTACAAAATGTCTTGCATTTAACAGCACATGCTGCCTCCAGCGAGCGAGTGAGAGACCGAAAGTGAGAGCGTTAGATACGTGGTCTGGAAAACTAGAAACTACTGCTGATTTACTTTACACACATTACCACTAACACTACTGGAGCTAGCCATCTCTGTCTCACTTAGCTTGCAGTTTTTAGGCAACCTGTGTTCTTCTCAACAACTGTATTGAATTTTAACTGTTTGGTTGCAAAAAGTGGTCACTGCATCAAGTAATGAGAGCAGTATCTACGATACCGCTATGGAGCAGGAGAAGAGTGATATTTTCTTCGTTTTCCATACCGCAGATTGACGTCCATCTGCGGTATGGAAAATTAAGAAAATACCGTTGCTCTCATGCTCAGTGGAGGTACCGGAGACAATGCTCTCTGATAATTAATTCAGTTTACACTTTTGCAGCCAGAAAGTAGCTTTTGGGATACAGGATGAGAAAAAAAAACAATCATGTTGGGTTGTGGCAGTAGGGTATACAGGAGGGGGATGGTTGGATGACAAGGGCTGGGTGTGAGCTCTCGCTAAGCAACAGAGAAAAAATGGCGAACATTTGAAAATTAATTGAGGGGGTTTTAGCCAATTAGAGAGCAGGCGGGAGAGCAGGATTCTGCTAATGGGGATGGCTGGGCTGGTACTTTTAATAGCTGGGCATCTGTTGTCTGATAGATGCACAGCTGGAGAAGTACCTCAGCCAATCAGAAGCCTCAAATACTTTTACCCATTTTCTAATCATAATTATCTTATGGCTAGGTTTACGTACAGAATATTACAAGCAGGTAAACCACTTAGCCTTTATAAAGTTTTGCAGTGTCTAGATCTTGGTCAATTAACTAGGGCTAGGGTGGATGGAACTGCTTTGACATTTTCTTTTATGTAAATGGACAGAGGGCTTTTTCTTACACAGCACCTGTTATTTGGAATCATATTACTGCTGCTATAAGGGGTTTGTCCATATATGCTGCCTTTTCTCATTCTTTATACTTGCACCATCAATCATTACCTGAACGTAACTGTTTTAAATGATTTTATACAGAATGTGAAATTTGCCATGGAATTTTATTCCTATGTTTATTTGTTATTTGTAAGTGATTGCATTTGTTATGTTTTGATTGTGTGGGTCGCACCTGTAAAAAGGTATAATGTCCAGTTGTGCTTACCCATTAAACAAATAAACAAACAAATGATTGGTAGAGGTACCTTTAGCCTAAAAGAATTATGTTTCCATGGCACCTCTGGGGTTGGAACCCTTCTCAAGAGGGTTCCTTTGCTTTCATGGTACTCTGAAAGGTTGTTAGTCCCTATTTCTACTAGGGACAGAGAGAACAAACAGCAATATCATTAAAAAGGGTATTCCACTCTGAGTTGCGGTTGGATGGTAACTTTTTCATTTGCTTCTTTATTGCCCTATCTTGCAACTACCTCTCTCCATAGGAAGTAATGCCTTGGCATTCATTGACTGTTTCAAGCTCACCTTCAGCTCTGCTCTTTTGGGTACTTTACCTAAGGTACATTTACACTAAAGGAATTATGTTTCCATGGCCCCTCTGGGGTGGAACCCTCCTCAATAGGATTCCTTTGCCATGATGCTACCCTGAAAAGGTGGTAGTGCCAACTGGGATAGGGAATGTGAATGGCCACATATATCTTGTATCAGCTTTCAAACAACTCACCGTCATACAGGCATCCTACCAGAATATCAGCTTTGTTGCACAACCAGAATTCTGCTTTACCATAGTAAGTTGGTTGCTGACCCCGTGAACTGAAAGTCTATAGCCTGTGGTTTGGTGTGGCAGTTAGTGACACCCCCCGGGCTGGGCAGACTCAAAACGTTCCTGACCTTTATTATCAGAATCCAGATCAGAATCCAGGCCACAGTCCTGAAAAGTTCTGATTAGTTCTGATTCTAATCTAAACCTTTTGGAAAATGTGTGAGCAATTGAAAATCTGCCATACAGTTTTATAAAACAACACTAAGATATATGACTCACACATAGACTTGTAAGCAGCATTTCAGAAAATGACAACGGAGTGCATATTGGCACAGATGTGTGGATCTGTTCTAAATACATGACAGCATGCAGGTGACCTAGTTTCCTGTATCCTGCCTGACTGTAGCAGTGTAAACTGATCTGTGTGACCTGAGAGGGGAATCTTATTTAGTATATGGACACATCAGTTGGTTGTTATGCTAGCTGCTTCTCTGCTCCACTGAGAGTCATGCAGTTATTTTCTATGGCACAGTATCCCCTCCACACACCCACACACCCAAACTGATGTCACATTTTGGAGACCCTATCAGAAAACTACTGCATGTCCTTCATTTCTGAGCACATTAATGAACAACAAATTAAGAGAGATGCCGCTCCTAATGAGAGGAAAAATGTGTAAGCAGAACAACCAGCAGCAAAATGAAGATGATCATTTGTGAATTCAGGATTGAGGAATCTCTGGAATGATTACACATTAATCAGCATCATAGATATCACAAGCTGGTTTTGAATAAAGAGGACATGTCTTCAACAGGAGGAGCAGTGCTACATCCTAGGCTGGTGAGAGACTTTGGTCTGTTAAGCAGGCAGAGGAGAGACAACACCAAGCAGGTCAACAGCAGCACTGTGGTCAAGTTTGCAGTCGACAATCTCTTAACAGCTCACCATTATAAGAAAATGTTTAATATGAATTAAGATAATATTTTTCATTTTGAAAGGGAATATTCAGGGAATGCAAATGTTAAGTGTAAGTCAGGACATGCAGTGATTTTGTCGATATTGCCATTCAGGCTTTCCAAAAATTTGTTCAGTCCAATATGACAAGCTGCTGCAACAATTATGCCAACAGGTACAATAAGACAAGCTGCAAAAATGATGCCATCAGGTTCAGGCACTCCAAAAATTAGCTCACTACAAAAATTATTCCAGCAGGTTCAGGCACTCCAACAATTAGCTCAATCCAATAAGACCTGCTACATAGACTGTGCCATCGGATTCAGGTAATTCACAAATTAACTCAGTCCAATAGGTCAGGCTGCAAAAATTGTGCCATCAGGGTCAGGCAGTCCCTTCCTACAGTAACATCACAGATCCTGCTTGATCTCCAGCCCATCTTCCCTCCCCCTTTTCTCTCCCAAGATTCCTTTATGACTATCCCATGCATTGTTGAACCCCACAACTGTTTTCACCCTCACCATCTCCCCTGGTATTTATCTATTTATTTAGCTTTTGTTAACCAGGTAAGCACACTAGACAAAAACAGATGCCTATTTTCAGGTGGGACCCAGGAGGTTACAAGGAGATAAGGAAACAAATTACGAACAGGGTAAGGTTGTACAGAGCTCAGGTAAACAATATACAGGCATTTCAAGATGAGACAGAGAGACAATTCAAAACAACATAGAATACATACACAAGAAACACTGTGAGCAGATGTGGCTGAGAGGACAATCAAATGCAGAGCTCTGTTAAGTGCCCCACAAGGAGGACCAAGGTATCAAGTGTGACACTTGCTAGAAGGGCCACTAGCATCTTAAGTGCAATTGTATGCCAAGGAGAGCAGCAAGTGATCCCAGAGGGAGTTTCAGAAACAGGTATGGGAGGGTGTAGTATAAACTTGGGCAGGAAGGGCATTCCATAATCTAGGAGCACATGTAGCAAATGCTCTGTCACCCATTTGGGTGCAGGTATTGGGAACCTGGAATACCGTAGATTCATGCGACCTTAGGGAATAAGAAGAGTGGGCAGGTTTAAGGAGCTCTGCCAGGACAGGAGGAGTGGCTGTTCTGACAACCTTGTCAGTGAAACATCCTAGGACAAAGCTCTGATGATGGTCTGGTGGTGGAGGCCAAGGAAGTTTATTGTAAAGGTCACAGTGGTGGGTGAGATGATGGGCAGCAAGGGCAAAGTGGCATATATTATTGTAAACCACATCCCTTTTGGAGAGGTGAGTTTTAGCAGCATGAGCAAATGTGATGAGACCATAACAGAGCATGGGGAGAAACACACCTCTTGCCAGGGCAATACGAGTAGCGGGGGTGAGACTGTTTTTTGCTCTGTAAGCCAGACCCAGCTTATTATTTACAGCTCTGCATACATTGTGAATATGCTTGGAGAGGCCAAGCTGAGGGTCAGGGGTAACTCCCAGGTATTTGACAGGGTCAGCAACCATCACAGGGGATCCATCAATGCCAGTAATACTCAGGGGCATAGGGGATGCTTTTAACTTCACCTAGGATCCAGAAAGCATGGCTTGTGTTTTTCTGAGATTGAGAACAAGTCTATTCGCTTTTAGCCAGGATTGTATGTTGCTAAAGTCAATGTTTAGGTGTCGGTTAATGACACTAATGTCATGGGAGTGGGTAAGGATGACCAGGTCATCTGCATATAAGGTGGCACTGCAATGGGATGGCACAGTGGGGGGATTGTTTACAAATAGGGAGAAAAGGATGGATCCTAGGACAGACCCCTGAGGAACTCCAGCTTTAACTAGGGTAAGCTCCAAGAGATCCTTGTTGAATTTTGTGAATTGCTGTCTTCCTTGGAGGTAGTTGGAAAACCACCCAAGGATGGGGGCAGACAAGCCAAGGGACCGGAGTTATGACCACAGAAGCACATGATCAACCAGGTAGAAGGCCTTGGAAAGATCAATGAAGGTGGCTCCAGCGAGTTTACCTTGATCCATGGTAACCCTAACTTTGGAGGTAACCTTAACAAGGGCAGTGGAGGTGCTATAGCCCTTGCGGAAGCCGTGTTGAGCTGGCAACAGCAACTCACATGACTGGATATATTTGGAAAGCTGGGAAGCAACAACTTTTTCAAGGAGTTTGCTAACAGCTGATAAGATGGCTATGGGCCAGTAGTTTTCAAGGTTTTTTGGGTTACCTTGTTTGAGAACCGGGACCACCCTTGACACCCTCCAGAGGTCATGAATATCCCCAGATGTGAGCGACGAGTCAAAGATATGGGAGATGGGTAAGGTAATGAAAGGGGCACCAAGGCGGAGGAGTTTGAGCTCCATGTTATCTTGCCCATCACTACAGTGAGGGGAGAGACCAGAAAGTAGTTTCTGCGTCTCCCTCCTGGACACAGCCTTCAAATAAAAGGGAGGGCGAGAGACAGATTCTGACTGGGAGCTGTGAGGCACACCTTGTTTATCAAGATCCAGATCAGGACATAGGGAGGTATAAGCAAACAGGTCTGAGAAATTGGAATTAAAGGCATTAGCAACTGTGAGGGGATTGTTACAGTTTGTACCACCTATAGTCATGTCTGAGACATCCCCTTTTGAAGAACCACTAACTATATTCTTGATATTTCACCAAAAGTTCATAGGGTCTCTGGCTGTGGTTAACAGGGCAGATTTGCAGAAATTACTCTTCGCAGTCCTAATAGCTATTTTGCATACATTTCTGAGACGTCTGTATTCCTGGTGTATAGACATGTCATGTGAGGCCTTGAAACTAGCCCAGCATTTATCCCTAGACTTAATGAGGGCAAATAGGCTACCATGGGCTATTCCAGGAATTCACCACTCTTTCTGTGAAGAAGTACTTCCTCACATCTCTCCTGAATTTACCCCACCCAGCTTCATAGCATGTCCCCTTGTTCTTGAGCACCTTTCGTTCTGAAAAACACTTCCTTCCTTCCTTCCTGTACCTTGTTTACCCCTATGAGGTATATAAAGTTCTCTATCATATCACCCCTCTTCCTCCTCTTTTCCAGGGTATACATATTTAGGTCCTTTAATCTCTACTAATAGGGCTTCTGGTGCAGACCCTCCACCATTTTAGTTGCCCTTCTCTGGACCATACCTCTCAACTGTCCCTGATTTTCAGGGATGTCCCTGATTTTGCCTCAGAAATTTCTAGTGTCCCTCCTAAATTTGGCATTTCTGTCACTGACGAGTAGGGATTTGAATCACAAAATAATGCCAGCCAGTGGATTTACAAGCTACTTCTCATTAAGAAAATACTATTCACACTAAGAAGAATGCCCCTTGCAGGGAGTCCAGGATTTCTCTGTTTCTACCTGAAGCTGCAGCTAAAAGGCTCCAATCTATATCTGGCAAATTGAAGTCCCCCACTAGCAGCACCTCTCCCTTTTCTGCCGTCTTGCCAACGGCTTCCATCAGTACCTTGTCTAACTCCTCCCCCTGTGCTAGAGGTCTGTAGATCACACCAGTGCAAACAGAAGCTCCATTCCCCACCTGTAGAGTGATTCACAGTACCTCTGCCCCCCCCCGTATTCCCTGTATCTCCATCAGTGTAATGCCCTCCCTCACATAAAGTACCACACCCCCTCCTTTCCTTCCCATACTGTCCTTCCTGAACAGAGTATAGCCTGGTATGGCCATGTCTCGGTCATAGTTTCCAGTGCACCATGACTCAGTAATGGCCACAATATCCAGGTCCGCTTCTGCCATGATGGTCCCTAGGTCTGGAATTTTATTCCCTAGACTTCTAGCATTCACACACATGACTTCCAGGTTTCTGTTTGTTACCCCCACCCTTTTTTTTCCTTTACTTACCCCTCTCTTTTTGATGCACCTGCCCCATCCCCTTCTTTTCTTCCACCCTACTTCCTGTATTAATTTGCACCCTGAGGGATTCCACTCCTCTCTGATTCTCCCTCTTCCCTACTTCAGCCTGTGGGGCAGGGCAGTTTCTGCCTCCCTGTCTCTTCTGCCAACCCCCTTGAGTATTTTAAATGTTCATCAAAGTAACATCTAAAGTATCCACTGAGGACTGCAGTTCCACTCACAGATGGATGCAGGCCATCACCCCAGTAAAGGCCCTTATCCCTCTGGGTGGACCCCTAGTCCCCAGTGTAGCTGAACCCTTCACCTGCACCATTCCCTCAATTATGAGTTGAAAGCCCTGGTGCAGAGATCCCCCCATTTGTAGATAGGCAGCACTGCAGTGAAATCCACTGAGTGCGCAATCTGCCTAAGACACCTCCCCACCTCTCTAAACTCCCCCTGCACTATCCCAGTCCAGTTCTTAGCCAGGTACTTAGTCCCCAGGTGCACAATGATATCCAGCTCAGCCTCCTGTCCTGCTGCTCTAGCGGTCCTCAGATCTGCTTTCCACCCCTCCAGGCCATGTTGCTGCATAGGCATCTAACCTCCCTCTCCTCCTTTTCCTGTTCCAAAATCTATCCCTCCCACAATCACGTCCCCACCAGAAGTCACTTCCTCCTCTTCTGGGGTCCTCTTCCCCCCTCCTTGGGTCTCTGCTATGTCAATCAATCAATCAATATTTTGTTTGTATAAGGCACCCTTCCTATGCTCAGGGCACCTTTACAGTATAGAATAAAAACACACAATATTACAAGAGGTTACCTGAATCCCAACCAACTTGGCCTGGAGTCTAGCAACCACTTCTCTCAACTCAGAGAGCTGCATGCAAATGGGGCAGCACCCCAGTCTCCAGAAGGTCTCTCTCAAAACTGCCACCCTACAGCCACCAGACAATCCAAACATTAGCTCAGTCCAATAGGACATGCTGCAAAAACTGTGCCAGCAGGTTTAGACAAACCAAACATTAGCTCATTGCAATATGATATGCACTGTACCATCAGGTTCAGTCAATGCAAACATTAGCTCAGTCCAGTAGAACATGCTGCAAAAATTGTGTAGCCCACTGAAAAGCTCACTGAATTAGTTATTTCATTTTCAAAATCTCACTCTTCCAGCTCTTCCATATAGTCAACTTTGCGGTCAATGGAAAATATATTTGCTGGTTGTAGGTCATAACTGTAACCGATCAGGGGAAGGTTTATTTTTTTAAGAAAGTACATTTTTCTACATTTTCTGGCAGTAGCCTAGATCGTATATCTGATGTCACATTATCCACCGAGCTGAAGAGTCACTCTGTAAATACAATGGTTGGGGGGCAGACAATGTATTTCAAAGCTACCCAAACAAGTGCAGGCCACACTGACTCCTTGTTTTGCCAGGTATGCTGACTGCACAGCGAAACTGCCTCAGCGAAGACCATCGCAGCGAAAGAATTTAACAGAAAGTATTGGGTTGCTGTGATGGTCCAAGCTGACACCGGCACTGCATCTCCCGGTGTTTCACCCCTTCCCCGACACAACTCTGGCTCGGAGATGTATATATAGAAACCGGGGTGTGTGTGGGGCAGATCCCCCCACATGGAGGGTTCGGGGGGCATAGCCCCCCAAATAAAACACACCGACATCCCCAACAGTACAATGCTGACACTCAGCATTGTGTCTGTCATTGTCGGGGATGTCATCAATGTAGATGTTGCCACACGATAGTAAAACCGTTTTGTCAGTGTTTTATGGGATCTTAATTCCACTCAATACCCTTTTCTGCCAAATAGCAGTCAACCATAGCCTGGGCAGAGGCAAGGACGTATGAAGAAGGAAGGTCTGATTTTTTAATGACAACAGTGTCCAAATGACCCCAAAGTTAAAAACAAAAGCAAAACAGCTCCAGCTGCTCAATAGGAGTGTGCCCGGAATAAATAAGGCCCAAACGAAAAAACAACAAACCGGCACTGCTCCAGGCTATTAGAATAAGGCTTTATTCAATAAAAAGTTAAAAGACAACATACCCTGTAAGGCAGGCTCCACATGAACAGAACGCAATAATAACCCTGACTGGTTTCGTACCTAGTGCGTCATCAGGGGGATGGTCACATACTGCAGTCAATGTCAATTAAATAATAGCCCCTTAAAGGGGAATTGCATACACCAATGTGCTATACATATAAGTGCTAAGCAAGAAAACACGTGTAGTGCCCCAGATTTGAGGGCACCACAGAAAAATAAATAATAGAAAATGCTCAGCTATAGGTGCATTAATACAGTAAACAGGGGCCCAATAAATGCCCAGGTGTCCAGTTTAAAATGCTAACACAAAACTCTGTACAAAGCCTGTTAAGAATAATGTAAATAGCTTAGAAATAATGCACAAAATAAGCCTTTCTGCCATGCTGCAGCTAATGGAATGTTAAGCTGAGCTAATAGAATGCCCACTGTGTGGCACCTGCCATGCTTCCAGAACCAGAATACAGAGTGCTGCAGTTTGAAAAATAAGTTACTGTTAGGGAGAATCATGGTGACTGTGGAGGAGTGAGGACACAGAAAGCGAGGAGGGATGAGAAGGGCTTGCCAGGAGGGATGAAGCTGTCCCTGAGGGCTTTGCTGTGTGCCTCCTGCCTCCAGTCACTGAAGAAAATGTACCTGCAAGATTGTTCAGTCTGCGGTGCCAGTTTGAGCCACTGGTGAAATCCAGAAACTTCCTGCTGTGTCCCGGAAGGACTTGGAGCCCGGTTTTAATTTTTCTTATTTAAAAATCAAGTGTTTTGGTCCCTCGGAGGCGGCGATTGCACAGTCGCATCATTCGTGCTGCTCCAGGACCTTTCATGAGGTCCCCAGTCATCCTGTAACTGCCTAAAACTCCCTCCCTCCCTCTTCAGACTGCACCTCCCACTCCGCTTGCATCCTGAGAGTCCCAGTGGTGTAGTGAGTCAGCAACAGCACACTCCTTCATACTGTTCACCCTGGAACTGTATAAAAAAGTGTATTTGAGTGTTTAAACAATTTGTGCTAGGCGCAAGAGAAAACAGCTGAGTGCCGTGAGGGGGCGGGCCAGGGGCTCCTCATTTGAATAATTTAAGCCTTCAGGGCGTAGCGACATCCCCAAGGGAGGTGACAGCAAAGGAAAAGCCTCAGTAGGGCATGAATATTTATGAAAGAGGTATGGTTGGGCATTGCAGAGTGTCAGTGTAGCCCAGTCCAGCCTAGAATTTAAAAAGAGCTCAGAGTGATTAAAGGGGCCAAGGCTACAGGGAAACCCAGCTCTTCAGAAGAGGTAGTCCAGAGAAACCCAGAGTGTTTACAGGGGCTCACCCAAGAAAAGCCCAGTGACCAGAAAGGTCCCCAGTGTATTTGAAAATGACACAGTCCAGTAGGCTCATGATTTAAAAGGGGCACAGCTACAGGGTGACCCAATTATTAAAAAGGGGCACGCCAGATAAAGGCCCAGTGATCGAAGGGGGGCCAGACAAAGCCAGGCCCAGTTCTTTAAAGGGGCAATACAGGCCCACATGTGTATTTAAAAGGACAAGGGTAGTTTATGACCCACAGGGCAAGTCAGGCCCATCAGTTCTTAAAGGGACAAGCTAGGCCCATGCCAGTTAAATAGGGCAAGTCAGGCCCACCAGTTCTTAAAGGGGCAAGTTAGGCCTACGCCAGTTAAAGCGGACAAGTCAGGCCCACCAGTTCTTAAAGGGGTAAGTTAGGCCCATGCTAGTTAAAGAGGGCAAGTCAGGCCCACCAGTTCTTAAAGGGGCAAGTTAGGCCCACACTAGTTAAAGAGGGCAAGTCAGGCCCACCAGTTCTTAAAAGGGGCAAGTTAGGCCCACCACCACGTTGCTCTGCCATATAAAGGGGCAAGTTAGGCCCACTGCTAGCCATTTAGATTCCCCAGGTATTATAGGGGCCCAGCAGCATTAGTGACCCTGGATGTTTAAGGAGACTAGCTAGGCATACAAAGTCACAGTAACAGGAAGAACCAGATTTAGTCAGAGGGACCCCTGTTAGTTAGGTCCACCAGTGCTAGGGTTCTAACAGAAAAGTGAATTGCCTGTATATTTACTGTGATTTGAACATTAAGACTGAATAAGAGACCACTGCAACAAGAACTGAGACTCTATTTTGCATGCAACTATTGCTACAAGCAGTGAATGTGCCAGAAAGTATTGCTTTGTTGCCAGCCTTCCAAGTTGCAAGGTGCTTGAATCAGTCTTCCAAAGCTTTCCAGAATCTGTTCACTATTGGTATCCAGATCAATCTTCTTCACTATACTCCAGAAGTTGTCTCCAGAGCATCTTCAAAGCAGCTAGCAGCAGATGTTCAAGGAACCGTGCCGCAGTCGTTTGCAATGTCCTGTTTATTGTTTTCTGCTCTTCAAAGTTTCCCCAAAGTATGGCCTGACCCGGTACAAAGGCACCGTCAGTTTTCTTGTTTTGTCATCTGTATCGAAGTGCTATCCAGCTCTTCTGCCGCAGTGTTTTGCATCATTGTCCTGTTTCTTATTTTACGTAGTCCTTGGCTCGTCCGTCCTTGGTGCCCAGAACCCCTTTGGTGCTTCCGATTCACAGGCTTCCATTCTTCAGAATCTTTGCTGTGTCCTGGCAGGCCAGCAGAGGATGTTGGGCTGGTTGGTCAGCACTTTCTTCTTCTTCTTCCTTGTGTCCTGGCGGTCCAGAAGAGGACTTTGGGCCAGTTGGTCAGCACTTTCTTCTTCTTCTTCCTCATGTCCCGGCAAGTCCAGAAGAGGTCTTTGGGCCAGTTGGTTAGCATCTTCTTCTTCTTCATCTTACTCTGGCAGTCCGGAAGAGGGCTGTGGCCGGGTTTGGTGTGTTTCAATTCCAGTGGCCCCCAGTGGGTTCTGAGCTGAGAGAATAGTTGCTTTGTTCTTAACAAGTCCAGTAACCCTAGAGAGGTGGGGTGTGGCCAAGAGATTCATGGCCTATACAAAATCCTCTCTGCAGTCCCTTAGTTGTTAGCCCTGTCAGCAAAGTGTTTCTCCTTGTGTTTTATCCTGCAACTCAATTTCTTCCCCGATGACAGAGAAAGTCCACCTGTGCTCGAACTGCCTTTTTATTGATGAACATAAAGTGTTACAGTGATATGCTTTGAGTTCCTTAGAGTGGAGTACTCCAGATAGTTTAGACCCTAGGTAGAGGTGCACCTCAGGGTAGTATTTGTATATTGTATAGAGATTTGTTGACATAGAGTATAGACCACTCATAAAGTGGAGCTGTTACAGCTGCTTATTTAGAGTCCTCCTCGTACAGGAGAGTAAGTGTAGAACGTGTTCCCTGTGACCGTGTTTCCCTCCCTGGTTTGGTAAGAATATAACCTTGTGAAGTATTTGGAATCTATTTCTGGACTCTCGCCTCTCTTTGTCTGTTGCCAGCATCAACCCCTTTTTGGACCTGTGTTAGTAATTTGTGTGCAAGTTACTGATGTCATCGACACAGTTGCTTATGTACCCCTTTTTTATTGATGTGGAAAGCCAGCACACGTTGACATCCTTCTTACCACCTTTGGGGCTCCACACATGTAAAGTGCATACCAGTATAAATTACCAATGTACCAATACTGCCATTAAAAATATAAATTAGCAATCAACAAGGGGATACATTTTACAGATATTTTCTACTATTTCTGAATTTGATTTTTCCAAAAAGGATACAAAAACAGATATCAGGTTTGTAATTTATAAGCACAGCAACTCCTTTCATGCAATGTCCCCTATATCTTTTCCAGAAGATGGGCTGTAAATATTAGCTCCAAGGTGGTCTGGAAGGGAAATATGCAAGAAATATGTGTTATAAACAAAACCTAGGAAGAAGAAATACAGGTTAAAAAGAGGCACAATGCATATACTCTGCAGGATATAATTTCTTAATACAGGACAGCAACTCTATTTTATCATTGGGACCAGGTGGTCTCAAAGCTCTAAGCATAAAAATCCAGAATGACTCTCTCTGTTTTAGGACCAAGAGGCAGTGATCTTGCTGACAAGCTTGGAGCTAGTGTTTACAGCCCATCTTCTAGAAAAGAAATAGGGACATTGCATGAAAGGAGTTGCTGTGCTTATAAATTACAAATCTGATATCTGTATTTGTATCCTTTTGGAAAAAATCTAATTCAGAAATAGTAGAAAATATCTATAAGAATTATCTCCCTTGTTGATTGCTAATTTATATTTTTAATGGTAGTATTGGTACATTGGTAATTTATACTGGTATGCACTTTACATTATAAAATAGCCCGCTATTAAAGATTAACGTACAGATCAGCATCCCCAATGCTGTTCTTCAGTGTGTACTGTCTTACAGCCTTTTTTTGCTCCAGCAATCATTTTAACACGTAAAAGGAAGAGTCCCACCTTGTTGCAACATACTGATGAGCTTATTCAGAGGCAGTCTGTATTCTTCCTTAATGACCTGCAGTCGCTGGCTTGCTTAGCAGCAGTGACTGAAATGTGTGCATATACTTTTTCCACATATGTGAGAGCTTTTAAATCTCTGCCCTCTTCCTGGACAGTGTGAAAAACATTGAATGTGCACAAAGCCCGCATCAAACAATGTTTTCCTTATGTCTGAACTATTGCCAGACACAATAAAACCTACAGAAAGTCCTTGTGATGTAAGCCAGTACTGTATCTCTCTCTATTAAGTTCATCCAGGATGTTAGAAGCTGTGTGATCCTGTGGGACATGCTACATGCAAAGGTAAGCCAGTTTCAGATGGGATTTGTCTATGTCACTACAGGGAGTAACTGACATTCAATGTGCAATCAGTGACATAAATGGCTCTGGCTAAGAGCTTGTCCATATGTCAGTAGTCAGATGTACAACACCAGTCACTGCATGTTTTAAAGCATTGTTTTGTTTCACACTGACTACCTCATACATCTGATGCACAGCAACAGTTGAAAAATACTCCTTGGATGGAATGTTGTACCATGATGACAGGAGATTCAATAGCCTTTTGAAACCAACATGCTCCATAACTCTGAAAGGCTGTAAGTCCAATGCCATCATCTCATAAAGTAGTTTTGCTGTAGTAATTGCTTCAGGATAACTATGCTGGTATTTAGCTTTATGCACAAGTATTTGAAAAATTGTGAGCTGCCTTCTAGCAGAAGAAGTCTTCTTCAGACAGGCCATATTAGGAGTGCTGGATGATGATAAGGACAAAAGGGGACTGTTTGCATTACTTTCTCTTGAAGATCAAGAATGAGGGGACATTAAATCTGTATCAGCAGGGCTGCTATTTTCAGTAGCTATGCAGGAAGAGGTGGAATGGGAATCTGAACTATCTATGGCTGCATGGTGTTTTCATCTTTCTCTCTGTCCAAATAATCATACCTCAGGAATAATGGGCGACATCTCTCTCAACGTCTTTTTAATGCTGAGATGCCCAGAGCACCCTTTTTTGCTCCATCTGCTGATTGTCTTTTTGCATATAGAGCATACTGCTCTCAACTCGTTATCTGCAGCTGGAGAAAAGTTAGACCACACACAAGAGGTCACTTTTTTTTTACCAGGCATATTATACTGTCATCTGTCATAGGTGCTCTGTTGTTCTTTCGCAACAATGGGTTGATCAAGATCTGAATCACCCTTATCTTCATCCAGCTCTTCCAAGCCAATCGCAGAACCCAATTTTGAATGAACTGCCCCCTCATCTTGTTCCCCCTGCACCGCACTGTTCATTTCCTCACCCTCCAAATCCATTACCACAAATTCATCATATTCATCTCATCCTGCACATGTTCAACTGCCAACTCTTCCTCCTTGCTCAGTCTTTCCCCCTCCTCTAGGTTCTCTCCCTCCTTGTCTGCATCTACATCCTCCATTTCACCACCTTCATCAAATTCAGATTCATCCTCATCAGTTTCATTCAAATTTGTATTTGAATGGTCTACATAGGTGCTATAGCATATCTTTGCTTGCCACTCCTCGTGGTACTGACCACCCCTTGTTTTAATTAACAACGATTTTAGCTTTCCTGACTGTTTGGACAATGATGGGTAACTACCACTAGTGCTACTGGATGATGCACCACTGCCAGGAATCACTCTTTCACCAGTCTGCAGTAAGGTATGGGCCATACTGTTCCCCATCCCTTTCCCCATTTGTGCTTCCTCCTCTCCCTGTCTGCTGCTCATAGTAAATTTTTCAGAGCGCCCACAAAAGTGGTATGAGAAATTGGCCAAGACTGAGTCAGCATGCAGCAATGGCAGGAGAAGTAGGCCGCAAAATATACTCACGGCAGCAGATAATCTCACAGTCAACTGAGAAAGGATGGAACTGGCATGTTTGACTAACTATATGACATTTTTTTTGCATATTAATGACTGCAAGGCAAAGAAAATGCACAGTGGATGCAGCATAATAGAGTCTTGTAGCAGGTGCAGCCTATTATTTTTGCCTCTCCTGTATACTGAATGAGATCCCCTTCCTTTCCCAGGATAGGTAGTGTTACACTGCCACAGTCAGGAGGGGGGGTCTACGTCAAAAGTGAGATGATACTTAGCAGGAAGCTCAGCATGCAGCAATGGCAGGAGAAGTAGTAGAACACAAAATATATTCACAACAGCACATAATCACACAGTCAGCTGAGAAAGGAACTGGCATGTGTATGATTTAATTATCTTAAAAACGTTTTTTTTTTGAGTCTGTAAGCCTATAGTTCAATGGTTGAAGCAACAGCCATGCTCCCCTGCCTAACCTATTTAAACCCTTCCTTCTTTCTTCATTCAGAAGCTTTTTTCTTTGTGGCCAGAGGCTCTGTCCTTCTTCTCTCTGGGTCAGGCCTTTCCTTGGGCCCTGTCCCCCCCCCACCCCATATATTATTTGTCTCCTACCTTCCCTTGTGTTTGGAACCCTCTGGCTGTGCTGGACTCTCTGCCTGGTTTGTATACTTCTGCTTCTGGGTCAGTATTTTGCCTGTGGCTGCAGTCTGTATTGCTTCTCTCTCAGTAGTTTGTTTCTCCTTCTGTTCTTGTACTTATGTTTGCTTTGTTTGCTTTTGGGGCTTTTAGTTCCAGCGCCCCTTGTTTGCTTTGTTATGCTCCATGCAATCTCTCGTTTATCCTTACTTGTTACCTGTCTGCTCTCTGTTCCAATTGCTGTTTCCATGCAGTCCCTGTGCTCATCACCTGCCTCTCTCAATACTGACTCCCTGTTATGCTGTGTTTGTTCTGCAGCTCTGCTTTTACTCACTCAGTGCTTGCTCCATGCACTCCCTTTGTGTTATCCAGGCTTATATGTCAGGTAGTAGTAAAAACATTATTTTTATACAGGAAAACATGTTATTTGGGTCATACAACCCAGTTTACAAGACAGTCCTGTTTGTTTGCTATTTCAGCATAGTCTTCTGCTTCTCCCAGGCTGCTGTCTTCACCCCGGCTTCCTTATCACTAACCTGCTACCTTATCTATAGCCTCAGAAGTTTACCAAATCTTACTTTTACCAAAGGCATTGCAGTCCATTTCTGACTATACTTTTATCAAACCCTCAGCAGTCTGTATCTGACTTCTACCAAACTGAAACTTCAGCATTTCAATTGGCTCTATTATTTTAAGGGGGTTTTACCCTACCAACATTATAGTTGCTGACTGGTATCATGATGCTCAGCTCGTGACTTCCTTGTTATTCCCACGGTGGAGGACTATGATGTCATTATGGGGCACTGCAGTTCCAGATAGCAGGAGCACACTCTAAGTTAATGAATCCTGCCACTTTGCCTACATGGCTTCTCAGCTATCTATGCATAAATATATTAACTCACTCCTTAAAGGACACTTCTCCGCCAACTGCTCATGCAGACTAAACTCACAACAGGTACTAGCCCTTCAACTGAGTCCTGCTGTGGGTACTCCTAATAAATAACTCCGACTCTTGTAAATGTTGTCATTCGCATCGCATATCAATTTAGCTGCCATGTATACCCAGATTTTCTGGTTGCTTGCTGTGTTGCATTCTGTAGTTATACTGTACATATCATTATATATAATATAGCTAATTTTTTGTACTTGTTTTTGAAATGGCTGTACTTTTGAATTTGTGTGTATCTTCCCATACCCTGCACCCCCCAGGACGCATCTGGAATCGAGTGGTAGTCTGCTCAGCATGCCCTCCTGGTAAAACATTTAAATAAATAAATAAATAAAACCCCGTAGCTGACATGACATGCACAATATTCATTGCATAGATTTCAAGATTTTCATTCCATTGCATTACCATGTTACAAATGCTCGTTATTCGAATAACTTAACTCTGCCTTAAAGGCATTTAAGTCATTCATGCCACCCATATCAATTCTCTATTTATCCTGCAACCATAGCAATCACTGCTAAACCTCATCGATTCAATTTACTAAACTTCATTGAATCAATTTCTGGCATCACTGCCTCTCACTGCTTAATGGCTTCACAGCCTCTCTCAACTTGATCTCCTACCTTCCATGACACCATTAATCTGGCTTCCATAGTGGAATTGGTTGGCTTGCTTTCACTGGCTCTGCTCATATGACTCAGTCATATTAAGTATTTCTATCCATCAATCTCATCAGCTAGTCATGTCAGACCATTGTATCAGTCAATCATCTCAGACAGTCATGCCATATACCAATACCTAACTGATGGCCACTGCCTTCACCCAGCCACCTCATATGTACCACTTCATAGATATCTTTCTGCTCGCCTTCATAAATTGGAGGTTTGCCAACCATGACCATTACTTTCTATGGCTCAGGACTTCCTTGCAGCTAACAGTCTCACTCTGCACTGAAGTCCACATTTTGAGCATGTGAACCTCAGGGTGGGGTTCTTCTCATCTGGCCCATAGTGGGAATGTCCTTGCTCTGGGTGGAGCGTTAGTCATTTCCACCACTGATGGCACCTCTCAATGTAGAATCTAAGACTTCATCTACGAAGGATGGGGCCCTCAGACCCAAGAGCACCCCTTTAGCTAGCCGAATCAGGTTTGGTGGCACCCTCTACACTTTTTTCCCAGTCTGTTTTAGTCAGCAAGCAGGCTAAGTGCCTCAGCAGTCATTGCTCTCCTCCTCCTGCCTTGGGGGTCCCGTTTAACTTTCAGAGTTCAATTGTTGTAGAGGTCTCTTGCAACCCTTCATGGCATTCCCTTTAGAGGGATCGTGAGAGCTTTCCTCCAAATCAGAATATTTTCCTCCCCTCAGATTGGGTTTCTAAATTGCAGCAGCAGAGCTGTCACTAAATAAAACACCCCTAGCCTGGAGGGAAGATGACCTAGGCCTCAGCTTGCCAGAGGTTACCTCCTCTTAAAAAGGTTTTGTTTCCTCTCCTCAGCACCAAAGGTCATAATATGTAGTTAGTTGTCCATAGTATATAATGAATAATGGTTTGGACATGGATGGTGGCCCATCTTTGTCATTCCCTCTCTCCTAGCGAAGTCATGCCTTCTTGTTATAATTCATGCAACCTATGTCCAAACCGTTATTCATTTCAGTTATCTCTGACCTCTACCCTTATTTCTGATGACCATGTATATATTCCAATCTCAATACCAACTCATTACATTCACAATGCCTTCTAATCAACTCGATACCTATGCAATGCTTTCTAATCTGTACTCTTTTTGGGGCTTTTCCTAAGCTACTTTTAGCCTAAGGGAATCCTTCCCGTGGCACCTCTAGGGGTGGAACCCTCCTCCAGGGTTCCTGCCTTCAGCATCTCTACATGGTGGTATTCCCAAGGCACAGAGAGGTGAATGGCCACACCAAAGTTTATTCAGCAAGTTGCATAAGCACAACACCACACTAAGTTACGTGAGCACACTGAATTAAAAGGCTATAAGCCTGTAGTTCAATGGCTGAAGCAATAACCATGCCCACCTGCCTGACCTATTTAAATCCTTCCTTCCTGCTTCATTCAGAAGATTTTTTCTTTGCCCCACCATCCTCCTCTCCTCCTCCTCCTCCTCCTCCTCCTCCAGTGGCTAACATCTCTCCTCAGGGGCTTTTCCTAAGCTACCTTTAGCCTAAGGGAATCCTTCCCTCAGCCCCTCTAGGGATGGAACCCTCCTTCAGGATTCCTGCCTTCAGCATCCCTACAGGGTGGTATTCCCAAGGCACAGAGAGGTGAATGGCCACAACAAAGTTTATTCAGCAAACTGCATAAGCACAACACCACACTAAGTTGCATAAGCACATTGAATTTATTTTTTTTATTAGTCTCTGCAATGCAAGGCAAGAAAAAAGCACAGCAAGAGCAGCAGAGCAGTGTCTCATAGCAAGTGCAGCAGGAGGAGGAGGAGGAGGAGGAGGGTGTGCCAATGGAGAATGCAACAGGTTCGCATGTGTGGGCATCTGCAATCGTGTGGTATAGAAACCCTGAGGAAAAGAACTGGAAAAAAAATGAATGCAGGGGAAGGAAAGGAGTAGGGAAATGTTCCACCATGCTTGTTCCTACAACTAACCAGTTATGTAAGTGGTGGTGGAGAAGGAGTAGGGACAGGGACTGGAAGTCTTAGTGGTGGGGCAGGGACTATGCCTAAGAGACAGATTTGTTCTGGGTAATAATCCATCTAAATAAACCATGGTTCATTAGTCCCCAGATGTCAACTGGTTCCATGCCTGAAGCAAATAGCAGCTTTCCCAACCAGTTCTAGTAGTCCACTACAACTAGTAATGAAAGAACACTGAGCAAGCCAGAAACATGCAGGTTTCCCACTCCCCCCAGAGTATTTTGAGGCTCCCTATACATGGTGATATAAAAGATTCTATCCCAGTCTGTAAACTCAAGCTTGCCATCCCCATTCATCTTGTAAAAACAACATGACAACAGCTCACGTTGTCAGTGGCACCAGCACCACCACTGACATTTCTGCATCATGGGCATGGGTGATTGTCTGTCCTCTTCACAAGCAATAACACATGACAAGATATGGGTTATGTCCTGATAAGAGCATGCTCAGGACTGTTATAAGGCACAGGGCACTTGCTCTGACTGCCTTATGTACCTGGGCGTGCTCTTATCAGGACATAACACACACTTCGGAGTGTGTTATTGTGGTTATAAAATGAGCCCTCCAGTAAAGAAGATAATTTAAAAAATTCACATAAATGTAAATATAAAATGAACAAATATGATTGTATCATTTAAAAAAAAGTAGTCCCTCTTAGTGTCATAGAATGGAGCTTTTTTTTATTATAAGTTATTATTAGCAGATACTGGAGTCCATCTGTGTCTCGACTGCCCCCCCCCCACACACACACATATACACAGAAACACCCAAAAACATGCTTTTTTTCTTTTACTATTTGTTAGTTTGAGCATGGTCTTTTAGCTACATGTAGCTAGCTGCCAGCGGTGTGACCATGTCCCTTACTGGATTATTTATTCACTGTTATGTTTGTTTGCTAACCCTCCCCCATATACAGACATTTATTTTGTGCCCTTTTATTTGATTTGTTTTCTTTCTTCAGTTTTTTTCTATTCATTTCATTTTATGGCTTGACTGACTGGGACCGAGCGTGTCCCTCAGCAGCCACCATATCCTGTTGTTTCCTGCTTCCCGGTCAGGGTTCATGTGTTTTCAAACTGTAAAAGGAACAACATTTTATTTTTATAATGGGCCACAGTTTTACATATGCAGTTTTCGATTTTTGCAGCTCAGATTAAAAGGATAGTATGGCAGGATGGGAGAGGGGGGAGACTCTGGAGATGGCAGAAAGGCTGAGCATCAACAGCGAGACCTGGAACTGCAATGAAGAAACTGGTCTGGTGGTGAGTAAAATAACATCTATTTATGGCTTCTGCAGGAAGGAGGACATTACATATACTGAGTCTTGACTTCCATTTGGCATGAATGCCTGTGTCCTGCTACTGTGCTGCCGCGAGTGCCATCTTGCTGGGCTGCTATGAAGAAAACTGTTTCCCGCTACCACTTCAGTAAGCTCTGTCAGTCAGCCTTTGTGTTTACAGTTGGCAGAGCTCACTGATTCCTTGTTGTTATGGGGCTTTCATGTGGGCAGTAGTGTCGGTTGGCTACTATATCATCTGATAAGGACACGGGTCAGAAGATATAGTAGCCAATCAGATCATGGATTTATGATGCCCATTTTATAAAAGGTATTATGCCCCATCTTCCCACCAACCCCTAAATAATGCAACAGCAGCAGTAGCATCACTAAGCCCAGTGCTGCTGCCCAGTCATTGTCTGTGGAAGGTGACTATGAGCTTGGGAAAGGACTGATACTACTGTTATCTTGTCATCTGAGGGAAAAGTGGAATTGTTGGAGTAGGGTGAAGTAAGCCAATCCTGCAGTTTTCTAAAAGAAAGCCAGTAGCACCACCACCAAAGCAATCTATACTGCAGGTGGGTGCCAGTGAGGAGGATAGGTAAGTCGAGCTGTTGGAACATGGGGACATGACAGTGAGATGGTAGGGGACTGAGAAGCAAAAGCACATGAAGTGGAGGTGGCAAAAGCTGAGGGGAAATCTAAAAAGAATCATGTGAGACTGAGCTAGAGGGGTATGGGGAAGGGGAAAAAGAAGTTGAAAAGGAAGCGAGGCAGGTGGAGGAAGCACATGCAGAAGAGTAGGACTAGGATGAAGCAAAGAAGGTTGAAAGTGTGCTGTCAGTAACAGTAACAAGTTCTGATGATGAGCGTGATACAGAAGAGTGGATGACGTCATGGGAGAAGATGGCCAAATAAAAAAAATGCAAAAGAGGAAAGCAGGAAAGCAAGTTGGTCAAGCAGCACCTAGATGATGAGCCTCATTGTAACCCTAGTGCTGTTGCCAGTGCTTCCCTGGCAATGTTTCCAGCCCAGCTACTTTATTTCACCATAACAGAAAAAAAATCATCTTGCAGTGGCAGCCATGTTATTCCCAAAGAAACTGAGCAGTCCAGTCATGTAGCTAGAATAGAAAGAGATCTTCTGCAGTGTGACAGCATTTTACAGATGACCCCACAAATCCACTGAGAATATATTGTAATCTGTGTGACAGAAAGGTCAGCAGGGTTCAGTCTACTCAGACTTTAGGAACTAGTGTTCTGGTTGATAATCTAATGTATGAACATAGCATCTTCCTAACAGTCACATGGATACATAATCTCCACTCAGGTCAGCAGCAGCAGTAGCAGTCTGGCATGGGTGAGTGGGGTACCATGGTTTGTTCAAGAAATGCAGCAACTATGGCAGCCACAGCAGAAAACTGATGCATTCTCAGCTATGGGCACAGCTTCAAAAGCTCCACTCCAATCATCAGTAACCAAACTACACAGTTCAAGTCATCACATGCCTTCACGAAAGTGGGACCAACTGACCCAATTTCTATCTGAATCACACAACTGATTGGAGAGATGATAGAAACAAAGACAGTGATGGCAGAAAAAGATCAAAGATCCATCTAGTCTGCCAAGAGTTCCCTATATGCCCTGATATCTTTTGTATACTAGGTTTTATTTATTTACTTATTTAGTTTTTGTTGACCGAGTAAGTGCACTAGACAAATTCTGCGTATTTTCAGGCATGACCCGGGGGAAAGGGATACAAATGAATGCCAACTGACTTTGAACCAGATTAAGCTGTTGGTGGTATTTTAGTGAATGGGGGGGAAATTTGGCCAGTGCACAGGGAAAATTCCCCTACTCTTTTCAAAAAGTGCCATGGGATCTTTAACATCCACTTGAACCACCACCAGAACAGGCAGATGGGACCTCGGTTTTAACGTCTCATCCAAAAGACAGCACCTCAGGAGAGCAGCACCCCCCTCATGCTGCACTGCAGTGTCAGTATAGGGATATTAACCCAAGTGCCTGGTGGGTTTTATCCCATCCCTGTTCACTGCCCATTGCTCCCTTCCCTACTGCTACCAACCTGAACAACCGCCAGACCCTTTACCGTGTGCTAGCCAAGCTTGAAGCCATTTACAGTCTCGGCACACACCACCTCTGGTGGCAGGCTGTTTCATGGCTCCACTATCCTTTCCACAAAATAGAACTTCCTCACAGCTCTCTTTAACCTTCCTCCCACCAGTTTCTACTGATGACCTTGGGTTCTTGACTCTGTACTTATGCCAAATAGTTCCCCGCTGTTCACCTTGTTTATTCCCTCCAGGAACTTGAAGATCTCTATCATATTCCCACTCTCTCACCAGGTCGTATGCAAGTATATGTTCAATGCCTTCAGACAATGTTCTTAAGATCCGCCCTGTTGACCCTGAAGCATCATGGTCACCCTGCATTGCATTGTCTTCATCCTGTCCCTATCCTGCTGTAGGTGAGGACTCCAGAATTGAGAACACAGTATGCCAGGTGTGATCGCACTAGTGACGTATATAGAAGTAGTAGTACCTCCTTTTTCCTGCTGTCAATACCCCTTCCTATACACCCCAGCATCGTTTTAGGCTTTGTTACACTGCCTTGATTGTTTGAGGGAGTCAGTAATGATGATTCCTAGGTCCCTTTCCTCTTCCATGGTGCTCAGTTTAATTCCTCCCAACCAGTACGATGTCCTGTTTTTTTTCCTCAGGTGCATAACCTTGCATTTTTTTAGTTGAATTTGAAATTGAATTTTAACTTCCAAATCTCAGACCACATCTCTGGCCTTTGTAGATCTCTTTGCATCTCCCATATCCCCTCATCACTATCTACCATACCAGAGCTTCATGTCATCTGAGAAGATACAACTTGCACCAGAAGCCTTCTCCATTGTCATTGATGAACATATTAAAGAGGACGAGACCCAAGACAGATCCCTGTGGCACCCCATTTGTGATCTCCCTCTCTTCTGACTTGAACCCATTTAGCACCTCTCTCTGCTGTCTCTCCTTCAACCAGTTCCATGCCCATCTATGTCCCTAGCCATGCCTATTATGTAGCACTGAGTTGAAAGTCTTGCTGAAATCGCAGTAGAGTAAATCCACAGTGTGGCTGTTATCTACTAACTTTGTTACACAGTCAAAGAAAAACTATCAGGTTGATCTGACAAGACCTCCCAGCTAACCAAGGCCTTCAACACTGTGGATTACAGCCTTCTTCTGAACAAGCTAGCAGCCTCTGGTATCTCCTCCACTTAGCTTTCCTGGTTCAGCTCTTACCTGTCAGACAGGTCACAGTCAGTAAAACTTGCTGTCACTATGTCATCTCCCCTGTCAGTCACCCTCAGAGTCCCTCAAGAATCATTTCTGTTGTTCATCATTGTCATAAATGACCTCTCATCATCAGCCTCCTCTTGCAACATTCATATGCATGCAGATTAAACTGTAATTTATGCATCTGGTCCCACAGTCAACTCTATTGAAGAGCTCCTGAACCAGGAATTCCACACAGTTCAGAATTGGTTCCAAGACAACAGGATGGTCTTAAATCAGAAAAAAAGTCTCCATGATGTTTGGATATAGACAGTGACTAGGAACAACCTCTGCCACAATGAACCTCTTCTCCACACAAGGACATCTTCTGGACTCAGTTTTCAACTACAAATACCTAGGCTTCCTTCTGGATCTGCACCTAGATTACCCAGCACATATAGAAAAAAAACAGTTGCCAAATGCTACACGAAAGTTGGTGCACTTTACAGGATGAAGAGCTGTCTGCAGCTCCACATCAGGAAACAAGTGGTGGAATGCTCCGCTATGCTTCCCCTGGTGGACTACAGGGACATTGTTTTATCGGGAGCAAACCCCTCCACCCTGACCAAGTTGTCCACTCTACTGAACACCTTTTGCAGATTCACCCTGGCCTGCCCTCCCCCCCATCACCCACCACTGCTCAATGTACAAAGACCTCAGGTGGGCACTGCAGGAAGAAAAACAACAGATGCATACAGCCATCATGGGTGCAAAGTTCTGGGTGTGCAAACTTCCATGCTACCTGGAAAATATACGCTCCGGCAGCTAGTCCAACCTATGCACTTAGGTCTGAAGATGGTCAATGACTCCGAACCTCAAGATACAAGCATAATCTTGGGCAAGTCTCATTTGGCTATTGACTACCAAAAACTTGGAACAACCTACCTCCCAGCACTACCTCCGCTCCCTGTCTTTTCCAGCAGGCAAGGAGCTAGTGAAGGTCCACTTCACAGGTGTGAAGTCCTGCCACAATTGCTTGTAATGCTTTGCTGGACTGTCTAGCTACCCCCAGCTCTGAAAATATACCACAGTATACTATTTCTGCACTATCAAGCACTTTACCCCTGCTGCACCCTAACATAGTCCACAAATATACACCCATTGTAGTACCCTTCCTTGCAATTGCGATTTCTTGAAATTGTTCAGCCCTTAGGAAGCAGAACTCAGTTCTGAAACTGAAATGTGACTTCAACCACATTGAATTGCATGTATGTGTCTCTTTTCAAGCTGTGAGCCTTGTATGTGTATTGTGTAACTGTAAGTGCTGAATTGTATGTATGTATTTGTCTCACGACTGTAGCCTTGTACTTGTGTGTTTACGCATTCCTTCCCTAAATACTCTTTTCCCCCACTTCCCCCAGGTCGCAACTGGAAACAAGCCTCCGGGCTCTGCTTGCTTACCTGGAAAAATATGTTCTAAATAAATTAAAAACAAAACAAAAAAACATTCTGCTCACTATACTGTAGACTGTTGCTCTCTAAGTAGTCCACAAGATCCTCATTGATCAGTGACTCCATCAATCTACCCACTACAGAGGTAAGGCTGACAGGTCTGTAATTCCTGCTTGCTCCTTATCACCCCTCACACACACACTTAAGTAGAGGGACTGTGCCTGCTACCCTCCAGTCCATGATGGCCCTTGATGTTCAACCATTCTCCACTGTAGAGGACATCATTGCATGAACTAGAGCCCAAACAAAACATTCTATCATGCTTCACGTTTTCCAGGCATATTCTCCCTATTATTTACTAGTCAGTGTGCACACAGATGGTGACACTTCTGAACAGAGGCATGCACACAATCCATAAACAAGGAGGGCCAATACCATAATGAATAGAGTCTTTCATGCCAGGGCTGTCCGGGGGCATGCTCCTCCAGGAAAGAGTTGCACAAATCTCTGCCCTGACACAGAGTAGGTGCATAAAACTCAGACTATGAAAGTAGAAATCCATAAACATAGAATTTGCTAATTTAGTGTTGCACATATGAAGGCACATGTTTACACAGTGTTCTGAGCTTGTATCTTCATCTTTTTTTTTTTTTTTTTTTAAAGAAAAATTTATTTCTTTTCCCAAAAAAATAAAACAGACACACACATAACCCGGAAGCCCGGGCGCACACTCCAAAACTGAATGTGCAAACTATATACACCCCTTATTTACAAACCCCTGGATACCCCTCCAAAGACTTTGACTACCGATATATAATAACACAGATAAGCTAACAGAAATGTAATTACTAGTACATAATACTCTACCAACCTCAAAATCTCTCTTTACCCACACCCATCATCATCATATAAAAAAAAAAACAAACTCAAGACTCCTCAAAATATATTGAAATCCAAACAAACCAATCGGGTATCCAGAGTAACCCCCAGAGAGAGAGTCCCAAGCCATGGATTACCCATCCCCAACAATCATTCCTCATTAGATCTGCACCCAATCAGATTAAATGAAGCCCCTCAATTGTTCCTCCTAGAAATTCCTCAAACCATAGGGTACCTCATAATAAGGGACTATAATCTCTATGTAATAAGCCAATCCCTTGGTACCTATCCTACTCCGCCCATTGTAACAGGCAGCCCCCCTTGCATGTATAGGTCATCATTCAGAGGCTCCAATCAAACTATAAGTAAGCTGCCACCAAGCTAGCCCACCTTCTTATATATACCTCCTGTCTACCCTCGGACAAAAGATGATTTTTGATCCTATCCAATGACCTCAATAGATCTTTCACCCACTGCTCATATAAATATGTCTGGCCATCCTTCCAGTGACTTAAAACGAACGCTTTAACTACTGATCCCATTAGAGCTAGGTGATACCTTGGGGCAACTCCTCAACGAGGGAAAATCCCCAACACAGATCTCCGGCGTAATGTAATCCTTATATCCCAGGCAGGGGTCAATCCCCTGTCTGATCTCATCCCATAACAACTGAATTTTTTCACAGTTCCATAAGATTTGTAGCAGATCCCCCGATACTTTTTCACACCTAAAACAGAGATCAGTCGACCTCAGACCCCTCGACACTAGTTTAACAGGTGTATAGAAAATATTGTGGGTTACCCAAATCTGTGTAACTCTATATTTGGGGATAACCAGATACTTAGTAGCTTTCCAAATAGAGCTCCAATTAAACTCAAAAGTCAATGCTTTATCCCAATAGGAAATAGAAATTAAATCACTATCTCTATGGGAGTTCAAGAGTATCTTATATACCTTCGAGAGTAAACCAAATCCGTTAACCACCCCTTGTAGGTGGTCCCAATTGAGAAAGCTATCCGAAACTCCCCTTTCCCCTCGAACTCCCACAATCAATTGCTTAAGCTGTAACCTTGAAAAAGGGCAGAGCCTCACATTGTGGTGGCGAGACTCTCCCATCCTGCTGCATATCCTCAAAGCAAGCCCTTCCAGGTAATTAACCCACCTCTGGCCAAGCACCTGGCCTCCGATAGTCAAATTAGGATTCCTCAGTAAGGGCTGATCCCACGAATTGATCTGAGAGTCTCTTTGCTTCGGAATAAGGAATGCCCACCAAACATCCAGAGACTTCCTAATAGGATTCCCCTCCTCAACTTTACCTTGCACCGCTTTGAGCCTGGCATAAATTAGTGATTCAGGTGAATAATTTATATCCTTTAACCCCTTCCTTTCCAACTGTAACCAGGCAGGACAGTATTCTCCCTCCTCCAAGTCCCTTGCCCATTGTGCCATCAAACCCAACTGGCCAGCTACATAATAGGCCTGGAGGTCAGGCAATTTAATTCCACCTTCATCAAAGGGCCTACATAGCACTCTATATTTGATCCTAGTGGGTTTATTACCCCACAAGAAACCCAACACCATTTTCCTAATAACCTAAACCATTTTACTGGGATAGCATAGGGAGCCAAGTAAATCGGGTACAGCAACCTCGGCAAAATATTCATCTTAATAATACCTAATCTAGCTGCAAAGTTCAGAGGTAGCCTACTCCACCTTAGGACATCCCCTGATATCTCAGAGATAATTCCCCCCAAATTAACATCTGCTCCCTCTGTCTAATCCGCAGTGATCCAAATGCCCAAATACTTCAACTTATCCTTATTCCATTGAATCCCCATAGGAGCAAAGTCTGCCCTAAATACATGCGGGGTCAGGGGCAAAATTTGTGTTTTAGTAAGATTTAGCTTATAATTAGACACTCGAATATTGGTCTATAAGCTCCTAACAACACCAAAAGATGACACTGTCTTAAGATGGAGCAAAATGTCATCTGCGAAAACAGATATCTTTAGCTCTATATTGCCAATCCCGATTCCCTGGACCCTGACCTCTATTGATCGACCTTAATAGGGCCAAATAAATATTAAACAGAATCGGTGATAGAGGGCACCCTTGCCGAGTACCATCTATTAACCGAAATTCTCTGGAGAGATAGCCATTGCACAGTATCCTAGCCGTAGGCGCAGCATACAGGTTTTTAATGCCCCTAATCAAACCCTCCTGGGAACCTCATTTTCTCCATAGTGCTGAACAAAAAGGAGTGGGAAACTCGGTCAAATGCTTTTTCAGCGTCTAGGGAGATCAAGGCCAAGGGAATCCCAGAGTCTGAGGCAAAATTTATAATATGATGTAATTTCCTCAGTGCATCTAGTGCCCCTCATCCTGGCATGAAGCCAACCTGATCCTGACTAATTAAATTTGGAGCTACATTTAGTATCCTATTAGCCAGTATCTTTGTAAGTATCTTGATATCTTGATTTATCAAGGATATAGGCCTATAACTTCCCATGACCTCTCTCGGTTTATCAGGTTTGGGTATTAGTGTGACATATGCCTGGTATATGGGAAGATGGTCAATTTCCTCCCGCATAATAATGTGAAAAAATTCCTTTAAAATTGGGAGAATAGACTGAATATGGGTTTGATAAAATTTCACTGTTAGACCATCAGGCCCTGGAGATTTCCCTAGTGGGAGAGATCGGACCACTTCTATAATCTCAGAGGAGGTTATTGGAGCCTCCAATTTTTTAGCCAAGATGGGATCCAAAGTCGGAAGCTGAATACGATCCAAATACTCCCTTATCTCCCCTTCCCCCCCTGAGGAAGTTCCCTGATAAATTTCCTCAAAAAAAGAGGCAAATGCCTCAGCTATTTCCTGAGGATCCGTTTTTATCCTCCCTCATGCGAATCGAGCTAATAGTCCTGGTCACTTCCCACTCTTTAATCCTTGCAGCTAGAAGTCGCCCCGGGACGTCCCCCTGAAGGAGATATTTAGCCTTAATCTTATTTAGCCAAAATTCAGTCTTACCATACAGAATCTCTGAGAGGTCCCTTCTTAGACTTTTAAGCTCCCTATCTATTTCCTCTGAAGTCCCTTCTTGCTGTGATAAACAGCAAATAGCAGCCTCTAGAAATCCTCTTTTGCCTTTCTAATCACTCTCACTTTGTCGGCTAGCCTCTTAGCAGCCATAGAATAAAGAAATTTGCATGTAGGCCAAGCTAACTTTTATTTGTCAACTGGGTATTTGTACCCTTATAATTTCCTGCAAAGCCCCTCAAGTTCTTCCTTCTCCTCTGATGTTTAAGCCAGTCCTGAAGCCTCCATCTAAAAGGCCTTATGGGCAGCCTTCTTGGTTCCCACTGAATCCGAATCAAGGAGTGATCAGAAAGAATTCTACCCTCAGTCGAGAAGGCTCTGATCCCCTAGTGCCTCCCTATTCACCAAAAAAATCTATCCTTGTATGAACCCCAGAGGCGCTGAATAAAATGTTATCCTGGAGGCCCCATCACCAAACAAAATCGCTGGATCACTCAATCCTGCCACTTCCAAAAACCTAGCCAACGCTGCTTGGGCTCTAGTTCTGGAACCCCTACCAGGAGGCATCCTATCTTTTCTATTATCATAGCAAAGATTCCAATCACCAGCTAGAATCAATGAAAGTGATGGGAACCCTACTATATCTTCCTCTAATGAGGCAAAGAATTCAGGGTCTGGAGGAGTTGGCCCGTAAATAGACGGCACCACAACCGCCTGCCCATGTAGATTGCCCTTCACAAAAACTCCCCTACCATCCTGCCGGGTTACCACCTGATCGACCTCAAGGGACACAACCTATTTATTAAGATTGCAACCCCACCGATGCTCTCTCCAAATTCACCCATAAGCCCAGGCTACCCAGCGCCTTTTAAAACTCCACCTCCTCCGACAATAAATGTGTTTCCTGTAGAGCTGCAATGTGAACTCGTTGTTGCTCCAGGTACCCCAGGATTGTCAATCTTTATGTCGCCCCTAAACCTTTGACATTCCAAGAAATGAGATTAAATAATGCCATCCGACTATTACACTCCTAAATATCAAAGCCTGAATGCAGTCTATCCACGATCCACTCCCGTAATCTCCCGGTTGGACTCTCTCTGTCCACCCCGGTCCCACAACCGATCAACCATAGTTAAACGAGTGTGAATGAACCATTTTCCCGTCCCCCAGAATCCCAACTGAATTACTAAGCCCGAAAATGGCCCCGAACTCCATAACAAACCCCAAGGAGCTACACAGCATCAGTTGCAACATAAGAATCCCGAAATATTCCCTTAACCTTGAGGGAAAAGAAACTGACACTTTAAAACTAACAACCCCATAAACAACAAATCAAAATCAATCCAGGTTGATTAAACAAACCCTCTTATAGAAGCGCTCAGCTGAAGTCCATAGCTCGCCTCGGGGTTCCCCTTAATAATTACCCAGCCCCAATTACTTTTACGTCACTATCCCCAGTAAATCCAGCTGATCCCACCCTTATATTAACCAGGCCCTTTAAATTCCATGACACCCCGTTGTATTCATCATAATACCCCTGAGGCAGCCCTGAATCCTCATGTTATCCTCCTTCCTCCCCACCCACCACCCCCCTTCCCCCGCCACAGGGGCCCTTCAACCATCAAACCCCAGTCTTTATATATTTGCCTCCTGTTCTGGCACAGTCCAACTTAGTATAGCCAAGCAATATTAATGTTCCAAAGCTTCTGCCACTCGGCTCCCAACAAGTCCTGCCCTCCCACGGAGGGTAACTTCAAATTGGCCCTTTGAAGAGGTCTGGAAGATCGACACATAGTCCATCCCAAGCATCCTTTGCAGTTACAAATTTCTTTTCCCCCGAGGACAGCCTCACCATGAGTGTAGCCAGATAGATAAGCCGAAATTTTATACCAGCCAGATAGAGCTTCTTCTTAATGTCGCTATACTCTTTGTTCTCTCCTGACCCCAGGAACCAGATCTTGAAAGAACCAGATTGAGGCCCGTTCCACTGCAGAGGCCTCTTTTGCTTAGACATCTGGAGAACATACAGCTTTTCCTTATAGTTTAGGAACCTCATAATTATTACTCTCGGTCTGGCCCCAGGTAGTGAGGGCCTCTCTCTCAATACACGTCGCCTGCTCTAAATTATATCAGCCCCCAAATGGCGGAAGGGCCAAACATTTTAGAAGCAGCTCTTGTACAAAGGAGACACAGTCTGGGCCTTCCGTTCTCTCCGGAAGCCCTGCCAGTATTAAATTGTTTCTCGATTTCTTGCTTCCTGATCCTAGCCTTTCCTCTAATTTTTCAATTTTTTCCGTAACAACATCCTCTTGGTCCAAAGTGGTCATTTTCTTTTCCTGGGAAGCGATCCTGGCTTCGGCATCATTCATCCTCTTAGCCAAAGAGTGCAGCGCCGGTTTTACCTCAGCAAAGTCGACTACCAGTCCCTGCAACAGGGACTTAATCTCCCTAATGTCCTCGGTAGAGACTCCCGACCCTCCTTCCATAGGGAGCACTTCACCTTGCTCCAAGTCAGCTTGTGAGTGGGGCTTTAGCCTCTTAGATGCTGGGGCGCGCCCCGTAAGAGGAGCTGCTGCGTCGGTCTCCATAAACCACTTGAGGTCGGGCTCGGCCTGCCCCCAAACGCTATTGCGCACTAGTAAAGAATTTCCTCGCCAAAATACAGACCGACAATTACAGCGCTCAAAACACCACTTAGTGTTGCCAACTAGGCTCAAAAACAAACAAGAGCTCGAAATGCCACCAAAATCGGGTAATCAGACTAAAAATAAACGCTTGGGACTCGGAGGAGCGAGAGATGCGTCTTACCCGAGCCGGCTCATCACGTGACTCCCCCGTATCTTCATCTTTTGATGTGTCCCACATTATGAGGGCCAGAGTCCAACATTGTCCCACATTTTGATTTTCAGTGTACCACATTTCAGTGACAAAAGGCTGAGAAGTGGAGGGGCAGTGATCCAACAAGAAACAAATGCAATTCAATGTGGATAAGTGTGAGGTCTTCCACTTGGGCCCTAAAAATTCTGTCTGGATGTGCTATTTAAATGGTAAACAACTGGCTGCATCAGACCATGAAAAAGACCTAACAGCACCACTAATGGGGAGCGCAAATCATCACAGCAATGTGCAGGGGCAGTAAGTAGGGCAAATCAAATGCTGGGCTGCTTTGAAAGAAGCACAGCATGTCATGACAGTAATATGATTCTGCCCCTTATAGGACACTAGCGATAAGACCATTTAGGAGTACTGAATATTATATGGCAATGGATTGCTGTTAGTCATTCGGATCAACATTAGCCAATCAGAGAGGAGAATGGCTGTACTGTACCTCTTATTCCATGTAGCCGTTTCCTCGCACTGCATGTCTGACCTGCTCATCCCCAATTTTGCAGTCGTACAAGCTGAAGTAGAAAGATGTTCACTTTTACGGTCTTTCCACTCAGCAGGCCACAGTGTCATAGTGCCGGCTGACAACTCACCAGGAAACAGCAGCATCAAATAAACAATATTTCCATTATAAATTTAAACAAGGCACCAGGAGAATATCTGTAATCAGAATATTCCTATGGCCTCCACACAACAGCGCTGAGCTTTAACGGGTGCCACAGGATCATGTGCATCCACAGTGGCTGATGGACATCAGCCAAAACCACCCCCACCCGGGGAAGGGGTACTGAAAGCAAATTCAGCAAAACTCACTGAAAAAAAATTTAAATTTACTCTATTATCATATTATGATGATCCGTTGCCATATAATACGATTATGGATGTAGTAAGGGGTGTTTCTTGCTGTTTCACAAGGGTCTCTTATACTGGTTGGGCAGACAGAACTGCTCAGGTTTACTTCAATGTCCTCTCGCCCCACCAGCATGAGAGACAACCCTCACTACACGATGATCATATGCAATTGTGGTCACAAAAGCACAACAAGTTCTAACCAGAGCCAATACGGCTATGGTAAGCTGTCAAAGCTCCACAGAGCTAGCGCCACCAGTGCTGCCAAGTGCCATCCACAAGATGGCAGTGGTGACGCAACTGTGCTTGCACAGCATTCGAGCATGCGTAGTTGCAGTGAATGGCATTGTGCCATTCACAAAATGCTGGCACCAGTGGAACTATGTACAGTTCTTGTACCAGAATGTGGAAGTAACAGCCGAAAATAGTTTGGCTGTTACTCCATAGTGGTCAACCGTGGCAGACTGCTCCCAGCTCTGTTGGACTTTTGGAAGGATACTTCCAAAAGTCCAATGAAAGCATGCCATGATTGGCTGTTTTCAGGCTACAGATGGCAAAATGGCTGCAGGCTCCACTCACAGCTGTAACAAAGGACATTGCAGCAATCAAGAGCTGGCAGCAGAGAGTAATTACAATGATCAAGGAATAGTGACATCTAGACATGCTAGTTATGTTTTCCCTGGAAAAATGCAAGCTAAAAGGAGATAAGATTTCAAATTTTGTAACATTTTAAAGGGAGTGCTAGGGTGGATTTGGGGAAACTTTCTCAGCTTGTTCAGTGCAGTGGAGCAAGAGGGAATACTCTACACTTACAGGAACATATTATTAGGGGTAATGTGAGGAAGCATTTTTTCATTCAGAGAGGAAACTGTAAACCTATGGAACAAGTTTGCAAAGGAAGTGATGGAAGCGGGGAGGGTTGTATCTTTTAAACTCAAGATGGATCAGTGCCTCATGGTCATGGAGAATAACATTGTGGGGTGTAGAATTTAATTAATCAGGTGGAGAATAACATTGTGGGGTGTAGAATTTAATTAATCAGGTGGAGAATAACATTGTGGGGTATAGAATTTAATTAATCAGGTGGAGAATAACATTGTGGGGTATAGAATTTAATTAATCAGGTGGAGAATAACATTGTGGGGTGTAGAATTTAATTAATCAGGTGGAGAATAACATTGTGGGGTATAGAATTTAATTAATCAGGTGGAGAATAACATTGTGGGGTGTAGAATTTAATTAATCAGGTGGAGAATAACATTGTGGGGTATAGAATTTAATTAATCAGGTGGAGAATAACATTGTGGGTTGGAGAATAACATTGTGGGGTATAGAATTTAATTAATCAGGTGGAGAATAACATTGTGGGGTGTAGAATTTAATTAATCAGGTGGAGAATAACATTGTGGGGTATAGAATTTAATTAATCAGGTAGAGAATAACATTGTGGGGTATAGAATTTAATTAATCAGGTGGAGAATAACATTGTGGGTATAGAATTTAATTAATCAGGTGGAGAATAACATTGTGGGGTGTAGAATTTAATTAATCAGGTGGAGAATAACATTGTGGGGTGTAGAATTTAATTAATCAGGTGGAGAATAACATTGTGGGGTGTAGAATTTAATTAATCAGGTGGAGAATAACATTGTGGGGTATAGAATTTAATTAATCAGGTGGAGAATAACATTGTGGGGTATAGAATTTAATTAATCAGGTGGAGAATAACATTGTGGGGTGTAGAATTTAATTAATCAGGTGGAGAATAACATTGTGGGGTGTAGAATTTAATTAATCAGGTGGAGAATAACATTGTGGGTGTAGAATTTAATTAATCAGGTGGAGAATAACATTGTGGGGTGTAGAATTTAATTAATCAGGTGGAGAATAACATTGTGGGGTGTAGAATTTAATTAATCAGGTGGAGAATAACATTGTGGGGTGTAGAATTTAATTAATCAGGTGGAGAATAACATTGTGGGGTGTAGAATTTAATTAATCAGGTGGAGAATAACATTGTGGGGTATAGAATTTAATTAACCAGGTGGGGGGGGGGGGTTACAAGCAGCATACCTCACAGAAAAATAGGAATATTCAGGGGGATATGGCGGATTGTTGTGCCCCAGGTTCCCAGTGGTTTCCACAACTGGCAGTTTTCCTTCCCACCATGCCAGTGTTCATAAAATGTACTAGTAGCACTTTTCACTAATAATGTCTACATGCATTTCACACTCTATTGAATGCCATGGCTGCCTGGATGGCAGATGAACTCAGTGAACCTACAGGACTGTATTGTCAAAAGTCTTGGCCTAGCATTTGTGGCAATATTTCTGCAGCAGCTGCGTCACTGAAAATGCGTCATTATGTTTGCACTTGATTTGCAAACATTTTGATGCATTTACCACACTTTACTCCCTTAATGGCATTTTGAAGCATGCGCCATTTTCTTATGCGCATCTTGTGGTACTTGTGTCAGGATGTTAGAACACTGTTTTTGTGGTCTACCAGTCTTGGTGCAGTTAGCACAATTGTGTCACATTCATGATGCAGTTCTCTGAAGATCCAGCCCATGGATTTTTTTGTCAATAATTTCATATGTTCCTAGGAATCTAAATGAGCAAAGTAATTTTCTGATACATAATGTTCAGTGTTGAATTTCAGTAGGGTGCTGCAGGGTCTTAGCACCTCCCCCCACCCATAGTTCATACCGCACTCTCATTTTCTTAAAATAGAGACAGGTCCCAAATTAAAGATGGGGTTGCATTTTCAAATATAGCGTCATGGAGGCTTCTCATAGATTGATCAATTTATTTATAAGTTTTGGTCAGGAAAGGCACACTGAGGCAAGCTGTGCCAGCCTGGTGTGTCATGAGGGGATGAGCTATATGGACCTGTTTTATTGACAGGAGATATGTTAAATAACACAGTGGGGAAAATCTCCTACTATTACCTTGGCACTATTCAGGATACAGTAGGTTTCTTTTTTTGATTTTCTTTTGTTTTCATCATAATGTAATATATGTTTTTCTTACTGTTATTTCTCCTTTTTTTCTTAATTTTCTATTTGAATTTTGTTGTACGAATTGTTAAAAGATTGTGGACGCCATATTCAAAAGGTCTCCCAACACCAGATTTGCGCTAGTACAAATGGATGATTGTGCATAAATGCATTATCCCAACGTTTGCACTGCGCTAGCCAGTGGCAATATCGCATGTGCACTAACATAATGTAGTCAGTGGAGAAGAAGGGGGTGTCAATGTAAATATTTGGTGCAGTGCAATATTCAATGAATTAGTGCTGCACTAATGGCATTTAGCGTGACTTAGCATCGCGCAAGTTAGGGACTACAAAAAACAGGTCTTAAGTGCAGCAAACCCAGAGGCAGAACCCAGAACTACAGCAATGGACCATACTGTCTACCTAATGGAGGCTGTCTTGGGGGACGATGAGCAGGAGAACACCCCCCTGGGCCACATTGCATGCCTTAGAAGTGCTATGCTGCAAACAGACAGTATCATTCACAAGCTACATTTGAAGTCCTCAGTGACAGACAAATCATGGGTCGGTACAGACTCAACAAGTCATGCTCATGCAGCTATGTGAGATGCTGCATGAGCAGCTCTGGACATACACCCACCACTGCTATGCAATGTTAGTTGAGCTCAAGGTGACAGCAGCACTGTACTTCCTGGCCACAGGATCATTGCAGATATCGATGGTGGTTGACACCACAGGTATCACACAGTCTGCCACCTCATGCCTGTTGGACCATTTCCTAGATGCTCTGGTGGGGAGTACATCGTATTCCCCACCACACTAGCAGAACAAAGAACAACCATGCAGCAATTCAATTGCGTTGTGCACCTAACAGCTGTACTGGTTACCATTGATTGCACTCATGTTACCATCCGGGCACTCCCAGGTCATGGGGTGGAGGCCTACATGAATAGAAATAGCTTCCATGCCTTCAGCTGTCAGGTGGAGTGTGATGCAACAAGGCATATCACCAATGTCCTGGCATGGTTCTCTGGCAGTACCCATGATGCCTTCATCTGGCAGAACTCCATCTTGTTCCAGAAATTCAAGGGTGGGGACGTACCTAGTGGGCAACTAGTTGGTGCTTATATGTCTAATGTCCCATTGCTGACCTTAACTGCCATTGATGTCACTAACCAATTACCTTTTCCTACACAGGGGAAGTGCATACTCCCTGCGTCTCTGGCTGCTAACACCTGTCCTACAACCCACATCTGTTGCACAGGACAGTACAATGTGGTACACATCACAACGTGCACAGTCATTTAGCATGTCTTTGGCATGCTTGTGATGTGGTTGAGATGCCTTGGCTATTCCGGTGGTGCCATACAATTTAGCCCTCAAAAGGCCTGTACAATATTCCTTGCCTGTTGCATACTACACAACATGGTGTTGAACTGTGGAATATGCCAGCTGGTCCCAGAGGGAAACATTGCAAGGAATGTGGAGCCAGCAGATCAGGGGATGCAGGAGCAATTCGATAGGTGTGACCACAGGTTGGTCAGGAGGTCCAGGAACTATGGGGACCACCTCACTGCAGACTTCTATGGACCCAGAGACTGAGTACAGAGCACACAGGAGACAGTAATGGATTAACAAAATGTATTGAAAATGTACAAAGGAAAAAAAACAATACAGAAAAATATAAATGCAGGTCAAAACAATACAGTAGGGTAGGGAATGATAAGTAGGATTCTATAAAAAGGGGTCTTGAAACAAAAATACAGCCATCCCGGGGGAGGGGGAATGGGGCTTCAACACGAATAATAGCCATCCAAGTAGGGGGTAAAAAGGGGGATGGAACACAAATAATACTCATCAATGTGGGAAGGGGGGCTTCAACACAAATAATAGCCATCCAGGCTGGGGGGAGGAGAATAAAAGGGGACTGAAACAAAAGTATAGCCATTCAGTTGGGGGTATAAAAAGGGAATCTGAAACAAAAGTATAGCCATGCAGGCAGGCTGGGAGAGGGGGCTAAATGGTTTGTGTCCACTGGAAGGGGGGCAGGAGGTGGCAAACCTAGAGTAGGGCAAAGGAGTGACATGGATACATAGATACATAGAATTTGACGGCATATAAGGACCGGAGGGCCCACCTAGTCTGCCCATTTTCCCTACCTGCTGCAAAAACCGAAGACCCTACCTGATCTCTGGCTTTGTTCTCATATCTATTGCTAGGGTACCCCTATGCCTATCCCAGGCATTTTTGAATTCCCCAACTGAATTTTCCCCCACCACCTCCTCTGGAAGGCTGTTCCATGCATCGACCATCCTTTCTGTAAAGAAATACTTCCTCATGTTACCCCTCAGTCTACCCCCTTCCAGCCTTATGTCATGGCCTCTTGTTCTAGAATATCTCTTTTTCTGAAAGTTGCTACCCTCTTGTACCTTATTTATGCCCTTAAGATATTTGAAGGAAGGTCTCTATCATACCCTCTCTCTCTCCTGTCCTCCAGGGTATACAAATTGAGGTCCTCCAATTTCTCCTCATGTGACTTTTGGTGCAGGCCCTGCACCATTTGTGTTGCCCTTCTCCGAACTGCCTCCACCCTGTCTATGTCTTTAAATATATGTGGCCTCCAGAACTGGACACAATACTCCAGATGAGGTCTCACTAATGATTTATATAAAGGCATCAGCACCTCCTTTCTTCTGCTGGTGATACTTCTCCCTATGCACCCCAGTACCCTACTGGCTTGCCCCATGGCCTTGGCACATTGTTTGGCCACCTTTAGATCATCTGATATGATTACCCCCAGATCCCTTTCCTGTTTGGTTGCCCTCAGTACATCTCCTCCATCATGTCGGCCTCCCCTGGGTTCCTGTGCCCCCAAATACATGATATTGTGCTTTTTTGCATTGAATTTCAGCTGCCACAGTCTTGATCATTCCTCAAGTTTACATAGGTTCCTCCTAATTTTTTCCACCCCTCCAGGAGTGGCTACACTTTTGCAGATCTCATTATCATCTGCAAAGGGCATACCTTTCCCTCCAGACCCTCTGCAATGTCACTTATGAAGACATTGAATAGGACTGGCCTCAGAACTGACCCCTGTGGCACCCCGCTGGTTACCCTCCTTTCCTCAGAACGAGCTCCATTTACCACCACCCTCTGTGTAAAACTGGATTCTAACTCAGTTTACCACCTTGGGCCCATTCCCAAGCTGCCTAACTTGCTTACAAGTCTTTTATGTGGAACAGTGTTGAAAACCTTGCTGAATCCAGGTAGTCCACATCCACTGCTCATCTCTGGTTCACTTCCCTGGTCACCCAGTCAAAGAAATCTATCAGATTTGTTTGGCATGACCTTTCTGCTGTGAATACATCCTGCCTCGAATCCTGTGCTCTGCTGCATTCAAGATGTTTCACAATACTTTCTTTCAGCAGTGATTACATTTTTTCCCCACCACCAAGGTCAGGCTAACTGGTCTATAGTTTCCAGCCTCCTTCCTGCTCCCACTTTTGTGTAGAGGGGCTACATCAGCTCTCCTCCAGTCCTCTGGAACCACTCCTGTTTCTAGTGATTTATTGAACAGGGCTGCCGGTGATGCCGCCAGCCCCTCCCTAAGCTCTTTTAATATTCTAGGATGTATCCCATCTGGTCCCATTACTTTGTGCACTTTCAGTTTTGTGAGTTCCTTTAGAACTGCCTCCTACATAAGTGGACTGGTGTCCCCCTCCTTCCCCCTCTTTTGTGAACAATGAACAAAAATATTTGTTCAGGATTGATGCTTTTTCCAAGTTCCCTTCCACACACTCACTGTCTTCCCCTTTAAACCTTACAATCCCACCCCTTGTCTTCCTTCTTTCACTAACATACCTATAAAGTGTCTTGTCGCCTTTCTTTACTATCTGGGCTATTTTTTCCTCCGGTTGCACCTTTGCAGTCCTGACTGTCCTCCCTGCCTCCATCTTTTTGTCCGGATACACTATCCTGTCCTTCTCCTTCTGTGTTTCCTTGTACTTCCAGAAAGCCAGCATTTTTGATTTTACCTTCCTGGCCACCTCCCTTGAGAACCACAGTGGTTTTCTTTTTCTCTTACCTCTGTTTATTTGCTTAACGCAAAGGTTTATTGTCTCCACTATGGACTCCTTTCAGATGGGCCCACTTTTCCTCAACCCCTCCCCCCTAGTTCTCCCTCCCTGCTAGGGCCTTCCTGAGACATATCCCCAACTTTGCAAAGTCTGCCTTCCTGAAGTCCAGGACACTCACTTTCATGTAGCATGACTCGGTTGCTGCACCTCTTTTGAACCACACTGTGTGACATGCGCCTCTCTGCTTATGGCCCGAACCTCCCCTATGAATATGGGGCTGGTGCAGATGATGTATCTTGGTGGGCAGAAGGGAGGGGGACATTGTCCACAAAATGGGGATGAATGTTGGGACAGTGTGAGCCACCCACAGCCCCATGGTGTAGTGACACTGTCTTCACCGAGGAGCAGGTCATGGCCAGGGGTGTGTGTCAGCTGGTCCCAATGGTCTGGTTTGTGAGGTGTTCTGGGGCTTTTGTGCATATGGCTGCCCACACCACAGGGGGTGGACAGATGCAGAGGGGTCTGCTATGGGATGGTCACACTTCAGGGTGTCAGCCATGGAGTAACACTCCCTCTGCTAGAACAGCCAGCACTGTGGGCGGCCCTTGCAGTCCTTGTGACCATGGCTGCAGTTTCCAGCACAGTAACAGCCATACTGGACTGAGTGGTGCCCATATTGGGCATATTTACCAGACGTTTCCCATTTATTTTTGGTTACAAGCAGTTGCCCTGTTCATGTTTTGTTTATTTACAGGCCTTTTTTTGTTGATGACTGTTTATGTTGCTCTTTGGATCATTGTCCCTGTTATTTATTAAAATTTCTCAATAACGTTGCTGCTGTGTTATGTGTCTTTCAGTGGTGTCTGCTCCTCCTCTACCCATGTTCCACTGTTCTCAGTGCTACCTGTGCTGTGCCTGTATACAGCACTATATTCAGTGGTGCGCTTGTGCACTGCACTTTACTATAGTGCTGCACTGTTGCACTGTGGGTGTGCACTGCATTGTGCGTTGTTACCCAGTATTCAGATGCATTAGCACTGGTGCACTACTTCTGAATAGATTGATGGCCATACCCATACACTAGCACTAATGCAAGCACAGCTGGCTGAATATGGGTCCCATTCCATTTGTTGAATTGTCTTTTCAATAAAAATTCTCATAATCTTACCTCAAGTGGCATGCGATCTTCAACAGCCACCTGGGCAGTCACTAGTGATGTGCAGTAGGGATCTTGGTTTAATGTGTCATCTAGTGGACGGCACCTCAACAGCACCCCTTAGTCAGTATCAGTGGCTAACAAGGTCTCACACTCACCTCTTAGGCCAGAAGATCAGAGGGTTGTGGGTTCTAGCCCCATGTCAGAAACGTGGGCTAAATCCCGATACTGACACTATAGTGAAGCATGAGGGTGGTGGTGCAGTCCTGAGGTGACATCTTTAGGATAAGATGTTAAAACCAAAGTCCCATCTGCCTGTCCTGGTGGTTGTTCATGTGTTCATAAAAGATCCCATGGCACTTTTTGAAAAGGATTGGGGAATTTCTCCAGTGCCCTGGGCAAATGTCCACCGTTCACTAAAAATACCATTGACAGTGTAATCTGATTCAATTTCAGTTGGATTCCATTTGTATCTCTCCCTCTCTTCCTCCCCCACTATGCGACAAGGTTTAAAATAGGCAGAATTGCCTTGCTCTCCTTTTCTGGTCAACCCCCCCCCCCAAATAAATAGTAAATAGTCTTACAGTACAGTATCAGAATTGGATATTAGCCCCAAGTTCCTGGTGTGAGATTAAAACACTTGGGCTTCTGATCGTCTGACCCCAAAGATGAACATGCAGCCTACTGATCTACTGACAGCATATATTCATCCCCCATGCATCTAGCCCCAATGCATTCATGCAAGGCTCGAACACATTAAGGCTGTTTTGAAATGCTTGTTACATTTGTGCCAGTTGGCCCCTTTTCTGACAGCATTGCTGATCCAGATCTGGAGCCATGCTGCTGATTTTTGACATGCTCTATGTGCTAGACCATCTGAACAATCATTTAGCACTTACTGCATCCTGCATGAATTGAAAATCCCAGCAGACTAATGCGGGGTACAGGGCTCTGGAAATTGGCCCCTCACGGGTCCCCATACAGTAGCTCCTAGAACTCATAAAGTGTGATTCCAACACAGATAATACTGTCCAGCTGCCTGCCTGTTTGTTTTTTATTTTGTCTGTCTCTCTGTCTGCCTGTCTGCTTGTCTTTCTGTCTGATTGTCTGTTTGATTGTCTGTCATTCTATCCATCACTATGTTTTAAGGACAGCTCAGGAAGGTTAGCTTAAGACAAAAAAATGTAAAACTGGTTACAAAATGTTGTCTTGATTCCATTCCATGCAGTGGGTATAGCACCATGCAAGGCTGCTGTACTATGTGGTTGCTCTGTTTCACTATCTCTCTGTGTTACCTAGACACACATGCACCCTACATAGTTGGCATTCAACACTGGTATTCCTATCACTTCGAGACTGGTTTTAATGGATACGCTGCAGACATGTGACCCAGTTTTGCTAATGCATTTAACAGAAGGATAAATCCATTTAATGGGATGCGTAGGCACAATGTGAGCATGCTGATATGCAGCAACGTCACGTCTCATCTCTCTGCTGGCCTAAGTATGGGGCTGTCTGCCGAATGAATTATTACTGTGCACACAGTATAACAGAGGTAGTCTGGTCAGCTATTCTTCTACCCCTAATAGCTGAGGAATGATATCCCAATCATAGAGGTCAGTATTACTGTCATTTTGGATAACATATTATATCAAGATCTATAAGCATGTAGCAACACAGGAGAACTGTATTGTTAAGTTCTATACACATTGATCAGACTCCAAGCTTCCATTTAAAAGAATTTAAATTTCTATAATTAGCAGTTCAAATGTTACAACTTTCAAAATATAGTTTTATGCATTGTAAAAATATCATATAAGATTATTTTTTAAATGGTCGGAAGATACTAGTGGTAATTATAAGAGTAGATAATTATTTTCTAGTTTTTATTTGAAAATGTGTTTGCTAGGTAGGAACAACTGGACCAATGTTCATTTTTCAGGCTCGACCCAGCCCCAAAATTGGCATGAATAAATACAGATACAAAAAGATTACAAACGTACTGGAAAAATATAGACAGGTTCCTACACAGTTACAAGAATCTTGTGCCAAGTATAGACACAAATGTTTTTTTAAACATTTCTACACAGTTACAAGAGTTTTGTGGCATCAAGTATTGACACAAATGTTTTTTAAACATTTCATAGGAACATGACCTATGAAGCAAGCCTGGTAAATTATTCCAATAGATGGGAGCAGCCAAAGAAAAACATGAGATCCCATCTTAGTTTTATGGAGTCTGATATGCAAAGATACAATGTATTGTCAGCTGAGCATAAATTGCAATTAGAATTGTTTACAACTTGAAACTATCGGTTTCTATTATCAGTCGCTATTTCAGTCACAGAAATCGTGCTTCAGTTCAGCAGTAAAACGCGTGGCAGCCATGGATTTCTGAAAACAAACGAGTAACTAATTCAGCAAGTGCAAAGGCAGACCAAAACATGGCCTTGTAAACATTACAAACAAAAAAAATATTTCATCTAGGTCACAGGAGATCAGCATCCTAAATCAGGGTACAGAGAACAATGATGGGTACAGGGAGAAGCAAGAAGAGCGAAACAGCAAATGTTATAATAAACACCTGTGGGATACTGCAGCTCCCTGCTATTTAAATCACAAAACAGGTGTGAGACATACTCAAAAAGTAGCACAGTAACAATGATCCAATAGCAGTAGACTTATGGGTATCAACTGAGAACTAGTGTTTAATTTATAAAGAGCATTGAGCTTTTGATTAATATTTTTGCAAACTAACTGAACGTAAACAGAAAAAGACAAATGAGGGGTCTAATAAAATGCCCAGATATTTAACCTGTTGCACATGCTCAGTAAAATTTCTCATGGGATCATTCAACAGAATGGGGGGGGGGGGGGTTACCATTTAAAAGTATTTTAGACCCAAAAATCATAGGTATTGTTTTTTTCACATTGAGAACCAACACATTTTGAGTAAGCCAATTACATACAGCAAGAAAGTCATTAGCCAAAACACAAGAAATACCAGTAACATCCTTTGATCTGAAGTAAATCTGTCTGGCTGCAAATCTATCTGTCTGTGAAAACATGTTTGTTAAAAAAAAAAAACACACAATAAAAAACTAAAACAAAAAAAACAACTTTGCTCTCGAGGTTTGCTGTAATCAGAATCCCTCTGTGGCAGCACAGGCTGGTTGTGTATGGTCGCCCAACCAGTATTCTCTTTATAGTATATAGTTAGTCCCTACCATGTATGGATTTCCACACTGGCAATTTTCTTGTTGTGGTACAGTTCAAAGGTCATGAACAGTTGTGCTATCATTGCGATGCCACAGCACTTTTCTTCTTTGAACTGTGTGACTGCACTGTATCCTAGATGTATTATTAGTAGATTTTGTCTTTCTCCTAAAAAGAATAGATGGGACAGAGTATGCACCTGGAATGATTGGATATATTTTAGACAGCATAGACAGACATCTACTGAAATACAGTTATGGCCATTCTATCTACCACATCAAAAAGACACCATTTAATGAGACTGCTAAAACTATAAGTGCTAAGCAAAAGTATTTGAAAAAAACAAGGAAAGGGAAATAAACCTAACAGAGCAGAGCAGAGAAATTAAACAAGTCTGACATTGATCTTCTGTATTCCACAGGGACCCTCAGCCTTCACAGTCCCACTGCTCTCCTTGATATGATATCTTTCAATCTGGCACTGTATTTTGTCTTAAGAACTGCTGAGCAGTACAATTTAAAATGGGAGCATTTTTCTTTGCCCATAACAGTGATGGTCTGCTGTACACTGAATATAATAAGGGGCAGACCAAGACGAGGGTGGGGGAAAACCCAAGAGACATTAGGCCAGTAAAACTCCAAATATAGGGCATCACAAGTCACAGTGACAGAGACCCAGTAGCAGTTTACTTTAAATATGCCTCAGAACATTACCAAAATAAGCTCCATACTGATGCCCCCCTTCTATCTGGCCCCCAATTTAAACTTCAAGCCTGGGATCTCACTGTGGTTTAGAGGCATGACCGTAGGGAGAAAATATAATCCATAGAATGATGGGAACTATAAAAGCTGCAGCCAGCCTCACAGAAAGCAAAAAAAATAATCACCATTCATTCTACTAGAAAAATTTCTATTCAGACTCTGGTAGACAATGATGTACCTCCCAGTGAAGTAGCTCAAGTGTCAGGTCACTGAAATCTTCAGAGTATCAACTCCTACTCTGTGATGTCTGAGCAAAAAGCAGCAGAGAAATTCCTTTATTTTTTCAGGTTTGGCCACAGCAAAGGAAGCTAGTTCTGCCACTCCCTGTAGCTCTGCACCTCATAATCGGCCTCAGACAAAGCTAAAATCATATCCTGTCTCTTTGTGCCAGAGTCCCCCTGGTAGATATCAACCCAATGCAAATTTTCAGCTCGAATTGCACCTTTCAGCAGGGAATGACAGTTTCCATCAATCACTATTCTGCTCCGCAGAAGAGCTGAAGAGTTGCCGTCATCAAAGATGACTCAAGTGACTCTGACTATGTAAATAAATATTTTTTTAAGCCATCTAAAAATTGCTTGAAAATGCTAATGTTACTACCCTTATTTCAAAATCAATTCCCAAATAGAAACCTTCATGAGCGTATGGCTGGTGTGGGGGAGGGGACTCTGGAGAACAGCACTGTAAACAGAAACTTATTTCGCTTTCATTTCTTCTTCGTAGTTCGAACAACGCAAGTCAAGCCTTCCAGCTCTACAGTATCCTACACCTGCTTATGTTAGAATTACATATCAGAGTTTCATTTTTAATGGCTCTGTAATGAATTTTTCAATATGGAGTTGTATTTAAAACAAAATTGTCTCTCCTAGTATTTTGTACAGTGTATTGTATAGGGTTCCATGCCATGATAGTGATTGCAAAACAGTGATCACTATCATAGCGAATGTATATCGCTGAAAAGCATTTCAGTGATATAAAAACACAAGTGACCCGACTTCAATTTTTTTCAAGTGTTTTTGTAGAGGGCTATGCCCCCCCCATACCCTCCATACCCCCCTGAATAATGATTGATAACTCCGGGGTGCATCTTGAGAAGCAAAACACAGACTTAAAAACAGAGCCGCAAGCAGCAGCAAAACAACCGCTCCCAGCAGGTCCCAAACCCAGTTCCTGCTGCACCGTAGCCAGCCACCCTCATCACGACACCACAGGGCTGGCTCAGCTGCAGGAGGATCCCACCACTCATACAAACCATCCCTCCGATCTCTCCCCTCCACCTCCCTATCCCTCCCCTTCTGGTCATTCTGCTCACTATAGGGTCACTACCCTAGTAGGGTAGCCCTTCATGATAGCGCTATACATGAGTCGCTGTTTCTACGGTCACTCATTTATTATTGCTATCATCACTGGCTACCATTGTATAGATCACACTTTTCAATATGGGCAAACTATGCACTATATAAAACAGTATATGGGTGACTATACACAGCTAAAGCTATGTTTTCATTTCAAGGATGTGATGATATCACTGTGACCTCTCAAGCTTCGTTCTCGAGGTCTCTATGATGTCATCACTTCCCCTCAATGGAAACACAGCCTTGCTGTATATGGTCACCCACACACAATTTTTTCTATCTGTCTGTCTATCTATCTACCTATCATCCATTTATCTATCCAGCTATCTATCTGTCTATCTATCTATCTGTCTATCTATCTATCTGTCTGTCTGTCTATCATCTATCTATCAACAGTATCTATCTATCTGCAGACAGATTGTAAAACTAGGACTCAGCCAGTATGCCCAAGCTCATATACAAATTGGTGTACCCCATGATTTTGTGCCGGGGCTTTTCCTGTTAATCTATGTTAGTGCCCTGCGTCTGGAATGCCCAGACCGATCTGTCCAGCTGTATGCAGATGATGCAGTAATCTACTACGGTGAAGCATCACTGGGTGAAGGCCCACACAAGCTGTAGCTTGCATCTGATAAACAATGACACTGGAAGTTTCTTTTTAAACCAACAATAAAACTGTCTATTGGCATTGGTGACCAGAAAAGGGCACCTCACTCCACTGTGACGGCCTGCAAATACAGTGCTTTAATAGTACATTGTTAGAGAATGGTCAGAATTACTGTACAGCTTTCTGGAAATGATCATAAACTACTATTTAACCTAAAGCACATTTCACTAAAAAAAGTAAACCAAAAAACTCCATGCCCTCTATCTAACAAAGAACAGCTTATTCCAAGAGTGGAAAAGATTGTTAGTCTCCCATGTCCTTCTCCCTGCCCTTGAATACAGGAATGTTCTCTTCCAAAATATTCCTGATACAGTCCTTTGCAAATTTAACACCACTATTAACATTTGTAGATTTGTACTGCTCTTGTTCAGAATGACCTGTCATTACTGGCTGTAGTGCTACTGTGGTATCGTCAGCATTTTGAAAACTGCTCTCTGATTGATTTATTATTGCATTGCTATGTGCCTAACTTTATCAATTATGGCAACACAAACAACAAGGGGCTAGATTCACAAAACTCTGCACTGGCGCAAACCCAGTTTTAGCAAGCAAACCGGGTTTTGTGCCGAGTTGATATTCACAAAAGCCCAGGTTGCTGGTTCAAACCAGGATTGCGCCAGGACAATGTGTGGATGAGGCCACAATGTAAATGAGGGGAAGGGGACCTGCATATCAACGCAGTCCCATTCACAAAGCATTTGCTCCATGCAAGGGCCTTTTGCAGGGACTGACTGAGACCTTGCTTTAATTCCATGCAGCCCTAATGGTTGGCGGAGTTACTGTGGTGCCCCCCTGCCAATTGCTGGCCTAGCTATAATAAAAGAATGTTTCCCTGGTGCTAGTGCCCCCACCCCCGTGATTGCCGATTGTCGGCCTGAATATAAATAAATATGATACCCTGGTCCCCTGATTGATGGCCTGTTATAAAATTCATAGTTCCCCTGGCATCCAGTGGTCACCCCCCTCCCCCGTGATCGCCAACCCATGTACAAAATTCCATTCTCTCTGGTGATAGTTCCTTCCCCCCATGATTGCCAAATTGCCAGCCTGTATATGACACAGAAGTGTCCCTGGTGTCCAGTGGTCCTTCCCCAGACCCGTTTCCATGTCCGATATAGAATTTCTGTTCCCTGGTGTCCAGTGTTCCTTCCCCCCACTCGGTCCCTCACCCAATATGTCAATACATATTCCCTGGTGTACAGTGGTCCCTCACCCCACCCACACCCTAGCTGTTTGTAATATTCCCTGGTGTCTAGTGGTGTCCCCCCCTTGACGATTGCCAGCCTGATATACATAAATAACCCTTCCTTCAAACAATATGAATTCTTGCTGTATTCTGACTATATGCAGTTAGCTCCAGCACTTGAACTGCTCTGGAGAGTAAAGGGTTAACTCTATGCAAAGGCATAAAATGCTGAGCTCGAGCTCGGTTTTCAAACCTCTGTCTGTGGTACTCTGAAGAGTAACCATCAGATTTCTTACTCCGCCTAACTGTGAAGTCGCTTCCGAGATCCCTCCTGCACTTCGGTTCGGTAATACCTCGAATCGGTCAATTCTTTCAACCCGTTTCGTTAGAAAATCTGTATTCTTGCCTCTGTCTAGGTACCAGTAAGTGGTAGTTGTAGGTAGTGTTTTTTTTCTTAAGAAATTGTTTTATTTTTCAGTTCTTTGCTGGTTGGTCCAGTTTGGAACCGAAACCTATTCTGTTTGTATATTTTGTTGTTCGACTGTGTGGTTTTTCCGGTACTTATCAGTTCCTAAAAAAATCTGGCTTTAGGATTTTTTTAACCAACCCGTGACACAGTTGGAACCGATAAGTTTGCAGTCGCCTGGCTTAACCGCTGTTTGGGGTGACTTTATATTGGAAGACATGTCTGAGAAACCCAAAAAGAAAACCGGACCCACTGGGTTTCAGCACTGTACCAAGTGTAAGGAGGTCTTTGCTAAGGCCGACCCTCACCACGTATGTGTGTATTGTCTGGGGTTTGACCACCTCAAGGAAGACTACCAAATATGTAAGAACTTTCCCAAAGCCACTCTGGATAAACGTTTGAGTAGGCTAAGGGAGAGGGAGGCTGAGAAGTCCGTTGACCCGGATGGCCAGCCCAGTTCGGTTGCGACTGAACCTGAGGAGGTGCCCACTGACCTGGGCAATACCTCTTCGGGCAAATAGAGAGCCGATTCTGTGGAATTGGTTCCGAGTAAAAGAAAAAGGAAATCAGCTGGTTCGGATCTGGCTTCCCATGGTCCGACTGCTGATGAAATAGTGAAAGCGATTTCAATTGTTCAATCGCTTTGCCCGGTTCTGACCGAACCGGCCTCGGTTCAGAGCTGATCAGTTCGGTCAGAGGTACCTGCTTCAGAATTGGATCCTGAGGCATACTATGAGGGCGATTGGGAGGAGGATGAAGATTATGAAAAGGAACAATGTGAAGGCCTAGATGAGCAAATAGAGCCTGACATCTCCCCAGACAGGCCTTCTCAGGCTTCTCCTCCCAGGCTTTCTGAGTCCCCTTCCCATTTCCTGTTTTACAAGAAAGTGGCTGAGACTCTTCAGCTTCCTATGGAAGAAGCTGAACAGGATCAGGAAGAACCTGACTATCTGGAAATTATGGATGTCCCAGAGTCAAAGAGGGTGTCTATCCCTTTACACAAATCCTTGGGGAAGCAGACACAAAAAATTCTACAATTTCCTACATCCATTCCTCCTGTGGAAAAAAGAATGGACAGGAGGTATGCTTTGTCAGGTCCTGGAATGAAATTAGTTTTGTCTCATACTAGTCATGTTGGGGTAGTGCAAGCTGCAGCCTGTGACAAGGCTAATATTCCTTTGGCATCTCACCCCCCAGATAAGGATTCCAGGAAAGTAGATGCCATGGCAAAAAAGCAGTACTTGGCATCCTCTGTGGGACTCAGGAAATCTAATTACATGGCATACACTGCCAGGTACCAGAAATCTATGTAGGATACAGTTCTGGAACTGGCTAAGGGTGCCCCTCCCCAGCTGGCCAAGGAGCTGGAGCAGGTATCTGCAAATGACATAGAGGCATCAAAGGTGCAATTCCACGCTGCTGTTGATTCCAATGATGTTCATTCCAGGGTCATGGCTACATCTATCTCCATGAGGAGATTTGCTTGGCTTAGGTGTACCAACCTCTCTCAGGATACCCAGGCTAAGGCCATGGATTTTCCTGTAACTGGTAATTCTCTGTTTGGGGAGCAAACAGAGAACTACATGAAGAAAATGGATGAGTACAGGACCACCTATAGGAGTGCTGCAGCCAAGGAGAAGCAGACCACTCCTCAGAGGCAGCAGTTTAAGGCAGGGGCAGGACTTTTTACAGGCCTTTTTACCAAGTTCAGGCTTCTTCCTCCTCTTCTTTCCAGCAGAGGGGGTTCTTTAGGAGAAGAGGTAGACATGGGGTAACCAGGACCCCATCAGCTACTCAGTCCAAGCCCCCTGCCAAGCAGTCACCCTGAGGTGTCAGTCAGGGTCGCCTCCCTGATCCCAGTAGGGACTACTACCAGGCCTGGGAGTCTATTACTTCAGACAAATGGGTCCTGAAAGTAGTGAGCCAGGGACTTGCTCTCAGTTTCAAAAGGTTCCCAAAAATGAGAGCAAAGTCCTTCAGCCCTCCCTCTCCCTTGCAGACAAAGGCCCTAGAGGCAGAAGTCTCCTCTCTTCTACTTCTGCAAGCAGTAGAGAAGGTACCTCTTTGTCACAGGGGAAAAGGATTGTATTCAAGATACTTCCTTACCCCCAAAAAGACAGGGGAGTGGCGACCCATATTGGATTTAAGGTACCTGAACAAACATTTGACAAAACCAAAATTCAAAATGGTGACTCTTGGAGTAATTGTTCCCTCTCTGAGACCAGGAGAGTGGCTAGCCTCCCTGGATCTCAAGGATACCTATTCCACATACCTATCAGACATTCCCACAGAAAGTACCTCAGGTTCGAGTTGCCCTTAGGCCATTACCAATTCAGGGCCATGCCCTTTGGCCTAACACCTGCTCCAAGGGTGTTCACCAAGTGTCTTGCAGTGGTGGTGGTGGCATTCCTCAGTAGGTAGAGCATCATTCTGTTCCCATATCTGGATGATTGGCTTCTAGTGGGCCAGTCTTCAGACCAAGTCAAGTCAGCTTTAGAAGTCACCCAAAGACTTCTAGAATCCTTAGGCTTCATTCTAAATTTAGAGAAGTCTGTTCTAGAGCCAGCCCAGCTTCTCACCTTCATAGGAGTGGAAATAGATACAGCTCAAACGAGCATTTCTTCCTTTCTCAAGGGTTCAGACTCTGGTCACTCTGGCCTCCTCTTTTTGTCCTCTGGTGTCTCTTCCAGCCAGACACTTTCTACAGCTGCTAGGACACATGGCAGCTTCCAGAGCAGTAGTTCAGGGAGCAAGATTTCAAACGAGGGATATTCAGTTTCATTTCAGATCTTTCTGGTCTCACAAAAGGGACCCTCTCTCCATACTGGTTCCAGTCTCCAAAACTCTGGTCCAGGCCCTTCAGTGGTGGTTGGACGAGGACAATCTTCGACAAGGGTTCCCCTTCATAAGTCAGGTCCCTTCTGTGATTCTCACTACAGACGCCTCTCTCTTGGGGTGGGGGGCCCACCTAGATCATCTCACAGCTCAGGGAACTTGGTCACACCAGGAGTCCCTTCTGCATATAAATCTTCTCGAATTAAGAGCTGTCTTTCTGGCACTTCAGACATTTTCAACAGTTGTCCAAGAGAAAGTGGTGCAGATCAGAACAGACAATACCACAACCATGTGGTACATCAACAAACAGGGAGGCACTCAGTCCTCGGCCTTGTGTACAGAGGCCATGAAAATTTGGTCTCTAGCTTATTCCCTGCAGGCTTCCTTGATGGCTGTGCACCTCCCAAGGAAAGGCCAACATTCTAGCAGATGTTCTCAGCAGGATTTCTCAGGGTCACCACGAATGGACCCTGAATCCTGTCATTCTTCAAGTCATTTTCAGGAGATGGGGCACCCCAGAGATAAATCTCTTTGCAGACCCAGACAATCATCAACTCCCTCTGTATTGCTGCAGACCACCCCTTCTGGGTTCTGTGCCCCAGGATGCTCTTCTACTAGATTGGACAAACAGGTTTCTGTATGCATTTCCTCCTTTTCCTCTGATATTCAGGGTCCTGATAAAAATCAGGTCCTGGCCTTGCAAGGTGATTCTGGTGGCTCCAGACTGGGCCAGACAGCCTTGGTATCCTCTTCTGTTGTCATTGTCAGTAACACTGCCCTTGTGTCTTCCCAGGCAGTATAATCTCCTCACCTCCTCTCAGGGGAGGATTATGTACCCCATCCTTCAGACTCCCAGGCTCAAAGCCTGGCTCTTGAAAAGCTAGAATATGCAAGTTTGCATCTGTCCCAATCAGTCTTGGATTTTTTGAAAGTTAGCAGGAAGTCTGCCACTAGGAAGACATACAACTCCAAATGGAAGAGGTTTGGTTTCTGGTGTTCCAGTAGGCATATTAAGCCAGAGTTGGCTAGCATTGCCACTGTTTTGGACTTGTTGGTACATCTTAACAGTTTAGGTCTCTGGCCTACTACTCTTAAAGTACATTTGGCAGCTGTGTCTGCCTTTCTTTTGGCTGGTAGGGTCTCTTCCCTAGCTTCTCATCCAGTTTTCAAGAAGTTCTTCAAAGGCTTGGTCCATGTCAATCCTCTCTTCCGGGAGCCTACTCCTTCCTGGGATCTGAACATCCGTATTGCACAGCTTATGCAGCCCCCTTTTGAACCTTTATCTTCAGCTGAGCTGAAATATTTGACTTGGAAAACTGTATTTCTGGTAGCCATTACCTCAGCTAGGAGGATCAGTGAACTACAGGCCTTATCAGTGGAACCTGATTTCATTTCCTTTCATAGGAATAAGGTGGTTCTTCGTACCAATAGAAAGTTCCTTCCCAAGGTGGTGTCAGACTTTCATCTATACCAGTCTATGTCCCTACCTGTCTTTTTCACTGATCATTCTTCCTCTGGAGAGAGGAGGCTACACAGTCTAGATGTGAAAAGGGCTCTCAGTTATTATATTGAGCATACTAAAGCCCATAGGAAGGACTGTTCTCAATTATTTCTCACTTATGGTGAGGTGGGAAAGGGCAAACCTGCTACCAAGAGGTCTATTGCCGGGTGGATTGTCTCTTGCATTTAATTCTGCTACTCTAAACTTGTGAAGGAGCCTCCCTCAGGCCTGAGGGCTCACTCTACCAGAGGTACATCTGCTTCTATTGCAGCAGCTAGAGATATACCGCTAGTGGAAATATGTAAAGCAACTACCTGGAAATCTGTTCACACCTTCACTAAGCATTACTCTTTGGACATTCTGTCACAAAGTGATGCTAGGTTTGGCACAGATGTGCTGCAGATCCTGTTCCCAAAATAGGTTCTCCAACTCCCTCCTCCAAGGGGGCACTGCTTGGTAGTCTGCATATAGTCAGAATACAGCAAGACTTCATGGTGTTTGAAGAAAAAATTACTCACCATAGTAATGTTGTTTCTTCTAATGAAGTCTTGCTGTAGTCTGACCTCCCTCCCTGCCTCCCCTCCTGGAACCTGGTAGTTTTGGGATATAGTGGGGCAGGCTCAATGCTGCACCCCAGAGGTGTACTGGACATGCCTCCATCTCTTAGGGGGTTTCTTTTGGTTTGTTATTAAGCGTTTTGATAAACCACTACCTATTGTGTTCTTTTTGGGTGTTCTCGACTTGAGTCTTCTGACCCTAAAGCTTTGTTTTGCCATTTGGCACAAAATTTTGGAAACAATTTCTTCCTTTGAGTTAAAAAATGTTGTAGGTGCCGTATTGGTCCTTTTAAGAACAGATCCAGAAACAAATGATTTGATATCTTTTAATAGTTTATAGGTGTTAATAGTATGGTATTTTCAAAATAACTGCCATAAAGCTTCTGAAGAAGGACCTGGTTGGTTCAAAAGCTAGAGCACTTTGTTCTTTTCTGTAACATCCATGTTGGTCCAATATAAGATATCAAATCATTTGTTTCTGGATCTCTTCCTTTGAGTTAGTTAGCTTAATGCTCGTAAGAATCTGATGGTTACACTTCAGAGTACCACAGACAGAGGTTTGAAAACCGAGCTCGAGCTCAACGTTCTATGCCTTTGCATAGAGTTAACCCTTTACTCTCCAGAGCAGTTCAAGTGCTGGGGCTAACTGTATATAGTCAGAATACAGCAAGACTCCATTAGAAGAAACAACATTACTATGGTGAGTAATTTTTTCATGGTGTCCAGTGGTCCTTCCCCCCACCTGACCCCTAACCCAATGTTGATAGCATAAACCCTGGTGTCCAGTGTAACACCCCCATCATGATCCTCTATATAGGAAAATTACACATTTCCCTGGTGTCTCGCAGACCCCCCCATCTCAGATCTTCTGCACAGACCCACATGTTCTTTCCTGGCATCTAGTGAACTCCCCCCCCCCCTGACAGGTAGTGTCCCACCACCTCTCTCCCCATCCTGAACCCGACAGTGACCAGCACAGCTCCCCCACCATGGCTGGCCACTGACTGAGTTGTCAATGAGCATGTACTGTATACAATATGTGCTGATTGACAGCCTCAGTTGGCAGCCAGCCATGGTAGAGAGAGTAGGGCCATGCTGGTCACTGGCTTGGGTTTGGGATGGAGGGGAGCAGGGTGGTGGGACACTACCTGCTGTGGGGGATCCACTAGATGCCAGGGAAGGAACTTGTGGGTCTTGTACAGGGGATTAGGGATAGGGAGGGGGGGATTCGCTACACACCAGGGAAATATCTAATTTTCCCATACAGGGGATAGAGATGGGGGAGTTACACAGGATACCAGGGTATATGCTATCAGCATCAGGCAAGGGGTCGGGTGGGGGTTAGGACCACTGGACACCAGGTAAGGGTTATTTATGTATATTGGGCAAGCAATCAGTGGGGGGGATACCACTAGACACCAGGGAATATTACAAACAGCTTGGGCCTGGGTGCAGGTGGGGGGGGAGGACCACTGGACACCAGGGACACTTCTGTGTCATATACAGTCTGGTGTTGCGGAAGGGAGACCACTGGACACCATGGAAACTATTAATTTCATAATGGTCTACCAATCAGTGGAGGGGAAGACCACTAGGCACCAGAGTATCATATTTATTTATATCTTGGCCAGCAATCAGCGATCATGGAGGGGGGACAACTACCACCATGGAATTAACTATACTATGCTAGGGCTGGCGATCAGTGATCACGGGAAGGGGAGAGGGACCACTAGCCACCAGGGACTGCAGTTGCGTGTCAGGCAGGGGCTGGGGGGGCATGCTAAGCCACATGCAGCCTATGCAAATGGTCCCATAATGGGCATGCAAATGGACACCTAGCGCCTTGCATTCTCAATGGCCTCATTTGTCGGGATTCCTTAGTTAATCGGAAATAGTGCACTGGCACTATCCATTGCAGAGCCATTCACTTGGCTGCAGGTCAGGGCAGCGTTAGTGGGGTGGCACTGGTGGTAATGAGGTTACCGTCAATGTGACCTATCCCTATTCACAGTCAGATAGCGCAGTGTGCTATCTGACTGTGAAGAACACATTTTTAAGACTGGGCAATCACAAATCGCAGTTCAAACTTATGTGCTGCGATTTGTGATTTTTTATGAATTGGGGCTAAGATATCTTAATATCTTGAGGTTAAATAGATATATATTACTTTATGTGTATCTTCTCATGTTTTTCACCAGAGATGTTTAAGTGTATTTATTATTCATTGCAAAAAAAAAAAAACGACATTAATGCAGACATTAGGGTTGAAGAAAGCATTGTGCACAAAATAAGGAAATTAAAAAATATAGGTTTTGGAGTCTCAGAAGTCATGGCAAATCAGTGGTCTAGTGTTCCTTGGGTTTTCAACCCTAATGCCCAACCCATTCCCCCAGCCCTTAGCCTCGTGACACAAGCTCATGCTACAGGTACAAGTCCATGCTTCATAGGTCTTATGCTTGGAGCTAGAAAACTGTGGCTCTTCACATGGGGACTACAGAACCAAACTTTCTTTGCACAGGGCCATGTGGTCCCAGCTCAAAACGCAAGATCAAGATAATTTACAACTGTCTTTGCACTGCGCCTTGCAGGCCCAATGAAAATTAAAAGATCATTCATGCTTTCTTTGTATGGTAACCACATGTCCCGGACATGCAACTTGTTCTTAGGTCACAAGACTCAGGGCTGGAGGAATGTATGGGCATTAGGGTTGAAACCCCCAAGGAATGCCACACCACCAGTTTGCAAAGACTCCTGAGACTCCAACCCCTGATTTTTTTCATTTCCTTACTTTGTGCACTTTCTATTATTCAATATACGTTATACAGGTGCAGTAGCACCAGTATGTTAGGGATGAGTTATTTTTTGTGTCAAAAACTTGGTTTACGGCAGCTTGTAAGTTGGCTCTCTTAGACCCTAGGACCGCAACATTTGGTATGCACAGTCACAGTTTTGGGGCCTAATTTATTTGTCAATTTGAAGATCAATTTGGCAGTTTAAAAGTTATTAGTTTCTGAATTTTCACGAAAGTCTTGGATTATTTCTTCAATGATAACAAGAGAACTAGGCAAACTTAAATTATGAAACGTATAGGTTCTTTTGTTTGTTCCAAGGAAATGCATTTGGGGAGTTTTAAAATGAACTTTTATTCCACTTTTAGGTAATAAGATTTTCAGTTCCACATGCATGGACCACCTGACAAAAAACTGAAAAAAAAGCAACTTTTTTATAAGTTAAAGTACAATAGTTAAAGTACAATACAAACAAGACCTTTTAAAGCTGCAAACATAAAAAAAAATAGTTAACTGGAAAGGCTGACTCAAAATACACAGGTTCTCAACACTTCTGAGGGGCAGGACTTTAATGAGTCAATCATAGCTCTGCCACTCAGTCATGGTCCTTCACGCTCCCACATGAAGATAAATTGCATATTTTGAGTCAGGGCATTGCATATACCATATTTTTTATGCCACTATATGTTTATTGTATATATGTCTAGTGCCTTTTATGATGATTGAATGGTTGTCAGATTTGTACCTGTAGTTCTCTAAATTGTATTATCATATTATGAGTACTGTTAATAGAAACAGAAACTGCTGCCAGAAAAAAACAAAGATCCAGTAATTCTGCCCATGTTTATGACTACCAAACCTATCAACCTAATGTCATGGTTGGTTAATCCCCCCTTTCTACCCCACCCCGCCTTCTGCGTCTATTGCCTGCCTGCATCCCAGTTTTGTGCATGAGTCCCTGAGCTCTGTCCCAACTATGTTTGAACTCATTGAGTGTTTTTGCATCTGCTACTTCCCTTGTCTCACATAATTTAGTAATCAGCTTGTAAGTGCCTGATTGCTCCTCTAATGTTCACAGTTTGGTTATGCCTGCAAGTTCTGGTACTTGTGACAACTGGTCTAGACCTCATTCCATGGACTCAGATCTACACAAGATAAATTTGTACTGCAAAATTAGTCTTGGAAATTGGGATATTATTGGGCACAGCTGATACTTCAAAACCGTTCTCATCTAAATGAAGTGGTGGCTCAAAGAGTCACATTTCAATATGAGGATGCCTCTCCTCCCTCTCCCTTACAGATACAAGCCTGACATGTTGTTGCAGTTCTAGGTTCAGAAAAGGCTTAAATACATTGGTTCCCTTCAGAAAGCAATGCAAGGGATTTATATGGCCTTTAGTCACTCTAGAAGGTGACAGACATGGCAGTTTAGATAAGATAATGCAGTGACAGAGGACTATGTAAATTATCAAGTGGGCACAACAAACACAGAGGTGATAAAAATAAACAAGTAATTGATATCAACAGTTCAGCTGGTGGTACCTCTTGGTCATTACATGGATTGGCACAGATGAAAGATAAATCATCATGAAGAATGGTCTCTCCACCCGGGGGTATACTCTAAGTATGCAAATAATTTGGAGTTCCTTAGGCAGGCCTACATTACACATTAGGTGACAGAAACCCAAATGCTCATACTGTAATTCTTCAGTATGTTCAGAGACCTGAAATCCTTGGGGATGGATGGTCCTCCTCAATCATGGAATGTCAGGCTAGCTTATTCTTTTCCCTCCAGTTCCATCCCTTCCTGGGTTGCTTTGAAAAGTTAAACATACCATCAGCACAGTGATGGCCCCACAGTGACAGACATTGTGGCAACAGGTGTTTCATGCTGACGGACTTTGTGTCAATGGGGAATATGTATCTAACTCCACTGTCTGTGCAACATGGAGTTAGATATATAAAGTAGGGGGAGTGTGGGGGTCACAACAGTGTCAGTCACTGTCACGGTGATGCTGGTCATCATTGAGTCACATCAGTGTCTGGGATGCCGCCATGTGTCTGTCACTGTGGGGGGGGTGTTATGGTAGGGGATGTCACTGTAGCGACATGGAACCATCCTTTTAGTGCAGCAGGTTGGCATTTAAGTGGATAATACACAGGTGTAAAATATGCCACAGTACCCACTCCATTCACAATACCACAAAGTGCAGATCTACCTCTTTAGTGAGTGAACTTGCACCCCACTCCAACTTATTTTGTTCTCATGGCCTGGAACAGCAACAATAAAGTTACACAGCATACATGACAGCATAGTAATTTAGGGTTGAAAGGAACTCTAGGTCCATCAGATCACTTTGCTGCTTCATTAGAAAGGACCAACAACTATGCTCTGCAAACATGTGCTTATTTAAAAGGATACTCCACTGCCTGTTATTCAGGGTACTATGTGATTCCCTCAATTGTCAGAAATTTGTCCAGGCTTCTCATGAAGGCCTGCACTATCTTTATATCTTTGTCTTCATTTGTGGGTTTTTCTATAGGCTAACCACGCCCTTGGAGAAGATGTGCCTCCTAACATTACCTCTAAATATGTCACATCTGAGCTTCATGGCTTGTAGTGGCATACCATGATGTGTGCGACTGCAATTGAGTGACTGACAAAAGGGAGACTCAGTCACAGCACATGGAACAGTGGCTACCGGTCAGCTACAGTGACCGGATGGGATGGGTTGGTGACCATAGCGACGGGAAGGGTGGTTTGGCGACCATAGCAACAGGAAGTCACTACAGGTACATGCGTGGGGGTGAGGGGTGGGAGCAAGCACATTACATATACATGTGTGGGGGGGTGGGAGTGGGCATGCTTGGCGAGGGGTGGAATGGGATTTGAGGGGTGGAGCTGCAGTAGACTACCGAGCTGGTCTTATGGTGTAGTGGGTTGGCTCATGGCTTTGGTGGCTAGGGTGCTGGGTTCAGGTCTGACTGCAGGTTAAATTGTGTTGTGCCCAGCCCAAATTTTTTTTTTCACATTTTGCCCCCCCAACATGCACCCTCCTGGAGTTGAGAATCCTTAAGTAGGTGGGTGCAGGGGGCACAGCTCCCCCATGGATGGGAGCGGGGGGCTATAAACATAAAAAATGTAATTCCCCGGCTCCATTTTGTTGTGAATCAGGGAGTCAGAGTGCCGAAAATTATTTTCATTTCTCTGACTTCGCCGTAATGGTGATCGCCCTGTGGCGGTCGCCGTTATCACATAGAACCCTTGTAGTTCATAAAACTGGGTAAGGGTTACCTTTGAAAGGCAGTATATATATTTACTACAATCCAGAATCTGTACATCTGCAATAGCATATTTTAAATTTTTATTCATTTTACAACAGTGGGTTAAACATCAAAACATGCATCCCTTATCTGCCTTTGCAGCCGGTGTCCTTGTGTTCCTTTAGCAAGGTCTAAGGGTTAATGCCCGAGAGTTCAAATATCTGCCCTTGGAATAGATTTCAGCAATTTTAGCCTCTGTTATCTAGGTTCTCATCTGAATGCATCCAAATTCCTCTGGGTAGAAGTCAGTCAAACTCGATGAGTAGATCTAGGTCAAACATTGTACCACTGGTCTTACCCTGTAAGCGTAATCTAGTTTTGAATGCCTTTTGTGTTTAGCCTTTCAAGCATTTTGCTCTGATATCTGAGGAACATCTGACAGATAATACTTTCTTCCTGGTGACCATCTGCTCAACCTGTATAGTTGGCAAGATGTAGGAGCTTCTATGCAAAGAACCCTATATTATCTTTCATAAAGATAAAGTGGTGTTATGCACTGTTCCATCCTTTGTGTCTGGAGTTCCATCAGAATTTCACATGAACCAAGAGATAAACTTACCATCTCTGCTTCCTTCTCCTAATAAAAGAGAAGGTATACTGCATAACTGGAAGGTAGAAGAGCATTAAAGTATTATCTTGACAAAACCAAAGATTTCAACCAATTGGGAAGCTCTTTTATTCTCCCAAGACCCCATGCACAGGGTTTAACAGCCTCTAAGGACACACACACAGCAAGATGGATCAACTTGAGTATCAAAAAAGATCACCAGGAAGATAATTTGCCATATGCAGGGCAGAAATGGCACAAGTTATGCTTCTGGCTTTTGTAAGTCAATAACTTGATCATTTTTTCATACGTTTGCCTAATGCTATAGAATGGAGGTCTCTAGTTTGCTTCCACCTTTGAAGGAAGAATTCTGCTGTTGGTAATTTAGTCATGACCACCACTAGCAGTTATAAAATGTTATTACTTATTGAATCCCACTGTCTGAACTCCTAATCTACAGGTATGCATTGGGGAAAAAAGGTGTACCAATATTTTCCTTTCTGTGAATTCTTATATATTCCTGCAGATTCCTGCTCCAGCAGTGGGATGACATACAATATAAGAATTTTTTTGTTCATATGATAAAAAAAAAAACAAAAAAAAAACAGGATTTTTTTTCATTCTATTTATCGCCCTTGTCACTTGAACTGCCAGTCCTAGCTCAGTCTAGTTGCTAGCCCCGTCCCGTCCTTCTATCCTCTGGTGCATATTCACTCTTCCGGTGGTCTCCAAATCTGTGCCAGAAAGGATTCCAATTGGTGGTGAGCATCTGTCCACCGTGGGTCTGTCAATTGTGGTAGTATGTTGGCCACTTTTGTCAGAAGAGCCTGAGAGTTCTGGACTCACACTGCCAAACTTCCTGGGATTTTTCGTCCTATTTCTCTCCAAACCCTGGATGCCATTGACTAGGGTGCTAAAGAATGCACATGTGTGTATGGCACAGTGGTGTTCTGACACCCAGGTGATAGTGTAGTAGCAGAGTCTGCAAACCTCCCTCCCTGGAGAATGGCATTATTTGAATGGCCAGTCCACCCCCAAGCCAGCTCCCAAAGCCTCAGGCTTGCCTCTGAACTTGGGTTGCAGCATCATAAGCAGCAAATGGCATATAACAGTGATATTTCTGGGTACTATGGACCTAGAGTGAGAATATCTTGATGTTCTCACTCTAGGTCTAATGTTCTCGTGCTAGATCCATAGTGGCAATGTTGGCATAGCAATAGTGAGCAGCATGTTCCTTAGAATAAGGCTGTACTAGGATAGCATCACTGCTGAAGGTGGCCGCTGTTCAGTCAGGATGCAGGATGTTTTCTTGTCATTGCATAATGAAAGGCACAGCATGAATCAGATATGCCACTGCCCTAATGAAAATATCATATATATTCTGCCTCCAAAGGCATCTATAATTTAGAACATAAGAACATAAGAAGCAGAAGGAGACTGTGAGGTCCATCTGGTCTACTCGAGATGACTACCCCTTCCCTTTATCTACCACTCCTGCTGCGGTGACTACACTGACTGTCCCAAGCCCATTTGAATTTCATAGAAGAGACATCAGATTCCATATTCCAATTCCCCATTTCTTCTGTCCCTGCAGAATCTGAAATTTATTTTGCAAAGTTTATGGGGGGTTGTTGTAGTTGCTTAGTTACTGATATTATGGGTCTCCTGTGAACCTCTGGGAGACCTTCAGGAGGAGGAGGAGGAGGAGGAGGAGGAGGCAGGGCCAATGGGGAATCAGATACAGTGGCAATTTCCATCAGGGTGTCTGGAGCACTAGCAGTGACCTCAGGTTGTATACCTCCATCTGCCAGCTGCCCACCATCTGGGACCCCATCATTTGCCGATGAAGATGGTGCAAGTGAAAGGGGGTGTAGAGGAGTCTCCGCCCTTATAACATCTTGAGGAGTATACAGTGGTAGACTGTGTAGGTGCTATTGTTTCTGTACTCTAGAAGTGCTGCCACTAGAGGAGGATGGCCCGGGTCTTTCTGTCGTGCCTGTGGAATGCTGGGGATTAGCTTCACTGGACGTCTGTCTGAGCTCCATGGAACAGATGCTCCTGATCAAAACCATCATCATGGGCACTGATGATAGGTATGTCCTGTCTCTTCACACATTGTTAGTTTACACATGTTAGGCTGACATGCCCAAACTCCCCAAACAAGCCGCACCTCAGTTGGTAGCATGTGCTGCTCAAATGTGCGTGGTCCCCACATTTGTAGCAGACATTGGGCTGGCCTGCATAAAAACAGACTCCTCTATCCCTACCCATGAAGAAGCTATTAGGTAGGTGACTCTCCCCTGAATCCGATTCTAACAACTTGAGTTTGAGCCTCCAGGCCACATATATATATTTTTTTAATTCTTTTTATTATTCTTTTCTCATAAATACATAAGGCAAACAACAGAAGAATAGCTTCTGGAGGCCCCAAGAGTTTACACCTTTTTTCTTGCCAGTAGTGTATGTCCCTGACATTAATCCCTTCAGTGCAAGACATAGCCATACCAGTTTTAATTACAGGCTTTGTGAGAAGAGTGGCTATAAATGGTATCCATAAGGGGACGTCTTCAGTTGGTGATATTTGTTCCAGAATCTATCCAAACCCTGTGCCATTTTACAACTGATATCAAAACTGTCTTCATCTGAAATATGAATCAATACATAGATCTCAGATGCAAATGACTGCATAGCTCCTTGATAAGTTATCTGGCCACATAGATCCTAGCAGTGTGTGACGTCGAACCCCCTCTATATTTCAACCTTACTGCATTTTATCTTGGGGCGAGTTCAGCTCTGTACTTAAAAAACATTTGAATATCAGGAACCAGTACTGGGCCTCATGGATTCATTATGGGAAGGTCCTGGTTCCTCCCTACCTCTTTGTCCCATGTTCTCCTCAGTAGACTGTGCAGGCCTCCACCCACCTGCTGTGCCACTGAAACATCTCTAAGTACCTCTGAACATGTAGCATTAGGCAGTATCATGACTGGTGTTTCTGTAACCTTTAAAGTATGCAGCACCTTATTTAATTCAGTCTCAGCAATACAACCCATATCCTGTGGGTTCCGAGTGGATTCTACTGTTTGCAGGGCAGGTCTCATGAGATTTTCGCCCCTATCAGAAACCTCCTCACTCTGTTCCCCCTGTGCATTAACTGGATCGGCAGCTGTCATGGCACAGCTCCTCGTGGTAGAAGGTACAACAGAAGCAGAATCCATGACAATCTCTAGGGAATCTGCAGTGGCTGCTGCAGGAACAGTTTCAGGAGAATCTGCAGGGAATACAGTGACATTTCTAAAGGGAGAAGCTGCAGGAGTTCCATTAACAGGTGCAGAAATTACAAGTCTTTCTTTCTGGTCAGTGCAGAGTATATTTAAATATGGTAGTTCAGTATTCACATTAGCAGGCACCTTTCCGAATGCAACCTCTGGCCCCCCACTCTTTACTTTCACAGAAGTGGAAGTACATACAGTACCTCAGTATGCTGCCTCTCTATCCCTGTCCCATCCATATGCATTCCAGGTAAAACATTGTTCTCCCCCTGTCTTAATGCATAGTTTACAGTTGCTCCATGACCATCAAGCCCCAAGGTGGAATCAGACCAGGAGTGCTCTAGTGAGGTGGCAGCATTCTCTGCGCTGCATCCATCTGTCTTATTCAGCTGAGCAGCTCTGGCAGAAACCTGTTTAGTAGTGGTGGCAGAAACAGCAGATTTGTCAGTGTCTGGACCTTCCGGAATACTCACTGTGGGGGAGTCACATGATACTCTGTGTAAGATAGCAGTGGGAAAGGAGAGCTCTGCTTGGTTTTTATTTTATATACTCAGTAAATGCAGTCAGTAAATATGGCAGAATTTAACATCAATGTGTCAAATCTCACTGACCGACTTGAGTGATGACCCAACCCCACTTTAAAGTGTTTCCAGCTACAAAATGTCAATCTTTCAGGCACTATTCAAGGAACAAACCCTAAGCTCACTGGTAACTGGTAAATCCCCAGTCTGCAAGCATGGTATAGCCTCCGACTCACCTGAAGCATCAATGGCACAGCCATTCATTGAAAGTAAAGTAGACTGTTTCTCCGAGGAGCGACTGGTTATCAAAGCCACTATATTGAAATTGGTTAGGAGTATAAGACCATCAAGACTGCCATCTACACCAGTGCCCAGTGAGTGGGAGATGCAGGAACTCATATTAGCACCCTAAAGGACAGGACCAAATGGGACAACCAGGAGTTAGTGCAACTGAGATGCAAGCTGGCAAAACTGGAAGAAAGAGTCAATGATCAGGAGGGTCGGAGCTACTGTAATAACCTGATTATAATTGACTTACCAGAAAAAGCCAAAGGCTCCAACCCTATCAGGTTTACACAGAAGCTATGTGAAAAAAATTGGAGGTCTCTCACCTAACAGCCCAACCTTCATAATCGAGAGAGTGCACCAGGCACTCCGGTCACCACTAAGAGAAAGACAGCAACCCGGGGTTTTATTCAAGCTATTAAACTACCTGGATAAAATTCACCTGCAAGCAAATGCTTGAGAAATAGAGTCCATTGAATGGGAGAGAAGGTGCTTGTTTCCGTTCAATGACCTGAGCCTCCAGACTAGGCAAAAGCAAGCTGTGTACAAGGAAAGGAAATTGAAGCTCCATGTAGCTGGGATTAAATTTTGTATCCTGTACCCAGCCCGCAAGACAGTTACAATCAACGGTACCACACATAAGTTCCAATCTGTGGACCAGGCCAAGACAGAATTACCCAGCTTTCTTCCTAATCTCTTCCTTCCCTCGACAGCACCCAGCAAGCATCAGCCAGCAGGGAAAAAAGGTTCCTAACTGCCAATGTTAAAACGGGGATGGCATGTTTCTTTGTGCAGTGAATGAGACAGAGAGCATTTTTTGTCATTCAGATCCAGTGAACCTTACATTGTTTTAAAGTTTACAGTATACAGGCATTTTATTCTTTTTTTAACATTCTAACTTGGGGAAACTATTGACTTAACCCCATGCCATAACTGTTTTCATGGCAGATCCCCATATCTTAAAATGGTGCTAAACAACATCTGCTGCTCGACTCAGTTTTCTGAACATGATTGCTAAAGGCATGCCTCATGAGACCCACAACAATGAATGCACTACTAGACAATGGCGAAGTCATTCATGTACAGTTTACTTACTGAGGGACACAGAAATGAGCTCCAGCTAACTCAGGCAGTTTTCTCTGGCAGGCACTTACAATAAAAAAAGAATCCAAGAAGAGTGTTCAAATTGAAGTTGCTGCTACTTAGGAGACTCTTGCCTCCTCCCATCATTTTACAACAGTATAGGCTTTGTCTCAAGACATTGAAGAACTTGGCAAGTCGCGTTCACCGAGTAGCTTAAGGTCTCCTCTCCACTGTATGCTGTTCTGTTACATATGCAGTGGGGAGCACTACTTGGACTTTTACACACTGCAGAACCCTGAGTGGATCATAAGTACAGCCCTGTGAAATTCTTTTTATTTTTTTTTAATTTTTATTTTTATTTTTCTGGAATTTTGTAATATTTCTTTTTATTCATTGAAAATCTAGTTTTATTTCTTGTTATCACATTTACATTCATGAAATACCTCAAAATTACCTTATATACACTAGAAATCACATTGGTAGTATACTATACTGTATTAAGCAGCATTATGCTACTTTAGGGTTGCCAACAGTCCTGTAATTTATGGGATGTCCCATAATTGGCACTATTTTCCCTTGCCCTGTTTGAAACTTGTATGGGATGCCTATTGTCCTATATTTTTTGGTGGCACAAAAAACTCTGTCACCTTAGCAGATGTGGGGCACTTGTGCACATGTGAAACTCAGCTCTTGTGGGGGGTATCACCATCACATGACCATCACGTCATTGGGAGTGTGAGAGGGAAGCCACCTTGCTGCTGCACTGCCAGCTCTGCTCAAGCCAGAGAGAAAACTCATTGTCTCTAATGGCTCAACCTGACCTTGTGTCTTAAGCAGAGAGCTGCTTCTGGAAAGTAGTGGATGGAGACAGCATAGTGCCGCGTTTGACTCGTGGCGGGCGGTCTGGTGGGACAATTACACTGGATTAGGTTGGGTTGGGTTGGGGACAGAGTTTGTGGGAGAGGAGAGCAAGAGACACACACTAGAGCCAGGTCATCCAGCAGAGCAGAGGATGAGGACCCGAGTTGCAGACTGGGAGGGGCCCTTGTGCATGCTGTGCTTTTTTCTTTGCAAAGGGGCCAGAGAGTAGTCAGTCCAGGGCAGGCCATGGGACATGTGTGCACCTGCCTGACAAGTGTGTGCCTGCCTGAAAGGAGTGTCATGATGGTAAAACTGTACTGTACCTCGGATGGGAGAATGACTGATCATGGATGAGGATCATCAGGAACTTCAGTAAAATCCTTCAATCATACTCCTACCTACTGTCAAGTAAAAAAGTACGTGATATACTGCTGCTGCTGTCTGACTACTGCTTAGACTTGTTGCAAGTGCAATGCATTGATTATGATTTTGTGATGTCTGATGGTTCTAGGGATGGGGATTGGAAATGGACACACACATCTTGATCTTGCCACACATTCAATTTCAAGGCAACAGGAGACAATAGCAAATGGGAGGCAGAGTGCTGCTGCTGCGATTGCAGATTCAGTGATCTGCCAGTGGATCTGATGAATGGGTTTCTGATGTGGTTCCCCGTGCCCCCCAGCCCAGATGTCACGACAATGTGGTGGGTGTTGTTCATCTGGAGGGGGGTGGCCTGGCCCACCAGTGGCACAATATACAGACTGGGATGATGTGCAGACTGGGATGATGTGCATGACCCAGGACAATAGCAGCCTTGTTGGCTTTCATGGACACGGCCACCAGACATGCATGCAGTGCCCACCATGTCCCCAGCACCACTGCCTGGGGGAAGCATGTGATGTGTCCCCTGCACAGCGAGCGCACAGTGGTGGCAGGGGGTGGGGCAAGGGGTGTGGCAGGGGGCAGGGCAAGTGCCGGCTGTCTGTCCCTTATTTTTGAAATCTAATGTTGGCAACCCTATGATGGTATTGAAAGGTTTTGTGAATCAGACAACTCCACTGTGCTTCTTTGCAAACCATTTCTGTGGTAACAATGGAACCTAAACTACAACTGCTGCAAGCATTTATTTAATTTTTGTCAAAAAAACAAGCAATTTTTTAACGTTTTTCATGTATTTGTTTTCATTTTATTTATTTTTTACACCTTGAATTTTGTTATTTCTTATTTAAGAAAAACACAGGTCTCGAACCATAAACAACATTTCATGCCACCAACTGATATACTCGTGTATATGTGCGTGTGTGTGTGTGTGTGTGTGGGTGAGGGAGGGTTAGAGAAAGGCTTACAAAAGCAGCATGAGGGTTAACTTTCATTCCCAGGAGGTTGCATAAAATGCTATAAAATATCACTCAAATATGAGCCAGGCAGCCCTCAAGTCTATTCCCCCTAGGAGGGTTTTTGCCTATATAAGCCTATGTTAGAGCTATCAGTTCATACTTCTGTGTACTGTGGTTACTGTTAACAGTTAGCATTTACTATCTGTGATAATCCATGTTCAATTACAGAACAAATGGACCTCCTTCATAGTGTCTGATTGCATAGTTCAGTGGACTGGAAAGAGGAAGGAGAGGAGGTCTGCCTCACTCCTGGACGGCGTCTAGGAGTGATAGGAGCACCAGGGAACCAGTACCTCTGAGCTTGCAAAGGGCTCAGATATCTAGCTTACTGCTATGTATGGGGCCTATGCACTACTGGGCAGAAAGTATGCCAAAGGCACGATTCAGCCTGCGCAGCTCCGCACTCATGGACTGCCAGCACCGCTGGTGGTCTACCAACAGCCACCACCTGTCCAAGTGGGTCTGCCCCCGCACACAGGACTCCACAGGGTGGCCAGGGAGGAGTCACGGATCCAGCTGAGCATCTAATCAGATGCCCATCCTGGGTCCCAAGTGGATCCCTTGCACTGCAGTGCGCGAGTCCGGATGCATGAATAGCAATAGCAGACACCCAGACCTGCACACCTATGCCCCATGTGGTATTACTTGGTTTTATGGACAAAAGAAGGCCGAGGCCCATCGAGATTGTCCCCCACATTTTGTGGGACATTATAACTCAACATAGGTTCTCCCTTATCCATAGATCCAAATTATATTTAAATGCATCAAAACTAGATTTGGTGATTAATTCTTTGGGCAAAGTGTTCCACAGCCTTGCTGCTCATATGGTGAAAAAATTTCCCCTCTTATTAGTATGAAATGGTTGCCTTTCTAGCTGTTTATTATGTAATCTAGGGACTATCCTTCTAGTTGAATAATCAAGTCCACATTGGGTCATAAGAGTGGTTGATTGACATATTTTATAAATCATTAATAAATCGCCTCTTTTTCTCCTAACTTCCAGTGAGTGTAAACCAGTATGTTTCAGTCTTGTAGTATAGTCAAGATGTTGAGTGTTGGAACTATTTTAGTTGCTCTTCTCTGAATATGTTCCAGGCAAGATATGTCACCCTTAAGATAGGGGTTCCAGAACTGGGAGCCATAGTCAATATAATGTCTTATAAAAGTCCTGTACAAGGGAATAATGCATTGTTCAGTACGGGTTACAAAGGTACGTTTGATTTGTTTTAAAAGACCATTAGTCATTTTAGCTGTTTTTAAACAGTGTTCCCTAGATGTAAGTTTGTTATTTATTAATATCCCCAGGTCTTTTTCACAACTTGATTTTTTGAGTGTAATATTATTAAGATAATAATCGCTCATTGGATTATTTCTTCCAAAATGAAGAACCACACATTTCTCATGATTGAAAAACATTCCGTTCTCAATTGCCCACTGTTCTGTTTTCCCTAAGTCAGCAACTAAAGTTTCCAGATTATTAAGGTTGTTCACTTTACCCCCCAGTTTGGTGTCATCCGCAAACTTTGAAAGATAGTTATTTGGTCCAGCTTGCATATCGCTGATGAATAAGTTAAACAAAGTGGGTCCCAATACCGAACCCTGAGGAACCCCATTCGTCACCAAGCCACATTCAGATAGTATATTGTTAAATTTGACTTTTTGGGTTCTACATGTAAGCCAGTCAGATACCCAGTCAACAAGGTACATTGATATGCCAAATGTTTTAATTTCTGTAAAGTTTAGTATGTGGTACCTTATCAAATGCTTTACTGAAATCAAGTTGTATTACATCTGTAGGAATTCCATTGTCAAGGTATCTACTAATTGTATTATAGAAAGCAATTAAATTTGGGTAACAGAGTGACCTGGCATATAGCCATGTTGAGTTAAATCTGCTATACCTCTAGTTGTAATCTCATCCTCTAACTTCCCTTGATAATCCTTCCATAAGTTTTCCCACAACAGAGGTCAAACTAATGGGACGATAATTTTCGATGTTTCCTCGATTTCCTTCTTAAATATTGGTGTGACAGTTGCTGCACGCAATCGTTAGGTATTCGACTTTCCTGTAATGATTTATTAAAGATGATTAACAAAGGGAGGGAGATAAACTGGAAGGTCGCTTTAAGAAATTTTGGGTGAATATTGTCAGGGCCTGGGCTTGTAGTTGATTTTAGTTTACCAATTGCCTGTTGAATGTCAGACATGTTAATTTTTTGAATAGTCAAATGAGGTAGAGAATGAGATGTTCTATAAGCATTATTGTCAGATGGAGAAAAACTGAACAAAAATATTTATTAAAGAGGTTTGCAGTATCAATGTCTGATTCACATTTGGTTCCCATGTGGAATATTGGACCAATTTCCTAGAGTTACCTTTTTGTTATTTAGTAGGAATAAAGTGACTTATGACAGTCTTTGTATGGGCTAGTTTATATTCCAATTTGACTTTGGCTATTTTTATCATATTTTTCAATGTTTTGTTTGCTGTTCTGTATTTAGTTAATAATATGTCTTTATTAGATTGCAAGCTAGTTTTTAACTTGCTAAACAGTTTAGTTTTAAGTCTGATTTGGGATTTAATGGCTTTATTGAACCATACTGGGACCTTCCCTTTATTATTATAAGTTTTTTTATTTGGTATATACTGATTTTCTAAGTTGCTTATTATATATTTAAATGAATTCCAAGCCTCTTCGGTAAGTAATTTAGAGAGCAAGGTTTCCCAATTAATGTTTACAATTTCTTTATTAATAGCTTTGAAGTTAGCTCTATTATAATCTTTCATAAATCGGCGCCCTCTAGGGGGTGCAAATTCAAAGGGAATTTCAAATAGAAAAGTGATCACTGTTTCCAAGGGGGTCACCAATTTGAAAATTATTTATTTTTTGTTCAATGTTAGTAAGAGGAAGGTCTAGAATATTTTGACCCCTTGTAGGTTCCTCAACAATTTGCTCAAGCCCTGCTTCCATGATGATATTTATCAAGTGCTTTTCAATATTGGTATGTTCAACAACAGTATTCCAGTCGATTGATGGCATATTGAAATCTCCCAGGATGATAACATCTCCTTTATCTGTCAATGTAGGAATTTCTTAAAGGAGATTAGTGGTATATTCCATATTTGCTGAGGGGGGCTTATAACAATTTCCTATGGTGATATGTGACTGATTTTTTTAATTGAATATTAACCCATAGATTTTCAGTCAAAGATGGAAGATGAACTTCATAAGAAGGGATGTCATTCCTAACATAGATGCATACTCCACCACCCTGTTTATCTAATCAATTTTTGTAGTAAAGTTTATAGTTAGGGATATTTCTAGAGCATATGGATGCAGAGTCCCACCAGGTTTCTGTCACTGCAATGACACCCAAATTCAAAATGTTGCATTTTGCTTCCAGTTCCCCCAACTTGAGTGAGTTAAGTGACCTTGCATTTAAACTAAGAAATTTACATATATTGTCGGATGAGGTTGCTAAGTTGTGTTTTAGAGACTTGGGCAATATCCCAGTCTCCCCCATCCTTTTTAGTTTAAATTCTGATTTAGGACGGTTGTGAAGCTCTTCCCCAGTAAGGAGCTACCCCTTCGACTGAGGTGCAGTCCATCCCAACAAAACAGAGAGTTTCTATCATGAAAGTTTTCCCAGTGTGTAATGCATGGAATAATTTGTGAGAAGCACCATTTCCTAAGCCATTCGTTTATAGATTTAATTTTTTGAGTAATAGTAGGTGTGGCTCTTGGTACTGGTAATATTTCTGAAAAGCACACTGTACAACCAGCTTCAACCAATAAATTGTTTAGTGCCACAAAATCCTGCTGTAGGTGTATTAAATCAGAACTATTTATGTCATTTGTACCTGCATGAATTACAACTAAAGGATTTGTTCCTGCTTGTTTGAGAATGTCTGGTACCATTTTAGTAATGTCTGCCACCCTTGCACCTCTAAAACTAGAGCATGTACGGTTTGCTTTATCCGCATTACATATAGCTCTGTCTATATGTTTAATTATAGAGTCCCCTAATACTAGTACCTGTTTTGGGAGGCTATTAGTAGATGAAGGGCAGGTTAATGCATGACCAGATAAAGTTGAAGATTGATGGTGAGCTTTAAGATCTTGCAAAATCGGGTCTTTTGGTACACTTCTAATTTGGGTTTGCATTATTTTTTCTTTGATTTGTTGTTTGATTTGTTGTTTTCTTTGATTTCTTGGCCATGTGGTGAACCACATGGCCAAGCCCCTGGAGCATGGGTGCCACCTGCCCACCTTCTCACCAACACATGGCAGGCAACCCCGGCACCCATGCAGCAAGCCCCCCCTCACACAGAAGTGCACCGGACCTGCACACCCAGGCCCTGGTTCAGTCCCCTTGGTGGTCAGAGGCACTACCCAACCCCCCGTGGCACTGACAACCCCACCCTGTAACTGCATATTCAGTGCTGTGGCCAGACAGCCAGCCAAACAGCCCTCCACATACCACCTTGGCCACCAACCATACAAGTGATGCTGGGAATGCCCTATATATGGCGGCATATACAGCAGTACTTGAATGGCCAGAGGCTGAGGAGGTGTGTGGAGGGCAATGCCACTGGTCTTTCCGTGGCACCAACCTGCAGGTATGGGTAGGTTGTCGGTGCCCACGGGGGTTGGGGTGCCACTGACTACTAATGTGGGTCAGGGGGCTGGACCAGGGGTCGGGTTTGTGGGTCTGAGTAAAAATATACAATAAATGAATAAATAAATAAACAGAGGTGGGGGGGCAAGAGCCACCACTGGTGTGCTAGCGTCCCAGGTAGGGGTGGGGTCGGGAAGCCTGTAGGGGCCAGTATTGGGTGGTCGGGAGAAATGCTTGGGACAACCATGTCAGGCTGACATGACCCAGGGGGGAGGATGTCCGGTGCCAGCAGTGACAGTCATGGCGGCACAAGGGTGTATGGGCACTCACCCATCCAGCTGCCCTATCACACACCATCATCCCAGTGAGCTGGGGCAGTACAGTGGATGTTTTCTGGGTCCGCCATGACTGGCAGGGCATGTACCAGGGGATGAATAGTGAGTTATGGCAGGGTCTCCCCTGCCATAAGCTGCGCCCTCCTCCGCACCCCCGTGGCCAGCACTACGTGCCTTAGTGCATGGCGCATAGAGCTGGCATGCCCCAAGCCCACCTCCAGTGTGTTGCATTCCATGGGACTGGGAATCGGGTGAGTAGCAGAGCATCCCGTGCAGGGGGTGCAATGGGTGCAGAGTGTCTCCACGCCGCATATACGCAGCGTGGAGGCACGCCACGTCGTCGTGCATAGGCCCCAATGTTATTTGTCCTCATGGTTTTCATGTGACTGTTGTTTTTGTGTAATTGTTCTGTGTTAGCTGGGGATTCAGTACTGGAACGTGCTTCACACAATGGAGAGCCTTTCATCCCTGCCAGTTGTTGGCTTATTGTGGGACTACCGTATTGTGGGTTTAGCACAGCATACCATTGTCATGACTAATCAGGCATTTACTAGAAGGTATGCAGCAATTTGCCTTTCAGCATCCTATACCTTTGGCCCCAAATCATATGAGTAATCAACTTAATTATATGACTTGGAATGTGAAAGGGGTGCAAGTGAAAGGTAAAGGTGCAAGGTGCAGTAACATTTGAAAAAAATTGCATACTCAAATATCTTTTTTTGCAGGAAAAGCACATGTAGGGTGAGCAAATCCTGCAGCTTAGGTTGGAAAGGGTGGGATAGGTTTACAAGGTGGGGATGACATGAGGTCAAAAAGGGGTGGTTATCCTTATAGCAAAGTCACTACAGTTTAAACTGGGTGAAGAGATCTCCAACCCATATGGCTGGTACATCGTGACTAAGGAAACACTTTGGAAGGTGGAGGTGGTCCTGTGGTTGATCTATGGACCAAACGCAGATGACCTCAGCTTTTTCATGGACCTGGCCCATTGGCTGGCACCATGATCACATCTGCCATTCCTCATGGCAGGGGATTGGAACATTGTCCTAGACCATAACTTAGATAGAGAACCTGCAGTACGCATGGGACTAACACTAGACCGGAGAGCCATCCATAATCTTATGGACACATTGGGTTATAGATCTATAGCACACCTTGTACCCAAACACATGGGAGTACACCTGCCACTGAGCCACATGTGGCAGCCTATCTAAATTAGACTGTTTCCTTCTTAGCAAGGAGTACCTAGCAGGGTTAGTGGGGGTGTGAGATACAAGGTAGAGTTATCTACAGTCATTATTCAGTGTCCTCCTCCCTCCAGTTTACTCACAACATACCACAAGAAAGAAAGTGGAGACTGAACAACCAAGTTCTGAAAGACAAAAGCTTTATTGAACAAATCAACCAATATGCGACTGATTTTATACAGAATAATAACTGTTGATCAGGTTGACACTTTCTGGATGGCCTTTAAGGGTAGCATTCGGGGTAGTTTATCAAGTTAAATTCTAAAACGAAAAAACAGAGAGACCAGAAGCTAAAGACTTACTGGGCAACATTAGAAAACTGGAGAGCACCTTGTCACGTGCTACCCTGGAGGATACATGGGTGGAATTAAACAAACTGCATGCTGTATATGTTGAACTTAATAGGGAGGCAGCTGAACTGAGCATATATCATACTAAAGTAAAATACTTTGGCCAAGGCAAACAGGACAGAAATGTGATGGCCCTCCACCTTCAGCAGCAGAAGGCTTTCAGAATAATCCAGTGCCTGTGAGTACAGGGGAACGCTGGCCTTGTTACCAATTCCAAATATATTGTACAAGCCTTCAGGAACTTTTACCAGGACCTGTATAGTAAAATGGACCCAGAACCCTTGGGAGCAGTGATTAACTCTTACCTTGACTCCCTTTCTCTCCCTAAATTGGATGAGGAACGGCAATCGGTACTATCTGCCAAGCTGACATTTGATGAGCTATGTCAGGCCATCCAAGGTTTTGCACTGGACAAGGCTCCTGGCCCAAACGGGTTTTCCTCTCATTTTTATAAGAGTTCCAAACACAAAACTGACCTCCTGTTACTTGATTTGTTCAAGCACATCTATGATAAGGGTATAAAAGGACAGAGCTTTATGGATGCCCTGGTAACTCTAATTCCAAAGTTGAGGAGCTAGCACATGCAGTTGGTAAACTATAGGCCGCTCTCAATCTTAAACTTAGATATTAAAATTATTACAAAGGTCTTGGCCTCGTGCATCAACAGAGTGTGGGACACCCAAATTGCAGCAGAGCAAGTAGGCTTTATGAGGGTCTGTGTCATAACAGTGACCACCAAAGGGCGATCACCATTATGGCGAAGTCAGAACACCGAAAATCAATTCTGGCGCTCTGACTCCCCAGCGCACAACAAAACGGTGCCAGGAACTTGTGTTTTACATTTATGTGGGGTTTACCCTCCCCGCACCCGATACTAAAAGTTCTCGACTTCAAAGGTGGGTGCATATGGTGGGAGGCAAAAACATAAAAAAAAAAATGTGGAGCAGGCGCGAGCAAAAATGAACCTGTGCCTGGTCTGAACACAGCACCCCTAGTTACCAAGGCCGCAATCTGACCCGCTACACCATGGGGCTGGCTTGGCAGCCTACCACAGTGCCACCCCTCAAATACCCTCCCACCCCTCACCATGCGTGCTTGCTCCCAACCCCGTGTGCATTCCTGTAGCGACTTCCTGTCACTACGGTCGCCCACCCCCCCATCCAATCACTGTCCCTAACCAGTAGCCCCTGTGATGGGTGCCACAATTGAGTCGCCCTTTAGCAGGTTGCTCAATTGCAGTCGCTCACATCACTGGCTACCCTTTATGCCAAGCCAGGTATCCTTAGATCATCTGAAGAATTTGGCCCACTTGATTTCTGCATCTGGCAAGCTGAGCACCTCCACACTGCTGATTTCCCTGGATGCATAGAAAGCTTTCAACAGGGTCTCGTGGGACTATTTGTTCAGAACACTGAGGAGATATGACATGCCAGCCACATTCATTCAGTGGGTACAGGTGCTGTACAACAGCCATATGATGCAGCTTGTCTGTAATGGGGTGTATTCAACCCCTTTTAGATTGTCGAGGGCATGAGGCAGGCAGGGATGTCCATTGTCTCCCTTACTCTTTAATTTTTTCCTGGAACCCCTAATCTTAGAACCTAAAGAAATGCCAGATATTTCTGACATTGCAATTGAAGACACATAATATAATGTTTCAGTTTATGTGGATGATATTCTGCACCATATTACACACCCCTCTACATCCCTGCCTCATGGGCTTCAGGTGATTCAGAAGTTTGGCCTCTTATCTAATTATAAATTGAATGTGGAAAAAAGTGAAGTGATGTCCCTTAATGCTGGTGTAAACAGACAGGAGGTAGCAGCACTGTGGCTCAAGGGGCAAGCAGATGGCCTGAAGTACCAGGGTATGCTGGTCACAAGGAACCTCCAAGAAATGTTTCACAAAAACTTAGATCCTCCACTTAAGTAGCTGAAATTGGACTTGGGGAGATGGGCTCATTTACCCTCAACTCTATGGGGGAAAATCAACCTTGTAAAAATTAACATACTCTCTAGGCTTCAGTATCCGTTTGGCATGTTAAATGTGAACATCCCTAAACATGGTTTGGCAGGATACACAGGCATTTATCTACATTTATATGAGCAGGCACGGCAGTCTGCAGGGCATATCATAAACCAGTAGCTTCTAACCTTCAGGGCAGTTTGGAGTTGCCAGACCTTTACTATTATCATTTAGCAATCTGTAGTAGCAAATCCTGCCAAAGGTTTAGAGACCTTGCCCTGCAACAAGAGAGGGAATACTTGCCACTGTGGCTACAGACTGAGCATGCCTTATGTACGAAAGTGGGAGTGAGCCCAAATCCTTAATGTATATGACAGTTAAAAGATGCAGGCCCATGAACAACTGTGCAGACTCATGAAGTTACAGGCACCTCTTGACTATGTGCAGCCCCTGACACACAATCCCAACTTCCTTATTGGTGGGAAACCAATTAGCTTGCCCTGTGGATGACCATTAATATCTCCAGAATAGACCAATTGTTCCTAGATAACAAATGAATCACATTTCAAACATTTCAACAAAGGTGGGTTGTTATGAATAAAAAAGTTTTTCCCTTATCTTCAGGTTACTCACCTCCTGGCCAGGCACTTCAAAGGGAATCACAGAAATGTTGGCCATACTGAGGCCATACTACCACTTGCTAGCTGGACCAGCCTCCCACGCCCTATCTCTAACCTATGCAAATGTATTTATGATCTCACCACCAATGAGCTGGATGGCTTGGCCCCTTATTGGACAGCCTCTGTTCTCAAGGAGCAAAGGGAATATGCCTGGCAACAGATTTGGAAAGATTTGTACAAGCATGTCAAATTTGATGCATATAGACTCATGCAGCTCAGGATTCTCCACATGACACATCTGTGAAACTGCATAAAACGCATAAACTAGACACAGACAGCTGCTCAAGGTGTGGTGAAGGACAAGGCACATTGTATCATATTTTATGCCATTGCTCTAAAGCCCAATCACTTTGGCAATCCATAAATATAGAAACAGAATTTGCTAGCAGATGACTGCTTGGCTCACCTAGTCTGCCAAGTTTTTCCCTGCCTATAGTAGCACCACAGATCCTACTTGGTCTCCAGCCCATTCACCCACCCTTCTCTTTCACTAAGAATCCCTTATTCCTGTCCAGTGCATTCTTGAAACTCACCACTGTTTTCACCCACCACCTCCTCTGAAAGACTGTTTCAGGAATCCACCACTTTTTCTGTGAAGAAGTACTTCCTCACATCCCTTCTGAATCTATGCCCCCAGCTCATTATCATGGGTATCCCATTAGATGGGCAACTTCATTATGCCACTGTAATGTGGGCACCACAAAGAGCATCAGTGACAGAGACGATTTTGGTTTTAGGCCATCCTGCATTCACACTGTGTTGGGCGCCCACACAATTTTGAGGCTCTTCATGGCATGCATGTCCCAGAGGAGGTTATATTTACTTTTGGGGGGTGCAGGGAGCAAAGCCCCCCACAAAAGCTGACTGTTTTCTGAGATGCCACTTTGGCACTGTAACTCCCGGGAGGCATAATTCCTGCTGCTGTAATTACAGACAGCATGTTGCCTGCACCATAATTGGCAACATACCTGTCGCACCGGCATAAATAAACCTCCCCCTTGTCCTTGAGCACCTTTTTTTCTGAAAAAATACTTCCCTCCTGTACCTTATTTACCCCCATGAAATATTTAAAGGCCTCTATCATCTCGCCTCCTCTCTTCCAGGATGTACATATTTAGAGCCTTAAGTCTCTCCTTGTAGATCTTCTGATGCAGAATTGACACCATTTTAGTTGCCCTCCTCTGGACTGCTTCCACTCTGTCTATATCCTTCCAGAGATGTGGTCTCCAGAACTGGATACAGTACTGTACATGGGGTCTTACTAGAGATCTATACGGAGGCAATACCAGCTCTGTCTCTCTGTTGGTAATACCCTTCCATATTCACCCAAGTATCCCACCAGCCCTCCCAACTGCCTAGTCGCACAGCTTGGCTACCTTTTAGTAATCCAATATGATTACCCCCAGGGCTTTTCCTGTTTGGTGGTCAACAGTAGCACTTCTCCCACTTTGTACTCTGCACCAGGTTTCTGTGCTCTAAGTGCATTACTTTTCACTTTTTCACATTGAGACCCAGCAGTCATACCCTTCACCACTCCTCAGGTTTTCTCAGACCTCTGCTCACCCCTTCCCCCCCCCAGGAGTGTCCACCCTGTTGCAGATTTTGATGTCATCTGCAAAGAGCCAGACCTTCCCTTTCAGCTCCTCTGCAATGTTACTTATAAAGGCATTAAAGAGAACTGGTCTCAGCACTGATCCCTGAGGTACTTCACTGGTCACCCTCCCTTCCTGGGAGTGAACTCCATTTACCACTACCACCCTAACCAATTTTTTACCCAGCTTACCACCTTTTGGACCTATTCCTAAGCTACCCAGCTTGCTTACTATCCTCCAATGTGAAATGGTGTGGAAAGTCTTAGTAAAATCTAGGTAGGCCATATCCACCACTCCACCCTGATCTATTTTCTTGATCACCCAGTCAAAGAAATATGTCAGAATCATTTAACATGACTTCCCTCCATTAGTCTATGCTGCCTCAGGTCTAGTAACCCATTGGATTCAAGATATTTCACAATCCATTCCTTTAGAGGTGACTACATTAACTTTCCCACTACTGATGTCAGGCTGACTGGCTTATAATTGTCGGCCTCTTTCCTGCTACCACTTTTGTGAAGTGGAACTACAGGTACATCTACCCTTCTCCAGTCCTTCAGAACCTCTCCTGTTTCCACTAGTCTGTTAAACAGGACTGTCAGAGGTGCAGTCAGTACCTCAATGAGCACCCTCAATACCCCTGGATGCACCCCATCTGGCCCCATTGCTATGTCCACTTTCAGTTTAGTGAGCCCCTTTAGGACACTCTCCAATGAAAATGGACTAGTGTCCATCTCCCTCCAATGCTCCTGTTACTTTTTTGTGGCCACTCCTCTTCTCCTTACTTTGTGAATACTGAACAAAAACATTTATTCAGTATGTCTGCCTGTTCCTTGTCCCCCTCTGCACAGTCATCTCCTTCTCTTTTTATCCTTACAATCGCATCCCTGGTCTTCCTCCTTTCGCTTGCATACCTGCAAAATGTCTTGTCCCTCTTTGTTACTGCTGGGCTATGCTCTCTTCAATTAGTACATACGCATTCCTCACTGCTCTCCCTGCTTCCTTCTGTTTCCCTTCATACACCTCCCTACCCTCCTGCTGCTGCGTCAACTTATCCTCCTGCTGCTGCATCTCCTTATACCTTCTGAATGCTACCCTTTTAGCCTTTACCTTTTCTGACACCTCTTTCGAGAACCATAGCAGTCTCTTTTTCCTCTTGCTTTTGTTTACTTGCTTGATGCAGAGATTTTTTGCCTTCCCTATGGCTCCTTTTAGCTTTGCTCACTGTTCCTCCACCCAACCCTGGTCATCCCCCTGCCAGGTCATCCCTGAGGCTTTCACCCATCTTTTTAAAATCTGCCCTCCTGAAGTCCAGGACCCTCGCCCTTATGTGGTTCAGTTCTGCAGCCATACTTATATTGGACCACACTGTACTGTGATCACTGTTTCCCAGGTGGGATCCTACCTTGATGTCTGCAACACTGTCCCTGTTAGCAAGTACCAGGTCCAGTATTGCACTGTCATGAGTTGGTTCACTGACTAGTTGCCTGAGGAATGCCCCTTGTGGGGAGTCCAGGATATCCCTGCTTCTAGCTGAAGCTGCAGCTGGGAGGTTCCAATCTGTATCTGGCTGATTGAAGTCCCCCACCAGCAGCACCACCACTCCTTTTTCTGCCAACTTGTCAATAGCTTTCACCAGTACTCTAACTCCTCCCCCTGTGCTGGAGGTCTGTAGATCACGCCAGTGCAAATAGAGGCTCCATTCCCCATCTCTAGGGTGACCCACTGTATCTTTTCTCCCCCATATTCCCTGTATTTCCATTACTTTTATGACTTTCCTCACTTAAAGCACCACACCCCCTCCTTCCCTTCCCACCCTGTTCCTCCTGAACAGAGCACAGCCTGGTATGGCCATGTCCCAGTCATGGATTTCAGTGCACCATGACTCAGTAATAGCCACAATATCCAGGCTGGCCTCAGCCATTATGGCATCTAGGTCTAGAATCTTATTTCCCAGACTTCTAGCATTTGTACACATGGCCTTCCAGATCTTGTTACCACTCTGCTTGGTACCCCCTTTTTTCCTTTTTGCCCTCTCTCCTTCCCCATCTCTCATTTTAATGCTTCTGTTCCCATCTCCCTTCATTTCTACCACTCTGTTTCCTTTATTAATTTCCACACTGGGGGATTCCATTCCCCTCAAGTTCTCCCTTCTTTCTACTTCAGCCTGTGTGGATGTGTGGGGGGGCACTTACTGCCTCCCCAATTTCTTCCACCACCCCCTCGACTAGTTTAAATGTTCTTCAAAGTAACATCTAAACCGTCCACTGAGGACTGCAGTTTCCCTTCTGGATGAATGCAGGCAATCATGCAAGTAAAGGCCCTTACTCCTCCGGGTAAATTCCCCAGTCCTCAATGCAGCTGAACCCCTCCTCTCAGCACCATTCCTTCAACCATGAGTTAAAGGTCTTGGTACAGAGATCCCTCTCCTTCCCCTGTTGTAGACAGGCTGCACCTCAGTGAAAGCCACTGAATGTGCTACCTGTCTAAGACCCCTCCCTAGCTCCTTAAACTCCCTCTACACTATCCCAGCCCCATTCCTAGCCAGGTCATTAGTTCCCAGGTGGACAATGACTTCCAGCTCTGCCTTCCATGCTGCTGCTCTAGTGAAATTCTGGATCTGCTTCCCATCCCTCTAGGCCATTGTGCCACATAGGCACCTAACCTCCCTCTCTCCTCATTTCCTATTCTCAAATCTGTCCCTCTTACAATCAAGTTTCCCACCAAAAGTTGCTTGCTCCTCTTCTGGGGTCCTCTTCTCCCTCCTTGGGGTCTCTGCTCTGGAGAGTCCCCACATCCTCCCTGGCCACTACCATGGGTGCCTCCTCCTCCTAGCAGTCCTGCCTCATCAGTGTGGTGTAGGAATTCCACAATGGTACTGGTTAAGGAATGTACCTCTGACCCACCACCCTCTCCCTTCCAGAGCCCACTGTAGTCCAGTCATTCCTCCTTCCTTGCATCCTCTGATGTAACAGTGTCAGATTTGGTGGCCACTGATAGGAAGAAGAGGTCCCCTGAATCCTAGTCAGCTTGGCCTGGTGTCTAGCAACCTCTTCCCTCAACCCAGAGAGGTGCACACAAATGGGGCAGCACTGCAGTCCCCAAAAGGTCTCTCTGAAAACTGCCACCTCACAGCCACTGCACTGCACCACTCCTCGCATCCCCAGCTTCTCTACTGCCTGTGTTACTTGGAAATACTTATTTACCCATAGCCCTGATATGGTGTTACTAGCCTTCCCTTTTTTCTTTGTTGCTACTTGTGTTTTCCCATACCTGGTATAATCCCCCTTATGCTGTTACCATAGATAGGGTGTTTCTTCTATTCCCAGTTTAGGCCTACATTTTATCTTTCACCCTTCTCAGCAGTAAATGAAACAGCAGGAGTGAACAGGTGCCTTATTTTAGTCAACCAGCCGAGTCCTCTGCTTCCCTGCTTTCTTCTGCCTTATGCCTGCCGACACCAATGTCACACCTGTTCCACACCTTCACTATTTCACTCACTTGCTGAGGCACAAAAGGCACAGTGGTAGCCACAGACATTGCCAGCTATTTCCAGATATTTCACAAAATTTCTGAAGAGTTTCTCTCGGCTGCCCCTACTGTTTAATCAAATCAATCAATCAAAATCTTTATTTATTCAGGCGAACATCATTGAGCATAGCTCATTTACAAGATGGACCTGAGTGGTCATAACAATATAAGGTTACAAATTTTACACAAAAACATGGTACTGAATAAACACAAATACAATGATTTATGAATGAGACAGATATACAAATATTTACATATATACAAGGCAGAAATGACAATAAACCTAAATCATATTAAAAGGAGAGAGACAAACAGTATAGTAGGGATAAAGCTTCGGATAGTTGGACTTGGGTGGGCATTTTTGTATGAAGTTGGTTGGAGAACAAGCTAGAAGAATAATAGAGAAATAGGGGGGAGCATAAAAAAGGGGTGGGGAAAGAGGGGGTGCGGGAGGACTAGGCCTTGTGGAAGCAGTTGCATGATTCTGGGAATAGACTGGTGTACAGCTTTTTGAAGGATGTTAAAGGAATGAGGGTATCCAATTTCAAGGTCTTTTGAAGAGAATTCCAGGTAAGTGCTAGGGAATAGCTGATTGCAGCCCTTCCATACCGGGTGCAATTTTAAACTCAACCAGGTTGAGTTTAAATGCGAAAAGCATCAGATATTTCTGGAAATATCACAGAAATTTTGGGAAATAGCTGGCAGTGTCTGTGGCTACTACTGTATGTAGGGACATATTTAGGGTTGGCTGCCTTTTATTCCTCCTGTGCAGCCCCCTTACAGCAGCATTTCCTGTTGGACTAATGACTCCCTTATTGGTTCCCTGGCTGCCAAGTCACCCTGCCACAACTAACCTATCAGAAATTTGACTCAGTTCCACCTCCAGTTATCAACTAGCTGAGGCCCCAGGTCAGGCAGTTATCACCCCTCCCCCAAACTGCAGGGCTAGACACAATTCTTATAATATATATTAAGGGGGTAACCCTTGCCTCAGTGTTTACGCACAGAGGTTCTTTGTCTTTTAAATAGTTTTTTATTTTAATGGGTTCACCACAATATATCCCAGGCACACTGCCTCAGGGTAGCTGGTCCATTCCACTGGGGTGTCAAACAGATGAGGCATACTGATGAGTCCTGGTAGGACGAAACACGTGTCTATGTCTTCTGTTAGCACCCTTTGCAAACTGTGTGAGAGGCCTTTCGGCACCATGCAATTCTGCTTAAAGTTGGACCAGCATAACATTCTGTGGTGATTTGCATATGCAGCCCATGATGCTTTGCATTGTGGGGGCATGTGTGATTTTGTATATTCTTATAATATGGCCCCTAAATGTTTTTTGGAGGCATTGGAGGCAGTATAGTGCAGTGGTCTAAGGCGCTGAGCTGCATATCTGGTGACATCCAGCAGACCAGACCTGGGTTTGAATCTCACAACATCCACTTGCATACTGTGTGACCCTGAGCAAATCACTTAACCTCCTTGTGCTCCCAGGTCACTCCTGTAAAAAAGCTTTCAGCTTAGTGTGCTATACCTGGTTAAACAACAGCAAAAAAAAAAAATGTGGGCTACTATGGCTGGTCTCAGGTTTACCCTCCACTCAACAATAAATACACCAATTAAACATGTTTCATCACACCTTACCCCACCTATGTTGTCTCCAGAAAACGCAAGCCTTGTTTTTGTCCCTCCTATGGCAGATGCAGGTAGGCTGGCTTTGCTTAAGGCTGCACCTGCAGGAAAATTGATCTTGTGTAACAATCCGAAACAAACCTGTTTTCAGAAATGTGACTTAACCCCACCTCCAGTTATCAACTAGCTGAGGCCACAGGTCAGACAATTATCACCCCCTCCCCAAAACTACAGAGCTAGACACAGTTCTTAAAATATGGCCCCTAAATGTGGATTACTATGGCTGGTCTCAAATTTACCCTTCACTCAATAATAAATACACCAATTCAAATTGGTTTCACCACAACGTACCCCACCTACGTTGTCTCCATAGACAACATGCCTTACATAAAGAGTAAGCTCAACCTATCACTAGAGTTGTATGAGGCCTTTACTCCCTCTGTTTGTGTGGTGTGTTAATATAACGGAAATCTAGCAGAAACATGAAAATATCATATAGCCCTAATTTCTGCATGTGCCAAAAAGGTACTGTTAAGACACTGGCTAGACCAGGACATGCCTACATACCAAGAGTGGCACACAGAACTCATTGTTGCACTTAAAGCTGAAAAATACATAGCTAGTATGAACGATTGGCTTAAGGGATACACATGCAGGTGGGAGAAACTGTGTGTGCTCATATAATTAGACTGCTAAGATTTACAACCCTCATTGGGGGTTTAAGACTTCAAGGGCACTTTGCCTTCTGATGTTTCTAGCACACTAGACTGGTGAAGTCTATATAAGCATGATATGCAAATGAACTCAAGTCTGTCAAAGATATTATTTTTATTGGTATATGGCCTGTAATTCATTGATATGTGATTGTATCAATTTTGCTTGCTCTGCTGGGATCCTGTTTTGTCTGTTTGTTGTCTGAATTGTATGTTGTTATATTGAAAATTCAATAAAGTATAATTAATTTAAAAAAGAGTACTCACTGTGTTCTGACATTCGTTTGCTGGCAGTCTGTCCTCACAGGTGTGTCCTGAGCATCATTTTAACTGCTGAACTGAGGGATGCATGCTCCTTTACTGGAATAGGCATGTAACTGCATTCTCGATAGGTAAACTGTCCACTTGCTGCTCCTATGTCTACCGTTCTCACAGCTGCTTTGGCACAATAATGGACTCACTCTCTTCAGTTTGGGTTACACCACCAGCTCCAGTGCCTCCTGAAACACCGGGTCCTATGACTGAGCCATCCATCTTCGAGACCTCTTTCATTGCTACTGGCAGTGGCATGTTCAGTCCTGATCAGTCTGGGTAGGGAATTGATTTTCTGGAGGTGACCTGTGTCCAACCAGCATTATGAGGAGCCCACTGTGGGGACCAAAGGGAGGTTTTCTGTGCAAAACTATGACACAGAGGAGTTGCTTGAAGTCTGCATCAAGCTGTCAGCCCACTCCTTTAATCCTCCCAACTCAGCTATTTGTCACAAACAGCAGAAGAGTCTACCATGCTGCTCTCACTCTCAACAAGTAAAGAAGTCTCTGAATTCGCTTTCAAAAAATAACTGATAAAGTTTGCAAGCCTTATCATTTTAGGGAGGCCTTATATTTGCTGTACTTCTCATCCTAAGCCAGATTCTCAAAAGATGTCATTTTCTCTCCTGCATCTCAGCCTTGAGCCTTTTCTCTGCCATTGAAACATCCTCCACCTCTGTAGAAACATGCATTGAATCCTCCTCCTCCTTTTCCTCCAGGGAACTATTTTCTAAAACACTGTCCCCTGCTAAAAACAGGCTGGAGTCAAGGAGTGAACCCCAGCCTACTGCAGTATACCTTCTTCCTCCAGCTTACTAGGATCCACCACCTTGGTCAGTGAACCAGCAGCACTCCCTGCCAAGAGTAGAGGTATTTTATTTAGAATAAAAGAAAAGAAACACCACAGTACAGAAAAAGCATTACAATATACAAAGCCATGCAGGAATCATGTTAATACACACACAAAAAGAAACAAGTTTAAACTAAGTTTGAATAAAAATAGTAGACACTTTTCTTTTACAGACGATCATTAGTCGAAAAAACACATTTTCTCAGTTCCTCCTACCTGTATGCAAAGAGTTCTGACTTGCTCTTCAGAAAATATTGATACATCCTGCTCCCTGACCTGCTGTATAGAAAATACATTATTCCTTATTGATAAGTTGTAAGTTTCTACTGTAAAACCCAGGAACACGTAATCTGTTATATAAAATACTTAAAAACTGCAAAAATAAATTGTAGTATCCCTGAGTTGTGCTTTCCCTAAGGATCTGAAAACAGCCTCAAAATGTATTCTTTGTAAGTAAGTTTTGCATGTAATGGTTCCTGCTACTCTCTAGCAACCAGATGCCAAAAATATACAGTATATACGCACTCAAAAAAATAAGTGTTCCTGAGTTTCTAGTATGTTGGTACAACCAATTCTGGTACTGACCTCTACTCTGTTTATGTTTGTGATTATTTCTTACTCCTAATTTACCATGGCTACTGAGCCATAGCACATCCCACGCATACGTTGGAATTCTAAAATTTATGTAAGTTGTGCCGGTAGCATTTCAACCTTTTCTACTGGGCACAAAGGGAGATTTACCTCACCTAAAAACACTGTCCATAGTCACATAAAACCCTTTCTAATTATTGTTTGTGTTTGGTCATTTAAGATCCCCCACTTAATGAGTTTTTGCAAAGCTAATTTAGCATACCCTGGTAATTTTTTTTATCTGTGTCAGTGTCCCAAGTTCTAATTATATCCATGCTTCAATCCCACTGCTGCCTTCTATATTTGATCTCCAGCTCTCATAACTGTGCATAAGTTAGTATACATGAAGACATTATAGTAAACAAACTCTGGTCAGGGCCAATATGGCTGCAAAATGATGTTATTGTCTCCACAGACCCTACTTGACCTCTGGCTCCATCACCTGCATCTCACCTCTTTGGCATCCAATACTACCTTTCTCCCAATGCCACCCTTCTATTTTAAAGTATACAAGCTTGGTGAAGATTGCACTACACACAAAGTTTGTTAATTATAATGTTTTTAATTTTTACCCCACATATTGAAGATACTCATTTTATGATTTACCTTATAAACATGACATGTACCATTTTATAATATATTGACTGAAATGTCATTTTGCAACAGAAGTGAGAAAACAGATTTCATCCAGGATTTTAAAAACTGACATGTTATGTTTATGAGAGGGTATGGAAAAATTGTGATGCTGAAATTTTGAAGTTAAAATATTAAAAATGAACAAAGTTATGAGTGAACATTTAAATGCTGTAATGTTCAGCCATAACCTGGGCATTTTGCCATATTTATACACAAAACTTTCAGCATAGTCTTTTTATTACCCTACTTCATGAACCCAGAAGATGAAAATGTTAAAATCCCTGCCAAACTGTCATTCCGTGCCATTGAAATGTCATTCCATGCCACAGGTGTGAAAATACATTTTGACCAGAATTTGAAAAATGGCAGCTGTCATGATTGTGAGGTGGTGTGAAAAAATGGCTATGTTGAAAATTTGGGGTCAAAATATTTTAAAATCACCAAAGTTACGAACGAGCATAGAGAAAGTTCAACAAACACATAACTTTGCCATTTTTACATATTTTTACCCCAAATTTTCAACATAGCCTTGTTATGATCCCACCTCATGAACAAGGGTAGTGAAAATGTTCAAATCCTGCCCAACAGGTGATTTTGCAATGTGATCGTGAAATCATCTATTGGGCCTGATTTTCCTAATTCCATCGCCATTGATCATGAGGTGGAGTCCCAAAAGTCCATAGTTTCATAGTTCAGTACAAGCTCAGGAGAACAAGGCCTATTGATGAGCTCACCACTCAAGGGTGGGGGAATGTTATATATAATCATATCTAGCGTCACCCATAAATTGAACCAGGTTATGTTTGAAGTTGTCAGTGGTTTTATTCTCTACAACTGAAGCTGGTAAGGTATTCCATAGGTTAACAATTCTTTGAGAAAACCATTTGCTTCTTTTTTTAGTTCTGCAGTTTGCCCCTAGTAGTCTATAGTTATGAGATTTTGTCTGTGATTTGTAGAGATTTGTCTCAATTCCTATTGTTTCAGGAAGCCCAGGTTCTTGTATAGCTTTGAAGGTCAAACAAAGATCATCATGAAATTGTCAGTATTTAATAGAGTATGAAATCAAACTTTTTAACCTTTCACCATAGGTTTTATCTTTTATACCATGGATCTTTTTTGTCATTTTTCTTTGTACTCCTTCAATTTGTTTTTTACCTTGAATTGTAATAGGTGTACAAAAAGGTGTATAATATTATAGGTGCGATCTTACCAGACTGGTGTAAAGTGGTAATATAACCTGAGGTTGTCTACTTTTAATATTTTTCCATATGCAGCCTATTATTATTTGATATTTCTTGACTTTAAACATTGTATTATTTTCAAAATTAAGCGAGTTATCAATATATGTCCCAAGGTCTTTTTCATTTTCAATTTCTTGTATCTTTATGTTGTTAATAAAATAACTACTTTTCGAATTATTGTGACCCAGGTGCATTATTTTACACTTTATTTTGTTAAACATCATTTTATTGTCATGTGCCCACATTTCTAAACCTGTTAATTCCTTTTGAAGTATCAAGACTTCTTCACTGGTGTTAACAATACAGTCTATCTTACAATCATCTGCATATTTTGTTATCCAGACTTTATCAGTTGAGTTCAAAGTATTGATTAAAACATTAAAAAATACTTGGCCCAGTACAGAACCTTGGGGCACCCCACTGCTCACCTCTCCCCCTGGTGACTTTGCTCATTTAATCGTTGTACATTGCCAACTGTTATGTAGCCATGATTCAATCTGATTTATCAGGCTTTTTGGAAATTTTAAGTTTGTCAAATGTTCTAGTAATATTTTATGAGAAACTCTGTCGAATGCTTTAGCAAAGTCCAGAAATATTACATCCACTGGAAGACCTGCATTCAAAGCAGCACTAATATTCTCAAAGAAATGAAGTTGATTAGTTAAACATGATCTTCCCTTTACAAACCTATGCTGTGTTGTATCATGGAGGTTATTCAGATTCATAAAGTGTTCTAGCCTGTGTAGAATTAACCTTTCTAAGATTTTTCCTATAACTGAAGTTAGATTTATTGGTCGATAATTTGATGGCAAATTTTTATTTCCCGATTTAAAAATAGGAGTGACAAGTGCTTTCTTCCATGCAGATATGCTTTCTCCTGCATCCAGAGGTAGATTAAATAACTTACAAAGAGGGCCTGCAATATATGTTACAATTCATTTAAGGAAAGAAGGATGGAGGCCATCTGGGCCTGCAGATGAATTTATTTTTAGTTTTTATAGTTCCTTTAGGACTTCATTTATAGTAATAGGAGTAACTTTAATATTATTATATTCTGTTTTGGAGCTGATGAACTGTTCCTTTTCTGTAAATGTGGCAAGGAAGCAATTATTAAGTTCTTTAGCCATTTGAGCTTCCTCGCTGATGATGCCATTGTTTGTTAGTGATGGGCTGATTGTTGTTTTGGAGCCTTTTAACAAGCCTACATAATTAAACAATTTATTTTTGTTATCTAACGTATCTGTTGCTAATTTAATTTCTATATCATTCTTTGTTTTCCTGATTAATTGTTTTGCCTTATTTGACACTTTTTTGTACCTATTCCATGAGTTTTGAGTTGGTTATTTCTTATAGTTTTTATAGAATTTTTGCTTTTTATTAATCAGTCTTTTAATTTTGTTATTCCACCAAACTGGATTTCTGATTCCTTTTTTATATTTCTGCCTATTTGTGCCCCAGTTCTCTAAGCGATGGCTAAGTCTGGTCTGTATGAAAGTCCAGACTTGATGTACATTAAGACCTGACAATTCAGTATCCCAATCCCATGTTGACAGATATTGATTTAATTTTTGATAGTTAGCTCTATTACAGGCCTTAATAGTGGTACTCCCTTTAGTTTCCATTATCTTAGCTTCAATATGAAACATGATCATATTGTGGTCGCTATTTCCAAGGGGTTCTAGAGTTTTATATGTACTACTGATCTCATATTTGTTAAAATAATAGCTAAGATATTGTTATCTCTAGTTCCCTCTTGTACTATTTGATCCAGGTCTTGATTAGTTATTATCTCCAGGAAGTCTTACTCTATACTTCCAGTACAACTGTGTTTCACCCAATCAATATTAGGGAAATTAAAATCTGCCATTAATATATAATTATCAGTTGGTGCAAAGTTGTGTATTGTTCTAAGGAGTTCAGTATTCTGTTCTTTAATTAAGTTTGGTGGTCTGTAAGCCAGGCCTATGCATACTTTTTTAATTGATGGAGCAGTAATTGGCTCAATCTCTACCTGCATTATTTCACTTTCATCAGTTAGAGGGGAAATACAATTTGATGTGAAGTCCTCAGTAATATACAGAGCTATCCCCCCCTTGTTTATGATTCCTATTCTTAATGATTTTATTGAAACCAGGGATATCTGTATTCCAACTGTCGTCCTGATACCAGGTTTCGGTTATCCCACAAATGGCTATATTTTCCTTTTTGATTATATACTTTAAATCATCCATTTTATTGGTAAGACTTTTTGCATTAAGTAAAATAACTTTTATATCCATATTACGATTATGAGGTTGTAAGGACTCACAGATAATACTGAATTCAGGGGGTAAGTTAATGTTGAATTAAAGTCCTGTTTTGTATTATGATTGTTTTTATTTAAGAAATTCGATCCCCCTCCCTGTGGTAGTTTAAATGTTTGTCCAGTGCATTGATGAAATTTTTCCCTAAAAGATCATATCCAATTTTATTCAAGTGTAGTCCATCATTGCAATATAGTTCATCCTATAGATAGAACTCTTTCCAATGTGTCAAGCATTGTATCTCTTGCCTAGCTGTCCATTTTCTTAACCAGTTATTGAAAGTATGAATTTTCATGTTTATTCTAGGCAAGGCTTTTGGCAGTGGCAGTATTTCAGATACAATAACTTCACAACCCAAATTGTGCAATCTATTGGTTAAGGCTACCATGTCCAGCTTAATGTCATCTAGCAGATCTCTGAAAATATTGTTAGCTCCTGCATGTACCAATATAAGGGGCTTGTCACCAAGATTTCTGATCATGGTTTTACTCATGCTTGTTAAATCTGCTATCTTTTGCACCACTAAAAGATGACAAGGTTCGGTGTGATTCATTAGGACTGCATATGAGTCTATCAAGTCTTTTAATCATTGAGTCACCCATTACCACTTAGTTAAGTCACTTAACCACCCAGTGCTCCCAGATTGCCCCTGAAAACAGGCACTTGTGCCTAATGGGCCTTACCCTGTTACCAAAAGACTAAAATAAAAAAAATAATAAAAAAAAAATTACCAGAAGATTTCTATGATTTGGTTGTATTTCATCCTGACATTTGAAAGTAATAGATTAATTAGAGTTTGATTTATGTGTTTTTGCTTCTATATTCACTGGAGTACTGTTACAATTATTGGCCTGGTTATGAGACATTTACGGAGTTTCGAACATTATTAAAGTAGTATACTGGCTGTTTTTGGCTCATCCTTCTAATGTTGCCAGTGTTGTAAATCTATGTCCAACAGAATGTTAAAGGTGGTTGCCCTTCGGCCTTTTTTAGGTAGTTTTGTATATTAAACGTTGTACCATTCCTCATCTCCACCTGCTAGTTCATCCTCATCTCTAGTTTTTTTTTTTGTAAGTACTATTTTGAGGTGTGAGGGATTTCAGCACCTGCTCTTTATGTCTGTTATCTGGTATATTAACCTTAAATCTTTCCTGGGCATGTGTAGACATTCTGGGGTCAAGTGATATTAAGTGTTCAGTCTGTCTATTGGGCAGTTTAGTACCAAGTCTGACTGCCATGTTTTTTTTTACTTATCTCTAGCTGGGCTAGTCTGTCACTAAATGAATTTAATTCTTTGAGTAACTCTTCATTGTGTACACATTTATTGCACCTAAAGGAAGCAGGCAATCTTTGTTTTGTTTTTAAATACATGAGGTAGTTGGCACATCTAAAGACTCCCCCTCCTGCATTGTTATTTTTTCATCCATCATAGCCTTGGTAGTGAAGGTACCTAGGCCAGCAATATGTATTCTCTTTGTGTCTGATGTATCAAAATTATTGCATTAGTAAGTATGTTAAGTTACTAGTACAACTCAGAGGAATATGGCCTTACTGACACTTTTAGAAGCTTTCCATACCTTATTTACTCTTCTTGTACTTCAATAGTTCCTTTTCAAATCCCTCAAACACGCACAGACACATGTGTCTTGGCGTCTTAAGCGTGTGACATTAGCATGCTACTGCGCCCTGCTCGGACTCACCCTGCTCACCGCAGGGCTTGACTTATAACCAGTATTTGACCCTGGAAGTGCTCCTGGAGGTCAGGAATGCTCTGTGTAACTAATTCTTTTTAAAATCACTAAAAGTGAATGAAAGACACCTTAAAGGCTATTGCTAATGCAGTTTAGTCCCCTTGTAATGAAATAACCCAATATTTTCTGTTCTATTTCAAGTTGTAGTCCAGAAAGTGGACTAAACCTCCTGTTCCTGTATACAGTTATGTAGGCAGGGCTCAGAGGACTTACGTTAGCGAGTACACACAATAGGTCTATAGTAAAACACAGATTATGGTGCATGTATCATCAGAGAGCAAGTTGCATAGTATATCATAAAAACTGCAGCAATGTGGCACACATCAAAAGATCTGCTCACCACAGGGCTTGACTTATAACCAGTGTTTGACCCCGGAAGTGCTCCTGGAGGTCAGGAAAGCTCCGTGTAACTAATTCTTTTTAAAATCACTGAAAGTGAATAAAAGATGCCTTAAAGGCTATTGCTAATGCAGTTTAGTCCCCTTGTGATGAAATAACCCAATATTTTCTGTTCTGTTTTGAGTTGTAGTCCAGAAAGTGGACTACAGTTCCTCTTCCTGTATACAGTTACATAGGCAGGGCTCAGAGGACTCACGGTAGCGAGTACACACAATAGGTTTATAGTAAAACACAGATTATGGTGCATATATCATCAGAGAGCAAGTTGCATAGTATATCTTAAAAACTGCAGCAATGTGACACACATCAAATGTTGAAAATGTGGGTCCAGAATATGCAAAAAACAGCAACGCTATATATCAAAGTTCAAAACCCCACTGAAATACACTGAACAGCATTTACCTTAGTTTCTCATATTGCAGTCAGCAGTTCCAGCAGCAAGACATGTCTTCGATCAGAGAGTGGTTCTTTGCCCTGGGACATGTTCAGGTTAGTGAGGATGTGTGTGAGGGAGGGTGCTGAGGGGAGATGGGGTGGGTGGGTGGGTGGTGTAGGTATGAAGGCAGGTTTGGGAAAAAAAATTGAGGAATAGTTTTCTTTATTTCAAGGCTATTCCAATACTGGGGATTAGGCAACCCAGTGTTGGGCTCATGTTTGGCAAAACCCAGGTACCACCACCTACATAAGTGGGATGGGGACAGGTAACTTGGAGGGGGAAGGGGTCAAGAGAAGTGGTACCAGGGGTGGGAATTCCAGCCTGCTTTATATATATATATATATATATATATATATATATATATACACAAAGATTGGGAAGGGCAGACAGGTGACCTTGAGGGGAGGGGTAGAAAGAAGCACTACCAGAGGTGGGCACCCCAGTCCACTAGACAGACAGACAGACAGACAGACAGACAGACAGACAGACAGATAGATAGATAGATAGATAGATAGATAGATAGATAGATAAAGAGAGAAAGACAAACAGAGCAAGGGATCAACTGCACACTGCTCTTACTGCAGCCCACAGCACAACTTCTAGCTGTGGCTCAAGGAAATGCAGTTCCAGCTCAATGAGCAAAGTTGTTTTTGTCTGTTATTACTGCTGAAAAAAACATGTTTTGTTCAGCAGTAATAATAGAAAAAAGCACCTTTGCTCATTCAGTTGGAACTACATTTCCCAGAGATCCTGCTTATAATGTGGATGGTGTGTTCTTTTGTGTGAATTTTGGATAAATAGGGTAAGTACACAAGGGTATTTCTGGAGTGAGGGGTTAAATAAACAACATAATCTGAATCTTTTTTCTTCATACTGGTTAGTTTCAGATATGACCACTGGCCACTACAGAGATATGGCTAGCAGGATCGAAGCAACAAAATAGTGTGGGGGGGGGGAGACAGAAAGCAGCACAGTGCATTGAATGGAGAGGCTACAGAGCGATTTAAGTCATCTCCAGTGGAAAGACATAGCTTTCCACAGCTGTACTTTGTTTGTAGTCACATGCTACTAAAGCTCCCTTTTTAATGTAATTGCAGTACGTCATGCATAGCTCCAGCTATGCAGCCATAAAAACTGAAGGATTTATTATATTTACCCCTTCCCCCCAATGCCCTGTAAATTACTTCTCTTTTTATTGGGTTTAGCCTGCTTCCCCATAAAGCCTGAAAAAATATACTGTATAGCCTTGTCTCCTGTGTCCCAGAAGGAGGAAAAATTTAGCCAAGATACAGGCATACAGGATCAGTAAGGTTTTTATTAAGTAAACCCTCTTCTTTTTAGATATGAATTTCCTTTTCCATTTAGCTGATGTAATTTCTGCTGCCTTCAAACATGATTCTCATTTCTGTGTGGCCATATTCCTTTTTCCAAAATTAGTACCTATAGTCTTAATATTTTCTCTTGGAATTTTAATGTTAACTAGTTTTCTCTCTAGCAGTATGGGTGCTATAGCTAGCTAGCATGGTTCCTTTACTGTTGTTGTAATTTATTTTGGAGCTTGATATATTGGAGAACTTTTTTAGTTAAGAACTGCTTTTTCTGAGTCCACTGTGGCACTTTCTGAGGCTGGAGCCATGTACCTAATGATATATCCTTTACCTTGTCATCCCTTTCTAAGTGTTGCAAAAAAGGATCAATCTAAATGCATAAAATAAAGGATTCAGAGAACATGCTTGTTTTACTCCTCTGTTTACAATGATGTCATTCCCCAGCCACCCATTCACATTCTGTATCACCTTTGCCTTAGAGTAGAAAGTCTGCACCCAGCTAACAAACGTCTCTTGTATCCCATAAGCCCTTAAAGAACCAAATAAATATTTATGTGAAAGATAATCGAAAGCTTTCTCTTGATCTAAGTTGAGCATGTATCCATTTATACTGCCTATATCTCCTTTTGTAAACACCACCCTTAAAAGAATTAAGTTGTCCTGAATCTTTCTATTGGAAACAGAACAAGATTGATAGGGACTAATTAAGTGTTTAGCTAACTTATAAAGTCTCTTGAGGGAAGATTTTACTTAAAATTTTATAATCAGTGTTTAGGAGGCTTAGAGGCCTCAAATTACCTAGATGTAGTTCATCACTTTTTTTTAAATCATTACCAATACTGCTTTAGCCACGGACTCTGGGAGGAAGATATTTTCCAAACTAAAGTTAAAAAGCTAGCTAATGTATGCACTAATTCACTGCTAAATGTTCTATAAAATGCAATGCCCAGGCTGTCAATTCCTGGAGCTGTCCCAGTTTGCATAGACTTAATCATATCCCTAACCTCATTTTGTGTAATCTCACTGATTAAAGCAATAGCTTCCTGTCTCATTGGTAGAGGTAAATTTAACTGTTTAAAGAAATCTGTATCTGGAAATGTTACTGCAGCAGTTCCAGAAAATGTATTGCTAAAAATTAAACTGCTTCCAACAGAACAGCTGGAGTAGACTTTGTGTTCCCTTTCCCTGACCTTATTTTTTGAAACACTATTTTCTATTCTCCATTTACAATCCTTGAAGGGATCAAAAGTCTATTTCTTGTTCTGTGTTCCAAATCTCATTTCCTGATATAAGGTCTGAGCTCTATCATACTGTAGTTCGAACACCTGTTTTTTAATAATTCCTATTTGTGCACCATAATCTTTTTTTCTCAGTTTCAGTCTTAGATATTAATTTTTGCAGCTGCTTTTTTAATTCTAAATACTGAAAATACTCTTGGGTAGCTAATTTTCTGGAATACTCCTGGAAAAGAAATTAGCAAAAGTGTGCTTTGTGTCTTCACACTAACTAATAATATTTTCATATAAAAACAAATCTGAAATTCTTGCTGCTCACATTTTTTACCATTTAATAATTACCCCACCATTATTTAATAAAGTGCTATTAAGGCGCCATGCCCTTTTCTTGCATAATGATGCTGTATCCCAAGTTATGTGTGCTTGAACCGCTCTATGGTCAGTACATTTAAAAGCTTGTATTTTAGCATTCTGTACAAGAACTGTCTGGGAAATAAATATATAATCAATCCAGGTGGAATATATTTCTCTAAAATAAGTGTTCCTGCCAGGTTCATGTTTACTCCTGTAAGAATCCAACAAATTTGCAGTGGTTATTATATCTCTTAAGCTATTTGTGTCACAAAATAATTTCTGGTTTTCAAACCTCTATCTGTACGGGCCAAACCACAGTTAAAATCCTCTCCCCAGATCACAATCCAAGTTGTGTGCAGATAAGGTTGATTTTCCTTAAATGACTCTACTCTATGGGTTTTTGTCTGAGGGGCTTACATGTTTATCAACTGAACTTGATTGGAATTATATGTTATGTCTAATAACAATGCCCTACCCGGATGTATGTCCACCAATCTAGTCACAGTACAGTTGAGATTATTGAAAAGTATTCCAACCTGTCACAGATATGTTCCTGGATTGAACAGAAAGTGGCCCCTTTATCAATAACTGAGATGACTGATTTATTTCATGGGATGGTTTTGACCTAGCATCTTGTATAAAAATAGTACTGCTGGTGCTAGTAGCCTGTTTAGATACCACTAGTAGCCTTTGTCTGTGATTCTTTAGGCTCATTTACAATGCCGACTTTGCAGTGCATTAACCCATGTGCACAGGTTGATGTGCTGCAAAGTCGACCTTGTGTACACTTCCCAGAGCACCATAAGGGCACTTCAGATCCTGTTTCTGGTGCGGCTCAGTTGTGGGTACCCAGATTGGAGCGAGCACATTAACCGTCATTGTAAACCCTTAATGTGCTCGCTCCAATGAGCAATCTTCTGTCCAGAGTGTCTCCTAGCAGCCTCGACTAAATTTATAGCCCCTCCTCAGAATGACCTGCAGCACTGGAGGGGGGGCTGTGTAAACACTTGAGCAGCCAGCACAGCGAGAAGGGAGCAGCAGCAAATGCAAGAGCACCGTGGCCTTGTAAACACTGCTATAATGCGGTTAACATTTATTGTGGTGACATCCAGCAAAGACATTAAAAACAAAATGAAGAAAAAGTGCACTTATTCATGGGCTATGTACTCTGTGACCTAGTCTTTCATTTTATTATTTTGGCAATTGATGTTTCCATGGGTAACTCATCTTGATCAGATGAGAAATCTTTTAAGGAAGAGGCCACTGAAGACTCCTCAGAATCTTCCTCTTCCCTTTCAGTATCCCCCCCCCCACCCAGTCTCCCTGTCACTAGAGCTGAAAACATATTTGAAATAGGAACTGGAGCAGAAGCCATGACAGGCTTTCCCTTTGTCCTTGCTTTGCTTTTACCTTTTGGGACTTTTCCTTTTGCTTGCTCAGTTCTAGGTCTTTTTTTTTCTTACTATAAACCTGAAAAGGAGCTTCCTCCAGTGGGGGAGGCATATTGAGGAAGGCTTGGGCAACCCCTGTATTATTAGACTCTGCATCCTGATCTTGCACCACCTCCACTTGGGATTGTGAAATATTCTGAATCTCTATATTAGAACAAGTCTCTACAATCTTCATTTCTGTAGAAGCAGCAATTGACTCTTGTTCCTCTGAGGGATGACCTGACTCAGGTGAGTCCATCTCAGTTTGACCATCACTTTCCTTAGATAAGGACTCCATGTGGATTTCTGAGGCTTTAGTTGCCCCCTGTTGTTGCACCCTAGTTATTAGCAGCTCTTGAGATATGCCATTGTCCCTGTTGTGCAATGCCCAAGGAGATCTAACATAGGAATGCCCCTTACCCTCACATAAATTGTACCTAAATAAATTTACACAGGTAGGAGCTAAATGTCTATACTCTAGGCAGTCATTACATCTTGGGGTATCACAGGCATTGCTGAGGTAAAGTCAAGATCCACATTTGTGACAAGATTTAGGCTGGCCCTGATAGAATATAAAACCTCTGTCCCTACCTAGAAAAAAACTGCTTGAGAGATGAAGCACATCTGCATTTGACAAAAACAATTTTACCTTTATCCTCCACCCCCGAGTCCATATCTGTTCACTGTCAATGATTGGAATTGGCTTATACATACAAACGAACATACGAAGAAGCCAGCAGAAGAAGGCCATTTGGCCTATCTAGTCTGCTCGTATTACAGGGTGCACAGCTTGAGCTACTGCTCCTGCCTCCACTTCCCACTCCTCCTATCCTTTTCATCCTCCCTACCCATGATCTTTACCTCCCCCCATGCCTATCCCAGCCTGTCTTGAAGCTGCCCACTGTCTTCAACAAGACCACCTCTTCTGGCAAAACATTCCAAGTGTCCAGCACTCTCTCCATGAAGAAGTGCTTCCTGACCTCCCTCCTCAACCTCCCCTCTCCAGCTTTAGACGGTGCACCCTCGTGTTATTTTTGCCACTTAGCTGAAAGCTAAGGCCCTGCCTCTTCTCCCTTGATTCCTCACAAACTGACCCCTTCCATCCCCCGCTTCTCCGTTTCCCTGTATCCTCCGTAGACACTCTAAATGCTCTCCTTGCCCTTACCCCTTCCTAAGACTCCAAGATCCTTTATCTGTCTGCCCCTGCTATCTCCTCCCACTTGCCTCTCTCCTAAACTTCTCCTCAGTCCCATCTGTCCCAGCTGATGGGAAACATGCCACTGTTATCCCCCTTGCAAAACGTGGTGATTCCTCTACCCCTGGAAATTATCAGCCTATCTCTATTCTCCCCATCTTTGCCAAGCTCCAGGAATATAAGGTGTTAACCCAATTCTCCTCCTACCTTGACTTCTCCTCCTCCTCCTTTTTCACCCCTTACCAGTCTGGCTTCAGGAAGCACCACTCCACCACTTCCTCCCTCTTTTTTTCTGTAGGTATTTTAGTTACTTTTCCATTTTGTCCCCAATCCCAGTCTCTTTGCGCCCCTGACGTGATGCACATGTGTGGAGGCACACGCACATCACACACTATGGGACGCCCCACCCTACCAGTAGCTATGTTACCACCTACACCTACCACCAGACCTCCATCCGATGAAGGCAGGACTGGAGGTGGGTGGCCCTCCCTCCTGGTAGAGGAAAGCCAATGCTCGATCCTGCTCCCATCCTCCCCCCCGTGCCAGCACCATGGTGATCTGAGGCTGTTCCCAAACTTGGGTCACTGGCATAGCACGGGGTAAGGCAGGAAACACCCTCCCACTTTATTCTCACTAACTCCATCCTCACTGGCATGGACCAGGGCCTTATCACCTCTGCTATCTTTGTTGACCTAGCCAAGGCTTTTGACACTGTCTTTGACACCCTCTTTCTTGTGAAACTCTCTGCCACTGGGATCTCAGTTGCAGCCATCAACTGGTTCCATTCCTACCTCATGGGGAGGATACAGTCGATACAAATTAGTGATTCACTATCTCTCCCCTCCTATCTGCATTGGAGTTCCACAAGGCTCTATTCTAGGACCACTGCTGTTCTCAGTCTTCCTAAATGAGCTTCCTGCTGCCTGCTCCTCCACCTCTATCCACGTGTATGCGGATGACGCCATCCTGTATACCTCTGATCCCTCACCTTCTGAAGTATTGTCCAGTCTTCAGCATGACTTTGATAAGGTTCAGCTCTGGTTACACTCAAGTCAGCTGTTCTTAAATGCCAAAAAGATAGTGTCCATGACCTTTGGCATAAGATGGAGACTCTCTCAGCTCCCCTCCTTCCCCTTCTTCCACACCCTAGACGGGACCTTGCTTGAGGATGCTACCTCATTTAGGTAGGTATCTCGGGGTCTGGCTTGACCAGCACCTCAACTTTTCTGGACACATAGATGCCATCTACAAGAAGCTGTACCCCAAACTGGGTGCCCTACTCAGGAACTGTGGATGTATTCCATTGCCAGCCCACCATGCACTTGTCCAGAGAATTATCTTCCTTGTTTTCAACTATGGGGATGTAGTCTACAGTGCCACTCTCAAAACGTCCCTGGCCAGACTGAACACTCTGTATCATTCTTTCTATAGCTTTGCTCTTGACTGCCCTCCACACACCCACCACTGTGGCTTCTACCAATCTCTCTCTCTCTCTCTCTCTCACTCTCCCCTCTCTCTCTCCCCTCTCTTGAGGACAGGTGCCATGCCCATTGCGCCATTTTCCTTGCTAAATTCTGGGTCCTCTGTCTCACCCCTTACCAATCCCTCAAGCCTCCTTCCTCCTCCCACACTCTTAGAAACCTCGGCTCTCATACCTTGACCATCCCAACCAGATCCACCGCTGCAGGTCAGGCAGGTTTCTCCCACTGTTTCCCCAAACTATGGAACTCCTTTCCTCCGCCCATCCATTATGCCACCTCCCCCGTGTTCTCTCCTCCCTCCTAAGAAACCTATTCTTCCCTTCCTGCAATTGCACATAAATGCCCTTCTCCCTTCCCTACTGCCTGTATTTCCCCAACTTTTTTGTCCTTATATTTATTCCCCTTACCAATTCATATATCCAGGCCTGGTCTCCCAGCCCCCTATACCCACAATCTAGTCAGCGCTGTATAATGTGTTAATCTCAGTCCTTAATTGTACCGCTGTTCTCCTGCCAATGTTAGAAACTGTCTTCTGACCATCCCTTCTGAAATGATTCAATGTCCTGTCATAATCTGGATGCACGAAAAGGCAAATAGTTTATTTACACCACTTATGAATTTACAGTACAATCATTTGAATTATTAAAGAAAAGAGCTTTGTATGCATTGTTATTGTCCACAAAGTTTTCCACAATTCAATCTTGCATTGAATTCTAGCCACAGCAGGTCCCATTTTTCCACCTTTGTTGTTCTTTTCTTCTTGGGGCCTGGATTTGTAATCCAACCCCCTCACCCCATCATCACCAAAGCTCCCTATGCTTCTTCTTTACTAGGCCCGGATGCAGAGACCTGACCCCTAGTCCTTCCATGCTCCCCTCCTCCCTTTCTAATCACGTCCAGGTGCACTGCCCCCAGCCCGTATTGCCTACCCCCCACCCCAACTGCCCCCCTTTCTTCTATGCCCACCCCCTTTAAAATGTTCTCCCTCTCTCTCCCTTGCTATATCCTCCCACTTCTTGTTCTCTTTCAGCAAACTTCCCACCAGCAGGAGCTATTCACCTGCTCCAGGACCTTCAATCCAACTGCCATTCTTGCCCTTACCAGGTGCGATCGTGCCACCAGCTCCCTGCCCCTCCTGTTTTAATCTGGGGAGGGTGGGCAGCAACAAAAAATCCCAGCAGAAAGAGGGAGAGAGATCACAACCTGGGCTTATAAACCCCCTTAAGGACCCCTTGGAAGGACCTATCCTGGCCCACCCCCAGGCCAATTGTGTCTCCTCCAGGGAGTATGCATCATTCCTCTGGACCTGTCAGACATGACCTCACCTGTCTCCTCCCCTCCTCATACCTGCTGTCCATCATAACCTCACCTAGCTCTACCCCTACCTGCCTGTTATCCATCCCCTCCCTCCCTCCCCCATTCCTGTGTTCCTAGTGCTTACCCCATTTCTTCAGGGATGCCATCAGACAATTATGAATGCCTTTTATTGGTAACCCTGTTTGTCTTCTGACCATCCCTTCTGAAATGATTCAATGTCCAACCATAATTTGGATGCGTGAAAGGCAAGTAGTTTATTTAAGTCACTTATGAATTTACAGTACAATCATCTCAATTGTTCAAGAAAACAGCTTTGTATGCATTGTTATTGTCCATAAAGTTTTTCACAATTCAATCTTGTATTGAATTCCATCCACAGCAGGTCTCATTCTTCCACCTTTGTTGTTCTTTTCTTCTCAGGGTCCAGATGCATAATCTGACCCCCCACCCCCATCATTACCAAAGCTTCCTACACTTCTCCTTTCCTAGGCCCAGATGCAGAGACCTGACCCCTAGTCCTTCCATGCTCCCACCTTTCTAATCACATCCAAGTGCACTGCCCCGGCCCGTGTTGCCTCCCCCTTCCCCCAACTGCCCCTCCTTTCCTCTATGCCCTCCCCCTTTAAAATGTTCTCCCTCTCCATTAGCCCCACCTCCAGCTTGCATAGGAAGGTAGGCTTCACACCCTTGCGGGGTCACCTATCTACCTAGCATCCTTTTTGTCCACCAGCTCCTCAAAGGGCAGCAAAAAGAATGCCATGCCCACCTCTGACAGGTGTACCCCATCACTTCTGTAATACCCAGATTTTTTGAATGTTATCTCCTTGTGTGGAATGTAGGCCCCCCATCCCTGCCAGTAGCCCAGCCGCCCTCCAGTTCAAATGTTTTCTGGGCCTTTCTATTGCCCCAATGCTTTTGGCATATCTCCATACCCTGCAAGATATGAAATCTGACCATACCACTTCCACCTTTGGCCACCATCTCTTTATCATTTCCAAGTCCATCTTAATGGCCTGGAACAAAGCTCCCCAAGGTGTCTTTCCCAGATCGTCCCCCCCCAATTGTATAACTAGGATATCTGGCTTCCCCCAACTGAGTTTCAGCTCTTCAACCAGCAGGAACAATTGGCCCCAACACTTGCCCTGGATCTCTCTCCATCAAACATGTGCAGGGCCGAGTCCCCTCCCCAACTGCCTTCCTCCGTGGGTGGTTGCGGCATATCTTTTTGCCCAAAAGAGTGTCCCACTCCCTATTTCCTTGTCAAATAATTGCTGTACCTTACTGTTGATATATAGCATCTCTAATATATGTATCTACAGCTACTCATTTGTGATTTGTTCCATGGATGTCTGTATAATATGTAAAAAGAAAATTTTCAATAAAGTATACTAAATTTAAAAAAAAGTGTCCCACAATCCACACCTTCCTCCTCTTGTGGCCACCTGCTGAGATAAGGGAAAACAAGATCGATTATTTAGGTTCTGACATAGTGCTTGTAACAGGCTGCACGCCATCTGCCCAGGCTCTTTATCTCCTCCTCTGACCCACCTTGCAGGGCCATGCTAGAGGCCGCCCCATTCCTAAAAGAGTAGGTGGTGAATTGTTCTGGGTCCTGCCCCACAAATCTCATTGCCTTTTTTAGGACACCCCCTACCTTGTAGCATGTCACCACTCCCCCATTGCTGTGTCAAAACCAAGTGCCTGAGCTGGATGGCCAGATGCATCTGTAATGCTCCATGGCCCGTACCACACAGGTATGCCCCTCTGGTTCTCTACCAATCTGCACCTCGGTCCTTCTTCCCATCTGGTCAGTCTTCGACCACCATAGCCAGATCACCAAACTGTCCTGAGTGAATCCAACATCCCCATCTTGTAGGCCCCCACCTGACTCCCCCATGTTCTTGGCCACCACCTCCCCTACCCAGAAAGCCCCTTTGTACATCAAGGTGAGCACTGCCTGAAATAGGCAGGCTTCATTAGCTGAACAGCACATTGCCCCTAGTGCTGTTAGCACTTCAGTCAAGATGTCAGGCGTTATGGGTCTTATGACATCCGCCTGTGGGCCTTGCCCTTTTTGGCAACCCAATAGCACATGCTTTATCCTCTTGTATCTGCTGGGCTCAGGACACCCCCTAGACCCATAGGCCTACCCTATTCCCATGAGTTGCACCACCATGGTTGAGATGGCTAGCCCCTTATCCCACCTATCCACCATGCACTTCATTACCTATTCCTCTATGATGGGCAAACTTACCACCATGCCCTGCTGCCACCAAAACTCCTAGAAGGCTTCCCATGTGCCTTCATATGCTTTCAGAGTGTTGGCCGACCATGAGTTCCAGTACAACATTTGGGCTGTTGCCACCAAATTTCCCATAGATGATCTGGCACTGGTGGTTTTGCCACCTCCACCTGGAGGGCCAGCCTCTTGAACCTGCCCAACTGAAGACGGGAAAGGTTGTCAGCAATTTTGTTTTTAACCCCCTCTACATGCCTGGCTTTGAAAGTGAGGTTCAACTTGAGCCCCAGCAGTACCTGCTACCTCATGATCTTGGTTACTGTTTCAGTGGACCCTTTCCATCTGTTAATAACCTCCACCACCACCCCCTTGTTGTTGCACCAAAACAGTACTCTCTTGTTCCGCATCCTCTCCCCCCATACTTCCAAAGCTACCCATGTGGAGAAGATCTCCAACAAGGTGATATCTTTCAGCAGTCCTGCTGTCTTCTAGCTGTCTGGCTAAGACTCCAACATTCACTTGCCCCCATAACAGGCCCCCAAGCCAAGAGCCCCTGACGTGTCTTTGTACAACGCAAGGTCTGCGCAGTCCACCAACACCTCCAGCCAGAAGGTAATCCCATTATACTATGCCAGAAATGTATTCCAGACCGCCAGGTCCTCCTTTATCACTTTGGAAATATCCACCCAATGGTGTGGCAATTTTGCTTTTCCCATGGTGCGCCCCAGCTGCCTAGTGAAAATTTGCCCCAGATCTATGGCTTTGCAGGCAAGGTTGAGGTGCCCCAGCAGTTACTGCACTATTACCAGTGGCACCCTCCTCCTCCTCCCCATCACCTGTTCCAACAAACCCTTCAGCTGTTGAACCTTGCCCTGTGGAAACTGAAAACATTTCTTGACAGTATTCACCTATATCCCCAAAATATCAGCACCCTAGATGGCCCATCTGTCTTCCTTTCTGCTAGGGGAATGCCAGTTGTCTGACACACATCCTTAAAATCCCCAAGCATCCACTCCACTTCCCCCTTTGACTCCCCGATCAATAAAAAATCATCCAGGTAGTGCACTATGTGCCCATGTGCCTGTGACTGTACCTGCATCTAACAAACCACTGCACCCACGTGCTGAAAGCTTCAAAAGTGGAGCAAGCCAGACTTCCGGTGACGTCAACATACTAATGGTAGCTTAGCTCCCATAGCTCCACAGCCCAAAACAAGAACCTAAAGGCACCCACCTGAAATTCAGTATGCAATCTCCAGCTAAAGCCACCAGGTCAAAAGCAAATGCACCAAAGAACAATCAGACTCCGGTACAAAAACTACAGATAATGCTACAACAAGATAAAGCTGCTGCATCAAGTCGGGACATCTGAGGGAGCCAGCATGGTGCTCTCAGAAGAAACTGAGGAGAGCTGTTCACAACTGGTGGCTTCAGTACTGCAAACTGCCAAGATGGTCACTAAAATTGAAGCAGGACTAGCAGAATTAAAAATGGGCATTCATAAAATAGAACACCAGACAGACAAATTAGAGGTGGGTCTGACCAGCATGAAGGAGCAATCTGATAGACATGATCGCCTTTTGTTGCACCTGATGCCTGATGGCCAGTGAGAGAGAGAGAGAGAGCTGAAGATAAAGTTGGATGACATGGAAGGGCGCAGCCAGCGCCAAAACATACGAGTATATGGGATCCCGGAGGGGGCTGAGAAGGGGTCTGCTGACACCATCACTTTTCTACAAGGGGTGCTCTGGGAATCCCTTAAACTGCCGGCGGATTTCGATCTTGGTCTGGACCGAGTGCACCGCTCCCTGACACAGCAGCCCACGAATCCCAACACCCGTCCGAGGTCTTTTGTAGCTAAGCTGTCCTCATACCTGTCGAAGGAGGAGATAATCAGAAGGGCCTGGAGGGTGCGCTCAATCTCCTTTGGGACACACCGCATCAACATAGACAACGATTACACTATGGTGGTTCAGAAGAATAGGCGAACCATGTGGCCAATTGTAAAACAGCTGAGAGCAAAAAATGTAAAGGTCCAAGTAATTTACCTGGCCAGATTGAAAGTTGAGACTGCTCAGGGAACGAAGATCTTTGAGGACGTCATGGCCACCTCCCTTTACCTGGAAGATCAGGGGATCGTGGTGCCAGCACTATTGAAGGAGCGTCTTGAGAAAGAGTTAATGAGCTCAGCGTGGTTGGTTGCAAAGAAAGGCACCATGAAGAATCAGCAAGGCAGACAGGCACAGCAAACTACTCTGAGGGCTGATGTATGCTCTCTGTTGAAGAAATATGCATCGGGGTGCAGCTCGAAGGCATCGCTGCCCGAGACAGGATGGGACAGGGGTCCCAAGAAGAGCTGATGACAAGTTCACAGGGAAGAGGAACCTGAAAAAAGTAACTGAGAGCTTTTTCACTGGAATTTAACACGCGAGTGTCGACTCACCCGGGATACATGCACAAATGAAAGGTACTGAATTAAATATGGGACTCATAGGGAGTGGGTGGTGAGGCAGTGAGAAGCAGGAGGCTCGTGCTTGGGGATCCTGTATGGGCCGTCTCAATTACTGGAGGATGTGAGGGAGCACATTCTAACACTCGGACTGCTGCGATCCTGCTATGATAAGATAATGGAGGTTCCGCACCATGGGGAGTGTCGATGTGCAGAAGTAACAGAGCATAAAGGGAGGGGGGACTGGGAGGGGGTCAGGCATTTTGCCACTTAGATTGGATTATCACCAGCCATGGACAGCAACAGAAGACTGCACTGAATATTCACAACAAGTGTGGACATGATTTGAACACCCACAATGTGCAGGTTAACAGTATAAGGACCTGCAATAGCAGAGGGGGAGGAGGAGGCGGTGGAAGTTTCGGGTCATTAAGGAGGGTGGATGCCTTCATTTTGAAATGAGGGAAGGGGAAGGAGTGGAGGAAGGGGCTCCCGCATCCTCTACTTATGGATGGGCAGTGAAGCGAAGAGGGGGGTTTTCACCAGAAATGTTTTGCGTATTGAAATTGGTAATGCTGATGTTGGTTTTGCCTTCGGGGGGGCTGCACCCCAAAAATACCCTCTGTATAGGCTAGGTCTATACCATCAAAAAGGACCGAGTACCCCAAAGGAGGTACAAACCAGTCTCTCTGACTATAGGAGGACTGACCAAGGAAGCACACACACCTGGAGGCAACTCCACAGGATGGGTGGAATGTCTACTGAATGGGAGGATGGGGCAGAGGAAAAAAGTATTGTTGAAAGGTTCAGGTGGACCATGGACTGGGGGAAGAGTTTTCCAATACGGACTTGGAGGAGTCTAGGGTGGAACTCCCCCAAGACATTTCCGTCCTCTGTGTTTTTTAAGTTTTATAAGTTAATAGAGATGTTTGAGACCTGTTTGTTTAAAAGCAGGTCTGAGGATACAGCCATGGTTATACTCCCGCCTAGTGGGACAAGTTTGAATTATGTCAGTGGTTTTAAGATGTTTGCTTCCCATTGTTGGGTCATAAATTGTTACTATTTGATATGCATTTGGAGGCACCAAACTGAATTGGAAATGGGAAGGGTCACCTATGGAGTATGGCATGTGGAAGGAGGGAGGCTGAAAGGACAGACTGTTGAGGGCAGAAGGATTAAGGGAGGGGATATACCCCCATATAACAAGAGGGTTAATAGAATACTAATGATAAAGGATGAATATAAGGATGGCACAGATTAAAACTAAATTATTGTCTTATAATATAAATGGAATAAAGCACCCTGTTAAAAGAAAGCAACGACAAAAATTTCTTGGGAGCCAGAAGTGCGACATTAGTTTCATACAGGAGACCCTTTTGACTCCTGTAGAAGCACTGAAGTTGAAAAGTAAAATATTTCCAGGTCTCTGTCATGCAACCCTAGCAGGAGGCAGGAAGAGAGGGGTAGCAATCCTTTTATCAGCCTCCTTCCTCTTTGAGGAGGAGGTGGTAGTGGTTGATGATGAGGACCGTTATGTGATGGTGGTGGGAAGGATACAGGACGTTCAGGTCACTCTAATAAATGTATATGCCCCTCCAGGTTCTGCCATCACCTTCTATTCGGACTTACTCAAGAAAATAGCTGAGAAAGCAAGGGAATCTTTATAGCAGGGGGGACTGGAATGTTATACTCAACAGGGGGCTTGACACTACCTCAAACATTCAGGCCTCTAATAACAAAACGGCCAAATTACTAGCTAAGTTAATGCGGGAGTTGGGGTTGGCAGATGTCTGGAAAGAAAAATACCCCATTGCAAGAGATTATACTTACTATTCTCCTAGACATAAAATATACTCGAGGATAGATATGTGTTTTACCTACACCAGGGACCTATCAACATTTGACTCAGTGTGGGTGGGGACAGCAACTTTATTGGATCACCAACCTCTTTTGACAGCCCTAGACTTGCAGGTGCCCAGAAAGCTGACACAGTGGCGATTGAATACTAGTCTGCTGAGGGAAGAGGAGGTAAGGGAGGTAATTAAACAATAGAACAAACTATCCAAGAGAATCAGACCCCAGAAATTACTACACAGATGTGGGATACTGAAAAAACAATGGTTAGGGGGAAATTGATTTCAATAGCAACATATAAAAAAAGGGAGAGAAACAGTTAGATTGACTCATGGAACAAATTAGAACATTAGAGGGACGTCAGAAAGAAAAACTGTGTAACAGCAGAGAAATAGAGATAAAAGAGATAAAAAAGAAAATTCAAGATATAAATAAGATAGAGATAGAAAAGGCCTTGTATTATTTAAAGCAGACCTTCTATGAAGGTGACCCTAGGGCAATCAGGCAATTGGCTCTTCGCTTAAGGCAACAGAATGCCAGAGCCAATGTAACGGGCCTGAGACACCCGGATACTGGCCAGATCTCGCACAGGTGGGAAAAGACAGTGGATTGCCTGGTAGCCTATTATAAAAAGTTATACAAATCTCAGGCAGAATCACAGTTCAAAGAAGCCATGGACTTCCTTTGAAGTCTGGGACTACCCAGGCTTATTGACACACAGAGACAGACCGTGCTTGCTTCAGTCTCCTGAGCGGAAATTCTGCTGACTATACAGAACTTAAAGGGGGCAAATGCCCGGGCCCGGATGGCTTTGGCAATGAATTTTATAAAGCCTTCACCCATGAGATTGCGCCTCTGCTGAAGGATACTTACAATCAGATCTAGTTGGAGGGAGAGGGGGTTCCCCCATCCTGGAATTACACCACCATCTCAGTCATACTAAAAGAAGGCAAAGACCCTCAGGAATGTGGGTCATTTAGACCCATATCCCTCCTAAATTCAGATTATAAAATTGTTACAGCTATAGTAGCAGCTAGATTCAACCCCATCTTACCAGAATTAATACATCAGGATCAAATGGGTTTCATAGAGGGGAGACAAGCCCCGGAGGGAGTTAGACGTACTAAAAATATAGTATACTTCATTAATAAACATCATATACCCACAGGCATAATGAGCCTGGACGCCGAAAAGGCATTCGATAGGGTCACCTGGGACTTCCTTTTCGCAGTCCTGGGCAGAATGGGTTTCCCACTGGCATTTACAGATGCTATCAAGGCACTCTATGCATCTCCACAGGCCGGTGTGAGGGTCAATGGAGGCATCTCACAAAGATTCGACTTGGGGAGAGGCACTTGGCAAGGGTGTCCACTTTCACCCCTGCTTTTTGCAATATATATTGAGCCACTGGCACAGGCTATCAGGGAGGACCGAGACATTGGGGGAATTAGGATCAGAGATGATGAACATAAAATATCCCTATATGTGGACGATGTTCTATTGCATCTGTCCACTCCGGATAAATCTATCCCGAAGGTGTGTGAAATATTAGACAAATTCGGCCAGTACTCTGGGTATGCCCTTAATAAGCTGAAAAGAGAAATTCTCAAATTAAATTACATTCCCTCTCAAACTGTACAGCAACTGATTCCACTGAATTGGAATAGCCAAAAAATAAAATACCTGGGCACTCAAATCCCCAGGAATCTTTCTACTCTTTTCTCCCTCAACTTTGAGCCTCTAATGTCTCAAATAAATGCAAACATAAAGGGATGGGGCCTTCTGAACTTGCCATTATACTCCAGGATCCAGTTGGTAATCATGAATATACTCCCCAGATACCTTTATTTATTCCAGTCCCTACCAACAAAGATACAAACCAATTCCAAATCTGGCAAAGAACTATTTTAAAATATATATGGAACAATAAAAGACCTAGAATTAGAAAACAGTAATGTCAGTGGATAAAAGACAAGGGGGGAGGAATGTCCCTAACCTGGAAGACTACTATCTAGCGGCCCAACTTAGCTGGGCCCTACTATGGTCAGTGGGTAAATATAAGGCCCACTGGAAAACAATAGAGACGGTGATTTCAGTGGTTGTACCTCTGGGGCAAGGGCGGCTAACCCAGAAATAGAACAGGGGGATACTAAAACCTTGCCACTCACAGTAAAGAACACATTGCAAGTCCTAAAGAGACTGTGGTGTAAATATCATCTTGCAAAGGAATTCTGGCCACTTAGGTGGCTTGCGTGGGACACATCATTCTTGCCTTCTGGACAAGACCTCACTTTTCGTAGGTGGGACAGATTGGGACTAACCACGCTCCAGCAGTTCAAGGATGGTCCCAACATACAGGAATTTGGGCAGATTAGGGAGATATTTCAACTGAGACAGAGGGATCACTACCGATTTCTGCAGGTTAGATCACACATACAGGCCCTGCAGCGAAGCTTCGGTGGAAGCTTCCCTCCAGGGAAGTTGGGACAGGTGATAGAGGAATTATTAACCCAACAGAGAAAGAAAGGCCATATATCTGCAATATATGAGGCTCTTAAAGACAGGAGTGGCGAGTACACTACATCTCTCAGGGACAGGTGGGAGGCAGAGCTAGGAGAACAAATACAGGGCGAGGAATGGAACATAATTTGGGCTCAGATGAATAGGACCACTTACTCTCCAATTTGGAGGGAGTTAGAGTGGAAGGCTAGGGCCAGATTTTTTATAACCCCTGCACTTAAAAATAAATGGGATAGGAAAGGGTTGGCTGCCTGCTGGAGGGGATGTCAAGGGGTTCAAGCAAATCACTCCCATATATTTTGGCAGTGCCCAAAACTAACTCAGTTCTGGAGAGACATAATACAGAGTCTGAAATACATCTTTAACATGACAGACACACTAGGTGCTAGGCACATGGTGTTAGGGTTGATACCAGAGGAAGTTAGGGGGAGAGATAAAATATACTTGTGGAACATACTAGTGACAGTGGCACATAAAGCCATTACTAGAAAAATGGTTGTCCCTTGAGCCTCTTTCCCAGCAGCAAAGGATTTCCATAGTCCAGGAAATACAGGATATGGAAGAGCTGACCTGTAGAATAAACCTCAAAGGGCAGAACTCAGTGCTCAGATGGACATTGTGGATGCTGTGGAGGGAGGCCAAGCAGCCTGGGGGGGGGGAGACCTGAAAGTTAATTACAAGATGGATGTGAAACAGGTATTAAAGGGACTGACCCAGAAAATAGACCGGGGGTGACAGGAAGAGATAAAGGTAACCCTTACTAATGTGATTTGAATGTATGATGCTGCTCAACTTGATAGCGTCTGTATGGACTGACCTTTTTAACTTGTACAAAGATAATTGATTGTTGTAATGGTGCCTGATTATGCAACAAACTTGAATTAAAAAAAAAAAAAAAGTGGAGCAAGCCACTGAGCATCCCATCGGCATGGCTTTGTCAAAATAGAAACCGCCCTTGAACTGGAAACCCAGCAGGTCCCAATCCTCAGGCCGTACTGGCAGAAACTGAACGGCGGATTCAATGTCCGTTTTCACCAACCATGCTCCCAGGACTACCCTGATTAGAATTACTGGCATGTCCAGTGAGTCATAGGACACTGCACTGCACTGTTTCGTGATATCGTCATTGACAGACGAGTCCTCCGGGTATGACAGGTGGTGAATCAAGCAGTATTCCCCTGGCTGTTTCTTGGGAACTGTTCCTAATGGGGAGACCCAAAACTCTGCACAAGGGGGTACGTGAAAGGGACCTTAACCCTGCCTCCGGCTTTCTCTTTTGTAATTTTTTTGTGAACTATGTCCTCTTTCCCTCTTACCAAGGCCAAGTTCTTGGCCCTTGCCCCCCTCCTGATACCCTGAAAAGCTAATGGAAGACCCCTTTTAAAACCCTCCTGCAACATTGCCCCCTGCCCCCTGTCAGGATAACCTGCTGTCCATAGCTCTACCACATCCACCTTAATGGAGGTTTTTGCCAGGCAAAAACCTCACCTCTGCCCTGTGCCCACCTGTTCCTCAATTCCATCCGTAGTTGGAGTTGTACCCCCCTCTGTTTGGAGTACCCCTTCTCCTGGCCCTGAACTCATTAGCTCTCCCACTTCCCCCTTGCCCTCCCCAGAAGGACTGCTCCTTGTTATTTTGGCCCCCAGATCATTCATAGCTCCCCCTGCACTTCAAAACAGGGTGCTGCCCTCCACACTTGGAGCAAACATGCCTAAACTTGCAGCTAGGCCATGTGCAGGACGACCTGTTATAGACCCAACATGACTTTGCCACCCCGTGTCCTACAGTCTTCTTACTCCCTTCACCTACACCCCCCATCTGTCCAGACAGAGTTCTGACCCATAGCTCAGAGTGTGTGCAGTTCCCACCTCAGATCACCTCTCGCTGCCATCCGCTGTCAAAAAGCTTCATCGTATTCTAACCACCCATAACCCTTCTGTGCCTTATATGCTTTCCTAATGATAGCTATGTAAGTTAGGAGTTGAATAGCCAAATCCAGCTGCTTTTCCAGCAAAATGGCACTGTATATCAAGAGCTCCACCTGCATGTGTCCAATTTATTTCCCTTGTACGTGGCTTCCTCCTTCTTGTGCCCCACAACAGCCAGGGCAACTGCCATTTCCGACTTCCTCACTGACTCATTCTGCTCATACTTTTTGGTAGTCTTTTTGTCCAACCAACCAAATATGTCCACATATTCCCCTTTCCATATTTTCTCCTTAAAGGAGACTGGGACATGATCACCTAGTGAAAAACCTGGGGGGGGGGCCTCACAGTTTCTTCCTGTTCCCCCCTCTTTGCCCTGCTCCCCTACCCCCCCAGCCCCTTTGTCCTTCTTTAGCTCCTCCAGCACCTTTTCCATGGTATCCAGCCCTTTATCCCCCATATCCCCTAGCAGGCCCTCCAAGTAGTCCTTAAGACTGCTCTCCCCAAAGGGGCACCTGCTCCCTTACCCGCTCCTGTACCAGGGTCCAGTGGTTCCGGTGTGGGCTCAGGCAGGGGAACTAGTTCTGGGTCTGAGGCTGGCCCCCTCGGGCACTTCCCTCCAGTCCCTCTACCCTGTGGCCCAGATGGCTGCTTCCACTTTCTCTCCATTTCCTCCTCCTCTTCCCTCTTCTGGGTTTTGTCAATGAGCTCGGTAATTTTTCCCGTGAACACCACTGCCTCTGAAAAAAGCTATGGACTAGAGGCCAGAGTTGTCTGCTTCTTTGGTGCCATTATGTCTGAAAAATGCTAGAAAAAGGGGGGACAAAATAGACCATTTAGTACCCCTGAACCATACTCCCCCCACCCGATTGCCAGAATCTCTGACACTTCTCTCCACACCTCTCGGGGATATTCCTGGTTCCGGCCACTGTCCTAGGCCAGCCTCTTGGAGAGGGTGCCCCAGCACAATCGACACGATCAACAACTGAGGTCACCCCTCATATCCATATGTTATAGAGTAAACCGTCGACCATTCTGTTAAACTCCAAAAACCCTGGTGAAGTACACTGCCCGTTAGTATAACGTTGTCTATATGTTCTGCTTCATTCCTTCTTCTCTTGTTTTTCTTTCCTTCTTTTTTTTTGTGTTATCCCTTCCATCGATTTGCTTATCCAGATGACACTTTGTGGGTGAGGAGGCTTATGCTCCTTGCGGGATCCAGCCGCGAATGCGGTCCATCTCTAGGGGACACATCCTTCTCCCCTGGGCTCCCCGGTGGAGGCCCATTTCATTCTTCACCATCACCCCTCCATGAAAAGTTCCACCAAAAAAGGGGGGGCATAGGAGGCACCCCCACAAACTGTTCTAGCCCCAGGAAAACTCCTCTCCTCCCAACCCCCCATGGTGCCGGGCTTAAATTAAACTGTTTTCCCCTTATCTAATGAGATGGAAGATATGTACTTCCTAGGAATCAAACCTGTGCCCTTTTGCCTGTAAGGTGAGGACATATCCAGTGTACCATCTGAGGCCCTGCGAGACCTCCCCTTGTTGCTAGCCACCTACTCAGCTGCTTCTAAATCCCCATGAGAGCCCCCATAGTTGCTCTATCCCCAATCCTCCCATCCCACCATTCACCCCAGGAGACCCCGCACCAATTTGGTAGGCCATCCAGCCTTCCTCATAGGCCTCATTCTGCTGGCTCTTGTTCCAGGCCCCAACTTCTGCTTGGGATTTCCATCCGTCCATCTCCCCTTTTAGTCCTACCCCCCTCCCCGCTAAAACTCTCGTTTTCCTTTTTTGTTTGTTTTTATTATGGTTTATGGAATCTTGTAGCCGTTCCCCTCCTGATGCTTTGACTCCTCTCCTGGGGCAAAATGTCCCCCACAAACTGGGTTCTGTGTCCTGTTCATCGGCTCTAGGCCTCCATCCAATTCCTAAACACCACATGTATCCGGGCCCCTGTTCTCAATTGGGACCACTCCTACATCCATCCATTAATCACAGAAAGCAGAAAAAACTCCACAACATCATACTTTTTTTTTTATTTAATAGTTCTCTCCCACTTCACTGATATCCTGTAAACTCCCCCCAAAATAACATCCCCTTCCTCAATGGAGAGCCTGCCTAGTCCACTGAACTAGGCCTTCTCCCACCAGACCATGTGATGATGACATTAGATGCCATCCCACGCGGCCTGATTCACGCCTCCATCTGTACTCCTGGACCACACACCAGCTCAGCCCAGCCCCCAGGTTGAATTCTACTGCAGCAGACGAGGCACACGCTGTGCCCAGAGAGCAAACCCAAGCTCAGACTTGCACCCACTGAGCCACCCGCCTCGAGGCCCCTGAGCCATTTGGTGCCCCAACCTCCTGGCAGGTGCCATACAGCTCGGAGTGTCCCTCACAGGCCTCCCACCAGCTGCTTGAAAATGGGCAAATGCTCATACCACCACACCACAAACAGATGCCCATGGACACAAGGAAAAACCCGAGGCCTGCAACTCCCTGTCCCTTAAAAAACCCTCCATGTCACCGCCTTAGCCTGTCAGCAAGACCATTGAAATCCCGAGTGCCCAAAATTCCCATCCCCTGTGTCCCTGGCTGTGCAGTATAGTTTACTAGCTCAGAAAAGAGACCACAGCATCGCAGACCATGAAACTGGCTGCTATCTACACATATGGCTGAGTCTCCTTTTGTAAAATGCTAGCCCAAGTTCACCAACAGAGCATAATAAATTTTCTGGAATGAGGGCTCTGCCTCGCTGCCATGTGGCCGGTAGGCCCACCTAACCTGTTTCAAAACCTACCTAACTAAATAAGCAATTCCTCCTACTGGCTCTACAATATGAACAAAAGAACCTGGCTTAAACCACCACCAGAGATTAGTAGACACATCAAATAAAAGCAATTTTACCCACAAGACAGCCAACCATCTTATTAAAACCCTCAGGACCTGGGAGCCCCAGGCCCCATAGTTGCAATAGTTGAAGGTCCATTAAGAAATCCTGTAGATAACAGTTCCCCTTTAATGCCATCCCTGATATCATTGATGAAGACATTGAACAACACTGGCCCCATCACTGAGCCCTGCAGGACCCCACTGGTGACCTTTCTGGTGCCAGATAACTCTTCCCCCCCAACCACCCTCTGAGCTCTGTCCCTCAGCCAGTTTTCCACCCATCTAGTCATCTTCTCCACAACCCTGAGATCTGCCAACTTTCTAATCAGCCTTTTGTGGGGCACAGAGTCAAAGGCCTTGCTGAAATCCAGATAGAGGATGTCTACCGCTTGGCCCATGTCTACTGTCTTAGTGAGCCAGTCAAAGAAGTCACCCAGATTCGTTTGATATGATCTCAACCCATAAATCCTTGCTGCCTCACATCCTGTAGACCATGCTCCACTAGATATTCTTTCAACCTTTCCTTAAGTATGGTCTCCATGAGCTTGCACATGATTGAGGTCATACTGGTCTGTAATTCCCTGGGTCATCCTTGGGACCGCTTGTGTGGAGGGGCACCACATGTGCTGTTCTCCAGTCCTGCAATACCATGCCTGACTCCAGTGAACTAATAAATAGGTCTGCCAGTGGCCTTGCCAGCTCCTCAGCCAGTTCCCTTACTACCCTTGGATGTACTCTGTCCGGGCCTGGTGATTTGTCCACCTTCAATGCCAGCAGCCCCTCCCTCACTCTGTCCTCCTCTATCACTACATATGTGTTCTCTTCCCTCTCGCTCCTCTTCTTCCTCTTGAAGGCACTGATCTGTCCTTCTCCCTGGTGAAGACAGAAGAGAAGTCTTCATTTAGTATCTCTGCTTTTCCCTCATTATCCTCCACCCACTCCTCCCTTTTCTTTTGTCTTTTGAAAAATCCCTTTTTGCTGCCTTAGTCAAGTCAGCAGTTTCTGACTCACCTGATTTAGTGCCCTGTGTTTCATTATGTGTGCAGCCCTTATTTCTGTTTCTTGTGACCCCGAAGTTACAGCAAACTTTTCTGCTTCTTCTCCTCCTGCAATTTCCCCTGAAAATCTTGCTAAAGCAGGATCCAAAGGATCAGGGATTCATCTGATTTTTTTAAACTCTTTAATTTTTAATTTATTGCAGTCATCAGAAATAACCTTTGAGCAAGTTGCTGTTTTACAAAGGTTCCAAGTCATACAAGCAAGACAAGTACCAGTATACAGAGACAAATAAAAGACGGTTCATTGCTCTCAGAGAGGGCTGGGTTGCAGTATAGTTACTTAAGTACCACAGGACAATCAGATGGGCAAAAAACAAGAGAAGTGGTAGAAATTTGTTGTCTGAAGACTTTATCCACCCTGCGTACAACAGGGCTCGCCCCGGTGACCAAGGCTCTGAACTTTCTTTTGTATTTCCTGTATTTTCTTTTGTATTTTTCATATTTTTGGCAGGCTGCGAGTACTCTGAATTAACATTTTCTGTCCCAGTTTCAGTCTGTTCTGCTGAATTTCTTGGAGGTTTAACTACTCCCAGTGTCTTCCTAGCACTCTCTGAGAGGAGTTTTACAAGCTCAGTTGACTCTGGCAAGTGGATAGCTGTCTGTGACTTTGCTTTCCCCATCAGTCATTTGCTGAGGTAGTGCTCCCACTCTGTCTGGTAGTGGGTTTCCTCCTCAGTCATCATTTCTAGGAGTTTTTTCTATTGGTCTTCTATTGCCAGCTTAAGCTGGCACTCCTCCAAGCTGATATCTTCCTCTGACATAGGCTTGTAACTGCTGCCGTAAGTTGCCATATTTCTTTCAACATTCACATCTTTGTAATGGGGTTGAATAAGACCCTGTTGCTTTTATTATGCAGAGAAAGTTAAAAGAAAAGGATCTGTTTTGTCCTCTCCTATTTCTACCACGTCTCTTGTTTTTTGCCCATCTGATTGTCCTGTGACACCTAAGGAACTGTCCACTCCAAAGGTCCCACACACACCTTGCTATCTCCCTGCCTTCACTTGCTGTTCCTTTTGGTTTCTATCTGTTCTCCCCCACTTTACTTCTCTGTGATTAAAAAGTATATGTGAATCTTTTGTGAAACTGGGATGCCTGAGTTTGCAAATGTATGTAGTTATAGTATGGTAGAGAAGGGGAGGCAAACCTTCATCCCTCTGGGATGCAAACCCCACAAGGGCCAAGCACGACTGGATGTATACCCAGACCAAGTCCTGGTTTCCGGGCCTGCAAAGGAGAAGGGTAGGAGTTGTGAATAGTGCACAGCGGGGGAACAACATAGAGGGTGAGGAAAAGGGGGAGTAGAGAACTAGTGTGGAACTAAATAGGAAAGGGAGGAGAGGCAGTCTGGTATAGAGGGGGAGGCATATATTCAACCCTCTCCGATGCAAACCCCACAAGGGCCAGACACAATTGGGTGCATACCCAGCCCATGACCTGGTTTCCTGGCCTGCAAAGGAGAAAGATAAGCATGAGGAAGGGCAAGGAGTAGGAAAAGCAGGCAGGAGAGAGAAAGTGGAGCAGCAGTGGATAAAATAGTGGAAGTCAGTTGCAGGTGGGGAAGGTGAAGTTAAGCAGTAGGGAGAATAGGGAGCTAGGGGAGGAGGCAGAGCAGATAGGTAGAAGGAGGGAGGGAGTTCCGGAGTTTAGAGAGTCGATATAAGAAAACAGCCTGGCCAACTGAGGAGGTCCTGGGGGGAGGAGAACAAGGGAGTGAAAGTTGAAGCTTTGAAGGGTATACAGTAAGAGTTAGGAGGGGACTTGGAGAGGATAGAGGAGAGATAAGAAGAGAGGGAGCCAAGCCAGAATCTGGGTATAAAAGAGGAACAGTTGGCTAGGCATCTGGCTTCAAGGGACGGAAGAATCAGCATTTATATAGCACTTTTCATACAGAGTGTATCCCAACACACTTTACAAGCAATGCTAGACTGGTAGTGAAGTGACTGAATGTGGATGGCAGCCATATCACACATCATCACCCACACACAGCCTGGATAATTGCATGAACCGGTTTATGGGAAGGGGAATGTTGGCCAGGACACCAGGAATGTTCCCTACTTTTTTGTGAAGAGTGTCCTGGGTTCTTTTACTTCCACCTGGACACCCACCAGGATGGGCAGAAGGGACTTCAGTTTAACATCTCATCCGAAGGACAGCACACCCCAGCAGTACAGCACCCCCAATACTGCACTCAGATGCCAGTGATTTTTAGGTGCAAGTCCAATCCCAGTGTGGGACAAGAACCCACGACCTTCTGGTCCAGAGGCAGATGTGCTACCAACTGAGCCATGCTGACACCTGATGGAAAGGAGAGGGAGGTATAAAGAGTGCAGTGGTGGGTGAAGGGTGGACAGTCCAGAGCAAAACAATAGAAGGAGTGAAAGAGGGTGTCCAGTCTGGATAGGGTGGATTTGGGACTAGTACTGTAGACTATATATATGCCAGTAGTCAAATATATATATAGACCATTCACTAAAAATACCATCAACAGTTTAATCTGGTTCCATTTCATTTTTACAGTTGTCAACAGGAGATCAGTTCTGGGACATCATGTTCTATCTGGCACAGGGTCATGATGTTGTGCACAAAAACAGTGCAGCACATAACCTCGTAGGCAAAATGCTGCCTGCACAAAAGCGATTAACAAAACACTGACTGTCACAAAATGCTGTCTGCCCATTCAAATCACTAGGGGCAATGGAACAGATCTCTTGTTTTGTAGGGGCTATGCCCCACACCACCTGACTAATTATAATCAACTCCAAGGGTGTGTGGACCTTGGGAGTAAGTTACAAATTGAGGGGGGACTTTGTTTCTAGGCAAAAAAAAAATTCAAAAACAGAGAATCAAACCCTGATCTTCTCCACTGCATGGTCTAGTGCCTTAGCCACTCTGCCATGGGAGCGGCTCAACCAGGCACCAGACCTGCAGCCTCTTGATACCTTCCTCATTCCTCCATACAACAACAGGGGTAACGGTAATTTCCTTCTGCTATTATACCCCTGTCACTCTAAATGGATTTGCGCTTTACACCACGCAGTTTTTGCTGCACTATTCTTGTAGCGCTATATTGACCAGGTACCTTTCCATTTTGCTGCACCTTCAGGAAATAAATTGACAAAGTACTGATACATTTTGTAAGAAACAGGAGATGCATCTTTAACAAGCTCAGGATGCAGAAGTTAATTGCCAAGAAAATACATTATATATGAGAGCATTCTTTTGTTAGAGATATTGAAATTTAGAAATAGAGATACCCTCAGATGAAGAACTTTGTTTTGTTTGAACTGCCCATGTAAGAGCTATCCTGCACAATTTTTTATGTTTTTATTTTATTGTTACTAATAATAATAAAATACTACTTGTGCTGGTTTGCCAATGTTTCCTGGCCTATGCCTCGACAACAGTCTTCACAAAACAATATTTCCATCTAGTTCCTGATTTCCATAAGCAAGACATCACTGGCCTCAGTAACAGTATTGACGGGGATTGAGGTTGAATCCCCCACCATTGATCCAGAGTCTCCTCTTTTGTTGGCCATCTTGGCATAAAGCCAAAATGGTTGACAGCTCCCCGTACCACAATAGTGGGGGAATTTCCTGGGTGTTCTGGTCAAATTTCCCTCATTCATTAGAAATACCACCAACAGCTTAATCCAGTTCCATTTCAAATGGCTACCATCAGTATCTCACCAAAGACAAGACTGAAAATATATAGAATTGTCTAGTCCTCCTTTCCTGGTCAAAAATAAATAAATAAAATGTTAACATTCTACATGAACAGAAACTTTAAGCTCATGTAACTTTTTAAAACTGAAAAGCAGAGGGCAAGAGTTAAGAGTTTGTGAGGAAGCGGTAATATGAGGAACACAAAAAAAATTAATCTGAGTATTTTTACCATTTCCAGTAGGATAGTTTTCATACTTAGCATGCCTTTGAAAAAGTGTTTGTAAGGGATGCTCACAGTGGAAGGAGCGATGAGGATGAATGATGACTTCTGACAATATATTATCAGTCAATCACTACACTTTCTGCTATTTTATTATAAGGAGATTGGGAAGGAGGGAGGTGGGGCTAGTGGGTGTGTTGGTGGGGAGGTTGTTGCTCTTATCTGGGGATGGGGGCTTGATTATATTGTGCAAGGGTGGGGGTGTAGGATTTTGGTGAGGGGAGCTACAGGCTTTAGAGATATGGCCTGCATCAATCACTACATTTCTACTTTTTTTTTATTATAAGGAGGAGGGGGAGGAAGGAGGTAAGGGCTAGTGGGTGTGTTGGGTGTTTTTTTTTGTTCTGATCTATGGACAGGGAGCCTTGTTACATATTGTGGAAGGGTGGGGGAAGTATAATTTGGTGGGGGTGGTAGGCATCAATTGTTTTATCATAAGAAGGGGCAGGTTTCAGAGTCTAGGCTATCAGATGTCGAATACTTTCACATCCTACATCCAATTTGACATATACAGGGTCAACATACTGTAGTAAAATAGCAACCTTAATACCCACTTCTTCCCTTACTCTACTCTAGTGACCAGAGTGGGATAAATCAGTTAGCCAGATGCCCAATGGCTAGTAAAACAGTTGGTTTTGCTACCACATTTTGATACTTACCAGCTAACTGGGCATCTGCCAATGAAGTGATTTTTTGAGCACTGGAAAATGATTGGCACTATTATGTGGGCCTAGTAGTTTGCACCTCTAAGGCCCAATAATGCAGAGGCATAAATACATTTGCCCATCCTATCCAGCCTCCTAGATTCTTTATCAGGAGGCTAAGTATTCATGTGTCTAAGTGCCTTAGACCTATTGTATCATGAGCAGTCATGATGGCTACAGCATCAGTTTCTGGCGGGTTAGCATAAGACTTAGCAGAAGGTGCAGGATACCGCTTACCAGCCTTTCTAGGAATGGCAGGCAGAGAGTTTGGTTTGTACCATGCAGTAAAGATAGCATCCTCTAATGTAGGATATATAGGTGGAATTATAATGGAGGGCAACTCTAAAGATTCTATTAGATTTCTTTTTGTGGAATCTTTCTCTTCCACAGCAAAGCCCATAGCAAACTGCATTTGCTGTCAATTGGCTTGGAAAGTTGGATCCTCAGGAGGAGATCTCAGGTTACAAACCATCGAGTCCTCACTGCAGGATGAGAGGGTAGAACTAGACTGAGGTCCTAGATATTGTTCTCCCTCAGAATTGTCCTCTAAATCTTCCACTAAATTCATGAGGTCAGGATTGTATTCCACCTCGTCATCAAAGTCTTTCTCGAGAATGGGAGACATCAAACGTACCAGCGACACTGGCAGGGGCTGAGAGGGATGAATCTATGGTATGCTAGTAGAACTTGTCAATGGGACCTGAGTACCAGAAAACCCAGTTGATGGAATAACTGCCTGTTTTGATAGTTCAGGCAGCAAGCTTCTTATCACTAAAAATGGTGCCAGCACAGCCTGAGAGTTGATGGCATCCTGTAAAGGGGCCTGGATTGCTTACGTTGACAAGCCTTGGCCATATTATGATGATGGTGTCCTTCCTTCTGTAGCAGATATGGCAGTGCCTAAGCTAATTCCCAGCCCTGGTGTCTCATCAACAGTTGGGAGCTGTAGTCAACGATGACACAGATTTACATTGTCTCAGTGGCATCTGGGATCACGTCGGTGAAGCAGATCTTTCTTTTTTCTCTCTGTTTGTGCTTGTGGCTGGATGATGATGAGGATAGCTGCAATGACTGTTCTCTGTACCAATCCTTTGACAGCCGCTTCTCTGCCAGTACTGATGGAGACACAGACTTTGGGCCCTGTTCCTTCTCCATAGCTTTCATAGAGCTTTCTCGAGCTTTCTCAAGGCATCACCTTGTTGCCTTGTTAAAGCTCTGGCAAATCTCACAAGTCCTCACATTGTCAGACAGGCCCAGATGGCACACACAAACTGTGTCTGTCCTCTTTGTACATTTTATCTCTGCATTTACAATACTGAAATAAAAGGTTCTTTTTAATTCAGTAGGATGCAGACACAACAAAATAAACACTTAGTAAGTGGCAACAGCTAGCTTGATGGCATTTCCTTCAGTAGGGCCAATGAGGATGATCGATGGCGGGACAAGAACTGAGGAGTGACTGGGCTGCCTATGCTTATATATCAGTAGACGTGGCATGTCAACAGCTAGCTTGACGGTGTTTCTTTCAGTAAGGCTAATGAGGATGATTGATAGCGGGAAAAGAACTGAGGAGTGATTGGGCTGCCTATGCTTATATATCAGTAGACGTGGCATGTCATTGTGTGTGACCCTTGGTTAGCTAAAGTTTCCATTTGGTCCTCGTGCTGACGGCTATAGTTCCAAAGGTGTAGCCTAATGGAGGAGATATCCTCAAAGAAGATATCATGGATAGAAAAAAACAATAAGCGGATGAGGATGAGGAAGAGGCTGAGGATCATCTTGGCCACCTGGATATGAACTTCGGAGTTAGGGCTGCTGAAATTTGCCGTGTTGGTCTCCATCCTTTTGCTGTGTCGGTAGAAGATGATGATGACAAGGGTGCTGTTCACTGCCATATATGATCAACATTGAAGTTAGCAGTTCAAATCCTGGAAAAAAAAAACTGTAAAATAGTCATTGCTTTTTACCTACAGAACTTATTAACTGCCATAATGAATATACCACTTTTTGCTGGGATAGAGGATGATTAAAAAAAAAATTCTGTAGGGGATGCACCAATTGCAAGTTCACCTAGAAAGCACCACATACCCTATGGCTGGCCCTTTTTTTACACCAGAGAACCCCCAATGCCGCTCCCAAATAGGTAATCTGGTTCACTGTCAGCGGGTCAGGCTTATGCTGGTATACAGAGTGCTCAATGAGAGCCTATTAATCAATATGAATCTACTCATCTATCTACTCACTATCTATCTAACTATCTTCACTGTTGCAGCAAGAATATTATTATTAGTGAATATGCAATGGCAAGAAAGAATCTCGGGCTCTGATTGATCAGTATGGCACTGGACCCATGGTGTTATCCTGGCATAACATCACAGATCTAGTCCCATTACACAAGTGACGGCATGTAACAAAAAAAAAAAAATCACTCCTCTGCCTACAAGCAGCTTCACCCATCCCGCTTTGCCGCCATCCTGGAAAACCTGAAACCCACCCCAACACACCAAGCACATAACCCTAAAAAACTGCCTCCCATACCACAGCAATCAGTCAAATTAAACCCAAAACCCTCTCACATACCTCCAGATCCCCAAAGTTTTTATTTTTAAAAATAAACAAAATTGAACGTTACCAGGAAGCCGTCCATGTGATCTTTTTCAGTGCTCGCTGCCTGCCCTGAACGTAGACTGCGCATCTGTTACAAAACACAGACCAGTAACTCCCCACATTACATTTCCTTTTGTGCCATTTTGTATTTTTCTCCTCCTGGTACAAACAGAAGTAAACTGTACCGGGAGAATCACAAAAGACCAGAGATCCTAAAAATATTTTGGCAAATTCAGAGAGGCGGGGAAGGGGAGCATGGGACCGAGTGACTGTATATCTTCGCTGTACATAGCACTCACTCAGTCCTTACTGCTCAGGTCATGCTTTTTGGTCCCAGAGCAGGCAGCAGGACTGGTTCAATTACAATTGTGATGTGTGTGTGTGGGGGGTAGCCATTCAAGCAGCCCACCTTGATAAAAAAAACAAACAAACATCAGAACCATCTCTAGGGCAATTATAACAGTAGGACTATGTTTCCTCTATGTGTACCTACTCAGTAGAAAAAATAGTATAAAAATACTTTTAAACATATTTTCATCTTTTTTTTGGTATTTTATTATAAGAGAGCCATTGTATAATAGGAATAATGCACTCCAGGGTTTGTGTTGTACTGTGATAATGCCACATCTTGCATGTTGGATGCACTCGGCCTGTGGCCTCGTGCCCAACCGCCCAAGGTGTGGCATTATCCCAACACGACACACACCCTGTCATGCATTATTCCTTTATCAATATAAGCCTTCATCAATAAAACAATTGTAGCTCATTTCAAAGCTAAGGATCTGGAATCAATTTGATGTTTTAGATATGCTAAATTGTACAGTACAAATGACTGTAAACATATATACAGCTACTATCTGGATGTCCTTGACGATCAAAATTCTGATAAAACTTACTCTAGATATAAAATGGAATTTTTTGACTCCAACATCTTAGCTGCAAGGTAAAGAACATCTTCCAATCCTATTGATTACCACTATAGTATATGGTAAGGGCTTACTGTGACTAGAAAGCCATGGCTTTCAAAATCTTGTTGTAGGACAGTTCAAAGGTCAAAAAAGTTGTTGTACTATCGCTCTGACGTCACATCGATAGTATAACAGCTTTTTTGCCTTGCCCTGCCACCTGATTGGCTCATTAAACACTGTGAGGGAAAAAAAATCATACAACATGGTGGCGTGACTTAGAGAAGGCTGGTCGGGGGACCCTCCTCGTTTTGACACGGACAGCCTTACAAGGCTCCGTGTCACAATCGTGAATTACAGTCATTTAATTTTTTATTTATTTTTTTAAACTAAATGGGTGATGAGCTGGCAGGACGGGGTGAAGCCGAACTGAGTCAGAGTGGGACAAGCGTGAGAGAGCCAGAGCGGGAGCAGCAGGACATAACTAAGGTAAAAAAATGAAAAAAAAAAGACAAGCCAGGAACCATATACTATATAAAATAGTGGCTGGTTAACCATCCACAACTATGGCTGTGTTTTCATCTCGGTTGTTGAAGATATCATGGAGACCTCTAGAGCTTCGGTCTCGAGGTCTCTATGATGTCATCATCAACCTCGATGGAAACACAGCCTGATTGTGGATGGTCACTCATCCACTATTCTATATGTTGTAACAAAAAAGATAACAAAGCTCTGGCACACATGATTTTAAAATGCTGCTGGTATCATAAAGCAAGAACTAAATGTATTTCCCCTATAACTAAATTCTTGTATCCAGACAGTGACAATATTATACTAACTGTTCTTTTTACTTCTTAAGATGAATATATCATACAGAGAGTGGCAATATTTCTTGGCATGGTACAGAAAGTTAGGAGAAGAATGGTGAAGTAATGTTCTCATGACTACATGTTTTAATTGTACTGTAATTTTATTTACTGTATATTATGTATATTTGCTTGAACTGATTTGAACTATACGTGTGATATTTGATATTGTAATATTGCTGTACTAATGATCAAACAAGAAACTTTATCCTATCTATCCTGTCTGTCTGTCTATCTATCTGTCTGTCTATCTATCTATCTATCTATCTATAAAACTCAAAGTAGACCAGGGTGCCCACTCCTGGTACCGCTGTAGTGTATCCCCCTCCAGAGAGCTGGCCACCCAATATATAAGTGGCGGCACTGGGGGTGCCCACCCCCTCATACCACCGAAGACTATCCCGACACTGGGGTGCCCAATCCCCAGTGTCGGTGACAGTCCAGCTGGCAAAAAAGAAAACTATATCTCATTGATCTTATTTTTTGCCAAAAACCTGCAAAGAAAAAGTGGTCCCTTGCCGATCTGACCCCCACACCCTCACCAACCCCACTCCAACCCCCTCAGCACCCACCATCCCACTCCCCTATACAACCTCACTCATCTAAAAGTGTCCCATGGCATAGATCCACTCTTTGAATGAAAAAACGCCTTGCTGCTGGAACCAGCAACTGTGATATGAGGAAACAAGGTAGGTCAGTTTAATGTGTTTTGAACTTTTACTCATATGGTACCATCATACAACCCTGACAAACATGACAGGTGTCGTTTTTCAAATCCTGGCCAAAATGTGTTTTTGCGCTTGTGGCAAGAAATTACATTTCGACCAGGATTTGAAAGTTTTTTCCTACAGGGTTCATAAGGTGGGGTCATGAGAAGACTATGTTGAAAATGTGAGATCAAAATATTGAAAAACAAAAAAAGTTACGAAGTTATGTTCTGATTTTTCAACACTCCCTCATAACTTTGGTAATAGTCAGTATTTTACCAGCAAATTTCAACATATTATTTTTTTCACATCACCTCATGAACATTTCAGGTGTTGATTTTCAAAGCTTGGCCAAAATGTGCTTTCACACTTGAGGACCAAAATGATGTTTTGGACAGTATTTTATAAATAATACCTCTGATGTTTTAGGGGTCAGAAAAATGTCACAAAAATATTTATGAAGTAACGTTGTTTGCAGGGATGGCCGTTGGCCAAATGGGGACTATGCTGCCTTCCCATGCTGGTAACCTGAGTTTGGGTGAGAGTTCAGTGAGCTGTCAGAATGGGATGAGGCTGGGAGGAAGGTGCTGTGGTGTATGGTGCTGGCTACAGTCTGGAGATGGACAAAGCAGTGTTCTGGTGCACAGATGACACCTTGTGGTAGACAGGAAACCTTCCCTCATAAGGGGTTGATGTGTGAGTCAAGGTTTAATGAGCCCATGCACTGCAGTGGGCACTGTCACCACTATTCAGTTTTAGTTTTTCATTTTATGCAGGTGTCTTTGGGACTTACACAAATGAGGATACGATTCCACCATCAGAAAAAGAAGGGAAAGTTATTACAAAAAAAACTACATTAATGCAGACATTAGGGTTGAAGAATGCAAAGTGCATCAAGTAGAGAAATTAAAAAAAACTTAGGGTTTTGGGTCTCCAGAGACTTGACGAATCAGTGTTGGAGTGTTCTTTGGGGATGTCAAACCTAATGCCCCACTCCCCTGAGCACACAATAGCATCCAGTAGCTCTTGAACTCAAGGAGCAAAATATTGGAACAGTTAGCACAGAGCTAACAGGGTTTGGGCCATGATAACTGTGCTTCACATGCTCAAGAGGTGCTTAGCATGCAAATACCTTATTGAAAGGTGCCATTAGCATGGATCAAAGTCAATAGTGCACTAGTGCTAACTAATCCTGGGAATATATATATATATATATATATATATATATATATGGCACTGGGTCCGAAAAGTGCCGGCAATCATAGCGTTGGCATGGTGCATGCAGAAAAAAAAGTGCTATTTTGTTTTTTGTGGTGGGAGGCTCTGCCCCCCACATCCCCCATTCTCTAGGATTCTCACTCTGAGGGGGAGTGGATCCCGGGGAAAGTTAAAATTCATGGGGCTGTGGAATATTGTTTCTATGGCACCATGTATAAAAAACTAAGTTCCAAAGTACTAAAATCTTTGGGAGACCAGGATTAGAACCTGGATCTCCATTACCACTGGCCAAATTGTTCCATGCCCCAGCCCTCCACACCATGGGAGCAGTTTAGCCAGCCTCCTGTTCCCTGCACCTCTTGTCCTGATTACAAGACCATGGACAGTGACCAGGGGAGCACTTACAGCAAGCGCTGTAGAACCCTACTAGCTGTCCGTGTGAGTGCTTACCAGACTAGCGCCATATAGTGTGGCACTATTCTGGTAGCACTCAATTGATGGGGTACCCATATGGTGCACATTGTCAGACTTGAAGCTTCTTTTAACCACCTCTTGAGCATAGATAATTAATGCTTTCACTTCTAAAAGTCACACGTTACCTAAGCGCAAGCCTCTCCCTATTCCCAGTTATCAGTTTCCTGGTATCCAGAGGAACCCACTCCATCACCCCTCTCATTAAAATGATCCCTGGCATCCATTGTCACCTCCTTCTGTCCCCAATCCCCATTATAGCTATTCCTGGTGTCCGGTGGTTCCCCACTCCTGCTCCCCGTTATAGCTATCTCTGGTGTCTGGTGGTCCCCCCTCCCACGTTTGATTGCTGTCATAGTTGTCCCTGGTGTTTGGTAAGTAAGTAAGTTGGTAGGTAAGTAAAATGTATTTATATGGTGCCCAATCCTGGAGGCTCTGGGTGCCTTACAGGTAATAAACAGGGTAACCATACAACATACAAAATACATAATTTACAAATAAATTAATAAATAAACAGTCAGGTTAAAACCAGCAAAAACTTTCTGAAAATGCTTTTCTAAAAATGAAGGTCTTCAGGCTCCTTTTAAATGCCTCAACTAAATGGGCCTCCCTCAAAAATTTTGGAAGTGAGTTCCAAAGAACTGGGCCAGCCACCTCAAATGAGCAATCACCCAAGGTTTTCAGCAGTGTCCTCGGAACTGCTAGGAGGCACTCGGTGGAGGAACGGAGGGAATGTACTGCCATAGCAGGTGTAAGGAGGTCAGTCAGGTAGCCAGGGCCTGAGTCATATAGGGCCTTATAGGTGAACAAGCACACGCTGAAGATAAAGATGGTCACCCCTCCCACTCCTGACTACCACTATAGCTGTTTCTGGTGTTTGGTGATCTCCCTCCTGCTCTTGATCCCAGAACTTGTTGTCCAGGGGCATCTCCACACCTTGAGCCTTACAACTCCCCACGCTGGTCCCCAGGCGGTCACCGGGACTTACTCCATGCTCACTTCCACAGCTAGCTACCATCTGATGCACACAAGCACTGAAGTGATGAACAAAAAAGTACATTGCTACAGTACTTATGGACCATCTATGAAAAATTGATGCGCTTTATTGTTCTGCCTCCTCTGCTTTTGTTCCAGATTGGTATAATAAACCAAAAGGTACATGTAATTTAAATAACACCTCAATAAATTATCAGACATTTTCTGAGAAATTACAAGAAGCAAGTACTAATTTCTGGCAGGAAAGTCTGAAAGAGGTTGATAAAGTTGCTGGGATTTGGGATGCCCCCTGACAAAGACCAAGAGTGATCAAAGTGCTGGTGCTTTTGTACAACAACATCCTAAACCGCACCAAATTAATTTCTGAATCAACCCAACTCAGCCCTCACTCCTTTAATCAATCCCTGCTGGAGTGGGTACTCACTTCCCACCTCCATCACATCATAACAGCAGACACACTGCCAGATGCATTCAGTGATCACAACATGACTTACTGCATCAGGAAAGTGACTTATCCACTCCACCCCCAAATACATTTGGTCTCATTCTCTCAGATCTCTCAACATACATGCCCTGTTATACAACCTTACTGCCTCAGACTGGTCACTGCTTTATCATGCCCCTGATGTTGATACTGCCCTATACCACTTCCTAATCATTCTTACATGTGGAACTTTTATGCCCCCCCTAAGAAAATCAAGGGTCAAATATGCCTACCATACTTGGATCACTCCTGAACTTATTGCCTTGTGCAAATTCCACAACCAGGCCTTTCTAAAATTCCCACAATCCCTACCCGACCGTCTATCCTACAGGTTGCTCAGGAATTCATGCACCAAGGCTAGCCACACTGCTGAGCTCCTCTGTTTCAAAAACAACCTCCAGTCCAACCTCCATTCCTCTGCAAAATTATGGAAAATTATCCCGTCCATTTCTTATCTCCCTGCTTATGCCTGTCCCCCCATCCTCATTGTGAATCACTCACCAGTCTCTGACCCTTCCTCTGTCACCACTCATCTCAGTAATTTCTTCAGCACCTGTGCCCTACCCTCCTCCTCCTCCTCTAGCCTCCCCCCAGTTCCCCCTTCCTCCACTCTTCCATCATCATCCAAAGACTATCCTTTCCCCCTGTCACCCCCCATGAAATTTTCCTCATCCTTACCTCACTCATCCCCTCTAAGTCTAGCCCCGAAGGGTTGAACTCCAAACTCGTACATATCTTGGCCCAAGCTATTGCCTCCCTCTCTAGTTCACATCCTGAACCTCTGCTTCTCCCTCTGTGCTGTCCCTTGGTCCTGGAATGTTGCTAAGGTACTCCCCCTACATAAAGGGGGCGACAACTCCTCCACTGGTAACTACTGGCCCATCTCTCTCCACACCACCCTTGCTAAGCTCCAGGAGTCCCTCATCTACTCCAGACTAGCAAATGTCCTTCACTCCTCTGATTTCCTCTCCCCTTTCCTGTCTGGCATTACTGTATCCTCCCTGCTGTGGGTTACTGCCTCCGTCCTCACTGGGATGGATCAAGACCACATCATCTCTGCTATATTCATCAATCTCGCCAAAGCCATTGATTCAGTGTCCCACACCCACCTCCTTAACAAACCAAGCTCTCCTGGACTATCAGCCAGTGCTGTTGATTGGTTCTGATCATACCTCCTGAGCCATCAACAGTCTGTAAAGTTGGGAGGCATTCTGCCTCCCCTTCCCCTTCCTAACCGTAGTCCCACAGGGCTCTATCCTAGGTCCTCTACTCTTCTCCTTTTTTCTCAATGGCCTCCCCTCTGCATCTTTCTGCTTGAACATCTATATGTACATGTACGACATGGCTATCAACACTTCCATCTCCTGGCCTCAACTGTGACTGGGCCACTCCAGCAGGATTTCCATAACATTCTACGCTGGGTCCATAAAAACCAGCTCAAGGTCAACACCAAAAAAGACAGTGACCATGAACTTCGACACGAGCCAAAAACTGGCCAGGTTCTCATCCCCCCACCTCCTGTTTGCACCACTCTAGAAAGCACCTCCTTGGGAGTGGTCTCTGCATTCAACTACCTAACAGTTTGGCTCACAGCAAGCTCAATTTCTCCACCCACATAGACACCATTCACCCCAAACTCTGTCCCAAATTAGGCGCTCTGTTTTGAAATAAAGATTGCTTCTCCCTCATGATCTGCAAGGAACTAGTAACCAAAATGGTTCTTCCAGTCTTTGATTATGCGGATATAGTCTATGGTGTCACCCCCTCCTCTTCCCTTGCCAGACTGGATACTCTGTGCAACACCTTCTGCTGTTTCACCACTGACTCTCTCCCATACCAATTACTGCTTCCTCTAGTATTCCCTCTCCATCCTTCCCCTGCCATCATGATGCCAGGCCCACTGACTGCCTTTCATCACCAAATACTGGTTTGGGTCCTTCCCTTCCCTTCCTATCTCTCTCTTCCCTTTTATCCCTGACTACATGCTCTTCCAATTCACTTCACTCCAAGGATTCCTGCACCTTCTCCATTCCCCATCCTCACTCTTCTGCTGGCCAAGCAGCCTTCTTCTATCACCTCCCCTCCCTCTGGAATCTGCTCCCCTCCCCACTCTGCCTCTTGTCTTCTCTCCTTGCCTTTAGACTTCACCAAATGCAACTTCCTGCATCCTCCAGTTCCTGTCTACCCCTTCCTAACCATATATTCTCTCTCCCTTGACCCCTCACCTGCTCAGTCTTCTTGTCACTGCCTTTCACCTCTTTATCCCTACCCTAACATATACTGTGCACTTTGCTTCACTCATCGTTGTTTACTGCTCACCACTGTTCACAGTGCTGTATTTATATTATGCCAGCACATTTGACCACTGCCTCTGTGTTTTCCAGATATCCTGTAATTTGCTGTGCTGACTCTGAACTGTATTTGTAGTTGTTCTCCCTACCATCCTTTCCTGGATCACATCTGGAAATGAGCTTTGGCTCAGTGTGCCTTTCCCAGTTACCAACTTTTAAATAAATAAATAAACCCTCCACTGAACTGGATGGCACAATAAATTCACTTGCAAACTAGTTTTAATAGTCAATCAATCATAGAATTGTACGAGTCAGTAGCCATAGGTCAAATGGACTTGACTGAATTCTGCCCTACAAAGTCATATTTTTTATTTTCCATATAGTCATCTAATGATGCCTTAAAACTATCCATTGTACAACTATCCATGACACTTCTTGGCAGTCTGTTCCATGAAGTGACCACTCTTTGACTAAACCACCGGCCCCTTAAGATTGTCCTGTAAAATTCTCCTTGCAATTGATGCTCATGAAATCTCCTACCTCTTATGATATTTTTGACGAGGCCATTTGATTCTCAAAGGTTGTTATTATTTAGGCCTTTATATATCAAACATAAGTCGCCTCTTAATCTCCTGTATTCCATACTGTATACACCCAGGCTTCTCATGCTATCCCTGTATTCAACATCTCTAAGTTGGTTGATATTTTTGGTTGCTCTTCTCTGCACTCTTTCAATTAATTTTTTCTTGCCAACTTTATATGGTGCCCACAACTGAACACAATACTCTAAGTGCAGTCGCACAAGAGATGAGTACAAGGGGAGTATAACTCTCTCATCTCTACTTTTTATGTTTCTGTACATACAACCTATCATCCTATTTGCCTTACTGGCTGCTGGCTTACTTTGTTTTGAGCGTGATAGAGTGTTCATAACCAAAACTCCCAGGTCTCTTTCTAGTTCTGAGACAGGGGTCATTCTACCATAGAGAAAGTATGGGGTGACAGAAAAAATATGACAGGGCACTCAAAGTCGGAAATTCAGGCATTTCGGCAATCATTCATTCCTCAGAAGCATACACAAAGTAATAAATGTGAATTAATAAAAAAGCAAAAATGTCAAATGTATAGATACATAGACAGTGTCGGCAGATAAGGGCCTATGGCCCACCCAGTCTGCCCATTTGAGCTTGTAAGTTCAGTTTATGTTTTCCTAGAAGTCTGTTGCCCCTTACCCCTGACCTCCAGAATTCCTTTATGTCTATCCCATGCATTCTTAAGTCCCGTGATTGTATAGGACTTGTGCAGGAAGTGGGGGGGGGGGGCTTACATACACTGCATGATACTTTTCTACTTTGTATCTTATGAATACATTGGAAGACATCTGCTGGTAATAAACAGCTGTTTTAATAGGGTATACAAAATTACACATGCCCTCACAGTGCAAAGCATCATGGGCTGCATATGCAAATCACCACAGAATGTTATGCTGGTCCAACTTTAAGCAGAATTGCATGGTGCCGAAAGGCCTCTCACACAGTTTGCAAAGGGTGCTAACAGAAGACATAGACACGTGTTTCGTCCTACCAGGACTCATCAGTATGCCTCGTCTGTTTGACACCCCAGTGGAATGGACCAGCTACCCTTAGGGCAGTGTGCCTTAGATATATTGTGGTGAACCCATTAAAATAAAAACTATTTAAAGACAAAGAACCTCTGTGTAAGCACTGAGGTAAGGTTACAAAGGGCATTTGGCTGGGAAGCCAAGTTTCAAGAAAATACAAAATTACACATGCCCCCACAGTGCAAAGCATCGTGGGCTGCATATGCAAATCACCACAGAATGTTATGCTGGTCCAACTTTAAGCAGAATTGCATGGTTCCGAAAGGCCTCTCACACAGTTTGCAAAGGGTGCTAACAGAAGACATAGACATGTGTTTCGTCCTACCAGGACTCATCAGTATGCAATAGGGGTATAAGAGCAGTAGGGTATTACTGCTACCCCTGTCACTGACTGCAAAGTGCAGGAATGAGTGAAGAAGCTCGTGCTGCTGTGTCTGGTCGAGCCACTCCCATGGTGGAGTGTCTAAGGCACCAGGGCATGGCAGAGCTGGAAACCTGGGACTGTGGTTTGGTTCCTGCCAGGTCTCCTGGTGTTGTGGCTTTAAAAAAAAGGAATTTCCCCCTCTCCTTAGCTTCTCCCCATCCCCAAAGTCCACACACATACCCAGTGTTGATTGTTTAAAGTCCTGGTGATATGGAGGTATGGAGGGCAAAGACCCCTGCAAAAAAGAAAAAGTCCTATTGTCTTCAATGGGGTGTGTGCATACCTTATTTGTCACTGTTTTGCCTGACGCTATGTCGGAGAATGACATTTTGACTGCAGCATTGTTTGCTGCACTGTTTTTGGGCATGACATTATGACCCCGTGCCCTGGGCAAGATAAGTCTTTTTGCAGATGATGCAAATCTCTGTGGGAGGATGGACAGTGAAGAAGGAATAAACATCATGAGGCAGAATGTCTGAAGACTGGAAAAATGGTCCACTATTTGGCAGCTGAAATTCAATGCCAAGATGTGCAAGGTGATGCACATAGGAGTGATGAATCTCAGAATGATTCACTGTATTGATGGGGCCGCTGTAGAGATTGTGGAGGAGGTGGAGAGAGTACTGGGGGTGATACAGAGATACATAGATTATTGCCACAAATAAAGACTCATCAGTTTGTCAAGTCTGATCTTGATGATAAGATATAACTTAGAGAGCTATTTCGCTGCGTAAAATTAATAATAATTTTTAAAAGCTGCCCGATGTTACATGTTATACCTGAATTATGTTTTCTTTCCTTTTTTATTCAGTAGATTTTCTACTTGTCAGTACTAGGTGTGATGGGAGGAACTGTAGTATACCTGTCGGTTGACATATCCAGTTCTAGTCCCCACTATACCCCAACAACATTGTGACTTTACTCACTTGTGATGTCTCAGTGAGTGAGGACGCAGTGCTGAAGAGGTGCGAGGCAGACTAAAACTGGATGTGTCAACTACCAGGAAAAGAACTACCCTTCACATCATACCTACTTCAGTTAAGTGCAAAACCTTCTAATGAACCAATAGAAAAAGAAAAATACTTCAGAAATAAAAAGCAACAACTGGGTACTTTTAAAAAATAATACCATTTTTTGGCTGTTATTTTTGGCATTATTAGCTATTTAAAATCATCTTCTCAGTGCTATAAGGCACAAAGGAGGGCTGACAGAATAATGGCGTGCATAGGCAGAGCAATTAATAGCAGAAGTGGGGAGGTGATACTACCCCTGTATTGATCACTGGTCTGGCCGCACCTGGAGTTCCATGTGCAGTTCTGGGGTCCATATCGAAGGAAGGGTAAAGATAGTGCAGGGAAGGCAACAAAGATAATTCATAGACAACAAGGCTAAATGTACAAGGAATGACTGAAACATTTTAACATGCACTTACTAAAGAACAAGAGAGAGAGGAGGCACAACATAACAGAGATTGTCACATTCATGAAAGAGTTCAGTAAAGGGGACCCAGCAAGTTTATTTAGTCTGAAAAACAGAACATCCATTAGTTGTCACGTGCTTAAGCTGGAAGGAGGAGGTTCAAAAAAGACATTAGGAAAGTAATATTTCACAGGAATGGTGGTGGATGGGTGGAACAGACTTACAAACACAGTTGTGGAGGCATAGACAATATCAGGGTTTATGTGAATTTAAGGAAGTTAAAACACAGGATCATGTAGAAAGGAAAGGGATGTATGAGAGACATATTTTAGAAAGATTCGAAGAAGGGAATTTTGGGACAGACTAGCTGGACATGTCGTTCAGGTCTTTTTCTGTCTTTCTGTTTCTGTGTTTTCATGAATTAAATGATACTTTTATTAAACAGATGTGAAATTATGTTGGGAAGAAATTCTACCCAAAAGAAAACATTGGAACCGTAAAATACTGGAAGCAACCTTTGGATAAGAAGGATTTTCCTTTAATGGAATGAAAGTACTATGTTTTGGATCTTGTATTGTTTGAAAATTTTGCTTTAAAGGGTGGCACTGAACACTGCCTAATGGAGCGAGCAAGCAAGAGATCAAAGTAACAAATTAAATTCTACAAAATTACAGTAATGACCATGCCACTGTCAAATGTACAATATTAAAAAGACAGTTGTATATTTTAGTATGTACAACTCTTAAAATTGGATCAAATAATTATTTTAGTAGAAGTAAGCTACATCCACTCTTACCAATTGTACCCAAGTTGCAAATGCTTAATGGAATTATTGAGTGTGCATGAACAATACTATATAAACTGAGAAAAAATAAGCAAGTGATTTCTTTTTTTTTTTTTTTTTGCAAATAACTTTATTTTATTTTGGTTTTCCAGGCACCTAGTACAAAACCATACAAACAAAGCAAACAACCGTTATCAAAACATGGAAGCCAGCAATTATGTATGACAATGTCTAAAGAAAAAAGAAAACACACAATCCCCCACCTCAACCCACCCTCAACTTGGCAACAAATGCTTAGGACTTACAAACAGTTTACTTTCCTTGTAGGGTTCTAGACAGTAAAGTTTAGGTTAACCTAGCAAAAAAAAAACATTAGTTCAGCCTTGGAGTTTCACCTTGAAGGAGGGGGAGACAACGAAGGAAACACCATCAAAAGAATAAAAAAGGGGCTGAGAGAAGGGAGAGGATATACTTCTAAAAAGTGACATGAAAAGATACCCTTTCTAATAACTCAATTTCAAAATCTTTGCCTACCCCAAGGGGGTAGGGAAGGACAAAGAAGAGCGACCAGGGACGTTGATAACCTGGTTCCCTGGGGGCTCTATGTTAGAAGAGTTCAAGGCTCGCTCCCCCCAGTAGCCATACTTGTCTTTTAGGTGTACAAAAAATCCACCCCAGCACTTTTGAAATTTCTCGGCAGAATTAAAGAGATTGGTGACACACCTTTCGGCATTTAGAGTGTTTAAAAGTTTGTCCCACCATTCTCTGTACAAGGGTTCCCAACTGCCTTGCCAGTGCCGGAGGATCACCAGCTTGGTGACGAGAGCTACCATTGCCATCTGCCACTTTTAAGTCCAAGTTGGGATTTCAGCATACATCCCTAGTAAGCATACATTTTCATTAAAAAAGGCTGAAATATTACAAAAGGGGACCACCCACTGCTTGACAGAGTCCCAGAATTTAGCAACTTTTGGACAAGCCCAAAGTTTATGATGTAAAGTGGCAAAGGGGTCTCCACAGTCCACACAGGCGGAAGAGGAAGACTTGTAGATCCGGGATAGTTTGGCAGGAGAAAAATAAAGGTTATGTAAGATGTTAAATTGGATATTTCTAAGTCTATCTTGTTTAATACAAGAATATGAATCTAACCAAATTCTTTCCCCAATTTCGGCCGGCCATCTCTTAGCAAAATTGGACTCCCAATAATGAGCTGTAGGGGTGTATTTGTGCATTATTTCTGACAAAATTAACTTATAAGTCTTAGAAATTGCTTTCCGTCTGTCTGCTAATTCCTTCAGTTTTTTTAATATAATTCCGGCTCCATCCGTCCATGGACCTTTCCCTAAGAAAAGGCATACACTTTGACGAACCTGGTACAGTGTAATAAGTTGTTATGACTCACCTCGAATAGCAAGTGATTTCTTGAATCAAATTTGGTGAGTGTGTCGGTTATTTTCTTGTGTTTTGATATTGTTGTGTTTCCACATTACATGTCAGCACTCTTTCTTTATACCTTGCTGCATGTTCTCTTTTTTCCATTGAGGTTTTTCTGCCCCAGCCATGTCCATCATTTATGGATATAGCCTAATCGCAATAATGTACCCTGTTCAGGCTCGTATCCCTGATCTTCCCCAGTCCCAGCAACTTGTCAGTTACCCCACAGCTCTTCCCTCCATGGCAGGGGCACTGGCCCAATCAGGCCCATGTCCCTGATCTCCCCCAGTCCCAGCAACCTGTCAGTTATCCAACAGCTCTTCCCTCCATGGCAGAGGCTCTGGGTAATGGTCTGTCCTCCCTTCCCCTCCCCAGGCAGTCCAATATGTGGACTAGGATCCACTGCAGACAGGCACTCAGACCTAGGGAATACAGGGCCCAGTCCATTATATAGACGGATACTTATTTTTACTGTTTCTTGGTCCCTCTCACCTCCCAGATGTGAGTGCTGCCTATGCCAGCTTTGCATGGAGCACATCTCCTGTGGGAGGAGAAATCTCCCTGGCCCAGCTGCAGGGGTTGCTACAGTGGTGCCAGAACTCCCTGCTGGCCATATGCAACTGAGGCACATTGCACAGCAGCAGCTACCTCAGCCTGACCTGGTGTTGCACAGTCCTGCAGCTGGGAACAATGATGACAACCAGATGTTCAAATCCCAGTGGGTCACATTATTTCTTTGGCTAATACTGCACTAAGAAAAAACATCTGGTTGTCATTATTGTTCCTAGTTGCATGATTGCACAACACCAGAGAAGGAAAGTGTGTCCAAGGGAAAGCACATTCCCAGACATATGAGCCATAGCTTAGTGATTAAGAGCACTGGAATAGTATTCTGGGAGCCTAGGTTCAAATCCCAGTGCTTCCTTAGGTGAGGACTCCAGAACTGAGTGCAGTAGTCCAGTTGTAGCCTCACCAATGACCTATATAGAGATAGTAGTACTTCCTTTTTCCTGCCGTCGGTAACACTTCAGGTACACTCCAGCATTTTACTAGCCTTATTATAGGCCTTGTGATACTGGTTTGATTGCTTGATGGAGTCACTAATGATGACTCCCAGGTCCCTGTCCTCTGCCATAGTACTCAGTTTGGCCCCTCCCATCCAGTAGTCTGTCCTGTTCCCCCCGGGTGCATAACCTTGCATTTTTTGGCATTGAATTTCAACTGTCAAATAGATCACCTCTCTAGCCTTTGCAGAGATCACCTGAGTTTGCTAGTGATTCATAAGTTTAAAGTTCCATTGGTTATTTAAAAAAATGAACTTTTATGATCCTCCCCCCACCTCTGAAGTGGAATGTTTCACTTTAAAGCTGCTAGATGTGATACCTTTTTCCAGAGTACAGCTTGTATTAGGAGCTACCCTGCATACTTTAAAGGGACATAGATTATCTGTCTCTGGAATGTATTGGTGTGGGTAGCAATTTTTTTTTTAACCAGGAGAGACACATTAAGCCAAAAGCTTGTTTACAGGTGTGACCTGGGAGCACAGGGAAGTTAAGTGACTTGCTCAGGGTCACACAGTATGGCAAGTGGGGGCTGTGGGATTCAAACCCAGATCTCCAGGTCTTCAGCTCAGAGCCTTAAACCACTGCGCTATATTGCCTCCTAAATAAAGCAATCATGAGGAAATGATTGCAAGCATATACCTTCAGTCTTAGGGAATGGGAGGACAAGTACAAATCATCTGTGAAACGGAGAGAATTACATTTTTTCTTCACGCATGTACTCCAACCTTCCTTAATAGATGGCTCCAGTGGATATGGCATTTATTTGACATCCAACCGCACTGTACACCTTAAATTGTTGGATCCAGCCCAGCTTTTCCCTTTCCTGCCTGTAGCAGGGGCTTAGTTTTCAGTTGCATTGGGTAAGAGAGGTATGCCATTCACAAAGGACAGTATAGTACATTTTCTACTCTGTACATTAGTATTAGTAATGTCCTTTCTTTTTATATACTCCCTCCCAAGATTGCATGTAGTGGTCATACGTTGCTACATGTTGTTTAATGGTTACATGGCCAGTTCTGGCCTCTCAGTCTTGTTAAGGTGCAACATTGGATGGATGTACATTGTTATGTGGCTTTCAATGTCTCTGGCATCTCCAGTGAGGGGAATTCTTTCAGGTCATCTCTGTTTCAATTGTCATGCCTGAGTATGCAGAATGTCTGCTCCTTTGCTCTTCATAACTGGTAAGCAAAGTATAAAAATAAATAAATATTTCTACTAATTCTGTTTTTGTCAAACCTTCCCATTAGACTGCAGGGTCTCTTCAAGAAGCAGCTTAGTCTTGTAGGTCATCTCTGGCTGTCCATTGGCTAGGCAGGCCTGAAGCAGGCTGTGGGGTTTACCCGTTATTGATTATGAGTACCAGATATATGGAATTCCTCTCAAGTGATCTACACAAGGGGATACTCTCTGTATTTTACAGCTTAATTGATTTCTGTTCCACAGAGACATACCAATGTTCCTCATTCTATTGCTATGCTTTTTAAACATGCCAACTGTAAAAATAAGCTTACACAAGCTGTAATATGTCACAAATGCTACCGGCTATTCATTATTCTTTTCATCACTAATGAGAATGTGCAACATATCAGAGTCTTAAGTTTTACAGTTGAAAAATCAGTGCTACATATTTTTGTGCAGACTGGTGCGGCCCAGGATATGGGTGGTTTGACAAGTACAGTTAAAGGAGTGAATTTTTATTTACGGTAGTTGCATTTTGGAGATAAACATTCCTCAGTAATGCACAAAATACTTGAAACTCAAGATTGTTTGCTTCCATGATTTTTTCTTCATGTCTCTTGGTTCAGGGTGTTTCTAACCTGACCTCTCACTTGTACAGCCTCACTCAGAATTAAATTCAGAGGCTTGTCTGACAGGAGGCTTTTACGGTGAGGCAGTTTCCAACCAGCACACATACACACATGCTGAAGCTTGCCTACAAAGGAGCCAATTAAAAAAAGCACTCTGATGTGTGAATTTAAACATATTCCTAATATGAGTTTCAGAAATGTTTCATTTCAGATGTGGAGACAGACTTAAGAAGTGTGAAATTAGAATAAATGTCAAGATATGATAAGTGAAATATAAACACAGAAGGAAATGGGGAGATAGAGAGTATCTGAGATCCATTTTAAAGTAGTTAAAATCCACCTAGTCTAATTCTTCAATGGCACTCATAGAATGATTTTGTAACCTATTGTAAATAGTTTAAAGCCATTAATCATAGAGTCTACAGTATTTAGTGACTATACAATAGAAATCTCTATCTTTAAAGGTGACTGACATATAAACCTCCAAACTTTTGGAAATGTTTAAATTATATTTCACAATTACATAAACCACAGAATTTTAAGCCCATATAACTTTAAAACTAGAGAACAGAATATAATCAATTTTGTTTGGGTCATTGACCCTTAATATTAAACTTTGAGGCCACCCCTGTGGCCCAGCAGCAGAGTGTTGTGCTGCCATGCTGAAGACCCAGGTTTGGAAGTGAGCCTAGGAAGTCACATACAGAGACAGGCAATTGCTGAGACAGCTGTCATTTGGCAATCCATCTCAGTCAGGGAAGGTTGGCAGTGGGTTCTACCAACACAGTGTCCCCTGCGGTTGAGCCAGGGAGCTTGCTCCTGCTGCAGAGGAAGCTGTGGATGTGCAAGGCTGACAGAGACACCACCCCCACCAGAGGATGTGGGAGAAAAACATTGTGGGAGAAAAACCTGGTGGCCAACTGAATGATGTCTGGGCTCAGCCTGACCTCGGTATATCCCTGTGAACAGGGTATATCCCAGAGAGATGAGCTGTTGGACAGGAGAAAAAAAATATGAAAAAAGGCTGTATGTGTCAACTCTCTAATCTCTTGCCCAAAGGCTGGCCAACTAATGAGCAGCAAAAGATTCCAAAATAACCTCAGTAACTAAAGTTGAATTTCATGAGCTTTTGTAAAACTGTAGAATGTTATGATACTTTTGTCAAAGCCATGTCCATACATTTTGCCCAGTCATACATTTCAGCTGCCATTGTAGAGGAAGGTAAAGGCTAGGTAAACTGGCAATAAGGTAGCATTCATAGGAGGCTTCACAGTAAAAGAGTAAAAGTATAGTGGTGCTCACGTGTCACGTCACTATCTTGAGTGACGAATAATGAAGCAGAATCATGGACATCACTGCATTAGCCTGTCTTCTTGCAATATGCCAGCTAACCACTAGAGTTCACTGACTCAATGACTTGTGGAAACACATGCACATGCAGCATTGCTTCTGTACGGTGCCACCTGCTGACTCTTTAACACCCTGTGGACAAGAGTGTATATGTTTACCATTTAAAAACAGTGGCACCAAGTGACGCCAAGCATTATAACTAGCTATGACTTAGACCACTGTAACAGAAGTATGTGGATATAGTTAATCATGATGGAGCATGATTCTGGGCATCACTATCACAGGAGTGTTGGAGGGGCACTGCAGGACCATGATACTGGGCATCGCTGTCACAGGAGTGTTGGAGGGGCACTGCAGGGCCATGATACTGGGCATCACTGTCACAGGAGTGTTGGAGGGGAATTGCAGGGCCATGATACTGGGCATCACTGTCACAGGAGTGTTGGAGGGGCACTGCAGGGCCATGATGCTAGGCATCACTGTCACAGGAGTGTTGGAGGGGAATTGCAGGGCCATGATGCTAGGCATCACCGTCACAGGAGTGTTGGAGGGGCACTGCAGAGCCATGATGCTGGGCATCACTATCACAGGAGTGTTGGAGGGGCACTGCAGGGTCATGATGCTGGGCATCACTGTCACAGGAGTGTTGGAGGGGCACTGCAGGGCCATGATGCTGGGCATCACTATCACAGGAGTGTTGGAGGGGCACTGCAGGGCCATGATGCTGGGCATCACTATCACAGGAGTGTTGGAGGGGAATTGCAGGGCCATGGTGCTAATGCAGGTAGGGTAACTCAGTGGTGACAAGTGCTTTGTAAATGTTAAATTCCACAAGTGGAATTCTAGTGGCATTATCAATTATGTGTCCATGAATTTTTGAGCAAATTTGGCCAATTAGTAATTTTTAAAGTATCCAAAATAAAATTCAACCTATTGAATCACATTTATCCAGCTTAATTAGAATCAAGGACATATTTACTTTGGTATGCATGCCAAATATTGTGTGCATACCTACAATAGCAGTGGAGCTATAAGTAGCCATATATTTTAATCTAACAAATAATTAAATTGTGAAATTTTGAACTCTTGTAATTTACAATTTGTGTAACCAACTACCTTTCTATTTAACAGTTTCTAAAACTCTTCCAAGAAAGTATGCATACGCATTTTAAATGATCTAGCTCCAAAGGTGACTAAGTTGTAAGCATAGAAATATTTTCAGAAATATTCACATGACTAATAAATTGCCAGACACTGAGCCTCTATAAGTTCCCCACCCTAATCCAAATGTCAGGAGGCTTAGCATACAGTTAGAGAATCTCCCAAGCAGTAGCCATACCAAATTTGAGATATCTAGCTGTAAGATTGAGCATGTTATGAGCAATTAAAGAATTTAGAAAATTCCTCAAAAAGTCATGAAATTTCACAAAATTTGTGGAATTTTGTAAACAGTCCATGAAATTGGAATTTACTAATTTCAGCCAACCCGAGTTAGTAGTGCAATAGGTAGAGTTAATGAGGTAAAGGCATATCATGTGTTAGTGGTACAACAGGTAGGGTTAGTGAGATAAAGACATATCATGTGTTAGTAGTACAACAGGTAGGGTTAGTGAGGTAAAGACATAACATGTATTAGTAGTTCAACAGGTAGGGTTAGGGAGGTAAAGACAGCATGTTGGTAGTGTTACAGGTTGGGTTAGTGATGTAAAAACAGCATGTTTGTGTTAGTAGTGCAACAGGTAGAGTTAGTGAGGTCAAGACATAGCATGTTTTAGTAGTGCAATAGATAGGATATGTGAGATAAAGACATACAGTACTGTAGCATGTGTTAGTAGTGCAATAGGTAGGATAAGTGAGATAAAGATGTACTGTACCATGTGTTAGTAGTGCAATAGGTAGGGTTAGTGAGGTGAAGACATAGTATGTTTAAGTACTGCAATCGATAGGGTTAGTGAAATAGAGACAGCATGTTAGTAGTGTTACAGGTAAGGTTAGTGAGGTAAAGACAGCATGTGTTAGTAGTGCAACAGGTAGGATAAGTGAGGTAAAGAAGTACTGTAACATGTGTTAGTAGTGCAATAGGTATGTTAGTGTGGGAAAGACAGTAGTAGTAATGCAATAAATGGGGTTAGTAAGGTAATGACACAGCATGTGTTAATAGTGCAACAGGTAGGGTTATTGAGGTAAAGACATAACATGTGTTAGTAGTTCAACAGGTAGGGTTAATGAGGAAAAGACAGCATGTTGGTAGTGCTACAGGTTGGGTCAGTGAGGTAAAGACAGCATGTTTGTTTTAGTAATGCAACAAGTAAGGTTAGTAAGGTAAAGACATAACATGTTTTAGTAGTGCAATAGATACATACTGTAGCATGTGTTAGTGCAATAGGTAGGATAAGTGAGATAAAGACATACTGTAGCATGTGCTAGTAGTGCAATAGGTAGGTTTGTGAGGAAAGACATAGCATGTGTTAGTACTGCAATGGGTAGGGTTAGTGAGTTAAAGACGGTATATGTAAGTAGTGCAATAGGTAGGGATAGTGAAATAAAGACTGCATGTTAGTAGTGTTACTGGTAGGGTTAGTGAGGTAAAGACAGCATGTGTTAGTAGTGCAGCAAGTAATATTAGTGAGGTAAAGACATAGCATGTGTTAGTAGTGCAACAGGTAGGATAAGTGAGGTAAAGAAGTACTGTACAGTAGCATGTGTTAGTGCAATAGGTATGCTAGTGAGGGAAAGACATAATAGTGCAATAGATAGGGTTAGTAAGGTAAAGACACAGCATGTGTTAGAAGTGCAACAGGTAGGGTCAATGAGGTAAAGACAGCATGTGTTAGTGCAATAGGCAGGGTTAGTGAGGTAAAGACATAGCATGTGTTAGTAGTGCAATGGGTAGGGTTAGTGAGGTAAAGACATAACATGTGTTAGTAGTGCAATACAGAGGGTTAGTGAGGGAAAAACATAGCATGTACTAGTAGTGCAGTAGGGAGGGTTAGTGAGGTAAATACATGGCATGTGTTACTAGTGCAACAGGTAGGATTAGTGAGGTAAAGACATAGCATATTTTAGTAGCACAATAGGTAGGGTTATTGAGGTAAAGACAGCATGTGTTAGTAGTGCAATGGGTAGGGTTAGTGAGGTAAAGACATTGCATGAGTTAGTAGTGCAATACAGAGGGTTAGTCAGGAAAAACAGCATGTGTTAGTAGTGCAGTAGGGAGGGTTAGTGAAGTAAATACATGGCATGTGTTAGTAGTGCAGTAGGTAGGGTTAGTGAGGTAAAGACATAGCAGTAGTGCAATAAGTAGGGTTAGTGAGGTAAACACATAATGTGTTACTTATGCAATACGTAGAATTAGTGAGATAAAGGCATAGCATGTGTTATCTAAAAGTCAAAGAACCACAGCACAAAACCAATGAGGCAAGGGTGTCCCAGAAAGGGCATTGGCAATAAAACCAAGTTTCAAAGAAATGTAAAATTACACATATCCCCATGATGCAAAACGTCATAGGAAGTCTATGTAAATCCCCATGAAAGAGTTTAGACTGGTTCTGCTTTAAGTAAGAGTACATTGTGCCAAATGGTCTCTCACAAACACTGCAAAGGCTGAAAACAGAAGATGCAGAGGACCCATCAGTGTGTCTCATCTGTAACAGCTCAGGGAAAGGATGAACCAGTGATAGTTTTGTCTCACTGGTTTGGGTCATGGTGGAGCCCAAAACTGGAAAGTAATCTAAAAGTCAAAGAACCTCAGCACAAAAGCACTGATGGCTCTGACTCTGATTTTGAATGAACCGGTCCGTCCATCCCCATGTCTAAACCTAAGAAAGAGTGAGGAGACTCTCTTAGAGCCAAGAGAGATGCTCTGGTTTTCTTGTAAACATACATTATAAAATGGGTAAGAGAAACCAAAACCTATCCTTAGTAAGACGTGATCACATTGACTGTGTGTTATTCCAGCACAACTGCACATGTCAGAAATTCTTTTTTTTGTTTTCATTCAGTTTATGCCTCCTCATCACTGGCACCTGAGCCCACCCATTGTTACTTACCTTGGTTCTTCCTGGGCTGTTGCAGCGCCCTAAATTGCATCTCAGGTGGGGTTGAGGGTAAGGGCACCCCTCAACAGGATTCTAGATTGATGTCCAGAGACAGCTGGGTTGAGGGTGGATGGGCTAGATATAGAGGGGCTGCCTGCCCCTGGTGCCAGGTCTAATTTTCCACTTTTCTTCCCTCCAGGTCTTGAGGCAGCACGTTACTGATATCATGACATGTGTATGCTGTGAGTGTTAGCACATTAGCATCCACCTCTGACTCTTCCCTTTCTGCCACACTAACACCTGTGGTCAACCTGGTGGCAGTGTTGTGGCAGAGGAGACTACCCTCTCTCCACAATGGAGGTGAGTGTTCTCTGTGATGCTCAGTCCTTCTCCTCCTTCCCCTGGCCAGCCTATGACAACTGAGGTCACTAATGATCCCAGATTACTAGTGTCATGAATGCTAGTGCTACCACTGCACTGACAGTTAGGCCAGGTTAGAAATTCTTCTTAATCTTATTACTCAGTTTTTAAAATAAAAATCTCAATAAGGCACTCCATGCTGTGTGTAAGTAACTGTGGGATGACAATATATCTCAAGTGTGTAAGGCACTCAGCGTTGCCTTGTGCCTAACATCTGGAGGCGTGCTGTTATCTCACAATAAAACACACCCTGTCTTGACTTACTGCAGTTACTAGAATTAAAAGTTAACCATCCTAGATCTCCATGATGACCTAAGTGCTTCTTCATGTCTAAATCAACCAGAGGTCCATGTCCCTCCACTCCCCCCAGCTTAACCCTCATGACAGGTTTTCCCATGCCACATTCTAAAGTGGTACATGGCAGAGGGGTACAAATTCAGTTGGAAGTGCATAAATGTGAGGGGGAGGAGATGACATGTTTGCATGTCCTGATGGATGTGAGTGGCTCTCAGTGGAGGATGCCATAGTCCAATGAATGGGGAATCTCTTATACTTTTTTGGCTGGCCCCACCGCCCTGAATGGTTAGGTGCTCACTCATGACTGCCTTGGGTGAGAAGGACTGGATGATGCACTGGGCAGCTCCCCTAGGTGCCACTATATAAACAGCGACTGGGACCCCCTCACCCAAGAACAGGGTATCTACTTGGATACTGCTAGCCCTCCCTGCTATCCTCCATTCCTGATGTCCCAGGCTGGGGCATTAGTGTATAATATGGATGTAATTTGATATTACTGTACAGTTATGAAATGCATTTATTTAATGTGAGATACTTTCATTTATAAAAGAATAAATTATACTTGCCTATCAGTCCCAAAAGTGCTAATATTCACGATGCCAGTGACCCGAACTGGGGAATGTGCTCAAGAGATTGGTGACTGGCCAAGGGAAGGAGGATTAAGTATCCTAGGGGATGTTCCCCTCCTTTGGGTTCGAAGGATGCAATCCCCTGCTGCTGTACTATCATCTGGGTGATCACAGGTGACAGTGCATTGGGGCAGCAGAGGGGGTGGGAAGACATCAACTGGGCATGCTGGCATGCATGTGCTTGGAGCTCTGTGTGTGCCAATGTCCTGAGAAACTGGTGAGGACACCCAAAATGCTTTGTGTGTGCATGATTACCCACAGCATGCTCTGGCACCACCTTCTGCCAACAGCCACTGTCCCACCCTGGGTTACATCTGCCCAGGCCTTGACAGGAGCAGGTAATATTACCTAGCTGTGGCCCGGCCCTGCCTTGGAGGGTAAGAGGTTTGCAAGAACTAGGGAGGTAACAGGATAGGACTGGGCAAAACCAGATAAGGGGATTGCACCAGTGAGAAGGGGGCATAAAGAATAAATTTAAAATAAAAATTATTTTATGGTGTGGTTCTTAGCTATTAATATACCCCTGTTTGACCTCAGGCACAGAATCTGGTTGCTGCATTTTACACTACTAATACTCTCTCTAATAACAAAATATATTACTGTTTCACTGGATGTTGTACACTTCAGTTTAATACACCCTAAATAGTGACTTCTGTAAGTCCAAGTACACTCTAATTACTACTGTTAAAAGACTGATCACATCTATAATCGACTCTTCCCTCTCCCCTTTTTCTGCCCCCCCATATCTGTCCCTTCCACATTCCTTTGACCCTGGTTCCAGCTCTAAGTTCTCCATACTGTATCACTATATATCTTTTTATATTAGGTTTTATTTGTGCTCAGTGCACCTGGTATGTATATTTCTTTACTTTTATGAAAAATTGTGTCCTACCCAAAACTGGCTGTATCTTCTGTTCCAAACATATACTACTGTCAATGCTACCTGCTGATACTTTGTATATACTGTATTATTGTACCTCACTTTATTTTTATTATTTTCTTGTGTGTTGCATCCCATGTATATTGTCCCTTGTTACTTGTTGACAAACCCAGGTCCACCTCGAAAAATGAGCTTGCTCAGCGGTGATCGCCAGGTTAAATAAAGACTTTGATTGATTGATTGATTGATTTCATTGGAAATCTTTCTAATGCATTGCTCTATGCACTTTTTTCCGCAGAATGACTCATGGGGAAAGCAGTATACGTACGCCCTCTTCAAGGCTATGAGCCACATGCTGTGCATAGGATATGGAAAACAGGCCCCTGTTGGCATGTCAGATGTCTGGCTTACCATGCTAAGCATGATTGTTGGAGCAACCTGCTACGCCATGTTCATCGGTCATGCTACAGCACTTATCCAGTCACTGGATTCATCCCGACGGCAGTATCAGGAGAAGGTAAGGATGGAACAGACCTTGTACCTGCCTAGTACTGGCACTAGGTCTATATTTTGTGTGTGTTGCAAAAGTCAGGAATTAAAAATAATAATACACTGGTACCTTTTTTTTATTTCCTTTGGCCATGGCCACATGATGAGGCCAACAGAATCAGTCATCACTTTCTTTGGCCCTGCATGAAACAAGAAATGATGCATAAGTGTTTTTTTTTTTTTACTCAGTAGAGGGTGTTAGGGTTAATAGCCCCAAAGAACATCACACCACTGATTCACCAAGACTTCCAAGACTTCAAACCCTAATGTTTTAATTTCCTTACTTTGCCTGCTTTGTGTTCTTCAATCCTGATGTCTGCATTAATATAGATTTTTGCTATGAATTTCCAATCGCTTTTGTGATATTGGAATCGTATCCTCATTCATGTGGGACCTTTCAATGTGGCACTGTGCATGCAGGGCCCTGTGTCAAGAAAATGGCAAAAAAGAAAATGTCAAAATGGCTACACACACACACACACACACACACAGACACATGGCCTTCTGGGCCCTGTGTCAAGGGGAAGAGTCCATCTATCTGCGTGTATTTACAGATGCAGACATGCAAGGCCCCAAGACAAGAATATATGGGCTGTCCATGGGCTCTGTGCTTCTGTGCAACTATAGATGCAGATGAGCAAGGCCCCAAGGGCCCTGCACTAATGGAACAATCCATCTAGCAGCAGAGGCGCAGGACCTTCTGGGCCCTGTCTTTCCATGAATGTACAGATGCAGATGCACAGGGCCCAAAGACATACATCAGTGGGGCTTTCTGTGGGGCTGCAGAAGTGCTTCCATGTAAATAAAGATACAAACAAGCTGGGCCACCAGGTCAAGGGAAGAGTCCCTCTGACTGTGGAACTGCAGGGCTCTCTGGTCCCTGCACTTCTGCACAGCTATAGATGTAGATGTACAGGGTCCTTTAGGACCTGTGCCAGGGAAGAATCCTCTTCACTGTATGGTTACTTTTTTTTTCCACTAATATACTTTTTAGTAACATTATTTTGACTTTGTTTTGTACTTTTCACTGCTGAATTTTTTTGCTTGCATATGTTTCACTATCGCCTCACTAAAGCAAATTTCTCAAAAGTGATTTTCACAAAAACAATTCTCAGGAAAGTGATTTTCACAAAAATGATTCTCACAAAATTGGTTTTCACGAATGTGATTTTCATGAAAGCAGGTTTCAAGTGATCCCAGCAAAAAACACAAAAAAAGGCTAATGCAAAAATCCAGCTCTACTTAGAATGTTCATTTTCTGAACTGAGCATGCTCAGAAAACAGCACAGTTTATAACTGACATTTTAAACATGATGTAAGTTTGAAACTTGGAAACTTGTGAAAACATGTACCTTGGGACAGACTCTATCAAACCTGTATGTTTCATGTTTCAAAATAAAACAGTTTTTTTAGCTACAGGTGAGTAAAAGAAAAAAAGCCTCTTAATTTTGGTGAATTGTGTGCCATTTTTGCACCTCTGTAACTCTGCCCCACCTGAACCGATTGCCATGAAATTTTCAGACTCCAGAGACCCTGGTCAAGAGTCCACTCCCACCAACCCACCACATTTCAGGCAAATTGGTTGAATGGAGGCAGCGTTATTCAGGTGTAAAAATCAGGGTTCAACTTGAAATTGCATACTCAGCCCTTATAGGTCCTTCCATATGTGTGTGTGTGTGTGTGTGTGTGTGTGTGCCTATGTCTTTTACCCACAGGCAAACTGTATGCTTTTCCCCTATTACACATACAAGCAATAAACTTTCCTAATAATAACTTTGCAAACAGTTTGGGTTTGCTTAATAACAGTCCCATTTCACAAACAATATTCTAACATAAAATAAAACTCTTAAATGCACTTATCAAGACATTTTTCAATATAGCAAACAAGCAACCTGAAGTTCCCTTGCAGCTGCTGGGGTTTTCAGACATTTTCCAAACAGCGAAAGGCTCATTTCTGAAGAATGGAGCATTCACTCACACAGAACAAAAGCTGATGGTAGCCATATTTAAATGCCTTGCAGTCACATGACCTGCAAGTCAGATGACTGACAAAGGCTGGCTCTTTCATAGTCAGCTGGTATCATTAGCAAGCTTATTAAGGATGACCATGTTCATTAAAATTTGTCCTTACAAATGTGTTCATTATGCTATCTAACCTACAGAAAAATATTTATCTGGAGGTTAGATATGTCATAGTCATTTTCCTTGACCTTTGCACAGAACAGAACCAATCACAGAGCAGCTTTCAATATGGTGATGACATTATAATAGACGTATGTAGCACTGAAGGCAGCAGTTCAAATTATAGTAAAAAAACAGAAAAATCTTCTGCAAAATGCTGATTAAAATGTTTAACTGTTAAACTGATATTGTATACATTGAATGTACAATGGCTTGACTCAAAATACACACATTTTCTCCATTTGTAAGGGGAGAATACTTTAATAACTCACTTGTGGCTTCATCATTTATGAATTACGATCATGCCCCCTCATATATCTTCTATATACCTTCATTGGGAAAAAACTTTGTTCAGATTTTTTTAACCCTAATGCCCATCCCTTCCCCCAGCCCCTAGCTTCATGACCTAAGGTCAAGCTGCAGGTCTGAGACTATGAACAATGGGTCTGTTGCTTCAGGCTACATGTACTGAGGCATGCCCCACATGTTGAGTGCTTTACATATGGTCCACAGCATCAGTCATAACTTTCTTCACTATCAGAGATGCACACAGTCATGGGATAATGACAATTTATTTTATCATTCATTCATTTATTCAGATATTGTCCATAGCCAACAGACACCACACAAGATACTAATTATAATATTCTTTGCACAGGGCCCCAGACCTGTGCCTTGAAGCAGCAGATTCATGGGGCAAGGGCCTGACCTATAGCTAGGCCTTGTGTCACAATGCTAGGGAGAGGAGGAGGGGTGGGTGTTAGAGCTGAAAAATCACATATGCCATGCTTCCCTGCTTTTGTGACTCTGGGAATCTAACAACATAGTGTTTCCTTGATGAATTTCCTTCTTTTTGAGAAATTAGAATTGTAACTTGCAGTCCCTGTATGAAACAGGAGGTGAGTCCTAATCTGCCTTGTGCAGGGCCCTTTTTCATATTTCTCAGCTTTAAACATATCGGTCATGTAGGGCTCAGTACGTTTTTCATAACCATTTTGCTGCTTTAAACATTTTGTTTATATTGGACTTAGAAAATGTTATGTGATGATTTTTGAGGTTTTTTTGTTCATGTCGGAGTTAGAAATTTTCTCGATTTTTGTGATTTTTTACATAGAAACAGTGTAACCATGTCTTTCCCCATTAGGTTATGTGTTGCAACATGCATGCATTATTTGTTATGTACTTGCACTTGGCTGATTAAAGTCTGTCTCAATGATTTTTCCAGTAAATAATGAAAACTTTCTTTATTTTAGTTCAAATAAGAAAGTGTAATTAACTTTTTTTAAGTCAGCTCATGTGTATCATTAGACTGTCTTCTGACAATCCATGTAACGCAACCTTTTGAGTTCAGTTTGAATTTTTCATTTTTAAAGTTTTTGTTTGTGCCAACTTTAACTCTGGAAAATGTTTTAATTTTTCAGCTGTTTTTAACTTAATACCATCACCTCCCCTATGGTAGAGCTTCCTCTAACCCAACCCAACACTAATACTAGGAAGGAGGGGGGAAAATGGGAAAGCTCCTTTCTTACCACAAACATCAGACTGAGTCTTTTATTGCTTCTCTGAGAGATGATAGCCAGACACCCCACATCATGTCTGCTGGCATCAGTAGGGTGTTGCATGACTTTTATGCTTCCCTCTATTCTTCCAGAGGCTCTAAGGACCCAGCACTGTACCAGTCTTTCTTTTCCTTCTTAGCTATACCTTAACTCTCTGAAGACAAGAGTAAGTCTGTGGAATCCATAAGCACTAGAGAGGAGATTGTGTGCTAGCCTCTCTCACTCAATGCAAAGCCCCAAGGGAGTGATGGTCTCCCAGCAGAACTGTACCAGCTTAGCAGCCTTATTGCTTGCCCTGTACTTCAAAGGGTCCTTTCTAACTTTCTTGCCTCAGGCCAACTCCCTACCTCTCTTTCAGAGGCAGTCTTCACTGTTCTTCATAAAGATGAGAAGGCTCCCAGTCACTGGACAATTACTGCCCTATATCTCTGATGAATGTGGATGCTAAGGTCCTTTCAAAGATCCCAGTCCATGGGCTGGACTGTCTACTACCTGCTTTGATTCACTCTTCACAGATGGGGTTCATCAAGGGAGACTAGGGGCCAACGACCTGTGCTCCCTTATCAATCTCCTCCATATTACCAGCTCTACCCCCATTCTGGCAGTGGTAATAGCTGTAGACTTTGAGAAAGCCTTTGATTCCATTGAGTGTTTGTATCTGTACCTAGTTCTGGATAAGATGGGTTTTGGTCTCATCTTCAGAGGCTGGATCTCCGCATTATATGCCTCACCCTCCACGGGTCCTAACCAACAACCTTCTTTAAAGCCCCTTCCCTCTAACCAGAGGCACCCAACAGGGTTGTCCTCTCTCTCTTTCTCTCCTTGATTGTTTTTCCTAGCCATAGAGCCTCTGTCCATTGCCATTAGATAACATAAAACCCTCCAGGGTATCCAAGTCAATCCTAGGAATACGGTACATTACCTTATGCCGATCACCAAGGCCAGTGATTCACAGTGATTAAAGTAATGAAATTCCATTTTCAAGACTTAAAATTCTAGAAATTGCACCAGTGATTGTAAGTCCAATTTCAGGATTTTACTGGGATTCTACTGTCATTCTTTTAGTATGTGTATAAATAATCAAAATAAAAGAAGGTGTAATATATAGAGCACTAAATGAATCAGATTGAAAATAGTACATGAAGCAATTATTAAAAAATACAAGTTCTGTAGATTTACAGATCTGGCATAAAGTGCCAAATGATGTGACATTCTGTGTTTTTACTGATGTGCAGGCTGTCCAGATTCTGGTAAAACACAAAAACCAGTGGCCATGCTGATGACCTGCTGGTCCTGGCTGAGGATGCGTCAAAGAGCATTCCTGCCCCTTCTGACCCTATTGGACTTGTTCACCCACATCTCAGATCTTCAGAATAACCCTGTGTGGTTGAGGCATAGATCAGGAAGCATAGGCTAACCAGGAGGAGTCATAAAATCAACAGGTAGCATTTTATTAAAAGCAATAAATAAAAAAAATTGTACAGAACAGCACCTCACAAAGGCAGTACAAACAAAAAAAAAACCTTTATCTGACAGTCTCATTTAAATCTCAATCTCTCTCTCTCTCTCTCACTCTAACTAAAAAATGCTCTCTTTTTATAAAATGTTTTTCTCTGGCAATTAAATTCTGCATCCTGTTCTCACACAGTGTAACAAAACGTTGTAATTGCCTTTTTCGTGACCAGCCTGAAGAGTACATCTAGAATTCTAAACAGGTGCCACCAGTTAATACATTCTGTCCAGAGCTGGCTTCTCACTGACAACTCTGTCAACAAGCTTCTGAAGGTCAAAGGGTTTCTCAAGGTCAATCACCTGTGTTCCAAATTGTTGACTTTTCTAACAACCCAAATAGTTATCTGCATTCATTTCAACAATATAAGTATACACATTTGCAAACCAAGGGATCCCATTTTCATATACAGATTCATATATATATGTTTTAACCATGGAGAAGCAAAGGGAGAAATAAAGAATAGAAACAGCAAGTGAAGAAAGGCAGATAACGGGGAAATTTTGGGACCATCGCACTAGCCAATTACAAGGTGTTGAAGAAAATCTGATAACAAAGACAGGCAAGAGACAGACAAGTGATAGATTAGGAGAGGAGAGGACAGAACAGAGCCTTGCTTTTAAGTCTCTCTGTATGACAAATGGGACAGGATCTTACCCAGCTCTGTCACACTCAGCCAAGACTGAGGACTTGCCAATAACCACTTCCTGCTCTAAAGCATTGCTCAGTGACTTTGGTCTCAAATGATCTGGGGACTCCATAAAATGCTTCAACATTCAAATTTCTGGTGACCCTGCACAGCTGGCCTCTCTTAACCTAGCCACACTTCTTAAAGGGACATTGCCAACCCCCTCAGGCCTCAAACTGTCTTTATTTTAAAAACACATTATGATTGGGTAACATTCTGTAGAGATTGTTGATGTAACTGGTAATTTAATTCTGATTCTTCTTCTTTTTAAAAGTGAAAAACAAACTGCCTACCTTACTGGTGTTACCACACAAAAACATGTTTGTTTACAGCTCTTGATCAACTTCCACTGCATCTTTTATGGTCTTGGGAACACCCACAGCACAGTCTGGCTATTCATGATGCAGTAAGATTAGAGAAGACTATCACATTATGCGTGACTGCACTGTTTGGGGCTGCTTCTAATGCTCAGGAAGTATGCAGAAAGAGTAGAGCAATGATTTGAAACAAAACAAGATTGGGTATAATTACACCATAACCATGCATGTCAGTTCTACTCAGAAAGAAAGCAGATAAACCAATCAGCAACATTAATGCATTTTAGAGAAGGTACTGTAAGCAATCCTAAAATGTGGATCTTCGACGAGAAATAATATGATGTAAATGGGTTGATAGTGTAACATTAAAGACCTCCATAAAGGTGTGAATGTTGGAAGGCTTTACATTTACAGTATATCTGGCCGGAAAAGTAGCAGCAAGGTTTTCCATCATTTGCCTCACCTACCAGCAAAAATCCTTCCCTTTAGTATGGTTAGCTAAGATTGTCACCCTGAGTGGAGATTTCCTCTGGGAGGGCAAAACACTACATTGCAGTAGGACCAAACTCTGTACCCTTTGGATAGGGGAGGGTGGAACCTCCCCAGATTTCAGAGGTATCACTATGCCTTCTTAGGTACTCAAATCTATAAATGGTTTGCCCCAGTAACCCACAACTCCCTGTTATGGCTACAAATAGAATCAGCACTATGTAAGGGTGCCTTGCCTTCCAATTACTTCTGTTCTTCCCTCAAAGCCCCACAGGCAGTGTCCCACCATCTTCGCTTCCATTTGGACTTGGTCGAAACCTCAGAACATGACAATGTCTCCACTTCTGCTCCTTATCCTAACTCAGCTGTGGAATAATGCCACCTTCTATATTGCAGGTACGCCATCCTCTCAGCAAAGGAATGGCTCACAGCTGTCATTCAAGTGGTTCACTTCATCAAGCTCTCCCATTGGGTGAAATGCTCCCTTATGGTATATTATAAGATGTGGTCCTCCTAACTCTCCCCCCATTTGTTTTCTGGACCATGGCTTTTGAGCCAGGATGTGGAGGACTACAGCATCTACCATGAATCCACCTTACTCTGGCCATAGGTTATTGGCCTTCCAGTTCTTTCTAAATGTTCGCCACTGTAGAAACTGGGGTATTACCCGTTGATGCTCAGGAACTTTGTATTTTTGTGATATTTCTATCATGACTGTACAATTCCACGTGTGCTTCTGTTGGGACAGACAGGCCTCTTGTTCTGTTGATCTGTAAAACTGAATACTTTTAATAAAAAATAATTAACAGCAAAAAAAAATGTCACCTATTTTTTCTGGTGCACTACGCATGCACCTGATGTCATATAACTTAAAGTGACACTGTCAGCTTTTTTTTTTTTTCAGTTAGTGATTTTTTTTACACGTGATTTTATCTTTGACCCCTTCAGTAACTGTTGTGCTCACAGCATGCAAATATATCTGTAGATTCCATGAACTGTTACAAGGACTCATTAATTTTGCCAAAAATACTTAGTGGTTGGTCTGACCTTCAGTCCTGCTGCTGATGTTCCCACGCGTCCTTGCTGTCAAATGGTGCTGGTCCAAGGGATGCAGTCATTCGCAAACTTGTCATCAAGAATTTGCAGTTTAGCAGTGACACACCCTCCCCATTTCTTTTTTAGCTTACTGAACTCGGGAAAGGGAATCCCATTTTTAAACAAGCACTTTAACCATCTTTATTTTATGCTTGAAAATTTAAGCCATGGCTTAGGGCATGCTCAGTGGCATCGACGCTACTGCACATGCCCAGAGCCATGGTTTGAGTTTATCAAGTATAAACTAAAAGGTGGCTAGAGTGCTCATTTTAAAATGGACTTACTTTTCTCAAGTTCAGCCAGCCATAAAAAAGATGGGGAGGGTGCTTCACTGCTAAAGTGCACATTTTTGCTGACTTCTTCGTGAACAAGCATACCCCCTTGGTTGGTGCTATTAATCAGCGAGGTTGCACAGGAGCATCAGTGGCAGAACTGAAGGTCAAAACAACCACTAATTATTTTTGGCAAAATTAATGAGTCGTTGTAACAGTTCATGGACTCTATAGACATATTTGCATTCTGTGAGCATCAGAGTTACTAAGGAGGTCAAAGATCAAATAACATGTAAAAAATCACTAAGTTAAAAAAAAAAAAAAGCTCACAGTGTCCCTTTGAAAACTACAAATTGCTTTGTTTTCAAACACCCAGAAGGTCCTATGTTGAAACAAGATCTAACAGTCCTGCACGTTTTATCATTTAAATTGGTCTATTACATAGAAACATAGAACTTGTTGGCAGGAAAGGACTACTTGGCCCACCCAGTCTGCCCAGAACCCTGCATAGTTTGCCTCCACAGACCCTAGCTAGTCTCTACTTTTTCACTATCCGATGGCAACAAATGTCTTAAAAAAGTCACTGATTAATCAGTTTTGATCCACTGAACCAACTGACACCAAATGTGTTAGAAAATTATCCCCTAGAACTGGGAAGATGCACACCAAATTTTGCATGATTGCCAACATACAGTATATTCTAAAACTCATTTTTGACATAAACACTAATACAACCCTAATGCGGAGGTGTTACTGCATCTATATATGCGCTCACGCGCACACACACACACACACATATATATATATATATATATATTTTGCAAAAAAACTGCATTGATGCACTAGTTAGGGTTCAACTTAATGCCACAAAAGTAGAGCAATGTTGCATTAGGGTTTCCAACTCTAATTCCCCACCTCCACACATTAGGATCTTGGGTCTCCAGAGTCTTGGCAAATCAGTGGTAAGATCTTCCTTGGAGTTGTCCACCCTAATGTCCACCCCCTCCCCTGAGCAAACAAGTTCAGATGTGATCTCCTTTCTTCACACTTTCTTTCTGTGTGAAGAAAGATACAGCACATTCTGCTGGCAATGTGTGGTGGGTCTACCTTTGAAGAGTGCATCACTGAGGCACTGGCCTGGAGCTGTACCTTAGGCTGTAGACAGGAGGCTACAGGCTAGGGGGAGGGGTGATCATTAGGGTTGACAACCTTAAGAAAGGCTCCACCACTGATTTGTCAAGACTCCAAAGACCCCAAACCCTAATTTGTTTTCCTTTTGCTGCTTGGCAGGTGGGAATGGGGAGTTAGGTTTGGAAACCTTAAGGCCACATTTCCCTACTCTAGTGATATTAAGTTGAATCCTAACTGGTGCATTATGCATTGATGCATTTTTTTTGCAAAGAATTTTGTTTCTTTTTGAGGTAGTGGAATCCTAGCCTCATTCACACAGGTCCCTTTGGAACCTGCGTGAACAGATGCAGATGCTGAAGACCCTCTGGACCCTGCAACAACAGACTTCATCCACCTATGGAAGTGCAAGGCCCATGCAGCAATGCATATTAAGAATGCATGGAGCTGTATGGTGAGCTGCAGAAGTGCAGGGCCTTGTGGACCCTGCACTTCTATGTGGCCACAGATGCAGATGCATAGGGCAAAGTGCATGCAGCCAAAGCACAGAGCACTCTGGCTCACACGGGTGCAGAAGTGCAGGGTCTTAAGCCAAGGGAAGAGTTCTCATCACTATATGATACTTGGGCCCTTGTGAGCAATCCTGCACCTTTCTTCCCTAGGCTGGGGGGTGGTGTCATATGACAGTGCCATCCCCCCAGCCTCAGCCCATCTAATTGGCTCTCTGAGCTCACTCCTGAACTTAGCTCACCAACATGGATCTCAAAGCACTACCTGCTGAGGTAAAGGCAGGTACTACACACAATGTTTCTAAATAGTGATTTTTTTTTTTTTATTTTGACACCAAATTTTCAATCTTTATTCAGGGGCGTCATCAGGGGTACAAAGTTGGGGGGGCTAATGCCCCTTAGTCAAAATCCTAACAAAGCTAGGGGGGTCTGGGGGCATGCCCCCCAGAACATTTTGAAATTTTACCTTGAAACGGTGGCTTTTCCTGCATTTTAGTGATGAAAAATATGTTTGAGAAGCCTAGTTATCAGCCATCTATTTAATGGCATGTGAAAAAATGTGGTTACTGGTCCACCGAGTACAGGTTACAGGAGGACCCCAGAGCAAATAAGAGACCAGAACAGCCATTATCCAAGCAGATCTGTTGTGAAGGTTACAGGAGGACCCCAGAGCAAATGAAGGACCAGAACACAACAGCCAGATGCCATTATCCCAGCAGATCTGCTGGGAAGGTTGCAGGAGGACCCCAGAGATAATAAGAGACCAGAACACAACAGTTAGGCACCATTATCCCAGCAGATCTGCTGGGAAGGCTGCAGGAGGACCCCAGAGCCCTAGTCTACTCTGCAGTGATCTTGTTTGTTGTTTGCTGCTGCCTAAGAACTTTAATTTCATGTTCCAGAATCCTCAAGAATCCACACAAAAAATAAATATTGTTCTTGCCGCCCCCCCAAGCCAGCCAAGCCAAGCGAAGCCACGCCACACGCAGTTAGTACCTGCATGCAGCTGCCAGACACCATCCAATGCCACTAAAATTCCACGCCAGCAATGGACGCCGAGATGAGCTGTGACCTGACCGGAATTAATCAGAGTTCTGTGTGAATGAATTTTCGGCCGGGTCAATGATGATTCCTCATGCAAACAGGACATTTCGGTCGGTGCAAGGAATCCGCTGCATTAAAGTGCAACTCGCAGCTCGCTCTCTCTCTTTCTGCAAGAAAATCAGATTTTTCATTAGAGTCATTTAGATCTGATCATCTGTCTGGAATATTATGATATGCATAGTGTCTGATTAAGAACACAGGACAGTGAATGAGTGAAATTTCAAATTTCACTCATTCACTGCCCTGTGTTCTTCATCAGACACTATGCCTATCATAATATTCCACACAGATGATCAGATCTAAACTGACCTTAACAAAAACTACATTATTAGTAGTACATTAACTAACTTGTTTCTTACATTTTTTTCAAGGTTTTGATGCTGGGGAATGGGGCCAAGAGAGCAGAGGAGAGAGACTACTACTAGGAGAGGATAGGAGGGAGGATTAGTTAGAGACGGAGAGTCGGACTCGGGACTCGGAGAGATCTTACACTCAGCTCAGCTCAATGTGAGCTGAGCTCTCTTAGTCTCCGAGGCAAGCTGCGCATTTCTCAGAAACTTTTTCAGTTAGGGCTCGGCTCGCACTGCTGCCTTGCAACTGTGCAGGTCTCTCGCTCCACTCGCTCACTACTCTGTCTCTCAAGTCAGATGGGAGTGGGAGTCAGTCGGATATTTTCTTCTTAGACTTCAGTACAAGTCGCAAGTTGCAAGAAACTCAGAGACACACACACACAAAAAATCAATAAAAAAGTATCTGGCTGCTATTTATTTTATTTATATTTACTGACAATGATTGGGGGGGCTTTAAGTTAGATTGGGGGGGCTGTAGCCTCCCCAAAATCAACGTGGTGACGCCACTGTCTTTATTTATCCAGGCAAACATCATTGAGCAAGGCTCATTTGCAAGATGGACCTGGGTAGGAAAAGGTCAAAGTACACATACAGGAACCATACATATGTATATATACAATAAGACAAAGTAATACAAAAAGCATCAATGTTCAAGGCATTAGACCATAGCACATATGAGCATATAACATGATTCATATACAAGCTGCAACAACACATATATATAACAATATCGTGGCGGTAAGTAGAGCACATGGTTAATGTGAGAAGAGGTTGGATTTTTATTAACTGCTAGTTGAGTGAACCAGGATACACGTCAGGTTAGGATTTGGAGGGGAAGCCATGAGGATAACGGTAGTGAAGGGTGAAGGGGGAAGGGGGAAGAAAAGCTAAAAGAGTAGGTAGAACAAAAAGGGATAACTACTGGGATTGGAGGGGTAAAAGTAGGGATTGGAGGGTAACCTAGTAAATGCAAAACAAAGGGGCAATGGGACAGGTCAACAGCTAGGACAACTAGCAGATCCAGAGAACATCCATCCTACAGTAAGATAGTCATTTTATGATTTCTCATTATACTGTAAGCAAGACATGTGGCATTTATAGTATACTGACAGAAATGTCATTTTACACCAGAAGGCTGAAAACAAATTTCAGCCATGATTTGAAAAATGGCACCTGTCATGTTTATGAAGTGGTGTGAAAAATGGCTATACTGAAAGTTTGGAGTCAAAATGTTGAAAACTAGCAAACATATGAGTGAACGTTAAAATATTCACTCATAACCTGGTCATGTTACCATACTTTACTTCAGATTTTCAACAGTCTTCTCATTACCCAACTGCATGAAACCGGTAGGTAAAAATAATCAAATACCATCCAAAATGTGATTTCTCAGTGACTGCAAAATTACCTTTCAAGCAGATAGAAATATTTCACCTGCATTGTTCAGGAGGTGGAGTCCCAAAAAGGCCATGTTGAAAATTTGCTGAAAAAGTACTGAAAACAACAAAGTTAGGAGTGAATGCTGAAATATTTTAACGTTCACTGATAACTTAATCATTGGACAATACTATTTCACCAAATTTTCAACATAGGCTACTTATGACCCAGCCTCATGAACTCATTGTTTGAAAATGTTCAAATTTCACCCAAAATGTGATTTTGCACATTTGGGATGGATTTGACATTTTCACCTTCCTTGTTCATGAAGTGGGATCCCAAAAAAGGCCATGTTGAAAATTTGGTGTAAAAGCAGTGAAAAACTACAATGTTCTGAGTAAAAGTTCAAATCCTATTGAAATACATTAAAACACACTTGCCTTATTTTCTCATATTGCAGTCAACAGTTTAGCAGCAAGTCATGTTTTTGATCGGAGAGTGAATCTAAGCCATGGGGCACTTTTAGGTGAGTCAGGGTGTGTGGGGGTATATGGAGTGGTGGCTGCTCGGTGGGGGGCTAGGGTGGGGTAGGTTGGGGTGTGTGAGGGTCAGATCAGCAGAGGGACATTTTCTTCTTTTGCAGGTTGAACCCTGCCCCCAAAAAAATCAATGAGGGATGTTTTTCTTTCTTCCAGGTGACTTTCCAACATGAGGAATTAGGCACCCCATTGTTGGGCTACTGTTCAGCATGCTAGGGGTGGGCACTTTGATGCTGCCAAGTATATAATGTGAGGAGGGGCAGGTGATCTGGAGGGTTGGGGGGTGAAAAGAAGCAGTACTGGAGTTGGGCACCTCCGGTCCTCTTATTAGACTTAAAATTAAACATGGGAAAGCAGGGGTGGGCAACCTGGGGTGAAGTGGGGTTAAAGAAGCAGTACAGGGGGTGGGCACCCCAGTCTGCTAGTTATCTGAAGAGACAGATATATAGACAGACAGACAGATAGATAGATAGATAGATAGATAGATAGATAGATAGATAGATAGATAGATTAGAGACAGAGAGAGAAAGAGATTGTAATCGCCATCGCTGGCTCACTGCTGCAACTGAAACCAGCAACGCGACTTCAGATGCAGCATCACAAGTTAACAAAGTCCCACTGTTCTCATACAGAGAACATGGGTGAACAGCTCCTTTTGCTGAACTGAGAACCCTGGATTGTGGGGTGCCCAGAAAAAGCATTTCTAGACTTTTTTTAAAAATACAAACAAGACGGGTCCCGTTTAGCTAGTTCAGGTAAAAATAATTTTTTTTATGTACTAACATACTAATTGCCAGCAGATTAGGCCTTTCGGTCTATCGAGTCTGCTCGAACCTTAGATCCCTAGTTGGGTACCGAGGCCCTCCTCCCCTTGTGTTCCAGAAACCCCTATCATCCATCTCCACCCCAAATGGGCAGGGCCATCATCTGATACATCTGCTTTCTGTGTCTGTCCCACCCTCTCTTGAAGCCCTCCACTATGGATCTCTGAACCAGCTTGCCAGGCAGCATGTTCCAAGGATCCACCACCCTTTCAGTGAAAAATCTCCTCCTCTTTTCTCCCCCTCACCCTTCCACCTTCCAACTTCAAACCATGCCCTCTGGTGATACCTCCCTGCTTTAGTCTAAAGATCCCCTCCGTGTTTACCCGATTTATTCCCTTGAGGTACTTGAAGACCTCAATCATGTCCCCCCTGTCTCTCCTCTCCTCCAATGAAAACAGGCAGAGCACCTGAAGTCTGTCCTCATACATCAAATCCTCTAGTCCTCGTATCATCTTAGATGCCCTCCTCTGTACTCTTTCCAGGAGCTGTATGTCCCTCTTCGAGTATGGTCTCCAGTACTGTACACCATACTCAAGGTATGATCTAACCAGTCCATTGTACAGTGGCAGAATCACTTCCCTGCTCCTAGAGGTGATCCCCCTTACGATGCATCCCAACATCCTGTTTGCTTTTCATTCATATATCCACGATGACCCCTAGGTCTTTTTCCCCTGTTGAGGCCTCCAGCGCCTCCTTTCCCAGGATGTACCTGTATTTATGGTTTCCCCACCCAAGATGTAACACCTTGCACTTGGTGATATTGAAATTTAATTTCCAGGTGTGATCCCACCTTTCCAGGGTATCCAGGTCCCCTTGCAGGGCCAACCTCCCCTCTTCCCCCTCAACTACTGCTCCCATCTTGGAGTCGTCAGCGAAGAGACTCATTTCACACCCTATACCCTCCCCTGATGTCCAATATAGAAACATAGAAACATAGACTTTGATGGCAGATAAGGACCGTTTGGCCCACCTAGTCTGCCCATTTTCCTACCTACAGGATAGGCCGCAGATCCTAGTTAATCAACAGCCTATTTCTTCCTACGCTCCACAAGAACTGCCTTATGTCTGTCCCATGCATTCTTGAATTCTCCCACAGTTTTAGACCCCACAACCTCCTCAGCAAGGCTGTTCTATGCATCCACTACCCTCTAGGTGAAAAAATACTTCCTCACATTGCCCCGGAACGGCCCCCCCCTCTATCTTTAGATTGTGTCCCCTTGTTCTTGCATGACTCTTTTTCTGAAAGATGCTACACTCTTGGACTTTGTTGATTCCACTGAGGTACTTAAAAGTGTCTATCATGTCCCCCCCTCCCTTCTTTACTCAAGGGTATACATATTAAGCTCCTTTACTCTCTCCTCATACGGCTTCTCTTGCAGACCCTGCACCATTTTAGTTGCCCTCCTCTGGACTGCCTCTATCCTGTCTATGTCCTTGCAGAGATGGGGTCTTCAGAACTGGATGCAGTACTCCAGATGGGGTCTCACCAACTGTCTGTACAGAAGGATAACAACTTCCTGTTTTCTGCTGGTGATGCCTTTCCCTATGCATCCTAGTATCCCCCCAGCCCTCCCTACTACCTTCTCACATTGCTTGCTAACTTTAAGGTCATCTGATATGATTACCCCCAGGTCCTTTCCTTTTTGTTGTTGTTACTACCTCCCCCATTGTGTAATCTTCCCCTGGGTTTTTGTTTCCCAGGTGCATTATTTTGCACTTCTTTGCACTGAATCCAAGCTGCCATACTTCTGACCATTCCTCCAACCTTGCCAAGTCCCTTCTCATCCTTTCCATGCCTCCTTGTGTATCAACCCTGTTGCAGATCTTTGTGTCATCTGCAAAGAGGCATACTTTTCCTTCCAGTCCCTCTGCAATGTCACTTATAAAGACATTAAAAAGGACTGGACCCAGTACTGAACCCTGCGGTACCCCACTAGTAACCCCTCTTTCTTCAAAGTGGATTCCATTTACAATTACCTTCTGTGTCCTGTTGTCCAGCCAATGTTTTACCCAGGCTACCACCCTGGGACCCACTCCCAGGCTGGCTAATTTGACTATTAATCTTTTGTGTGGGACTGTGTCAAATGCCTTACTAAAGTCTAGGTAGGCCATGTCCACAGCCCCTCTCTGGTCTACTACTTTGGTCACCCAGTCAAAGAAATCTATTAGATTCACCTGACATTACCTTCCCGCTATGAACCCATGCTGCCTTGGGTCCTGGGCCCCACTGGCCTCAAGGTACTCAACAATTCTTTCCTTCAGAAGTGACTCCATCACTTTCCCTACCACAGAGGTCAAACTGACAGGTCTGTAGTTTCCTGCCTCTGTCTTGGTCCCACTTTTGTGAAGGGAAATCACATCCACCTTCCTCTAGTCCTCAGGTACCACACCATCCTCCCATGATTTATTAAAAAGGGTAGTTAGTGGTTCACTACTTCCCCTTAATTCTTTTAGAATTCTGGGGTGAATTCCATCAGACCCCATTGCTTTGTCCACCTTCAGTTTTAGGAGTTCTTGCAGAACCCTTTCTTCTGTGAAAGGGCTGGGATCGACCCCTTATCAAGAGTGCTTCTGTTAATTGGATTAGGCACTTCTCCTCCTCTTTTGTGAATACTGAGCAGAAATATTCGTTCAGTATCCCTGTTTTCACTGTCCCCTCTGCCCACCCACCATTCATTCTATTCAGCCTCACTAACCTCCCTTTGTCTTTTACACTCTCTGATATACCTATAAAGGTTTTATCCCCCTTCTTAACCGAGTTGGCTATCTTTTCCTCAGTTTGGGCCTTTGCTATTCTGACTTCCTCCTGCTTCCTTCTGCCTTAACTGGTACAGCTCTCTGTCCTGCTCCTTCTGTGTTTCCTTATGCTTCCTGAATGCTATCTTTTCTCCCTGACTTTCCCAGCCACCTCTTTTGAAAACCATAGTGGCTTTTCTTTCATTTTGATGTGTTTATTTGCTTCACACAAAGGCTTGTTGCCTCTGTGATGGCAGTTTTGATGATTCCCCATTGTTGCTCCACCCCTCCTTCTAGCCTGTTTGCTAGTGCTTTTCTGAGGCACTCTCCCACCTTGCCAAAGTCAGCACTCCTGAAGTCCAGTACCCTCACTTTTGTATGGCTTGACTCTGTAGCTGAGTTTAACGTGAACCACACTGTTTGATGGTCACTTGTTCCCAGATAGCAACCCACTTCTAGGTCTGAGATCCTCTCATTGCCCCCATTTGAGAGTATGAGGTCTAAGATTGCTCCCTCACGAGTGGGTTCTGAAACTAGCTGTCTGAGGCCTGCTACTTGTAGGACATCAAGAATGGCCCTGCTCTTGGATGTGGCTGCAGCAAATGTGCTTCAGTTAACATCTGGCATATTCAGGTCTCCCATCAGCAATATCTCCCCTTTCTCTGCCATCCTAAGAATGCCTTCTATCATATCCTTGTCCATTCCCTCCCCTTGACATGGGGGTCTGTACACAACCCCTGTGTGGATTGTGGTGCCCTTTCCAGTCTCCTAGGTGACCCACAGTGCCTCCTCTCCTCCCTGTTTACTCTTTTGTTCAATTGCTTTTATCCCTTCCTATACATAGAGAGCTACTCCTCCCCCTCTTCTCTCCTGCCTGTCTCTCCTCTAGGTTATGTACTCTGGTATGTTAACATCCCAGTCATGGTTCTCTGTGTACCATGTTTCTGTGACTGCTACGATATCCAGGCATCCCTCTTCCATCAAAGCCACCAGCTCAGGGAGCTTGTTGCCCAGACTACATTGCATATGCATTAAACAGGATTGGACCCAGGACCGAGCCCTGTGGTACCCCACTATTGACCATGATAGGGTCTGAGAGCTCCCCACTGACCACCACTCTCTGAGTGCATCCAGCTAGCCAGTTTTCAATCCGTCTGACCATCACAGGGCCTACTCCCAACCCCGTCAGTTTCTCCACCAGACCATTGTGGGGGACAGAGTCAAATGCCTTGCTGAAGTCCAAGAATAATACATCCACAGGCTTTCCCCTGTCCAGTTCTGATGTTACCCATTCGTAGAACTCCACAAGACTGGTTTGACACGATCTACCTGGCACAAACCCATGTTGCCGACTATCCAGACCTCCCACCTCCTCCAAGTGCACCCCCAATCATTCCTTTTGTATACTTTCCATTAGTTTTCCCACCACCGAGGTCAAACTGATGGGTCTATAGTTACCTGGTACTTCCCTTGACCCCCCCTTTATGGATTGTATGTAGTTTCCATATTTTTTAGTTTGAGAGGAAAAACAAGGTGGCAGCCATCACTACATGAAAAATATTTTTCTTGCCATGAGAATGACTTTTTTCAAAATGAAAAATGTCTCACGACACAGAATTTCTTGTTTTGTATCAGAGGGTTATCCAAAAACCCTACTGAGCATGCTCGGGGGGGGGGAAAACACTTAAATTCTTGCAACTATGGGACCATTCAATATTTTTTCACTGAAATATTTGAAAAGGCACTACCTTCGCACAGGCCACTTTTACCCTAAGAGATTTGGGAAAAAAATCTGTTCTGTCTAGGCTGTAGGTGAGAGAAAAAAAAAAAAACATGTTAGCACTTCACAGGAAAATGACATGCGGATCTCAGAAAGCGTACAAGCTGCTATTATGATACATTCCATATATGTAGACCTTGCCATCTAGACAATGCATGCCAAATTTGGGGCAATACTGAGAAACAGTTACAAAGCTATTAAGGTGCAAAGATAGTGGTTTAACATAGAACCTCTCAGTCAACCCTAACTATATTGGTGCTACTGTTACAGTATAATACTTATAATTACACACACACACACACACACACACACACACACACACACATGCACATTTATGCAATAGGCATGGGGACAAAACCCATTACATAAGTGCTGATATTTGACCTACTGTGTACATAAATTTTATGTATGTAGTAGATATGTCATCAGCCTTTATGTACACAGTAGCTACATCATCTTGCATTCATGCATACAATAGCTATGTCAGTGCCACCCCCCTGCCGCAGCATGTTTATAAAGCTCCCCTGAGTGCCATTCCTACCTGCAGCATACACATAACAACATCCAAACAGTGGAACAACAAACCAAAATAATTTTTGTTTTCTTTTCAAACAAACTCCTGATACACGCTAAAGCTTTCGCTTGGGCCCCTCACCTGCTTGTTTGAATTATGTCCATCTGGTGCTCTGATTCCTCCTGATGGTCTCCATGATTCTTCTAAACCAGACCCTCGAACAAACACAGTACCTGTGTAAAATGTATTTAAAACTGTCCCTGCAGAACAGCTTTCCTTTCTGTCCCCAC